>FLSR01004878.1:18238012-18269911 GCA_900092035.1 Leuciscus waleckii | reverse complement strand
CGTTATCAAAGTAAAAGGCGATGGTCAAAGAAGTGACATGCCGCCGGCTGTTTTGATTTTGTTTCCCGGTGCTTCCTCGCCGCCTCGTCACATCGCTTTCTGATTGGCTACACGCCAGAGTCCACAGGCTGCGTGCTCGTTTGTCCCCGGGGGACACCACACATGAGGAGAAATCGGGCCAAAAAAATCTAACATGTTGGATATCCCTGATTTGAGATCGGAGCGGTCCCGACGTCCTTCCGAGCAGATGAGAGCAGTCTTAACACACCACACACGGCAGGACTATCTGATCAGATTATTTTACGATAATCGGAGCATCCTTAAGATTGTCGGAAGGGATGAATCGGGGCTAAAATCGGCCTAATTATCCTGCCGTGTGAACCAGGCTTTAGTGAATAGTGACATGAGAACGAGGAAAGATTGACACAGGATCAATACCATAACCTTCCAAAGGATCCTAATGCTAGGAAAGTATATTTTTTTTCAACAATGTGAATGTCTTAGTAGTGCATTATTTGTCTGTATCGGGTGCATTTCACTGTCGATTATTTGGTGAATCAGTCGCAATTTCGACGCAGGCTTTGCAAACAGACTTTTATGATATGGATCTGCCAGTAATGCCACAAACAAGTAACCATGTTCATTCTAATGCCTGATCTGTGATCAGTGATTTCTGATGCGTAATCAAGTTCTGACAGATAATCTCTCTCTCAAAATCGTTCAATACTGTTTATGCATCAGTAAATCAAGCGAGTGACTAAACTATCAACTTCACATCGTTTCTCTTAGTAGGCTGAAATTAATATTATTTAAACTGTGATTAAATTATATACAGAAAGCGTTTAAAGAGCGCTCCCTTTACAATCGCCCAAGCTGTCAAATCACACAGCGCGAGTTTATCTGGACACTTGCCAAAACTCTTTATAAATCAATGATGCGTTACACTGCACAACGAAGCTCTTACTTATTTACATCGTGTTTGCATCGTTATATGGTGAAAGCATTCGTGAGAGTGCAGAAATTGAAGATGTGATCACTTAATTCAAGCGATCAACAAGTCTGTCATCTGCTCAATGCTCATCACTGCAACCTTTCATGTGATGGAATTGATCTTAATATAATGCTTTAATCAATACTTTTAATCGCGATAGCTAAATAGTAAAAACTTTGTAAAAGTATTCGAGAGATTTCCAAATGTAAAGTTGGCTATTTCATACGCAAACATGACAGCCAATCACAGCAGTGATTAGACTGAAGTGTCACAGCAGACCCTTCAAACAGAGCGTTACAAAACAAAAACATACAAATAAAAGCTTAAAGTAACCTAACTGCATAAGTTTGCACATAATTAGGTATGTGGCTATGTTCAGAATTAACTAATCATCAAGCTCATGTGAAATATTACACACTTGTCTTGAATTGTCTCCAAATAAATCATCTCAGGTTACAACTGTAACCATGGTTCCCTGAGAAGGAAAATGAGACACTGCGTCTTGGATTAGAACGGCATCAATGTGACTGGTGTCTGAAGCACGAGTGACAGACACGCCAATTTTCTTGGCCGACGGCAGTCCATAACGTCACTAGCGGGCCTTCGATGTGCCATCCACGTAGGTGTCTAAATGTAAAAAAATCAATAAAAATAGCCTGATAAAAATGATCTAACCTTTTTATATTCATTTCCAGTTGGGAGAAATATTTACTTTTATTGGTAAATATGGGTAAAAAATTCTTAGACCCAAGATTCTCATCTTTGATGACTATTTTGTGTGTTTAGAATTTTTTATTTTACAAAGCACTACAGCTGCCACATGGCAATGTATAACTGTTCCAAAAAATTATTGTCCGGATCTCAGCTGGGAAGTAAATTTAGAGACCGGACCTCTTGAAACTTAAATTGAATACCCCGGCCCTATGCCACTATCTTCCAAAATATCTTCCCAACCTCTATGCTCTTATACAAGGGATGTTTTGGGGCCCTCCCTTGCAGGCTAGGCATTAGCCTTATGAGGGCCCAAAAACAAAGCTCTAAGGAATAAATGGCTAAGCTATGTCAGCTGTTCTTTTGCCTTGGCACAGCCCTTAGGGAGTATCCATCAAAGGGAGAATATTTTCAACTACGACCTTGGATATTAGCATTACTTCCAGGGGGAGAATGCATCGAAGGGATGCAAATACGACAGTGGCAAAATATAGTTGCAATGGTTGCTTTTATATTAAAGCTTCAGAGGAGCACGCTTTGATAATATCTGCCTCTACTCTGCCTACCTAGAGCCAACGATAGCAGCTGCCATTTTGCTACTTCAGCAGACACTGGGCCTGAACGTGAAGGGGAGCTCCCTCACACAGCAAGTGCAATCAGACCCCTCAAGAGCTGAACACGCTCGCTCTGTTGGTAAGGTGGGAGCCATCACAGAGTATGCAACACCAGGAAAGAGATAGCTCTAAAACAGCTCTTCAACTGGGGTATCCTTGCATATCGCTATTGCAAATTCCTCCATTACATCGACACCTTAATGTGAAAGGAAGAAGAAGGCTCATACACACTTATATGTGGGTCAGCGGAAGAAGCAGATTATTATAACACCTGCCTCAACTCTTTCTGCATATAATCTCTCAGAACTAGACACGCCATATTATCAAATGCTAGAGCGGAGCTTCTAACGGCGAATGAGTTACAATGAATACCATCAGCTCCCTCGAGAGCTGAACGCGCTCCGTACATGCGCTAGGCTAGACCCTTATATTTGCTGACCCGGAGCACTGGGACTTTTCCCGATAATTCCACCACACTGCATATTTTCCCGATAATTCCACCATACTGCAGATGCTCCAAAAGTGCGACAAAATGGCGATTAAGCCTCGCAGCCACTGATCTATATAAATAACTGTATTGCTCATTGTGTTCTAAACTGCAAGCGGGCGGTGAAGCCACGGGAAGTTCGAGTGGCCATCTTACGATTCCCTACGACAGAGGTCACATTGACTTACAGCCAAAACATTGACCTATAATCACCCGATTTGAAGCATATCAGTCACACATGAATAGTTTTTAAGATATATGTATGTACATTAATTGATACTTAAAACGTTATCTGACATGTATATGGTCTTTTCGGGCAGGATAAATGATATATAGAGAAGATGGGTGTGTCTATTGCACACTTCCAACACAGGTAACTGAACTAGCACAAAATAGATTTCTTTATGTATGTATTCATGCAGAAAATAAATAAGCATGAACATATATCTGGGATTGTTAGCAGAAATTGATTAGAATATTCATTAAATATTACAAAACATACAATCCCTATTACTAAAATTGCACTATAGTATATTTAAAAGGTTTACCATGCATAATTTTGCTCAGAGCGACAGTATAACTGCATGGAAACAAACCTTCATGTCTTTAAATCCATACATACAGTCAGCGTAATTTCTCTGAATAAATTGTGAAGAGTGTATATTATTTCCTTAAGTCTTTTGT
This sequence comes from Leuciscus waleckii, assembly GCA_900092035.1. Classification (NCBI taxonomy): domain Eukaryota; kingdom Metazoa; phylum Chordata; class Actinopteri; order Cypriniformes; family Leuciscidae; genus Leuciscus; species Leuciscus waleckii. Next base: position 18,266,424 of record FLSR01004878.1, on the reverse strand, counting down.
GCAACATTCCAACATGCACTTCAGACTACATTTGAATTAAGCATTATTAATACTGTTGAGCTACTTATTAATTTAACCAATGTTTAAGTCATTATCTTTAATGCTTCGAAATACATGCTGTCAACGAAAACACTGTTGAATCATTTAGTTACTGTATGAATAAAAAATGTATAATACTGTTTACATAATAACATATCCACAGTGAATAAGTGTAAATGGCGAATTAAGTTGTATGCACATGGCTTACAAAGCATAAATCTGTATTCAGATTTCAGAAGAACCATTGTGAAGAATCGTTTGTCAGCTGATCTGAGCTTTAATGAAGAATAACATAACTTTTAATAAGCAGGGGAAATTACTGACTTTAAACAAATAACCATTTAAATGGTTGCAAACTTATATGATTGAGCATCAATCATTAACATTAATGAATGAAAATTATTAAATCATTAACCCCTTAAACCAACATCTCAACAGCCCCTGGTCCCTGCATGCGTATGCTGGTAGGAATGAAAATGTAAACATTGTTCAACATTTTTCCTTTTGTGTTTTATGAAAAAAAGTTATACAAGTTTGGAAAAAAACATAACAGTGAATAAATGGTGAATTGACCCTTTAATGATCCATTAATACAATGAACCCAGAAAACAGTTAATGTAAACTAACCTAATAAAAGAAAAAGAACATACATACAGTACTGTGTAAAACTTTAAGGGACATTAGATTCTTTACCAAAAATGCTGTGCAAACATCTGACTGGATCATTACAAATGAAGGAAAAAATATTATTTTAAAACATAAAATTATATTTCCTACTAGCACAGTAGAGTAAAAGATAACACTTTTTTTAAATAACAATAAAACATCTAATTGTTTGTGATTACTATGATTACAGTACACTGTAAATTTAGTTGCTGTTTTACATTTTTAAGTAGAATCTACTTGGTTGTACAATCATTTCAACTTAAATTATATTACGCTGACTTGGAAAATCAAGGTGAAAATCATGTAACTTATACAAATTGTTGAAATTGCTTGATTTAATGTAAAAACTTAAGTTGCCATGACTTACTGATAATTTTTTATGCATATTTATCAAGCAATTCATTTACAAACACAAATATTTGTGTTAACGGGTTAGTTCACACAAAAACGTAACATTTATTTCTGTCATTAATTACTGACCCTCATGTCGTTCCAAACCTGTAAGACCTTTGTTCATCTTCGGAACACAAATGAAGATATGTTTGATGAAATTCGAGAGCTTTCCATAGACTGACTGGGGTCAGAAAGCTCTCAGATTTCATAAAAAAATATATTACTTTGTGTTCTGAAGATGAACGAAGGTCTTACGGGTTTGGAGCGACATGAGTAATTAATGACATAAATAGATTTTTTTTGCATGACTAAGCCATAACATACATTTTGGAACTACACAATTAAGCTTTAAAGTAATGGCGTCAGGCAATTGACTCACCAATCACGTAAAACATGAGGTCCCTTATCAGAAAGCACAGGGCAATGGTACAGCCAAATATCAGAGCTCCTGCTGAGAAGTGAGACAAACTAGTTTTAACAAACAGGACATTTATTTGAGAACAAATCACAGAAGCAAAACATGATGAAGGTTGATGGGTATTGTCAGTCACCATAGACAAAGAGTTTCAAATTTCAAAAAACAAACAAAAACAAAAACAAAACAATAAAATAATAAAATAAAGCTTTTCTTGGTTGAGGCTGATCATGGTTTTGTGGGGGATTAAGTTTATTAAATACTAGTATAATTCATTTGGCTGCTGTTCATAACTAACAGTTCATATGAATTATAATAATTTATGCACATCAATGCACAGCCACAGAGACGGAAGAGAGTGATCATGAACAATAAGGCTGCGTGGCGTGAGCATGGCGTCTGCGTGGCGTTTTCTATGTCTTTGCACACCAGAAACGTGTCTGATGCGGCGCTGCTGCTGCTAGGTGACATACAATGAGGGCTATCTCGGGATTTGGATCACCCTTGTTCGAAATATGGGGAGAGAGTTGTGGAGGCCTATGTTAAACATAAATATATAGCCTACTGACACAGAAAAGACTACGTCGGCAGTAGAGCTGCACGGTTAATCGTTAAAAGATCGCGATCTCGATTCAACCCCCACGCGATCTTAATCCTGCATTTTTAGATTCTGCCAATGATATTCAACGAGATAACGCGCTAGGGGTGGAACGGATCGCACTAGATTCGGTTCGGCACGCATGTGATTCGCGGATTAAATGCTAAATTTAACCATCATAGAGTGAAAGTTCATAATTTGGACGTGTATTGACTTGCCAATTTACACATTCAAACAATTTTAATCGCGGAAGAAGAGCCGAAAACCGGGACTCGCGCGTTATATGTGCGCACAGCCACACACACTCGAAGCGCAGTGAAAGAGAGGCGCGTTTCAGACAGCGCTCGAATGCAGAATTGATTCCTCTTTCGCGTTTCCTTGCCCTTGAACGGACACATAAACACAAAATTGTCAACATACCGGTCTAAATGACCATCTCGACAAGTATTCTCTCGTTTATGTCATATGTGAACAGCTGAGAAAGAAACGGCTATTTGTCCGTTATTTTTCGGTCCGTGCAGTCGGTCTTAAAGTGACAGCACACACTTAATATTATGTATACTGTTTTCTGTGTCATTGATATAAATAAAACAATAAAATACAGCTTTAACAAAGATTAAACTATATTCAATTTATACAGTGACAAATGGTGTTATTTTACATTTAGGCTTAATTATTAATTTATGTACCTGAATATACTGTTAGACTTTGTAAACTTTGTTTAGTATTCATGTTATGTAATTTGTGTATTTGTTCTTATGTCTTATTTTGTTTCTATCTTGTTTGGTAACCTAATGTTCAGGATTTGTAGATCTTTAAAATAATAAAGCTTTTCAGAATCGTGATCTTGATTCAAAGCAAAAAATCGCATTCTCATTTTAGCCAGAATCGTGCAGCTCTAGTCGGCAGTATTGACAAAATAGGCAACAGAATATTTCATTCTGTATTGACAGGTGCAATATTTGAATATCGATAATAATTTTTTTCCCAATTTTTTTTATTACAACTATATCTGCATTTATGTCAAAACCTCCAAAAATCTAAATGTCATTTATTAATATGTATTCGTGTCAAAATGACATCTAAACATATTTTTCTATTCTATTTAGCCTGGAAACGCTTCCAACACGCTTGCATGTCATTGTCGTGTGAAAAATAGTCGGTTCTATTTCTAGCATGCACGCGTTTTCGGCGAGATGTGCGTGTCACGCAGGCAGTGTGCAAGCTCTAACCTGTTAACATGGGAGCCGAAATAAAAACGGACACGCCACGCCGGTGTTGTGCCGAATTTCGACCCCCGCCAAATTATTAGTTGTGGGGGAGGGGTTAGGATTAGGGGTGGGGTTAGGATTAGGCAATCAGGTACTGACTTCAACGAGGGGGGTAATAATTTGGCAGGGGGTCGAAATTCGGCACAACATCGGTAAGAGGATAGTTAACCTCGTTTAAGCCTGCATAGCCTATCCTGTTGAATAGGCAGGGCAACTATTTAACATATTAAACATCACATAGTTACAGGCTAACTTCAGCGCGCATGACAGTAATATATTAGCATTTACTACAAATGATGGCCGTGAAAGAGACTTAGCATAGGCTACTATTAAACAGTAACGACAATGTTAAGCGCACCAGAATTAAATAATATATTATGAAGTAAACAGCGTAGCTTTAAATAAACATATTAAGAAGTAAACAGCGTGACTTACAGATTCAGTTAACATCCAGAGAGTGTTTGTTTATTGTTTATTTTTAAACCACAACCCATTATATCAGAATGTTTATTTTTAAACCACAACCTTCTAAAAATGATATATTAATTTTCATCAGCATCATTACTCCAGTCTTCAGTGTCATATTATGATCCTTCAGAAATCATTTTAATATCTGATTATTATAAATACTGGAAACAGTTGTGCTGCTTAATATATATATTTTTTATAACCTGTAATACTTTTTCCAGGATTCTTTGATGAATAAAAAGTAAAAAAAAAAAGTAAAAAAAACAGCATTTACTTAAAATAGAAATCTTTTGAAACAATATACACTACCATTCAAAAGTTTGGGGTCAGTCATTTTGTTTCTTTCTTTTTTGAAAGAAATTAATATTTGTATTCAGTAAGGATGTGTTAAATTGATTAAAATAAAGTGATAAAGACTTATATTGTTATAAAAGATTTCTATTTTGAATAAATGCTGTTCTTTTTAACTTTTTATTCATCAATGAATCATGAAAAAAGTATCACAGGTTCCAAAAAAATATTAAGCTGTTTCCAACATTGATAAAAAACTGAGTATCAAAAAAGCAAATTAGAATGATTTCTGAAGGATCATGTGACACTGAAGACTGGACTGGCTGATGAAAATGCAGTTTTGCCTCACAGAAATAAATAGAATTTAAAGTATATTAAAATAGAAAAAACATTATTTTAAATTGTAAAGCCCTATTGGGCTTGCAAAAAAGCAAATTAGTCTGACCGGTATAGTACCGGTCAGACATTTTTGGATACGAGTAGTTTCAGTTGTTTAAAAAATAATAATTTAAATACATTTTAGAACTAGTTATTGACATATTCATGACATGTTCATGAAAACATTTAGCAACAACAGATTGCTCAATCCTTTGATTTGATTGTATGGTAACACTTTACAATAATAAGACTTAATTTGTTAACATAAGTTAACAAGAACTAACAATAAATAAATAATTGTACATTTAGAATTGCAAATTTAGACATTCACTAATACATTATTAAAATCAAAAAAGTTTTATCTGTTATATAGTAGACCTGATCTAACATGAACTATCAATAAAGAGTTGTATTTTTACTAACTTTTAACAAAGATTAATAAATACTGTATTACATGTATTGCTCATTGTTAGATAATGTTGTAAAGTGTTCTCGGATTATTTTATTCTATTTATTTCAGATAAATCTGCAATAATCTTTTCCCTAATATTTTTATTATTTTAAATAAATGGTGTATCATTTAAAGGTGAATATTGTTTAGTGCCCTGAATTACTCCTTTGTTGTCATTAATTGAATCACTCAACATGGCAACACAGTTTGAGATATCCGATATTCATTTGCAATTTAGCATCCTCAGTGTAGTTCAAATTTAGCATCCTAAGCGCCACTTAGTGGTAAAAAGCTGCAAATGCATTTGCCGCAGAAACGATGAGGGTGACTGGTAACCCGCGGAGGCAAAATACTTATTCCGGTTGAGTACCATCTGAAAAGTTAAGATGAGCCTAAATTAGCTCTCAAAATATTGTATTGTACAATGCTAAACCCGCTCTATGGAAGTAAAGTAATGCCAAATGTTTTTGAAACAAAAATGCTTGTTGAATTGCACTAATAAAAAAATAAAAAAAGCATTGTATTTTAATGCATTGTATTTTCAGGGCTTGCATTTTTATGGGCTGAAATTCAACATGGTTGAATATTTAAGCTGTGAATATTTAAATTCAAAACATTTCACATTTTCATTATTAAAAATTCATAATCCATATTCACCTTTCAGATTTCACTTCCAAAATGTTCATTCTGTTTAAAAACACAACCTATAATATATCCAATATCTTATATAGTGTAGCCTACATTCATAATAAGGTGCAAGTATGGTCTTTTTTTATCACTGTATTAGTCTATTAAGCTATGAGTCTCAATGGCAGGGGAATCCCGAGGGAAGCCCCAGTGCAGCACTGCCATATAAAGTTAAGGAAACTAAACAGAGAAATATATGTCTACTAACTCAGATTTAACGTTTGATCTGTACGTCAGCATCGGGGAATAACGTTTTAATCTCGTTCACGGTAGAGAAAGCTGCTTACATGTACAAAAGTAACCGTGAAGACTTAAATGTAAGTACTTTTGTGTCTTTATCAGCGTTTCCATATATAGCTACTGGCCCTGATAATCATAGACATATAGAAATGGACAGAGTCATCTCATTGGAACTCAATTGAGGCAAGTGAAGCCCGTTTTCAGCGATTTTTTAGGACTTCCGTTCCTGACGCGCAGACTCAAACTGAGCTTGACGACGTAGATGTGACGTGAGCAACCCGTCTGTCTTCTAGTGGCTGTGGCATGAGAAATCTGAATCATTCCCTTCCGAATCTTGCAGAGACGGAGATCGTGAGTAGGAGGTGTCCATGAGCTAGGAGCAGGAGAAACTTTTGCTAGGTATTCTGATTAATTATTTTGTCATTTTGCCTCCACGTCTCCCCGATTGCCCGCGAGCTTCTCCTCCCGTCAATACGGTAATCTCTCTACTGTGCGACAGAGAGTCGCGTGGTTATGACGCAATCGTTAGCCTACTTTTACAAAAGCTGTTTTTACGGGGCCATAACGTAAGCTACAAGGTAATGGAGCATTTTATACATTGTCGTGTTTCTTTAGAAATAAATAATGGACAAATGGAGTCTTCAAACGCCTCAGATGTAAAGTTATTCGCTGTCAAAGTGACGCCAAAATGAATGGGAGTCAATGGGATGCTAACAGCAGGTGAAGTTCTGCTACAAGATGGTGGCACGCGGCCGGCTTCAACTTCCGGTCGACTTCCTTCCCGCTTGTGAATGAATGAGTCTCTCACTCGTTGCTCTAGTCTTCGTCAACCGCCGCTTGCGCCTCCTGCTGGTGAGGTCGACTAACAGCATATGGAGATTATGAATCGGCAATCTATTGATGTTCCTGCAGTTCCCAGATGTGAAATGTTGAATTTTCTGTCGAATTTGAACCACTAAATTTGTGGAAGCGAATTTGTAAAGCGAAATAAAATGGACTGAAAATTGTCTGTTGAATATTATAGGTTGTATTATACAACAGAATGGAGTGAAATCTGAAAGGTGAATATGGATTATAGAATTTTTATTAATTAAAATGTGTGTGAAATTTTTTGAGTTGAAATATTCAGAGCTTAAATATTCAACTATGTTGAATTTCAGTCCAAAAATGCAAGCCCTAAAATACAATGCATTAAAATGCAAGCACGGTTAATGCAATGCATATTTTATTTTCAATTAGTGCAATTCAACAAGGTTTTTTGTTTAAAAAACATTTGGCATTATTTTACTTCCATACCGCTCCCTCTTTTAGTAGCTTGATGTAAATGTACATACCAAAAGACCACTTCTCATTCAGTCGCCTCTCAGCAAGGCTATGCACCAGCAGAATCTCGTAGTCTTGATCTCTGCTTCCCTTAGATGCTTGGAGGACCCTCACGCCTGTGGACAGTTTGATGTAATCCTCGTAGTAATAGCCCCACGCTGCCAGAGAGAGCTGAAGCTGGCTGTCAAACTGGGCTAGATCATCCAGGGTTGTGCAGCCCAGGGTCTTCAGACTGCCAAAATATAAAGAATGGGAGCCCATTATGTTTGCAGAACTCCAGAAGTTCCTGACATTCATCAAACATGTCAGAGATGGCTAAAGGAAGGCTTGATGGCAATTTTTTTTCCAACTTGGAGGACGTGTGATCCTTAAGCCTGGTTTATACTTGCTGTGTCCGCAAGAGCGTGAAAGTGTGCGCGGCAAAAATAACGTAATCGCAGTGTGGGCGGTCGTGCATGACCTGTATGAGTAGTAATTCAGCACTTGCGGGTAGTCCGGTAGAATGAAATGTTCATTTCATGTGTTTGCATATAAATATGTCTTTGCAGTGTGTGGAAACAACCACCATACAATGAAAAAAATCCATTGACTCCTTTTTTTATTCTCAAAAAGCCTAAACACTCTCAATGATCAAGCCGTTTGGATTTTCTGAGCAATATGATGTCATATTGCTCATGCTCTGGCCACGACTGCTGACGGACTGTCCCATATTAACATTTTTCCGCCCCTAGCCATTTGTATACTGTCCGCCAAGGCAGCACTTTATGTGTCTTGTGTCGACACGCCCCACGGAAGAGAGGGGTGGGGTAAGTAGTTGCTCATTATCATTTAAAGCAACGAAACGGGTCACAGTATTATTGTTCTATGTATTCATAATCAAATAAATGCAGCCTTGGTGAGACTACTTTCAAAAACATTAAAATACCTGTTTGGCAATAATGTGTATGTGAACTCACGTGTGATAGTAGTGCTCCAGGCTCTGGGAACAAAGCCACTCCTGGAAGGCAAAGTCTCTGAGCAGCTGCACGTGGGCCTCAGTGATCTCCCTCCAGTGATGCTTTTCCTTTACTACTTCCTCCAGTCGAGACAGCACACATAAACTCAGCTCCTCCAGAGTCTGAACATCTATACACATTCATAAACAAACAGACACAAATGGAAGCAAGATGTGACCAGGCAGACAGTTAAAGTGCTCCAACACTTTGCTCTGTGGCACATAGGTGCGGGCTGAGCGATAAAGTCAGCACAAAGTCCAAGGGCCTCATGTATACAGTGCCCTCCACTATTATTGCCACCATTGGTATACGAGCAAACGGCTGTGAAAAAATTTCTTTGCTGTCTATCCTGTTGGTCTTTCATTCAAAATATTTCATTCAATTATTTTGTTTGTTTTTACTTTTTCTTTCCATTGACCAATGATGACTACTGATTGCTAGTAGCAAACACAACTTCCACTCACATCTGATTGACAGATAAATTGCTTACTCTTATTTCAGTCTGATTTTTTCAGCAGAAATTTTGCATTCAGTTCAACAGTAATAAGTTAAAGAGGGTACATTTTATTATTCAACTGAATTTTGCATATGCGTTTGGGACAATTACGTTATGTTCTTGCCCTGTCCATGTAATAAATGCATGTCCTTTAATGAGGGTTTTTTAGCGCATCTCCTTAAGGTTATGTCAATCCTATTACCCATTTCAGGGGTGGCCAAAAATACAATTTAAAATTAATCAGAACTACAGAAATGTATCTTCCTATTTACAAGTAAAGTATTGTGAGCCGGCTACTTACTATTTTCAGCCTCAGTTACCTATCAATTTAATAGTTAATAATTTAATAGCACTCTATACGCTGATTTCACGCAGCCGTTATTTTGAAATCGAAGGAGGCTCCGGTGGGAAGAAAACCGGAAGTGTCTCCTTTAATCACAGGAGAGTCGTGAATGCGATGGCGTATTGTTGTGTTTAATGTATAAAATGGTCAATTCTAAAACTGTACATACATTTCTTTTATACTTTAGACTATATACAGTGAAATTCATTTATAAATAAAATTTTTTTTATATATAATTCAAAAAGTAAAAAAAGAAGCAGGAATGAACTATATACATATCCTATATTGGATATTAACATCCAATAGTGTAAATCGCGGCAGCAGCTTCAAGTTGGTAGTCCAAAGGCATTGTTGTTTATCTTTACTTCCGGGATTTTTCCCACCGGAGCCTCACTTTCGATTTCAAAATGGCGGCTGCGTGAAATCAGCGTATAAAAGCAAGTGGAAAATCAAACTAACATTCTGCCTAAAATCTCTATTTGTGTTCCATGAGAGAATTTCATACTGGCTGTACAAAATATTTTTAAATGATTTATACACAAATTATATTTTGTATAAATTATAAATTATATTATAATCCGCCATGTTGGATTTCCGATCAGCGAGTGTGGGGGTAGACACTTCCGGTTTCGCATTACAGCTGGTGCAGGGAGCCGGAGAAAGCCGAAAATGATCTCTTATAATTGATTCTATAAACAACTATCACACGAGCCAATGGCAATTAAATGCATGGATGCATAGTCAGATTAACGAATGAAATACAACTGTTCACGAAAAGAAGACTCATGCTGCATACGCATACGCAATGACAATTAAGCCTACAGTAAATATAGAGTTACAACTACGATTAGAGGTGTTTGCATAAAATGCACCGTGAACATTCACACATTTGCCCTGTGATAGGCTACAATTTATCTCCATAAATACTATTTTCTCAATTCTGCGCATATATTTTCACTTACTTACATCAATTGCTCGAGCAATATTATCATCACATATTTACATTTACATTTTTAACTGTAGGTACCACAAACAATTTAATATAGCTAAGTTTGTGTATATTTTACACGTAGAAATACTGTATGCGCTGCTTATAAACACCAGACAGATAATGATTTATGAAACAGATGGTCTTTACAAAATAAATGCAGTAACAGAAAGCATAGAAACGCACAGGTGAAATACACTGAAAATTTGGTCGGGTTGAAGTCATCCCACCAGATCTTCTGAATCCACTCAGCCCGTACCGCAACGTCAACGGGGAATGCATGAAAGCTGACTTCTTTGTTGTAACGTGACGAAACGGTACATAACGGCACACAACAATAAAGTGCTGAGGCTGTCACCCTCTGAAAGGCAAGTCGCCTCTCTTGAATCCTAAAAACACTCATTGTGAAAAATTCTCTCTCTGGTAATGGAACTCGGTTGCTGTTGTCTCTCGCTCTCGCTCTCGCTGTCAGATCACCGGAAGATTTCCCCGTGAAGTACTGGCCCACACACTCAAGTTCGAATGTCAACGGTCACGTGCACGGCGCGAATTAGGCCTCAAATCTGTCTTAATTTCTGAGGGCAACGCCTACATCTAAAAATCCAATCAACAACCAATGGATAGAGCCAGGTGCACGTTCTACATTCTTGAGATCACTGATCTATAAATACAGTGGCAAGAATAAGTTTGTAAACCCTTTGAATTAATCAATGCAGAAATCTGAATTTCTGCATTGATTAATCATAAAATGATTTTCATTTAACTCACAAATATAAACAAACACAATCTAATCCTTCTAAACTAGTAACACAAAATGGAGTGGGAGGCATTACTGTTAGTTGCGCTAAAAATGACCCAACCAGCCATCGTTCCCGGAGCTGATTCTTAAAGGAGAACTCCGGTCAATTTTAACATCTTGTACACAGCCACGTCCAAGTGATCTGAGAGCGCGGGCGGGTATAGATATATATAATAGAAGTCGCCTTGGCTACTGCAGTTCAGAATCAGAATCAGAATCAGAATCAGAATCAGAAAGAGCTTTATTGCCAAGTATGCTTGCGCATACGAGGAATTTGTCTTGGTACTTTGTCGTTTGAGCACTGTGCTGATTTGAAGTTAAAGTTAGGTGATAAAAGGAGCTAAAATTATAAAAGTATAGAAGATAAAATATAAAAGCGATAGAGCAACGCGCGGAGCTGTAAGCAAGAGCGTCCGAACAGTAGCTGAGCAGGAAGTCTATCCTTCAGGATTCTCATAGATCAGAGACAGTTCCGTCTTGAGCTTTGCCTTGTTCAGCGTGGGATATGCCTTCACAGTGGCATTCAGAGCCTCAGCAGGAAATGAATGGCAGTACATTTCAAACATATCTCCCTGTACTAAGGTAGCACTCACAAGGTGGCCAGTGAAAGAGAACCTCGCTTTGGTGTGAGCCAGGATGGTGTCGCAGACCTCTTCAGACAGCCTCTGCTTCGCTTCTTCTGTCAAAGCCGTCCTTGGTCTGTCGGTTCCTGATGGCTCTTGCAGTTGGTCAGAGTCTCTGAATGCAAACAAACCAATAATGTGTTTATTAGGCTGTGTACAGTACTGTAGTCTACGTGATGCACATGTTCCCATTTTATCCAGTACAAAGATGTCAGTGTACCCACTGATGGTCTTCGGGGTCCATTGGACCCCAAATGACTTTTGCTTAAATAAAAATAAAAAGTTCTCTTTTTCCAAATGGTATGAAACTTCCTACGGCTCTCAACACTTTCTAGATCTACAAAAAAAAAAAAATTTAAATGGAATGTTATCTGTTTTTATGTAGGCTTGACAAAAATAGTGACACTCGTGGTCTTTGGGGTCTATACGCTGATTTCACGCAGCCGCCATTTTGAAATCGAAAGTGAGGCTCCGGTGGGAAGAACCCCGGAAGTAAACATAAACAACAATGCCTTGGACTTTTAAACTGTATTTTCCAAAAATCTTACATTAAACCTTGTAAAATTATCCATGGTATCCCAGGAATGAAAGTTAGAAATTTGTGTCTTTTATAAAGTGTATTTAACATAAAATGCATTTTTTTTTTTTAAAGCCTATTTAAATAAATATTTATTTATTTATTTAAGAAATTTAAAAAAATATATCATAAATCCTCCAAGAACTGCACAAATGTTGAGTAAAAACATTAATAAACAGAGTAAAATTATATATATAAAAAAAAAAAAAAAAAACTATTGTTCTATTACAAAATTAAATGTTATTGCTAAAAAAACTATTGTTCTGTTACAAAATTAAATGTTATTGTCTGGGGTCCAATAGACCCCAAAGACCACGAGTGTCACTTTTTTTGAAGACCATCAGAGGGTTAAAATGGGCAGGGATGCATAATGTTATTGTTAAACACTGTTTTTTAAGCTATCCATTGTGCCTCACCTAACCAGGATGTCCAGCACAGAGTAAAGCAAGCTAGATTACACCACTGGCAATATATTATAAAAATGAACATATATTATAAAAAAAGAACACAAATACAGTCTCCTTTCATGCATCTGTTCTCATAACAAAGCTCTGCTTTGAGAAGGTTCGAATAATATAAATGTTATCTTACCTAATGGTCTGCACACTGCTTCTGAAGCTCTCGAGGGCCCTTTTGATGAAGACTGCATCAATGTCCTTCTGGAGCTTCTGGTACAGAATGTCGACGTGGGGCATGATTTTGTGAAAAAAACACAGAAAAAAAATAAAATCTTCGTCCTGTAGCATCCTCATGTAGCCTCTGATGCCTCTCTCACACTGAGCTGGTCAAATGGACCATGTGAACCCGTCTTGATAGCTTCAAAACATTCAAGGAGGTCATCTCGGTTCTCATACACAGTGTTGACAATCCTGCTGTTAAAATTCCACCTTGCAGATGAAGCTCTGGGCAGTCTTCGTGAAACAATCTTGTCCAGAACGCTGCACTGTTTCGGTGACCGGGAAAAGAAAGACGCAATACCGCTCAGATCGGAAAAGAAAACGTTAACTTTTTTGATGTGGGAGGTAGCTTGCTGCATGATCAAATTAAGCTGATGTGCATAGAGTGCACATAATGGGCATTTTTAAAATGTTCACGCACCTTTTGCTGCACACCAGCCTTCTCTCCCCTCATCACACTGGCACCATCGTAAGCTTGAGCAACAAGTTTCATTTGTCGTTGTCGTTGTCGTCGGCCAAAAGCTGGTTCAGTCTCTCCAAAAGTACACTGGCAATTGAAACTGACGTTGAATCCGAGATGGGAATAAACTCAAAAAAACGTTCCTGCACTGCATGGTTGTCATCAATGTATCTAAGCACAAGAACCAGCTGTGTCTGCGTGGAGACGTCCGTAGTTTCATCAGCTTGGATGGCCAGATAGCTAGCTGACTTGACCTCCTCCACAATCCTTTCCTGCGCGACCACTAGCATACATTCTAAAAGCTCGTTCTGCACCGTCTTGGATGTGCCCTTGAACACCGTGGCATTTTTCAGGTGCTCATCAAAAACTTAATCTAACTCTGCCACGAAGTTCACCAATCCAAGAAAAATACCTGGGTTTGTGGAGCCCTCCGTCTCATCCTTGCCTCGCAAAGCCAACTCGAACACTCCGCAAAACTTCACACAATGGATGAGCCGGTTGAGGATGTGTCGATTCTTGCTTACCTCATCGTTGTGGCGATGAACAGCTAGCCTGTATCCCTCATTCAGTTGAGTGGCAATGTTCACCCTCCCAATAGTTGCAAATCTCAAGCAGCTATCCATGTGGATCTTTGACATCTCATGCTTCTTGATTTTCTCAGACAGATGGTGCATATCTGTCACACCAGTCGAAACCCAAGCAGTGCTGTCTGTCGTCAGGGTGTCAGGGTGGAAGAGTAGGCAGGGGTAGCAGAAGACTGCTTTAGCTTCTTCACAACCTGCTAGCCAGCTTTTTTTCACATACCAATTTGTTGAAAATCCTCGGGTGTAGGACTTTCCACTTCCAGCCTTTAGAGAAATTTGTTTAATACCTAATTTTGGTCTTGGAGGTCCTGATTGTTTTAATGCCAATTTGTCTGAATTGGATCGTCGACTAAAAGGAACTCTTTCAGAGACGCAACGGAATTGCACACATTAGCAGCCATCTTGAAAGTAGCAAGGGACTTGATCGAAGATATCCCCCTCGCTCTCTTTGCTCAGTTACGTATGACGCATTACGTATGACGCAAGCGCGTAAGTGCGAGTCCCATTGAAAATGCATTGAAGGCTCATTTTCCGGAAAAAAAAAGTTTTAACATGAGAGTCAATGGGAGAATGCTTGGGCGATTTTCCACGTCAATGAATTCGCCCAGAGAAGCGGGAGTCGCGGGCGCGACCATTTGAAACGTGACTTGAATCTGACGAATCTGATTGGACAATGACAGATAATATGTCTAGAACACAGAAAACTACGTTTGCTGTGATAGAATTTGTAAAAAAAATAAATAAATCCTCTTTCTCCCAGTTGGTAGTGCGTCGCCCAAATCGCCCCTATTCATGGGTTTCATCAGGTACCTTTCCACAGGTGTATTAATGAATACACCATCTGCCCCTGGTACACAGTACACACTTTATTAAGAAACCATACTATGTGCAGATAAGCAGATGAACCCAGAATATGAACACAATGCGTTTTCATATTTTAATTTAACTATTTTAGGAGATTATGTCGTTAAACGTTTTTCACGTTAAGTGTTTTAGAATGTATTTTATCCGCGCGCACAATTTGAAAAGACTCCAACGGACACAGACAGAGTGAAAGACTGGATTTGTTCTCTCGATAAGGTAGGGTACAAGTGATTTCAAAACTTTACAGCCGGTTCTACCGGTAATTCGATTTTTGGATGCTGTGAACATTTTTAGCTAAAAAGACTGCCACTCCAGTTTAGCAGTTATTGTTGTTTCTGCAGTTAAAAAGACAGTGGAAAATGTATCGTTATTTGAATAATTTCTTTATTTTAATTTTATTTATTGATCTGTCAGGGTTATCTAATCTAATTATTTGTGGCTTGTGTTTTGAATATATGTTCCCAGGGACGGACTGACAATCTGTGCGTTCTGGAAAAGTCCAGAACGGCCGTCCAACCAGGGCCGTCGGCACACACAAAAAAAAAGGTCTAATAAAGCAATATGAAGAGCCAGCAGCAGGGGCACTATATATGATCACGTGTAAGCTACGTGTAAAAAACAACAACTGGGAAGAAGAGTCGGCCTATAGCCACTGACAGAAAGTTAGTTTTATAAGGCTGCACTTTTAAATTTGCTTAGATTATATTTGAATAGCAGCTGGTCTCCAACGTGGTGCCTGTGAGTTGCCCGCTAAACACATTCTATAAATAGCCCCAACTTGCCGTCGGGGTTCCAGACTTCGAATAAATGGTATAATTTTGCGACCTTTCCAACTAAACGTTTCAATTTGAACTTTTGCCTCTACAAAATGACCCAACTCTCTTTGATTATACGCTGTCATTTGCGTTGCGTATGAGAAACATCAAATGGCAAACGCTCAAAAAGCGGAACAAATCTTGTTTGATCTGAGCAGCGCATTATTAGCTCGGCCCAAAAAACAGTGATCGCGGCCAAAGCAGCTTGCGGGCTGATCTCGATCACACGAACATTAGGGCTATAACACAGAGCTGCGCGATCCACTGAGAAGCATTTCAATTCAGCGCAGAATTCTCTATCTCTATTATAAACCCACAAATGACTATGTGATTTAAGCTTGTAAAAAGCCAGATGAAACAGCGCTGATATTCTCAACATATTGACGCAAAAAAAACAAACAAACAGGCGAAACATTGTTCCGAGAACAAACCAGTTAGAAGACATTTCACACCAAAACTTATGAATTAACTTGAGTAAAACAAACTTTTTTGGCAGAAATGTGCCTGTATTCATATTTAAAATGCTGTTATATTAATATAGTCATTAGGGGTGTAACGATACGCGTGTTCGTATCGAACCGTTCGGTACGAGGCTTTCGGTTCGGTTTTCGGTACGCATTACGTACCGAACGGTTCGTTGGACCATTTTTTCTGCCGACCAAAATTTCGTTATTTCAAATGAAGGCGCGTCGCGGGTGGCAAGCGCGCTCATAGAGGCTGGCGCGACCACAACATCAACTGGCAAATGCAATGTAAGGAACGAAACTGAGCTACTCTTATTGTGTTTGTGTGGACCGTTTATCAGTTTTGACCTGTGAAGCGGGACTCGCGAGCCCTATGCGCGAGCCTGATCAAGCAACACCACACAGCGCTAAGATTACAAGTTTGTGTAATTTGGGGTTACTGTATCACTCTCAGAAAAAAAGGTACGAAAGCTGTCACTGGGGCTGTACCTTTTTAAAAGGTACATTTTTGTACCTAAAGGGTGCATAGGCCTATTGGTACCTTAATGGTACATATTAGTACAGTGACATTTCATTATTTGTATTTTATGGCATTGTACATTTTTTGTTTTTATTTGAAGGCTGAGGCTTCATTAATAAACACAACCCCAATTATCATCATTTGTTTTGAGATGTTACTTGCTGTGAATAGCTTGTCTGATAGGCTACAGTATTGTGGCATATAGTATCAGGACATCCTGGCTAGTGTCTCTCGCACACGGCTAGAGGCGAATGGCCGGATGATGGGCCTATTTGGGAGAAAGTCCAGGGCTGTTTTTTAGCCCCAGTCTGTCCCTGACCCAGGGACATGCCCTGTGTTAGTTATTTTATAATTTCTGCTGGGCCACTTGGACAGCAGGCGCTCGCCTTCTACACTTAAGGTGTATGTGGCTGCTAACCGCATCATTTAATGCTCAGGTGGACCAATGCTCGGTCGGGAGTCATAATTTAGCAACGGCTTTTTGATGGGAAGGGAAGCGGTTAATTCCCCCTCATCTTTCTATGATGCCTATTTGGGACTTGGCATTAGTTCTGAGGGCACTTTCCCAGCTGTGAGTGCTCTCGTTGAAGACAGCGCTCTGGCTTGCTTTAGCGTATTGAAAGAATGTGGGAGACCTGCAAATGCTGTTTATTAACCCCACTTGTCTGGAGTTCGGACAGAATGACTGTGTAGTCAGGCTGAAGCCGAGGCGTGGCTATGTCCCTAAGGTGCTTACAACACCTTTCAAAGTCCAAGATATAATACTGCAAGAGTTTGCCCGGAGGGGTCGCGATGGAGGCCACGACTGCTTCACTGCTGTGTCCTGTATACACGTTGTGCGTTTATATTGAGCGCTCCAGCCAGTTTCATCTGTCATAGCAGCTCTTCACTTGTTTTGGAGGCAGTACCAAGGTATGCCAGTTTTGAAACAGAGATTATCTCACTGCATTGTGGAGGCGATTGAATTAGCTCAAGCTTTGCAAGGTGAAACTTTCCAAAATGGGGTTCAGCCCTAGTCTGGCTATCACCAGACCAAGCTCAATCTTTTAAGATTGGATAGTCCTTCAACCAATCAGACCAACGATCCGGGTGAAGTACTTTGCAGAGCGACGCGAAAACTCCAGGCAGGAAATGTGTAACCAAACGTGTTGATCAGCAGTTTGCAGAGGCAGCAATGGAATCGAGCGATTTTTGCAGGTTGTGCAAAAAAAACAACATGAAAGTTAATGGTATTTACACCCACTTGAGCGATTTGTTTGCTAAAAAGAAGCCATTGAGCATTGTCGAGAAGTTAAGGCGAGACACTACAGGTGAATAGGGTAACATTTTTAACTAGCAGATATCACCATGAAACTTTCCCAGTTGATTACCTACATTAAGAGGAGAAAAAAAATGTATTATAAGTTTTCTGTAATTTAATGTTTAAATATGCAAATTAGGCTGAGTATTGGATAAAGCCAGGTTAAAAATAATTTTTTCATTGTGTTCACATATTAGATGGGAAAAAAATTCAGAGGGATTCATGGATATCTACTTTTGTTATCCTGTAAATCAGAATATACTGTCAATAGCCTTAAAATTTTCGCCATGTTTTTTGGAATAAAATGTTATATAAATCAGGCTAGGAATAATATATTTACAAATCCCTCTGTTAATGTCTTCATAATATAACTAAGTACAAGACTGGAAAGTTTGGTGTATATAGGTGCTACTGAAGTGGAGATTTCGGACTTGGAGTATGAGAGAAAAGTCATTTTGAGAAAACGTGCTTTAAAGATTTATCATCAGCCAATGAGATTGCGATTCAGCCCTTTTACTTTCACGATTGGTTGCTGATAAAAAAGAAATGACCATATTTGGATCGTATAACAAGCAATGTACAGGAGAGAGAGAGAGCTTTCCAGCGGTGCATGTGATGACAGGGTGCCGGCAGGATCGCGGAGCAGCATGTTGATTAAGAACGGCAACTTTTGTTGAATTTATGAGAAATCTACAGACGCAAATAGACAAAGTAAATGTGTATTTCCAAGTCTGAAAGAAGACATGTTATTGAAGACAAATATCCAAAAATCTAAAAATTGACCAGTAAAAAAACCCGATGTTTTTGCCTGCCGTGTCTCGCCTTAAAAGAAATTGGACAGAGCCGTGACGGAATTGGATTGGATTAAACCCGCCAATAGCGCTCCAGGTGGATAAGCCAGTTTGTGATTGGTTCCCAAAAGTTTGCAAAGGAAGCAGGATAGATATATGTACAGGTTTCCAGCCTGAGCTGCAGGGCGAAATCAAATCGCCGGCAGATCAGGCTGGGTTTACCCAGTCTAGTTCAGCCCCACTCCACTAGTGGAATGCAGTTTTTGCCACTCTACAGATAAAGCGTTGTCGGGAAAATTCGGTTCGCATATCAAAGTGATAAAATGTTTATCACCAAAGTGATAAAATTCTGTATCAAAAATGTTAAGGCCAGACAAGTAGTTTTTTAAGGCTTGTTTTGTAGGGAATTACAAACCTGCGCACATATATTCAAATGCGCATACGAATAGACTGAACTCGTAATACGCATATGCACGCCATCAGTGTTCTCACAGGTTCCGCGTTTAAAGTCTGTGTAGAGTTTCCTGTTAAAACGGTGTTGTGTTAGCGTCCCCTAAGTTAATAACTAATGATCGTTGCGACGGAAGTGAATCAATCAAATTAACTTTAGCTGGAAAATAACTAATCAAGAACTGCTATAAAGCCAAAACAATCTCTGTTACTTTAAACTATCCTTGTATCTCTGTAAAGCCGCTTTGGAACAATCTACATGGTTAAAAACGCTAAATAAATAGGATGACTTGACTTGACTTGAATGCCGCCCTTGTTGGCTTGGACAAGAGGTATGTCTATACAAGATATTTGATTTGCCACAGGTTTATCTTCTCAGAATACCTTTGCTAGGTTTTACGATCAAGAAATCCTTCTTTTGCACTGCATGTATTGTCTGTGCAAGGACATTCGAACCAAGCGGCCATTGGCTCACCACGTATGCCTAGGGGCTTTCGCACCAAAGGAATCTTTCATAGTTCATAGAACTAGAGATGCACCGATTGATCGGCTGGTGATCGGAATTGGCCGATTTTCACGTGATCGGCCGTGACCGGCGACCGGCCGATCAGTCTGACAAAAGCCGGTCAAGTGCACTCGGGCGCCGCATGATTAACATCGCGCAACATCAGCATCACACGTGCACACGGAACTCACATGTAGGAAACCTCGTGGATTACGTCCGTTCGTTTTTTTCGGCGTGCATGTTAATCAATAAATGCATTCACAACGGGAGCAGGAGCAGCGCGTGAGCGTCAAGCAGGAACGTCGCGAGCAGTAGCGCGTGTTTCGGCGCGGAGTTTATTTGCTGCACTGCTCACGCTCAATTAAAGGGAAAGCACACATTTCATGGACAAAATAGCCTAAATAGGGTTTCACAAAAAAGTGCCCAAAATGCACAGAATTTGCGTGTTTTAACAATAACTTGAGTAGGCAATGTCAGAAAAGAAAACGAAGACTAATATTTATAGAAAATGTACCCATTTAAACTTGTTTTATGATTCAGTTTTTACAAGTGATTGCAATAGGCCTGTGTGTGTGAGTGTGTGCTTTGAGAAATATCTTTATACTGCAAGGCTATATTTATTTTATTTTTAATTTATATATTATTTTATTGCCATTCCCTGTTTTCATACAGACGTTTAGTTTGCTAAATACATATATATAAAAA
The DNA here is from genome assembly GCA_900092035.1 of Leuciscus waleckii. Lineage (NCBI taxonomy): Eukaryota > Metazoa > Chordata > Actinopteri > Cypriniformes > Leuciscidae > Leuciscus > Leuciscus waleckii. The sequence goes on along the minus strand of FLSR01004878.1, from coordinate 18,246,248 downwards.
ATGATTGGATATTGAATGTGAAAAGGAAATGGTTCTTCCATAACACTGCACTTTAGATGTGTGTGAATTACCCACACCTGGAGTAATTTATATAGTTCTATTTTATAGCTGTAATCGGTGCATCTCTACATAGAACTATTGGCGGAAGTACCCGGATTTTGGCGTAATCGCACCACAGGAACTAGGAACGATTTTAGTTCTAGGAACTCCTTTTGGAGGAACTAATTTAGCTCCTACTTCAGAGTATGGTCTAAACCAGCACTATAGGAACTACCAGTGACGTCAGTGTACGCTGATTGGCCGAACACACGCGAAACACCATCACCTGCCATTTTTTAAAAGTTGTGTAAACACACCGATTACAGCCTATATATTTACTCCAGAAATGAACTCTATGAACATGGAAAACAGTGACCTCTTAACCTTTACGCTGAGGAGCAAATCCAACACAACTTTGAGGGGACCAAGCGAAACATGATTATGTATTTCTGCTCAGCTAGCAACACTGGCCATCAGCCAAATGGCATACGCTAATAACTTTTCATTACTCTACAATAACGCATCTAAAAGCTGTCAATCAACTCTCAGACAACAGAAGAAGATACACTTTGTCTCACACCAGAGCATTTGAGCGGAGTGGTAATATTTCCTCCAGAGCGGAGAGCGCCTTTCTGAAGATTACGCTCCGCTTGCTCATTCTGCTCAGGACTGCTCGCTCAACCCAGAATGCCCTTTGTGACATGCTGGTTCGAAAATATGTAAAAACAAGTAGGCTAGGGCTGCCCGTGCATGACTCTGGTTTTTTTCTAGTCGACTAGTAGTTGTTAATTTAAGCAATTAGTCTAATTGCATATTTATATTAATTTAATTACTTAAATATGAAGGCCTATGGGAGAGAATACTAAACTATAATTAGCGTTTTCATGATATATTGCCTATTCCGCATCTCAAGCGCACACATAAAGCTTGCCACAAAGATCAGCAAAAGTAATGATTATGCATGAGAAATTTTAATTGTTTATTAATAAACTATTGTTTTCTGTGTCAGTGTAGGCTGCAAAGATAAAGTTGACGATGCTGATTCGCCATCTTCGCAGTGAATGCACCTTGCTACGAATTAACCTACATAAGCAGAGAGTAGCCCGTTTCTTTTCGTTTTGAATTGTTTTGTTTAAAAGTAGACATTTTAAGCTTTCTATAGATATATTTTTCAGGTCTGTGAGGCAAGTTTAGACCATATTACGTTAGGTAACGAGAGACGTTTGCGTGATGCATTCGTTGCAGACGTGCACGTTTATGCATTTGTTAGCCAGCTAAGCTGCATATTTAAAGCTAGTGGTGTTATAATGCCAATTATGTTCATGCAGCAGAGAAAAAGGTATAAACAAATCAGGAACGCATCTGATTTCATCTTTTTTTATCTCATTGTAATAAGGAACAAAAATATGACCAAATAGATTTGACATGCATTAAGATTTGACTACATTAAGAAATGTAAATTGTAGTTGTAAAAGTAATGACTTGAAAATAATCTTTTTAAATCTATCATTGTACATTGCTATTCTTGTTATGGTGGTGCTTATTTTATATACTTTTTCCGATTTATTGCATAACGGACACCTGTTTCACACAAATAAAAATGTAGTGTTATTTCAAGTGTTTTTGATTCATTTTGGATGTATCTAATTTTATGTTTTTGGAAGTGTTACTTTTTGGTTCAGTTTGGATATCTTTTATTTACTTTAATATTTATTAATGCAGTTAAAGGTGCTGTAAGCGATGCTGGGAGTCGTAACTTCTTGTTGACATTCAAATTGTTGTCAAACAAAACGGAGGCTAGCTAGACCCTCCCTCCTCCTCATCCCGTCTCCTCCCTCCTCCCCTCCCTTCCGGCATAAAGGAAAGTCTAGTCACTACAAACAAAGTTACGTTTTACTGAGTTTACATTGTTTACAAGTTTACATTGAATAACGTTACTTCATTCAATGTTTAATGTCGCCAGTTAGATAAAGGGTTTTATATATTGCAGAACAGAATGCAGAAAAAGAGAAACATTATTTTAAAATCGTTTCGCCACCTGAAGCTATAACTATAGCTCCCATACAAGGACGCAATAATAGCAGGATACGTTAGCTTCGCGTTTCCCAGTCAGCATAAACAACGGCGGCGTCGTAAACTAATTTAGTCAAAGTTGTCAATAGCCTATAAATGAACATTCAAATTCATAACAAAGAGTGGATGAAAACAATCATTCACACAAATTGTCGCCCTACTGTGAATTTGCTTGATCATTTACAATAGAGATTGATCGCTAGCTGCTAGAAACATAACGTTATATGTTGTATTCACCAAAGTTAACGCTGACTGCATAGTTCTAGCTAATTACATCCTTGTGTTGGTTTGGCGAACATGAACGTCAGTTTAGAAAGAAATATGGATTTACCTGTTCTGCAAAAACAGAGCAACTGAATGTGGATTGGAAGCCCTTCTGCCGGCGGAGTTCTCGCCGCCTTTCTAAGTTTTTTCCGATGTAAATTCGGTATTTCGCGCGTTCCTTATCCTCGTCCCTTATCCTTGTCCCTCTTCTTTGCAATTTGTTCATCGGAACGTCGTCTCTTTGGTCGTGTGTCGGCCATAATTCAAACTTCCCTCTTCATGCTTCTCTCTCCTCCACACACCCACTTCATGTGCACGCGAACTAACAAACCCCACCCTCAAATACTTCTTGTCGGTGATTGGCTGGAGTACTGTTTGTTGTGTTTCATGGTGCGGGTGAGCCCAGTTTGTTTTTGTTGCCGTTTGTGGAGCCTGTGGTGTCTACAGAGACCGCGTTTTTTTACAGTGTGTTCAGGGGACAGGCAGCTATAGCGGATAGTGAGGAGATGTTTGCTGTATGTGACAAAAAATGTTTTGGCCTAAAAAACGTGTGGCATCGCTTACAGCACCTTTAATACAAGTAACAAGGGAATAAAAGACAAGGATCACGCCCTAAATAAATATACTGCTCTCTACATAAGTCTTAAGGATGTACAGTTTATGGCCATGACATGGTGCTGAAACAAATATGAGTGGGAGTGTTTGAAAGCAGGTACCAGATTGACCAGGTATTTTGTACCGGTATTGCAGAAAGGATGATATCATTAAATTTAACTGACACCTATCAACTTGGTACCAGAGTATCAGTACTTTTGACAACAATCAGAACTAAATAAAACAAGCTGTGTGATTGCTCCCCGCCTTATACCATATCAAAAAGATTAGTTAGCAAGTTACTGAATTAATGGCCCTCCCCAAATGGCACACTTCATATGCACTTTCAGTCTCGTGGACTAACAATGGCTGCCATGCACACGCGTGTCCGTTAAGTCCAGTAGGGTGTCCCATTTTGTCATTATAGGTTTCAGAAGGGTGTTCGCGAGTGCCCCCTTTGCGGTCGATACGCGCCCTCGATTTGCACTTTTGCAACCGAGCTCCGCAGCAGACTTTTTCCCGACAGTCAAATCGGTGTTGCGTCACGAAAGTGCGGACTCAGAGGAAGACCGCGAGTGTTTAGTGTGCCATTTGGGACAGGGCAAATGTAAACAAGGTTAGGTTTAGGTTACCCTAGATTTGTGATTTCTTATTTCTTTATTAAAGTATTTTTTTCAGCGACAACCGATCATATGTTCATTAATAGTTTTTTTGTTGTTGCTTACTCTCGCTTAGAAAAAATCCGACCAACTATTAAAGGGATAGTTCGGCCAAAATTTTTTATTAGCTCATGATTTTCTCACCCTCAAGTCATCCTAGGTGTTTTTGACATTCTTCTTTCAGATGAATACAATCCGAGTTATATTAAAAAATGTCCTGGCTCTTCCAAGCTTTATAATGGCAGTGAATGGCTGTTTCTGTTTTGAAGTCCATAAAAGTGCATCTTAATATAACTCCGATTGTATTCGTCTGAAATAAGAATGTCATATACACCTGGGATGACTTGAGGTTGAGTAAAACATGGGCTAATAAAAAATTTTGGCTGAACATTTTTGGGAGAACTATCGCTTTAATGTCTTAATTGTAAAAATAAATAAATAAAAAAGCTCAGATGTGTGTATGAGTCACTGTGTCACTGATATATGTGCTAGAAAACACTAAAAACATTATATGGCTAGATCTTAATCCGGAGGATCACTATGTCATCGTTATACATCATCATCGACCAGTCCTAAAACATGCTATATGGTAAAGCACTAAGGCATTATAGACATAACAATATGCATTTATGTAAAGCTGCTTTGACACAATGTGTATTGTGAAATAAATTTGACTCGACTTGAAATATGACCAGGACATAATATATAATATATAATCACCCACATGCTCTCAAGAACAAAAAGTGTTTGTTTTTAAAGCATTTAACTAACCTTCAAACAAATACTTGTATTCGGATAGGCTGTGTCCCAGGAGCCATTCTTCAATCTGACTTTCCTTGCCTTTCTTCCAGCGCACCTCCCAGAACAAAACCCACAAGACTGAACAGAAGAAGAAGGTCAGCAAAAAGAGGCGGTCCATCAGACCATGTTCAGCCTCCGCTTAGACCTCTGTGAGCTCAGAGTCTGCCTTGACTTCTGCTGTCCTATCTGGTCCTGACCATCTCTCCCATGTCTTCTCCTACCGGGAAAAAGGACAGGATACATACAATTCAGGCTTTGTGAACGATATTCAATTGAAATGTGCAAACATGAGCAAAGCATTCAGCAAGTATTGGAACCATTAGATTTTTTTTCATATTTCGTTATACTGCAAACTTCTGCTAAAATGCTTTAAATATTTTTTATTCACATCAATGTATAGGCCTACTCCATATGCCACGAAGACAAAGCAAAAAACTGATTTCTTATAACTTTGCAAATTTTTTATTTTTAATAAAAAAAAAAAACAGAAATATTACAATAACACTCCTAACTCAGTACTACGTTGAAGCACCTTTGGCAGCGATTAAAGCCTCAAGTCTTTTTGGGTATGATGTGACAAGCTCTGCACGCCTGGATTTAGGGATTTTCTGTGGAACACAAAAAAAGGATATTTTGAGAACGTTGGGAACTAAACAACATTGGAGTCCATTGACTTCCATTGTATGAAAAAAAAAAAAAAAACCAGACACTTCTCAAAACATCTTCTTACAATTTTGGAATGACATGAGGGTGAGTAAAGATGACATTTTCTTTTTTGGATGAACTATCACTTTAAAGATATCTCTGTATTTTGCTATGTTCAGTTTTTCTTCTACCAGTACCCCATTCTGCCATAAAACTCAGATTGTTGAAGTGTTGCAGTGATGGTTATCCTTCTGAAAGTTTCTCCCATCTCCATACATGACCAACTGGACTCACCTATCTTAGGGTTTGGCTGGGCAGCCAGCTCTAGGAAGAGTCCTGGTTGTTTCAAACTTCTTTCATTTCAGAATTATGAAGGCCACTGTGCACTGGGAACCTTCAATGTGGTAAAAAAAAACAAACAATGTTTTGTATCCTTCTAAAGATCTGTGCCTCGACACAATTCTGCATCTGAGCTCTGCAGGCAGTTCATTTGACCTCATGGCATAGTTTTTGCTCTGGTATGCCTTTTCAGTTTTTCTTTTAAATAAATTTGCAAAGTTATCACATCACAGATCTGATTTTTGCTTTGTAATTATGGGGTATAAAGTGTAGACTGAAGCGGAAAAATAAAGCAATTCAGCATAACAATGTAGAGAGAAAAAATGAAGAGGTCTGACTACTTTCTGAAAGCAGTGAAGTTGTTACAGGAGTTGGGAAACAGGACTGTGATCTAGACATTTGAAAAAAGCACACTGCAACTCAACTAAAAGATTTAAAGGGATAATTATTATTTTGTGTTGTGTTTTAAAGATATTATAACTTTCGAGATGAGCAATCAGTAATTTAAGAATACATTAACAACTTAGCATCCATTCTCATGCCCTTAAAGAGCGCCTGTCTTCCTCTGGCAAGAAGGCATATCTACACGTGCACTAGTTTCACCGAGTAACAGGCTTCTGTTAAAAAATGACTGTAGCTCCACCGTTCAAAAGTCATTTTGGTCTTTTAACATCAACTATAAATATATATATCAGTACAGGCTTTAATATTATACAGTATTGGTGCATACTGCATGTAAAGCAAAATACAGAGAAAAACGTCCTTGAAATTTTTAGTGTGTGTTGCCTAATGAAAAACAATCCAACCATGCATATGTTCAAGTATCACAGTGGCATTAACAGAAAATATGCGACGCAAAATAATAATCAAACAATGTCATTCATAGAGCCAACACTGACATACAAAGTAAACAACAAACCCAGACGTACTGTATGAGTTCATATAGCAATTCATATTTAGCGAACAGCTGCAGTATTGTCTTCTAGATATTTACCTTGATGGATGTCACTGAGAACCGGAAACACCGCAGTATCTAGCGCAAGAAATGACGTAGGAAATGGCGCAGCGTAAGTAAAATGTGGATTGTGTCGCATGATAATGACGTCGAAATACTCTTTGTCGCAAAGTTTAACACACGAGGGCTAGAGAGTGAAAAGCATATTAGAGCATATTCTGCCGTCATGGTAAAATTAAGGGTTTATCGCAACAATGTTCAACAGCGTTTGTTATATACTGTACATAATCGCTTTATTACTTTTTTGGTTGAATGACAACTTGTGTTTGTGTGAATTAGGGAAAACAGAAGAAAACGAAAAAATATGCTACCATGAAAAGAATGATCAGTTTGAAGGATCAGAGGATGTGAGTATCATTATTTGTATTATTGTTCTTTTATCTATAAGTAAGTGTGTTACAAATAAGGGAATGTAATGTATTAGAAAATCATTGCAAAGTACTTTCATTACACATGATAAACAGCCGTTCAGAACACCTCTGTTGAAAAGCGCCTCAGTTAACCAGTGTTGTGTTCAGTCGGTGTTCAGCTCAAACGGATAAATCGCTCAAAATACTGTCTATGATTGGAATTATAGAAACATTGACAAATAATCTTATTTTTATGCGTTTCTTCAAAATAATAAATTGTTAGTGCATTATTAATATCTTGTGATATACATCCCACCAAGTATTGTATTAACTGTTATTTTAGGTCTGAACCGTGGTTCATTTTAGTCATCATATGAGTAGTAATACCATGATTACTAGCAGCAGCTTCTTAAAGGCTGAGTTTTGTTGTTGTCCCTCTTCCAGACTGTTCCCACAACCAAAATGCAATATTTGACCAAACTATTATAGCCTTCTTATGTGTTTTATTATGCTACACAATATGCAACTCCATGTTTAGATTACAATTGTTGATCATGTCGTAGGCATTATAGGTAGGGTGGTGGGATACCATAGGTACCGAAGGATTCCTCTATTCTGCCTTCTAAAATTGATCAGATTAATGTTTTCCTGTAGACAGGATGTGATGCGCTAGATTTGGGATTTGACATATTGTCTTCTTACCTTCTTATGCTAATTGTGGAGGCAGCATTTTTTTTCAGCCATTGATTTAAAGGGTTAGTTCACCCAAAAATGAAAATTACCCCATGATTTACTCACCCTCAAGCCATCCTAGGTGTATATGACGTTCTTCTTTCAGACGAAGTCCTTAAGTGCTCCACACGTCTCTGGGGTGTTAATAAAGGCCTTCTGAAGCGAAGCGATGCGTTAATTTTATCTAAAAGTTACAATTATATTTAACTTTTTTTCACTAAAAGAATTTAGTATTTGACTAACCAATTATTTATTTATAATACACTTCATATATTTGTGAAATTTCTATAAAAATATTTGAGAATGGAGAATTAAACTTATCTGTTTCAAGTAACAAAAATATTACTTAATTCAAATCAATATTTGTAATATATTTAACACACTCTTAAGAAATTGAGTAAGTTTACTCAATTACAGTTTTTTCTCGATTGTTTACACACATTTTCTGAAAGCATGCCTCATATTCTCAGAACTCTATATACAAATCCAAAAAAACACACACAATGGGCAAAACCCCTCAATTCTCCTGCAAAATGAAACTTTACATTCAAAACAATGTTATTTCTTCTCAAAATGGTATTTTGTTTTCAAATGACACACACAAACCATCATATGAATAGACATTTATAAGAACCAGTTGAACACTGATGTGCTCAATGTAAAACACTATGAAGAATGGAAAACACTTCTTCTCCATTCATTATAATGACTTAGGCCTTTTTTTG
>FLSR01004878.1:18209726-18219789 GCA_900092035.1 Leuciscus waleckii | reverse complement strand
GTCGAAGAACCAAACAATCCAAGATCATGCCAAATCGCCAACAATCAAATCCAGCTGAGTTAGCGACGTACGAAGAACGGGCCCCAGGTGGAGGAATAAGCGCGGGTTTTTTTCTAAAATCAGATGATTTATGTCGGAGAATAGTGTCCGTTTCAGTGAATATGATCAAAAAAATCTTGCCGACTGCAGCTTTAAGAATTTTTAAATTTTTTATTAAACCACTCATTAGTTTTACAATCTCTACGTACTTTTTAAAGTGGTAGTTTCATGGACTGCCGAGGGACTGACAGAAATCTCTTAGATTTCATTTTAAATATCATCATTAGTGTTTGAAGATGATCGGAAGTCTTACGGGTTTGGAACGACATGAGGGTGAGTAATTAATGACAGAATTTACATTTTTGGGAGAACAAACCCTTTAATGTTGAGATGCTCGCGCGACAGTTTCATGTCCAATAACTAATGAATAAATACGAATAAGAAATGCTTAAACTACATACAACAGTGTGTCAAATTGTAGATAAATAAATGACGTTTAAATAAATAAAATAAAACTTAATATTGAAAAAATAATATACATAAATGTTTTCATGCAAGTCTTTAAATATTTAACTACACATTTTTTTCGTCTGTCTTTTTCAAGAAAAGTATTAATGATGTGAAAAGACTCTCGCAGTGTATTTGACGCTGTAGTTTCTCATTTTCTGTTGTTTTTACTATAAAATAGCTTTTGAAAATTCATAAATCATGTAAAATGAGTTATCATTCATTGCGCCTTATAATTGTCTACTTGGACCTGCCACTGCTCGCGTGTCTTTTACTTTGGTGAGCGTGTCCTAAAAGCGCCACAGTTCACCGGAAACGCGTCACGCCCCCCGAATGAGCAGGAAGCAGCAATGGTGGATTATGTTTTTCTCCATAGTAATGTAACTGCAGAGAGCTTTGATAGCGAGATGAGCTCCGCGGGGATGTTCCAGACTCAGATCTCCGCGATCATGAAGGCGGCCGCGGTGGAGATCAGTCAGTTGCTGGAGGAAGAGGCTGCAGCTCTTCATCAGGAGATCCGGAGGAGAAACCAGGAGATCCAGGGGCTGAAGACTAAACTACTGAGAGTCACTGCTGAGAGATGCTCTGTCGGCGTACAGGTGGAGATCATGGACACGAGTGAGTCTGAGCTGGTGACAATATCAGATCAAAAACCATCATACTGTGTTTTTGTGTGTATGAGTGAGAGAGAAAGAGAGAGAGCGCGCGCGCGTGTGTGTGTTGATGGGGGTGGGGGGTTAGTTAAATTTAAATGTAAAAAACAATTTAATGCTGATATATATATATAGGGTGACTTTTATATTTATGTTAAAACTAATATTATATAAAATATAATACTATATAATAATAAAATATAATGAAATGTTTTATATATAAACAATATATTTGAAATATGTTACTTTTCTCTAATGTTAGTAAAAATAATAAGTATAACATTTGTAATATAAATATATTAATATTTATACATTAATTTAATGTAGTAATTATAAATATATATTCATATTTATTATTATAATTATTAAAACTGAATTATTTTAGAAAACTGGTAATATTTATTATATTTATGTTAAAAATATTTTACAATAAAATATAGTTCTTAAAATGTTTAACTTTTTCTCTAAATAATTATTTATTACAAATTTTATACTTGCGTATTGTAGGAGCTGCTGTTACTTTCACTGTTCATATTATTGATCTATCATATTTTGACTTTAATTTAATAGTACAGTAAATATTTTATAGCTGCTCCAGCAGAGCTCAACCAGTAAGAGCAGTGAGGGATTTTCGCTGTCTTTCATTGTTAGCGATATTAGGCTGCTGTCACTTTAAGAGCTGCACGTATCCAACAAACTGTTACACGTGTCTTCTTTTCTAAGCCATGACTTTATATGATTCAAGGTAGGCAGTGGCATCCGCGGAAGAAGGCTTTAGGATTTTGTCCATGAGATGCTGAAAGGTGGCGGGAGCCCCGAACTGAAGAGTATTAAATTGGTGTAATCTGAATGTCGTTGTGAAGGCTCTTTTTCTTTGGATAATGGCGATAAGGGGATCTGCCAGAACCCTTTTGTCAAATCCAGTGCCTTACCTAACCGATCAAGCAGCTCATCAACTTGGGGCATTGGATAAGCACTGAATTTTGACACAGCATTCCCCCTTCTATTGTACCAAAACTATCGCGCTCGCCTAGCCTGGTTTATACCAGACCCTTCTCAGTCGTAACTGAGAGTGGGTCTGGGGAAGCTTCATTCACATCCCATTTCCAAAGGGGCGTCACCAACAGACGTCACTCAAATGCCTCTAGGTGCAATTGGATAGACCTAAAACCAATCAGAGCGATCGTCATCGTGTAAAGCCCGCCTCAATGTTTGTGATTGGTGCCAAGATTTGGAAAGATTGGAAATGGGTTTGAATGGGCTCTTGGCCAGACTGACTTGCAGAGCAAATCTAAATTTGCCGGAACTTCGTCTGGGTTTTCCCAGGCTAGGGCTCGCCCGTCGCTATGCGATTCTTCTATTACTCTAAACTCTAGCATTGCCTTTAATTCGTCCTTTACCACTTTTTACCACCGTTCTTGTGTTCAGGTAAAGTACAGGGATGGCTGCGTGCCACCTCCCCGGGGATTGTTTCAGTATGGTGCTGTATGAGGTCTGTGCGACCAGGCAGGGGTGAAAACATCTGCAAAATCTGTGAGCTGCAGCGGCGAGAGGTGATCTCCCCCAGAGCAAGCGGTTTGGTTTTGACAGCTGCTGCTGGCCCGAGATCTTCCTCTGTCGGAACGGCTGTTGCTACTCAACCAACCTCACCTCATTCCAGCTTTTTAAAAGATTGAGATGATAAATTTGACATGAATCACCCCTGTCCGTTCGTCTTACCTCATAATCGAGATCCCCAACTCACCGTGCAAACACATAAGTTCCTTGCCTTAGAACTTAGATCTAGATGCTGTTGCGTTCCTCTGTTGTACAGCCGACTTTGTCTGTCCAGTGCCTGGAGCAAATTCTCCATGGAGAGCTGCCCAATGTGTGGAGTTTTGCTCAGAGGTCCATGACATACTGAATTTCACTACGGCTGTTTGAAGGCCCCTCCTCCCAAGCCTCTTTAAAGCCAAGCACACCAAGCCAACGGTCAGCCATCGGGCAGCATCAGGCTGTGTTTAAGCATTGGCCGACTTTTGTTCCGCATCGTTGACTCTAGTCGGATGTTGTTGTTTTTGTTTTTTTGCCAATTCAACATGTAGAATCGGTGTTAGGCCGTCGGTGAGAGAGAGAACTCCGATTGGCTGTTTGATCATCCAGTTTGATCGGGGACAGCCCACGGGGAGTCATTGACCTGGATCAACGTTCCCGTCTCCATTACTGGACACCAGTCCTAGAAATGACCCGGGTCCCCGAATCTCCAGCAGGCCCCCTCGTCTCGCAGATCTAGCCCCCTGGAAATAACTTCCCCGCTGTGGGGTTCGAGGAGGCGTGATACTTCGAGCAGGAATAGGGCAAGAGAGAGCAGAAAGAGAGGGGTGGAGAGAGAGAGATTAGGGAGGGGCATGCCAACCCCGGGGCACGGCACCAGATAATCCTCAGCCCGCTGGATGGCTTGATTCAACGATGCCGGGCGGTGGCACTGGACCCACTCAGCCGTTCCACGTGGAAGCGATGGAAAAAGTGGCTAAAGTGATCAGCCACTTGCGGCAAGCGTCCCGGAGCTGTTAGGCCATGACAAAAGGCCAGCTCCACTGAGAGGAAGCGCTGACAATGTTGTTCAGGGAAGCGACCGGCCCGTTTAAGGATGACCCGCTTTAGATCGTCATAGGCCAGAGGTTCGCTACAGGTACTCGTTGCTCTGCCACCTGTGCCTCCCCGGACAGCAGTGGGATCAGGCGCACCGGCCATTGGATGCGCGCCCACCCACATGCCTCTTATTTCAAAGAGGTCCACAAACTCCTTTGGGTGGACCCATCTTCACCAGCGAGACTCGTCCGACAGTGGGGGGTTCGTCCGAGGTGAACTCCTGGCTGAGTAACCTCCGGATGACCCACTGGTCTTCTTCATGTGCTTGGACCAGTATGTGGAAGCGATCCTCTTGTTCCATCCTGAGGTCCATCAGCACCTGATGTTGAGTCTGATGAAGACTGGCGAGTGACTTGACCGGGTCCGCAAGCGGCGTTGGCTGAGCTGGCCTCATGGCTTGACTTCTTCGTCTCGGGAGAACGTTCACAGATAGAAATGACGAAGTCCGAGTGGGGTGCAAACAGTCTTTATTCACTCCTAAAATCAAAAATAGAAAAGAGACTCTTTCGGCACACTGCCTTGTATAATCCCAACATAAACGGTCCAAACACAATGAGTGCATGAGTCTCTCTCTCGCTGTCCCAGGTCTGTGGGGCGCTTATATCCCACCTCTCCGCCAATCACTGGAATTAGAGACTAATTAATTATCATGTACCTGACCTCATTATCTCCGCTTGTCTCCACACTCGTTCCCCTACTGCAGACTTCTCATTCCCACGCCCCCCTCGCCACAACATCCTTCTCTGATATACCATTATGTTCTCTGTTTGCGAACAATAAATATCACCAGTTTTAAAAAAATATTTCAGTTTTGATCATTATAATCAAGCAATTTTTGCACCAAGGAATATGGTTCATTAGCCTAATGATTGTTTAGACTAGGAACTAGTTGTTTTGTTGTAGAATTTGAATTAAAACATCATATTGACATATGACTTCTCAACAGGTGCAACGGCTCATTCGCGGGAAGTTCAGACTGATCATCACAGCCAGGAAAAGATCGTTGTGAAGAATCTCTCAGAGGAGAAAGCTCACTTTTCACAGGCGGGGATGTGAATTCACAGCTTTTGAAACAAGAAGAGTCCGTAACGCCGCTGAAGGAACCGGAGGAAGAGGAGCTCAGCGGACTGGAGTTTGAGATGAAGATCGAACAGGTGGAAGAACTCGTGGATCAGACACTGAATCAAGTACAGGCGAAGCAGAAGTGTGAAGGACAAAACCACTGCCATGACGGAAACACTCGTTTATGGTGTTCAGGGAAAGCGTTCGACCATCCGGAAAGTCTTATGGAGTCAGAACAACATTCCCATCATTTTTCAGATCCATATGTGATGGAGGATCCGATGACCACATCGACTCAGTCTGGTTTATTCGCTGTTCTGCAGAACGAGAGCTTTGGCGTTCCAGACATTAATTACGACTTGAATTTTCAGGATTCCCACAGACACTCACCCACAACGAGCTCGTCTGACTCGACGCCGTTCAACACACTCCCATCCTCACATTCAAGCTCGTGTTTGCCCAAAACGCTCACACAGAGTTTAAATCACGGCAATCACACAGGACACAAACCCTTCCGATGTGAGGAGTGCGGGAAAGGCTTTTCACAGAGGACTCGGCTGTTAACACACAGACTAGTGCACACGGGTGAGAAACCCTTCCGATGTGAGGAGTGCGGGAAAGGCTTTACACAGAGGACCCGTCTTTTAACACACAGACTAGTGCACACGGGTGAGAAACCCTTCCGCTGTCAGCTGTGCGGTAAGACCTTCCCAGACAGGACAACTGTCTCAGACACGTGCGCTTGCACAGTGGACAGAGATGATGAACTTGGACACGACCACACACACACACACAAGGTTTTACATATCGTGTCTCAAAGTGAGATTTCTTAGAATTGTAACTGTTGATATTAGCTTCTGTTGCATTTCTGCATTAAGGCCTGTTTCACACATCTTACACCTTTATTATGCAACTTCTCCCTTGCCATGACAATAATGTTTCATGATGATCAAGCTTGTAACAATACCCAGGGATATTATAGTTAAACTTGACCATAAAATTCTCCATCATTCCTAAAATTCACATCAATAAACCATTGAAAATGGGGAAGATTCAACAATTTGGACTTGAAGCTGAATTGAGATCCCAATATCTGTGGGATTGAACCGTATTGGGCCTTAAAAATGAAGATACCAAAAGGGAAGTTTATTAAGAACCAGAATGTAAAATCATACTGAGATATCTTAAATACTTCTTGAGTTAAAGGCATGCAAACTTTGGAAAAAGAGCATTTTTGGCACTCGGGACAGGAATGTTCTATCCAATTGTTTTTATAGGGGGAAACAATGCATTTCTAGTTTCAACGTTATTTGTTCTTCAGATATTCCACTTTAAAAGAAAAAAGTATCAGCTGTATGAAAAGTGACCCAAATCAGTTTTTTGACCATGGAAATGGCCGTGTACAATTGAACAATTTACTCTTGGAGCCACATTGAGATCCCCATATCTCTGAAACTGGACCATATTGGGCCTTACAACTGAAGATATCAAAAGAAAAGTTTGTTAGGAACCAGAATATAAAAGGATATTAAGATATGTTTAATACTTCTTGAGTTACAGGCATGCAAACTTTGGGGGGGCAGTCATGAAAAGTGCTTTTTCCCCATATTTGAACTGTCACGGTTGGCATATAATTACAAAAGTCAACAGATTTCACTAATAGATCTATCAATATCTGTGTAAAACTAAATTAATGATGCTGTCATCTTTCTAAAGTAATTTTTAGCCCCCGTAATGTGGCTCCGAATCTCAGATCAAAATTCTCATTTTGACCCTCCTCTACAAAATAGCAGATTACTTAGTAAATATTCCTCCATGAGATAATATTTTATGTTTGTCTTTCCCCAGAAAAGCTGGGCCTCTAGTTGAGTTGAACACTGCTAATCATAATTTTTAATGAAATATTTAATGTGTCATAAATTTGTTATTAATAATAATAATAATAATATATTTTATTTGTAATGTGCCGTTCTTATACTCAAAGCACTATAAAAAAGAACAAGCGAAATAATACATAAAATATGATGTGAATTGTTGGACGCGTGTGTGAAACAGGCCTGATGCTGAAAGCTGATGTTTGGATTTTTAATGTTTTATCATATTCACTTTAATCTGAATTTCACACTCGAGATTGTCGATCAAACGCGTTGACGTAATCCTCAGGGATCTTGCTCTGTGTTTCCGGTCACAGATTTGACCCTGGATTAACCCTCAGTAATCATGACTGTATATTTGTAAACCCTGGGTTATTTGCATATTTACGAGTTATGTTTTGTTAGGCAAGTACAGCATGTGATGTGCATGTTTTAATAACTGATCATCCATCTGTGGAAATGTTGCCTCGTCTCTTGTTACTCCACTTGACACACTCTAGTGGTTTCCAAAGGTGTCATTTGACAAAGTACATGAATATTTAAGTAAGTTCTCTTTAAGTAAAAGGTAAGTGCTGTTGAGATTATGATTATGATGATTGATCTTTTTGAGGTTTCAGATTGCAGTCGTGAAACTCCAGGTGTCCTAAAGCTGTTAACCCAGGGTTCATGATCCATCGAGCGACGCTGATTGTTTGAATACATTTTCCTGCTCAAAGAATATGAACAATGTTTTAACATTTCTTTAATGTGTTGACATTTATGTATTAAATAAATGCATATCTGTATTGATGCATTTGTGCAGCTGTGCTGTTTATGTTTTTTCTCATTAAACTCTTATTTTCAGATTGAACAAACTTATTAACAGCTTAATTTATGTGTTAACAGTGTGTGTGTGTGTGTGTGTG
The DNA here is from genome assembly GCA_900092035.1 of Leuciscus waleckii. Classification (NCBI taxonomy): domain Eukaryota; kingdom Metazoa; phylum Chordata; class Actinopteri; order Cypriniformes; family Leuciscidae; genus Leuciscus; species Leuciscus waleckii. The sequence continues at coordinate 18,212,118 of FLSR01004878.1, read as the reverse complement.
TGTTTATGTGTGTGATTTTTGAATAATATTTAAAATATTATTTCGATCTCAGATTATGACATGGTCATTTCAAAGAGAACTAAGTTATTGTTATATTTTAGATTGTGGGAGTTAAGAGTTGCAAATTTGGTTTTATGTTGATTTATTGATTTATTTGTAATAATCACCCAAATAAATAGAGGTTAAAATAAGTATTTTTTTTATAAATGTCATTTATTTAGAGGCAAATGTTTTTTAATAATGACCAACCAGCAATTTTTTCTTCTTCTTTATTATCTTCCTAAAACAGTTTTTTACAGTTTCAAGTTAATTATATTTAATTGTCAAAGTTGTTTGGTGGTTTTATTTTTATAAAAATAATAATAGCCAGCCAGGTTATTTTTTCTCCTTGTTTATTTATGTACATTTATTGATTTATTTAGTGGCAAATGTTGTTGTTGTTTAGCACATAACCAACGCGGAAAAAGTCAGGTTATTTTATGTATTTGTTTATTTATTTACATTTATTTATTAATTTAGTGGCAAAAAAATTGTAAATAACAACAAATCAGCAATAAGACTGATAAAAATAAATAAATAAATGTCCTATTTATTTACATTTATCACAAAAAAATGTTTAATAACCAACCAGCAATAAGTCATGTTATTTATTTACATTTATTTATTTAGTGGCATGTTGTTCTCTTTTTTAGTGTCAAAATTCGTTTTTGTGGCAGATTTCATGTTCATGATATTTAATGTCTGAGTTTTATCACAGAAGCCGTGTTCACAGCAGATCCGGCGTCTCCTGGAGCTGGAGCGAGTGACGGCGTGCCGGACTGAGAGCGAGCGGGTCCCGGATCGGCTCGTTCCCACTGGAGCGATCGGGAAGAGGAGGCAAGAACCCGCTCATCTGCTCCCTGGACTTCTTCTTGTTCCCTGAATGAAGCCCGTCAGGAGGAGCCAGAAACAGGGAGCCGGTTCTGAGTACGGGAGGGAACCCGAATGGCGTCCGTGGAGGAGTGTGTCCGAGCCGGAGAGCGTGAGTTTGAGTGACGGCGCCGGGAGGAGATCCGGTAACGTGTTTCTCCGCTCCGATGCGTCCCTGAGCTTCACGTCTCTTTCCTCCGCTTGAAAACCTCTGCGAAGTGAGTCTTTCTCCTCGTTCTCCTCTTCGACCGCGTCTTCCAGGCTCTTCTCGTAGGTCTGGCTAAGATGCGCAAGGTTTTGGATGGCGAGCCACGGTTCGGACCGCAACCGGCTTCTGCTCCGCGCCGGAGAACCGTCGGCTCGGAAACTAAAGATGTTTTCGCCGTGGAGTTCGGAGAGTTCGTGTTGAGCTCGATGTCCGAGGGAGACATGCAGGCGACGGGCGAGGTATCGGGCGACGGCGGGACGTTCAGATAGTGGCTAGCGTTAGCGTCGCAGCTCAGATCCGTGGCTATGATGATGATCTCGCGTCCTCGGGATCTGCAGGCGTCCAGGAGAACCGTTAGCGTGTCCGGATCCTGCGCGTTAATGGCGTAGACGAGTGCCGACGCTCCGGAGTAATCCTCCATAGTGGCGTCGGCTCCGGCTACGATGAGAGCGGATGCTAGCTCGGCTCCGGCTCGCTCCATGCAGGCGTACATCAGCGCTGTACGGCCCATCTTGTCCTGGATGTTCGGGTCTGCCCGGTTATTCAGGAGAAACTGGACGACCCTCAGCATGGGTTCTGACGGGTTGGCACGGAGAGATCGGCAGGCGGCGAGTAGCGGCGTCTCTCCTCTCGCGTTCCTCTCGTTCACCTGAGCGCCTCCTTCCACCAGCACACGCACCAAACGCAGTTTCCCCAGCTGAGCCGCGGTGATGAGCGGACGCCCGTCAGTCAGGAAACACGCCGGCTCCGTCATCCTGTGGAGACACACACACATACACACAAACACACACTCACACAAACACACACACACAAACAAACACACACACACACAATCACACACACACAAACACACACACACACACACACACAATCACACACACACAAACAAACACACTCAACAAACAAACACACACACTCACACAAACAAACACACACTCACACAAACAAACAAACACACACACACTCACACAAACAAACACACACAATCACACAAACACACACAATCACACACCCACACAATCACACACACAATCACACACACAAACAAACACACACAAACAAACACACACACACACACAAACAAACAAACAAACAAACACACAAACAAGCACACACACAAACACACACCCACACAATCACACACACAATCACACACACAAACAAACACACACAAACAAACACACACACACACACAAACAAACAAACAAACAAACACACAAACAAGCACACACACAAACACACACCCACACAATCACACACACAATCACACACACA
>FLSR01004878.1:18190085-18206624 GCA_900092035.1 Leuciscus waleckii | reverse complement strand
AGTGTGTGTGTGTGTGTGTGTGTGTGTGTGTGTGTGTGTGTGTGTGTGTGTGTGTGTGTGTGTGTGTGTGTGTGTGTGTGTGTGAGCATGACTGCATTAACACACACATCAAGCATATCTCCAGTCTTCACTGTTGAGCTCTTAAAGGTACAGTAACTGTTGGCCCTCTAGCGGTTAAACAGCAAAACTGCCGGAACACGAACATGGGTTTGAAATAAAGATGAAACCAGTTTAGATGAAGAATCTCAAGCTGAACTCGTAACAGAAGCTTTACCTATTAATACTGTCTTTACAGTAAACTCCAGCACAGCCACAACAATCATTACTTCTGTAAGTGTATGTTTATATTTTATTGAAGTAACAGAAAGTATTTGAATGATGTCGGATTCTGATTTTTCTATTCACAAACTTGATAAAGTAGAATCAAATATACAGTTTTGTTGCAATTTATACTGGAGTTTGTTTTGTTCTGGTTCTATAGGGAGAAATGTGTTAAAAGATCGCATAATACTGTAATGTTTAACGATGGCATCCTTTTTTTCTTCTTCTTCTTCTTCTTCTTTTTCTTGATTGTTTGGCAGAACCGTGTGATAAAACCACACCAGTTTTAAAGTCTCTAACTCAATCCCTCTAGCGCCACCAACTGTCCAAAATGTCCCTTTATGCTAATAACCCTGAGGGCTAAAGACAAATTTTTTTTACTCTTATTCTTCAAGGCGATTCAATTGCATGTAATTTTCTGTCATGTAAAATCTACTTTTTCCGAACTACTCTTAGTTATCAAAAACGTTATGGGAAGCCCAAGCATTCTCGAATAACACACTAATTTGACGAAGAGCCAAATTGGACTCAAATCTCTGCAGCGCTTTAGCGTATTCAGACCAAATTTGGTACATGTCATCATAAGGTGACCTTGCATTTCAGCACAGCGCCACCTACTGGCCAGGAGGTATGAAAATGGCTCTTTTTGCTTATAACTTCTGAACAGTTTGCCTAAAAAACTGGTCTCTTATGATTCAGTGCAGAATACCGAGTCGAGTGACACCCAATTTTCCCATATCGGCCATTCTGGCCGTCGGCCATTTTGAATTTGCGTGTGCATTAGCGTATCATCACGAATCTCGGTGTGTGTCATCGGCACCGTGCCCTGAAGGTACTCAAAAAGTTCCGGGACAGCGCCACCTTCTGGTCAAAATTATAATGAAGTTTCAAAAACTGCTAAAAGCTTTTGATTAATTTAGCCTATTTTAATGAAACTTGACAGATTCCTTTGAATCATGCCGAGAATGACGACACCAATTATGCTATATTCGGTCGAACTTGCTGTCGGCCATTTTGAATTTCTTTGAAAAAGTATTTTTTTTAAACTCGACTTTTTTTTAACCTAAATAGTCTCAGATCATCCAGTGTGTCATTGGCTCCTCACAGTGACCACACAACAGCGCCACCTATTCATCAAAAGTGATTAGCAATTTAATCATTTTACAAGTCATTGTATTTGTGATTTTTCAGCCATTTTGACTCAAATAATAATGTCTTGAAAAGCTCCCAGACGTGTCCAATAATCATCATGCTTTCTGTGCTTGACCCTGATAATTGCAGCATACAGCTGTGTTTTTCCCTCTAGTAATTAAGTCTGTTTACGAGCTGTTTAAATCTCATCATGGAAACCCCTAAGGTTCTATATATGAAGCACTTATCGAACATGTTCTTGTTTTTTAAGGTGATCACTGTAATAAAGAGACTTGTGTTTAGAGGCATTTACTATCTGTCACTATAGATAAAATAATCAGTGTTTGTTATCAGAAACACTTGCTCTCTTCTGCGTGCTTCTACTGTTATAGATCTAAATATATGAAGTAAAGCAGTTCAAGGGGAAGTTGAGGGGAAGGATGTTTATCTGCTCAACGCCATCAGTAATTTTCCACTGCCTCCCTGAAAACCTTGAGTTTCTAGAGCATTCTTACACTCTGATCGTCCTTCACTAACTTGGTACATTTCCACTGTCTCACAAGAAGAAAAAAACTCATTAGACTCTTGCTGAGTCACAACACTTTCTATCTGTTCCCAAATGTGTTTGTACTGGTTTAATCCTTCACACGACTCCTGTGTGGATGACCCAATGTCTCGTTTTTAAGACATTAAGAACAATGCATTGAAATTCTGCACTTCTGATGTAAAAAATATTTGATCTCAGTATTAATATCTACTATTATACATGCTTTATGCTTTTGTGCATATTTTTACATAAAGTTAGTGGCTGCATTTCGTGCTGCATCTACACAGCATTAAATATGCGCATATTACAGTTATTACAGTACTGACTGTTCATGTTATCCATTCACCGCACGCGCAGAGTCCTTCTGCTTTTGTCTTACTGACTACAGAATCATAAATCATCACATTTTGGTCCACGAGTGGAAGAATCGAGAAGGTGTCTGTGGCTCCTCCTCCGCGCGATAAATGAGGCTGGCGCGCGACCAGTGAAAGCCAAGTGCGACACACTTTCACGCGGATCAGGTGACGAACCTGCGCACATTCGACACACACTCAGAGCTTTAAAAGGACTTTAGTCTACGGAAAGATAGCTACTTTTTTTTATTCTGCTCGGGAAACATTAAAGGTATGTCTACTGCTGAAATTATTCAGGAATATATTAAGTGCAATGATTTCTTTCACTATTCTGTACATTTGGATTTGAATGAATAAAAATCTGTTGTGTTAGTGATGCTCCGTTATTTACTATGTTGCAGGTTCATCATCATCATGCAAGTTCGTATCAACAGCGCTGATGTGAAATACACAGAGAAATACATCGAGTCTCGTTACTGTTATCACACTGCGAGTGTGTGCAGAGATGGAGACGCGCTCACTGTAAGTGCTTAATATCTTTAATAAACTGATGGATTTCTGTCTGGATTGTGAGTGTTTTATTAGGATAGTTTGTGTGAATGATATAAATTGCATTGCATTTTGTTCCTTGTTTGAGTCGCTGACATGCCACTATTTAACAACATTTTTAAACACTCCATCTCTCACAGGGAACGGGCGTTCTCTTAAAGTTCTCTTGAAGGGCCAGCTCACTCAAAAACCCTGTCATCATCACCCTCAAGTTGTTTCAAACCTGTACGACTTTATTTTTCTGTTGTGCAAAAAAGAAGATATTTTGAAGAATGTGGGTAGCCAAACAATTGTTAGTCCCCATTGACAAGTATTTTTTAGCATTCGTTTTTATACTAAGGAAGTTAATGGGGACCAGCAACTGTTTAGTTCGTAAAAAGAGGGAATTAATTATTATATTGTGCACAAGATTTAGTAAACGAGGGAGCGAATTGTTATATTGTGTGCAAGATTTAGTAACAGGAGGGAACAAATTATTATATTGTGGGCAAGATTTAGTAAACCAGAAGCGAATTAATTGTACGCAAGATTTAGTAAAACGAGGGAACGAATTATATATTGTGCGCACGATTTAGTAAAACAGAAGCAAATTATTATATTGTGCGCACGATTTAGTAAACCAGAAGCAAATTATTATATTGTGCGCAAGATTTAGTAAAACGAGGGAAAGAATTATATTGTGCGCAAGATTTAGTAAAACAAGAGAACGAATTATTATATTGTGCGCAAGATTTAGTAAAACGAGGGAACAAATTATTATATTGTACACACGATTTAGTAAAACGAGGGAACAAATTATTATATTGTACGCACGATTTAGTAAAACGAGGGAACAAATTATTATATTGTACACACGATTTAGTAAAACGAGGGAACAAATTATTATATTGTACACACGATTTAGTAAAACGAGGGAACAAATTATTATATTGTACACACGATTTAGTAAAACGAGGGAACAAATTATTATATTGTACACACGATTTAGTAAAACGAGGGAACAAATTATTATATTGTACACACGATTTAGTAAAACGAGGGAACAAATTATTATATTGTACACACGATTTAGTAAAACGAGGGAACAAATTATTATATTGTACACACGATTTAGTAAAACGAGGGAACAAATTATTATATTGTACACACGATTTAGTAAAACGAGGGAACAAATTATTATATTGTACACACGATTTAGTAAAACGAGGGAACAAATTATTATATTGTACACACGATTTAGTAAAACGAGGGAACAAATTATTATATTGTACACACGATTTAGTAAAACGAGGGAACAAATTATTATATTGTACACACGATTTAGTAAAACGAGGGAACAAATTATTATATTGTACACACGATTTAGTAAAACGAGGGAACAAATTATTATATTGTACACACGATTTAGTAAAACGAGGGAACAAATTATTATATTGTACACACGATTTAGTAAAACGAGGGAACAAATTATTATATTGTACACACGATTTAGTAAAACGAGGGAACAAATTATTATATTGTACACACGATTTAGTAAAACGAGGGAACAAATTATTATATTGTACACACGATTTAGTAAAACGAGGGAACAAATTATTATATTGTACACACGATTTAGTAAAACGAGGGAACAAATTATTATATTGTACACACGATTTAGTAAAACGAGGGAACAAATTATTATATTGTACACACGATTTAGTAAAACGAGGGAACAAATTATTATATTGTACACACGATTTAGTAAAACGAGGGAACAAATTATTATATTGTACACACGATTTAGTAAAACGAGGGAACAAATTATTATATTGTACACACGATTTAGTAAAACGAGGGAACAAATTATTATATTGTACACACGATTTAGTAAAACGAGGGAACAAATTATTATATTGTACACACGATTTAGTAAAACGAGGGAACAAATTATTATATTGTACACACGATTTAGTAAAACGAGGGAACAAATTATTATATTGTACACACGATTTAGTAAAACGAGGGAACAAATTATTATATTGTACACACGATTTAGTAAAACGAGGGAACAAATTATTATATTGTACACACGATTTAGTAAAACGAGGGAACAAATTATTATATTGTACGCATGATTTAGTAAAACGAGGGAACGAATTATTATATTGTACGCATGATTTAGTAAAACGAGGGAACGAATTATTATATTGTACGCATGATTTAGTAAAACGAGGGAACGAATTATTATATTGTACGCATGATTTAGTAAAACGAGGGAACGAATTATTATATTGTACGCATGATTTAGTAAAACGAGGGAACGAATTATTATATTGTACGCATGATTTAGTAAAACGAGGGAACGAATTATTATATTGTACGCATGATTTAGTAAAACGAGGTAACGAATTATTATATTGTACGCACGATTTAGTGAACCGGAAGCGAATTATTATATTGTACGCGCAATTTAGTAAAACGAGAGAACTAATTATTATATTGTGTGCAAGATTTAGTAAACCAGAAGCAAATTATTATATTGTGCAAACAATTTAAAGTCTCTAACTCCATCCCTCTAGCGCCACCAACTGCCCAAAATGTCCCTTCATACTAATAACCCTGAGGGCTAAAGGCACATTTTTTTGCTCTTATTCTTTGGTTCAAGGCGATTCAATTGCATGTAATTTTCTGTCATGAAAAATCTACTTTTTCCGAACTAGTTAGTTAGTAGTTAGTAACTTAGTTATCAAAAACGTTATGGGAAGCCCAAGCATTCTCGAATAACACACTAATTTGACGAAGAGCCAAATTGGACTCAAATCTCTGCAGCGCTTTAGCTATTCAGACCAAATTTGGTACATGTCATCATAAGGTGACGTTGCATTTCAGCACAGCGCCACCTACTGGCCAGGAGGTATGAAAATGGCTCTTTTTGCTTATAACTTCTGAACAGTTTGCCTAAAAAACTGGTCTCTTTTGATTCAGTGCAGATTACGGAGTCGAGTGATACCCAATTTTCCCATATCGTCCATTCTTGGCGTCGGCCATTTTGAATTTGCGTGTGCATTAGCGTATCATCACGAATCTCGGTGTGTGTCATCGGCACCATGCCCTGAAGGTACTCAAAAAGTTCCGGAACAGCGCCACCTTCTGGTCAAAATTATAATGAAGTGTAAAAAAATGCTAATAGCTTTTGATTAATTTAGCCTATTTTAATGAAACTTGACAGATTCCTTTGAGTCATGCCGAGTATAATGACACCAGTTATGCTATATTCGGTCGAACTTGCTGTCCGCCATTTTGAATTTCTTTGAAAAAGTACTTTTTTTAAACTCCTCCTAGACCATCCATCTGGTTTTACCAAAAGTCTCAGATCATCCTATGTGTCATTGGCTCCTCACAGTGACCACACAACAGCGCCACCTATTGATCAAAAGTGATAAGCAATTTAATCATCTTTAAAAGCTCATAGACGTGCTTCCATTAATCATCATGCGCACGATTTCGTAAGACGAGGGAACGAATTATTATATCATGCACATGATTTAGTAAAACGAGGGAGCAAATTATATTGTGCGCTCAATTTAGTAAAATGGGGAACGAATTGTTGTATAGAAGGGGAATTACAGTTAAACCACATAAGCCAGTAAGCTCAATGAAGACCAGGAGTAAAAATTCAAGTTCAAGTTATCCACACTTCTAGAGGCCATAGAAAATGAGTAAGAGGAACCAGCCTCGAACTAACTTCAGATTCACAAACACTAGGACTATATGGATAATCAGTTGACGTTGAGTTTTACTGGAGTCTTGCAGAATCCGAACATGGTATTCTGTTCTTTATGCAAATTAGACATTATCTATTGTTCTATATACGAGACATAAAATCCGCAAGAACTCTTCTCATCTGTTCTCTGTTCCTGGTCACATGCCTCGAAAAATAATAAACAACAATATCTTTTCCATTCAAGGCTGAGTTTTTGTCAGGACTTCACTGGAACTGGTACAAACTTCTACACATGATTCACTGCCATAGTTTAACATAGTGACACATTATGCTATAAATCCTAAAAATAATTACGGTGTTTGAACATATGCTAACACTTTACAATAAGGTTCATTAGTTAACATTAGTTCATATATTAACATGAACTAACAATGAGCAATACATTTGTTACTATATTAGTTAATCTAGGTAATATTAGTTATTAAAAATACAGCTGTTCATTGTTTGTTCATGTTAGTTCACAGTACATTAATGGAAAAAAATACAACCTTTGATTTTAATAATGTATTGGTAAATGTTGAAATTAATATTAACTAAGATTAATAAATGCTATAGAAGTATTGTTCATTCTTAGTTAAGGTAGTTAACTAATGTTAAAGGTGCGATGAAACTTATACACTCTACTAAAGCATAAAAATACCATAATATGTTTGCATATATTGAGGAATCATGCTGAGTTCACACTCGTTTCTCTGAAAACACTTCCATAGCCAGTCATTTTACTTTGAAATGTGCGTTTCCAGGCTGGAATGTTTGTTTTTGTTTTGGTCTGTGATGTTGCACGTTGGTAATTTGCATTGTCCATTGCGCTCGTTCCTGTTGCGTGTCTCAAACTGGTGAGTGTCGAGTCTGAGGAGGCGGGTAAACAACGATCTCAGATATTTTGAATTTGGACTGCAGTACCTGTGTCCACCACTAGCTGTCACTCTCACAGACTGCATCTTTAACTAATGAACATTATTGTAAAGTGTTACCAACATATTTTTGTTAGCTGTGACTTTTAAATGTGTGTGTTGTTCAGGTGACGCCGTCCAGCACCGAGTTCACCTTCCGCACGGAGAGGACGGTTCCCAGACTGGGAGTGATGCTGGTGGGATGGGGTGGGAATAACGGGACCACGGTCACTGCTGCTGTCCTGGCCAACAAACTGGGCCTGACCTGGAAAACCAAGACCGGTGTGAAGGTACAATTCAATTCAATTCACATTTATTTTGTATGCAACAGAAATAACCCTAACCCAACAACATGGAGCGGATGCAATATTAATCCAGTATTACTGTGGAAGAAAAGACGTGGGTAACAAGGTCCCATTAATAAACGTTAGTTTGTTCGAGTATTTAGTAATCTTTGTAAATATCTTGTATTGTCCTTCTTTCAGAAAGCAAATTATTACGGCTCACTGCTGGAATCTTCCACGGTGTGTTTGGGATCGGGACCTGACGGAGAGGTTTACGTTCCCTTCCGAGATCTGCTGCCGATGGTGCATCCCAATGACATCGTGTTCGACGGTAAACACAGCGCTAAAGAACAAACATTCGATGAAGGTCGTTTTGAGACGGTCTTTGGCCCCTATTTTAACTATGTAAGCGCATGGTCTAAAGCAAGTGCACTTAGGGCGTCCGAACCCTTTTGCTAGTTTAACATTTCAATTTCAATTTTTTTTTTACATTTCAATTTCAATTGGGTGTTTTGGGTGTAACGTGCAATAAACCAATCAGAGTCTCGTCTCACATTCCCTTTAAAAGCCAGTTGCGCTCGTGCCATGCCGCCATTGACTTTAGAGCAGGGTTCAGTTGGTCAATGTCTCAGTGTATTTCAGTTCCTCAAAATAGCAACGCTCCATCAATGCTCCAGAACACACACTCGTTCTCAGACCAGCAGCTCATGCACACAGATCAGCGCTAATGCATTTGCTATTTAAACATCGTAGCGCAGGACATGAAAATGAAAACTGCGTCGGGCTGAAACTAGCGAAACACACTTGCGTCGCGTGACGCCTGATGGTGTGTGTGTATGACAAGGCCCATCATCTCACACTCCTGTTGTTGCTCATCACTGATGCAGGCTGGGATATCTCGTCTTTGAATCTGGGCGGGGCCATGGAGCGCGCGCAGGTTCTGGATTGGAGCCTGCAGGAGAAGCTCCGCCCACTCATGGACCAGCTCAAGCCCAGACCCTCCGTATACATCCCAGAATTCATTGCTGCGAACCAGGAGCACCGGGCGGACCACCTCATCAGAGGAACCAAAGCAGAACAGGTGCACTGGTTACTCTCTACCGGGACTGTGGTTATTACATATTTTGGTAACATATTATAATAATGCTTCAAGTAATTCATTGTAACATGTTACTAATGTTTTTACTCTACATAATCTGAATTTTATTACACACACACTCACACTCACTCACACACATACACATACACATACACATACACATACACATACACATACACATACACATACACACACACTAGGGGTGGCACGGTACATGAAAAAACATCCGAACCGTTCAGTTCGCTTGTCTCGGTTCGGAGCGTGTGTGCGTCTCACGGTTCGACGCATGCGCAATGTAGCCTCGTGCCCGTGCTTATACAATGCTAAATCATAAATCAGATATATGTAGAATAACATTATGATGTCCAGAATGATTTAAATAGTACACTGGGTTTACTTAGACATTTATATTTTGTTTTTTCACGTGAATAAATACATAGATCGACTGTTTCACGTATGTACTTTAATGGTCCAGTGGCAGAACTTTTGCCAAGCGTGTCATACTGTAGGTTCTAATCCGCACTCGTATATTTTCTTTTTCTTTTTCATCAAAACCAATTATGTTTATCAGTGGTTGTATAAAGCAGGGACAGATTTGTGTGAATTTTGTTTTGTGATTTCACCGGAACGAATAGAGTCTCCTCAACGGATTGAAGCGCGCGTCCGAGTGAAGACTGTGCGGCGTGTGCGCGAGCCACAGGAGAACACTGTATCAGTGCCACTGATCGCAGCGGCAACGAGCACTTTGATCACTTGATTAAAAAAACTAATTTCAGCGCTAGATTGCTTTTTATTTAACAAACGAACGAAACGAATAATTTGCTAGTTAACTGGAGATGTTTTATTTATTTGTATTGGTACATCCGTGTCGCGCGATATCGACCCTGGCAAAAAGTGGTGGGTACATGTCCCACCCGCAAATTACGCCTATGATGACGAGACACGAGGAGAAATTGACAAAGAACTGTCCGACACAGCCCACGTAGCTCTCACTACAGATGGATGGACCTCCAGGGCCACTGAAAGTTTCCTCACGAAACGCTCAGCCTCGCGTCTCTCAGGAACGAGTGAGTCACGACACTGAATCACTGACCACTTCAATCACAAAGACAGGCGGAGAGATCACGATCATGCAAAACGGCTTCGGTGTGTTAGAACATGTCGACAGCAGACAGACCGACTCACAAACACTCATATGATGCACATTAAACTTCTACATGAGTGTTTAAATATAAATATTTACGATTCGGCTTCTTATTATGCACATTAAATCCCTGATACCCTCTTAAAGAGGATCTGTTACGCCAGTCTTGATGTTGTTTCTCTACTAGAACAGGTTTTCCTGCTTGAATGTTGATTATTTTCCTCATATTCTCCATTGTTGCGGCTCCTCTCTTCGCAGTCTGTCAGTAACGCTCTGTTTACTTGCTGTCTCTATGAAGCCCCTCCTTCTGAAAAGCACACTGTGCTCTGATTGGTCGGCTGGAGCAGTGTGTTGTGATTGGTCGAGCGCTTCGAGTGTGTTTGGGAAATGTCCCACCCCTTACCATAACCGCCAGTTTAAAGGGTAACTAAACCCCTGGTCAGAGCCTGACTCCACACACTGGCAATATTTGAAAAATGCTAGAAAAGTGGGCAGACCCCAGCGGAGATAGAGGGGACGAACCAAGGGCGGGGCTGAGCGGGGGGGCGTGCACCTGCTGTCAGACTCTAAAATGGAGAGTGACTCACAGGGTCGCAAGACGATGTAAAGTACGTGCATCTGATGAGTTTTATCGAGTTGATGTCAATAGCGCGTGCTCTCTGTAGGCATATTCATATTTTGCCGCTATGTGAAAAAATCCAGCAAAATACGCCGGCGCGTTTGTCGACCCCAGAGGATTAACTTTACCCTAACCATAAATTGTGATTATATATATGATCACTCAATCAAGACGGCGCTGCGGTGGTGGAGTCCATGCAGGAGGAGCAGCGTTTGGCACTGCGTCGCTTCCCAACGCGAGCTGTGTGGAGAAGCCCATTTCCACCTCTATTGTGTTGGAGAAGCAATCCCACGTAAAATGCAGGTTGCACACTTGACTTGAGCTCTAGGCGGGAACTCACGGTCTTCCAGGCCAAGTGCATGCAACCACTGGCGCCTAATTTCCAAGTCTGCTGGAAAGCTATGCAGTCCAACAGTGCTGTTGCAACCAGCAACACTACACCTACGTACCCTCCTGACAACTGTACTAAATACAGATAAATCTACGCTAGCTCGTACCAAGGGCGTGGTGAGCTGGAACCTTTGCGGTACTCCTTACGCAGTACAGCAAACATCCAATAGGAAAATTCAACTGCAGTAGCCACCATTCAACCTGAAGAGGGCAGCACTCAGACGTTTTTACACCATATATTGTAGAATTAAAACACTTTATACCCAAATGTCAAAAAAGTTACTCGAATCAATGAACAGCACTAATAAAGCCCCATTCTTACGATCATAACTAAAAAAAGTTGGTTTAGGGTATACACTACTAACTAACTCAACCAGGCCCCGCCCCTTTATTCTGCGTATGAATTATTATAATGAGGAATATTGTGACGTGTTCGTTCCCGGGAGAAACTCAAGACTACAATGGAGGCGTTTCAGGAGTTCAGGAACACTGACTCTGATATAGAGAAGATCTGGAGCTTCTTCATGATCATCAGGAAAACAGATGCTCTTTAACAAATGTATTGGTGTCTCTTTCTTTTTTTAAAGCACAGATATAATTTTCTGGTATAATTTTTTATTTTGAATGTTTTCAGCCAACATGTATAGTGAGTTATAATCACCTCGGGAACAACGACGGGCTGAACCTCTCGGCGCCGCAGCAGTTTCGCTCCAAGGAGATCTCGAAGAGTAACGTGGTGGATGACATCGTGCGGTCCAACCCCATCCTGTTCCGGCCCGGGGAGAAGCCTGACCACTGCGTGAGTGTGTGTGTGTGTGTGTGTGTGTGTGTGAGACGACATCGTGACCACTGCGTGAGTGGCGCCCTAAGTGCACTTGCGCCCTGTGCTTTAGACCATTCGCTTATAACGTTAAAATAGGGCCCTAAATGTTCATATACATGTAGTTCATGCACTATATGATGATGCTTATTGTAGTGTTACCAGTATTCTACAAGGAAAGATGCAATGCAAATATAATATCTGTCTTAAATGAAATCTCCTGTGTCTGAACAGGTGGTTATTAAATATGTTCCCTATGTGGGCGACAGCAAGCGTGCGATGGACGAGTACACCTCCGAGATCATGATGGGAGGAACCAACACCATCGCCATGCACAACACCTGCGAGGTCAGCCACTAATCATGCAGGAATGTCCAGCAAAAGCGTCAAATTATCTGAAATCATGCATAACTATGAATGCAGTGTTCGCTTTTCATGCAACTCTGAATCAACACGCAACAATGCTGCGTATTTCTAAATGTCATAATCATTTGTTAACAAACAAGTATTCATTACTTCAATGGCTCATTTTTCTGCATTAAATTATTACATTGTTTAAATACCTTTTTCGCTAACTGTGATTTTGTATGTGCATTTCTGAAATACATAACTGTTAGTTTCCTCTGATAACAGATGTGAATCCTCTGTAAAGCTGCTTTGAAACGATGTTTGTTGTGAAAAGCGCTGTACTAATAAATGTGAATTGAATGTATTGTGATGATTATAGGACTCTCTGCTGGCCAGTCCCATTATCCTGGATCTGGTGATCCTGACAGAACTGTGTCAGAGAATCACGTTCTGCACTCGTGAGGATCCAGTTTTCCAGAGTTTCCACAGCGTCCTGTCTCTGCTCAGCTTCCTGTGTAAAGCCCCGCTCGTGCCACAGGGGGCGCCGGTGGTCAACGCCTTCTTCCGGCAGCGCGCATGCATCGAAAACGTCATGAGGTGAGAGAACTTTAACCCTCCCTCGCGTTCTGGAACACATCTTTCCTTCGTGGGTCAAAATGACCCGAAGCCCTAAAATTATACTTTATTATTATTATTTTATTTATTTTTTGTCCAGAAAGCTTATTTTATTACATTTTGATAATATTTTGGGAGATTTTTGATTATTTTATTCTTTTATTTACCTTTAAATTACTAGATTTGATCAATAAATAATAAATAAATAGTCATTTAAGCATATTCCTCACATTCATTCAACTTAAATTCAAAATAACTCACAATTTCATGCATAAACCTTTTAATTCAGCTGTAAATATCTTACATTGGGATTCTTTGCCGACCTCTTGTGGGATAATAATAATATAAGATGATATTTCATGACTCTAGATGGCCTTATAGCTCTATATGGAGCAAATGAGCTGTTCCTCTGGGTCCTAAAGCCAGTTTAACTTCAGTGTGCATTCAGATATACACATGTAGACATTATAAATGTCTTAAAATGACATTTTAAAACAAAGTTTTAGCATTTTGAGTTGGAATTTTGAGCATTTTTAGGTTTTTCTATGTGTATTGAATCATTCCTCACATTCCATTCATTCGGTCAAATGACCCGAGAATGAAGGATTTGTTACTTTTTAAAATTTCAACCACAAATCTCCTCGAATCCATTAAACAAAACTCTGTGTATTCGTGGTTCAAGTGCGACAAAAGTCCTGGGGTCTTGGACTCTCTCAAAAAAAAAAAAATAGTTTAGGATCAGAATGACCCGAGTGAAGGATGAGTGTTAAATCATGCCTGATATTGAGTGTTTGTGTGTGTGTTGTGCAGGGCTTGTCTCGGTCTCCCGCCTCAGAATCACATGCAGCTGGAGCACAAGATGGAGAAGAGCTTCATGCGTTCTCCGGAAAACCACATCCAGCATCCCGTCCTCATCAACGGGAAGATCGACCACATCAGCGCTTATCAGTCCGCCAAATACATGGAGATCAAAAGTCATGAGAAGATGCAGCACTCAGTCTCATAGAAAGCCTGAAGCATGAAAACAAACCAGACCTTATAACGTTTACCACTGTTTTAAGTAGAATTTTTGCATTACAGTCCTTTACGAATGCACATCCCTAACTGATTTATGGATATGCATTTGACTATGAAAATATGAATGGCTTCTGTCCTTGTTTAGTTGAGTACTGTACTTCTGAATCCATGCTTTCTCAACCATGGAGCTTTTTCCAGGTTTTGTACATTATTAATGCACTGAGGAAAAACCACTAGTTTCTGTTGGTGAAACAAAATGAAGAAAAAACATCATTCCTGAAAAGTTTGGTAAATAAATGCAGTAGAAAATGATGATGAAAGTCATTGGGTTGAGTCATTTCCGGACGGGTTTTCGCTTTTATACTAATATAAAAATATAGCACAAAAACTGGGAGTGACGGAGAAAAATAAGTAATATTCAAATGAATGAATTAGATTAAAATCACTGACAATTTTTTTATTTATTTTTTTAAATGTGATTCAAAGAAAAATAGTTATTAATTTATGAAATAGATTAAAATAAATACAATTAGATTTAAATAAATATATATAGTATATTAGGCTCCCATAGTGAGTGGAAAAATATAATAATTTAGATTCATAATAGTTTTTCAGAAATTGGGTGTTTGTAAAAGATGCCTTTTAAATTTTAGAATGGCGACGATTCACTGATTGGCTACTAATATTCCGATTTAATAGATTTAACAACTATTTTTGTTTAATAGTGACTATTTTATTTTTTATATTTCTTCGTCTCACTAACATTTAGATATTTTAACGAATAAACCGGCAAAAACAAAGACAGCTAGCGATGTTAGCGCGAACACTGAGACCTGATTTGTTCGTGATCCACAAATGACTAAATCAAAAGACATTTCTCGCTGCTTTTCTTCTCCCGGTCTGTGTGAGTGTTTCTCACCCCCTTGTTCTGCTGTGTGTGTGTGAAATTAGTCTGTTTTCAGCCATGGAGAAAAAAAAAAAAGAAGTTTTGCAACATGTCCTACATTCCAGTTTGCATACTCTGTAACACCCTGTAACACTGTCAACAATAAACACTGGTGCATTGAATAGGTCCGCACGTTGTGCACGTGGTACGATATGGAAATAACTGTCATAGGCAAATAACCTTCATTTCTGAAACACTGTCCCTGTAGGAACAAACCACTCGCACACAGGCTATTACATGACATGCGTTTAAACATAAACATAAATGCATTTCTTTTTTCACTTCATACAGTCAATAAACATCCTTTTGTAAACAACGGAGATCTAGACATGTAAGTTCGAGATTGGAGTGTTACTCGACAACATCTTCACATCAACATGCATTCCCGGTAACCGCCCATAGTGGATTACACTATCTCTCCTGTGTAACAGAAGTGTGTAAACATCTGTTTTTTAAGAATCTGTATAACAGAAGATCCTTAAAAATATATACAAAAATATGTCAAGCTTTTTTTTATTTTTTTATAGTGTGCACATTATAACAATAATGAACAATAACAACCTGTTTGGTGTGTGCAAAAATAATGATGTAAAGTATTGGATTAAATGTAATTAGTTACTGTATGTAAGTATATTTTTGGCTACTTTGTAGTTTTACTGATATCAAATAATTAGCAACTTTTACTCTCTTGACTACATTTTTGAATAAGTAAATGTACTTTTTACTCCAATACATTTGTGATGAGTAATGCAATTACACATTACATTTTGCATGGCACTAACTTTTAAGAAGTGGTATCGCCATCTACAGGGCAGTGAAGAGACTACATCTGTGTGTTTCACACAAACTCATCCACAAGGCTACTTTACATTACTTTACATGATCTACTTTAATGCGAGTGCATTAGCAGGCTGTTGCTGAATCGCAGGTGGTTGCTGAATCGCAGGTGTTTGATTTAGGAGCTGAGGTCGTGATGAGGTCATGATGAAGTCATGATGAAGTCGTGATGAGGTCGTGATGAGGACGTGATTAGGACGTGATGAGGTCGTGATGAGGTCGTGATGAGGTCGTGATGAAGTGATGAGAACGTGATGAGAACGTGATGAGGTCGTGATGAGAACGTGATGAGGTCGTGATGAAGTCGTGATGAGGTCGTGATGAGGTCGTGATGAGGTCGTGATGAGGTCGTGATGAGGTCGTGATGAGGTCGTGATGAGGTCGTGATGAGGTCGTGATGAGGTCGTGATGAGGTCGTGATGAGGTCGTGATGAGGTCGTGATGAGGTCGTGATGAGGTCGTGATGAGGTCGTGATGAGGTCGTGATGAGGTCGTGATGAGGTCGTGATGAGGTCGTGATGAGGTCGTGATGAGGTCGTGATGAGGTCGTGATGAGGTCGTGATGACGTGATGAGAACGTGATGAGGTCGTGATGAGAACGTGATGAGGTCGTGATGAAGTCGTGATGAGGTCGTGATGAGGTCGTGATGAGGTCGTGATGAGGTCGTGATGAGGTCGTGATGAGGTCGTGATGAGGTCGTGATGAGGTCGTGATGAGGTCGTGATGAGGTCGTGATGAGGTCGTGATGAGGTCGTGATGAGGTCGTGATGAGGTCGTGATGAGGTCGTGATGAGGTCGTGATGAGGTCGTGATGAGGTCGTGATGAGGTCGTGATGAGGTCGTGATGAGGTCGTGATGA
>FLSR01004878.1:18154309-18185726 GCA_900092035.1 Leuciscus waleckii | reverse complement strand
TATGTCACTCAGGCTTCACTAACGTGATTGGTACCATAGACTATAGGCTACCATAGACTTCCATCAAGGCCTCAATGAAGGGGATTATGTGTACAGAAAGGGGGTTCACAATGTAAATGTGCAGCCCAGTTACTATTGGGATTCTTAATATTCCAGATTAATAATATTATATCAAATTTAAAAAAGGCAGTTGACTAAAATCTTCCATATCACAAATGTGAAAGCAAAATGGCCAGGATCTGTGCATGACTTAAGAATTTTCAGAGATTCACATTTATGCACATTATTTGAAAGTGGTAAGGACAGTTCCACAATTAAATATCAAGCTCACTGTATTACATACACTTATGCTGATCCTAACAGAACTGCATTTGTTCACAGGTGATTATGACATGTTCCTGCAGACAGGTGTTTTATGACCCCATTCCCTGACCCAAACCAGTTACAATGCAGCTCTAGCCAGGACAAGGGCACACAATGAAATGAACTTTGGCTAACTAAAGGGAAGATTTCAGTATCTGATAAGTCTGAGGGTTGCACACCTGACAGGGCCTGGGACATTGTTGCATGTGCCATATTACACAGCATTCAAAAATGGACTTTTCATAAATGTTTAATAAAAGACAAATATACTTAGTTCCTTGAGTTTTATTTCAATTGTTCTTTGTAAAGAAAAGCCAGTGGTCAAGTGCCTGCAACAAGAGATATTAGACACATGCCTCATGCAACAAATAAAAGGAAAAGTTGTCTATCCACTGCCCACCTGTAGGCCTATGTCTCCTCTGTGTGTGCAGACTCTTCTGTAGGCCTTTCTGTAGATGTGGAATCCTGCAACTTATATTGCAGCCATTAAGCATACAGGTATAAATTAAGTAAAGTTATTTATGCACTTGCAGGTAGGCTAGTTCCTCCATATGAGTTATCTGAGAGGGTTTATTCACTGTCCAGTGCAATGGAAACAAATGGACATTACAAAGACTTATACTTTCTTTCCTTTGGAAAGTTAGAAAATGTCCACTTACTGCACATACTGTATTTCAGACACCACTTTCTTGGGAACAGATACAAGTGTTGGTGTATTATGTAAAAGTGCACAAAAGAGGAAAACACAATGTCATTACAATGAACTACACTCGGGAAAAATGTGATCAATAACTCATGGCAAAATATTTTTACATTAACAAGTTTATCAGTTTTCACTTTCACAAGTCAAAGCAAATCATCATTACTCAAGATTTAACAGTTGAAATGACTATACAGCCTTAATTTAATGCAGCAAAAATTATTTTACAGTGTAGGCTACTAAGATTGCTTTTATAAACAGACAACCATTTATTTAACAGTGCCTTTTATAAAAGAGACTATAATATAACAAAAAATTACCATTATGTAGAATATTTTTGTACTTGACTTTTATTTGTTCCCATGTTCTAGTGTGGTGACTCTGACATTACAATGAACAAAGTAGGCCTAATTATGCAACTATTAAAATACAAATATATAGGCTATTAAAGGTGGTATCAGTGATTTCAGGCCCAAAAATATTTTTATCACATTCATCTAATCTTTCCTAACGATCCGCTAGCTGCCCGCCCCATAAGCATGCCATCAAAAAACGCGTCTCTGTAGCAGCCTAGGCTCTGAGATCTGCACACAAAAAGGTTTTTGCTGTGAGGTTTTGAGCCAGCTTTTTCTTCAGCTCTGACTTCGCGTGCAGCCGTGCACGAGCACAAAACCTCACAGCACCCTCCCCCTGTCAGTGATTGGTTGGAACACTATTTGTTTTGGTTTTGAGTGTTTGGCTAAACCATTTGTTTTTGCTTACGGATTTAAATTGTCTGCTACTTTTTGCCAGCCCTCTCTCCTGGCTTTTGCAGACTTTGAGGTGTTCCCTGGCGTTTTGATTAAACATTAAAATTCTGAATAAACTTCGACTATTAGTTCTTGCTCTGCTGAGGAGAAAAATTGAGCGCGCTCTTTGGCCACGCTGAGCAGCCAATAGCAGCGTTGCTGATCAATGTTTCTACTATCGATACATATCACCTTTTAACCCAGCGCATGAACGCGCAATTATATCACTAACTCAATCCAGCGATACTAATCATATCCAGCAGGTGTGTTCGAAGAACCGAGTTAGCCAGATCATGATTAGCACGATGATATCATCTTGGATTTGTCATTTGATTGCGCATGTAATAAGCAACGTACGAAGAACGGGCCCCTGTACATTTGTTTGTTGTAAATTTACAGACAATGCAATTGAGATGTTTACATTTGCTAGTCGGGTTAGGGTTGGCTAATATTTTGTCAACAGACAACAAAGTTTGCCATTTGTATGAGCATAATTGTAAACATTTTATAGTTAATAATTTTTTTTTAAACAAATTACAATAATTATATATTGATTTCTCTTAATCTTGGTTTGAACGCTATTTATTGGACAGGACACAGTGTGTGCGGATGGAAGGTCATTCATCAGCGCCTTTAAGATTATGAGGGGTGTTCCTAGGGGTCCGTTCTGGGGCCTTTACTATTTATCATTTATATTAATAATCTTGATCTCAATATTAATAATGTCAATTAAAATTTTTATGCCGATGGCACAGTGATTTATTGTAGTGCACCCAAGTTACACCAAGCTGTGCCTTTTCTACAGTGTGCTTTTGATGTTGTGCAACAAAGGCTTTGTGACCTAAACTTGACTTTGAACGAGACCAAAACTAAAGTAATGTTATTTTCACGATCAAAGATCAGCAAAGATCTTCCTCAGCAAAGTGATTAAACTTAATAAGTAACACGCCAAACTGGCTCGTGATTTGACAGCGTTACACGCCACAGTTAATTTTTACCTGCATTCGGTGGGTTCGTGGGTGTTAATTTCAAACCCTGATTATTAGTGTACCCAACTAACAAATATATGTTTTAAGAATATTTTGCAAATATTAAGTTATGAAAATGTTGTTTCTGAATGTTCTCTGAACGTTTAAAACATCCAGTATGTAGTAGCTTTTTCTAGTTGGCCCTTTGTTTCCTATTTGCTACTACTGTTGGCAGAGCTGGATATAGCTTCCAGTCGGTCCAATATGGAGTTAATATTGTGCCGTAATTAAACAAACAAATCCAGCATTTTGCAAACAAACTCGATCTGCTTTGCAAAGGAAAACTCGACTCGCAAACAAACTCGATCTGCTTTGCAAAGGAAAACTCGACTCGCAAACAAACAGAAAGCAATGTGCAAGTAGGGCCTACAAAGGTCAATGTAACGTTTAATGTAACGTTTAACATGCTCACTTATTTATATTTGTAAAACACAATACATATTTGTTAGCCTACTCCACTGCATTTTCGCTCAAATTGACCTTTGTACTTGCACATTGCTTTCTGTTTGTTTGCGAGTCGAGTTTTTCTCGAGTTTTTCTATTCTTGTAGATAGAATGTTACAAAAAACTTAAGGTAAATAAAACAAACAATTAAACTAAAGTAGTCTCTTATATGATAGCAAACGGCTGTCACGTCATGGAAACACATGCACACCACCACACGGTCAAAAGACTGTTTGCCCTCTCAGCCACACCCAGATACTGTGGCTTCCTGTCTTTAAGGCCCTTTGGGCTCCACCTTCAGCTTCCCAACCGTCCTTTAGGTGGCTGTAGACAGACCTGTGGTCATATACAGTATATAATCCCTCACTCATTCATCCACATACACACTACTATTCACAAGAAAGAAACATGAAATTAACTCAAAGCTCAATTTGGCTCCTACACAGTTCATAATTTTTTTTTAAACGTTGAACATTAAAGAAACATTACACTGTATTATTCTTTAAACATTATGGGAACGTTATTTTGAATGTTCTCTGAACGTTACTTTATAATGTTCTCTGAACGTTACATGTGAATGTTCTCTGAACGTTACTTTATAATTGTTCTCTGAACGTTATTTTGAATGTTCTCTGAACGTTACTTTAGAATGTTCTCTGAACGTTACTTTAGAATGTTCTCTGAATGTTACTTTAGAATGTTCTCTGAACGTTACATTTGAATGTTCTCAACAATTTGCTTGACAGTTTGTTTTTTCCTCAGGAGCAAAGATGGCACTCAGTCATCAGAGGAAGAGTTCCAGCGGAAACTCAAACGAAAGGGAGACACCCGCTCAAACCTCCCAAGATTCATTTGGCAGCGATCATCAGCACACAGCAAATCCAGCGCCGAATGAACTGCGCCTAGTTCTGCTGGGAAGAACTGGTGCAGGGAAAAGCGCGACGGGAAACACCATCCTGGGAAGGAAGTGCTTTGATGACGGATTGAGCATGAGCTCGGTCACTAAAGAGTGCAAGAGAGGGAGAGCAACCGTGGACGCGCGAGAGCTGGTTCTTATCGACACACCTGGTTTTTTTGACACAGATTTGACAGTTGAAGAACTAAAACAAGAAGTAATCCGTTGCCTGGCGTTGTGTTCTCCGGGTCCTCATGTGTTTCTGCTGGTGGTGCCGATAGAGCGGTTCACAGAGGAGCAGCAGCGCACCGTAGAAATTATTCTGGAGATGTTTCATGAGGACATCACTCATCACACCATCCTCATATTCTCCCACGCGGATAAACTCAGAGGAGAATCTATTGAAGGGTTTATTTCAATACAAAATCAGAAAGTGAAGGAGCTCGTGGAGAGATTTGGGAGGCGTTCGTGGCTTTTGACAACACAAATCAAACCTGGATCAGGTGAGTCGACTCCTGCAGAGAGTTGATGAGCTACTCGCTCAAAATCACAACCGTCACTTCACCAGTCCAATCTCAGAGGTAATGAAGGAAGCACAGAAGATAATAGACGAGAAAACACAAGCTAGGATTGCCGAAATAATGAAGAAAATCGAGAAGGAGGTGAAGAAACTGGCTGATGATCGATGGCGTTCGTTTATTGTGTCCATGAATGAAGAGAGGCAAGACACACAGAGAAAAAGGAAACGCATAAAAAGCAGGATTGATCAGATAGAGAATGATATAAGGAAAGAAGAGCAGAATGTGCGACCGATCCCAGCAAGACTGAAACGGTACAGAGCATCTCTGCAGAGAGAGAAGGAGAAACTGAGGAGACTGCTGGATAAAGAGGAGGAGAAGGAGGAGGAGAGAACTGAGAGAAAAGAGAAAGAAAAGAATGACCTGGAAATCTGGAAGAAAGAAGAGGAGCAGAGAAGACTGAGTGAAGAAGGGCAGAGCGATGAACTTTCTGAAGATAATATTAAATTGCTAGCTATGCTGTGCTTGTTTATGCTGGGGGCCGGAGCTTCGTTTGCACCCGCGCTCCTGGCGTTCTTGTTCCCTGCGGCTCCCGCTGTGGAAGCCGGACTTTCTGTCGGGTATTTGTGCAGCTTGCTCGGCTTCGGAGCTGCAGAAAGCGGGAGGTTTTTTGGGACGGTTGCTGGAGCTGCAGTGAAAGCTGCATCTGTGAAGCTGGCCACTCTGACACACTGCTGCATTCAGTGATCCGTTTATCCAGCATGAGTTCAGAAATCAAGCCTCATGATAGACTGTACAGACTTTATCAGCGGCTTTGGGTGCAAAGTACTTTTCTCATTCCTTTCCTCCTCAAGGATTTTAAAGGGGTGGTTGAATATGATTTGACTTTTCTAACTTTAGTTAGTGTGTAATGTTGCTGTTTGAGCATAAACAACATCTGCAAAGTTACAACGCTCAACGTTCAAAGCAAGGGAGATATTTGCTTTAAAATAATCGTTTTTTTAAGGACTACAACAAACGGCTGGTAGAGACTACACCACATTCCTCCTGGGTTAGTGACATCACCAACCCTAGAATTTACATAAACTCCGCCCCCGGGAACGCAATTTATAGATTATCAAGACAGAATATGCTAATCAATGACTAGAAGATATTTACTAGGGCTGGGTAAAAAATATCGATTTCTCGATATTAATCGATTCTCATTTTTACGAACCGATACTGATTCTTAAATCCCAAGAATCGATTAGTCATCCTGTTTTCAGTTGATGAATGAATGTAACATTGTAGCGCTGCATCCCATCCAATAAATCGCAATAATCTTTGTGCTTTGTTACTATTGATATGAAACAAAGTCTCAGATTTCAAATCACGTCCATTTTCTTACGAAATTCAAAAACATTCACCGTTTCATCGCTGTGGCGTGAGATCGCTCTGGCTCAGCTCTAGAGAAGCACATGATCTTCTCTTCCGCCTTAATAACACCAGTTACAGCACGAGATAAACATGAATGAGCTTCTGAAAGTGTGTTAAAGATAGAGTACAACTTATTGAAGTCCGTATCATGTGACATGGAGTCGCCCAATCAGTGTTTCAACCGTGGAAAGACGTCAGTAAAACAGCTTGTAAACAATGTCATGTAACGTCACATTTACCTCAGAAAAACCATATCCAGTGACCATAAACTCATCAGTCAGCCAGAAATATTAACTCTAGAGAGGAGCATTCTGCTAAATATATGCACCATATTACATATTCATTATAATTTTTTATATTCTTCAAATTTTAATGCATGTTTGAATAAATCTGGCAGGTTTTTATGACAGCCACCATTTACATGTTTATATTTCATATAACTTTCTTATTATACAAATAAATAAAAGTGTAATTTAAGTGTTTGTATACAAATCTGTTCATTTTTACCTTCAATATTACAGTAGGCTAATGAAGCCTATAGGCTACCACTAACTCCCATAGTTACAGCATTAGGAAGAGATTTGTTTTCCTTGAGAAATTTGCCATGTATTGTCCCTGATATCCAAAATAATCAATATTGAATCAAATCGGAATCGAATTGTGAAATTTGTGTCATTACCCAGCCCTAATAACTACACATACGCTTCATAAATTCATCAACTAACCATTCAGAAATGTCCTGTTGCTTCTACATGTTGTCACTTCTTGAGGCTCTCCATCATTGTCTGACTCCGGTTTGAACATAAAAGGCTAAAAGTTTTTGCAATTTTCAGTGCATGTGTGTGTGAGGTAAAAGCAAAGAGTATAGAAGCCCAAGAGGCGAAACTTAATAGAACGCTCCATAGCAACAGTTGCCCCCATGACGTGACGGCGCGGCCGCCATTATGGACTGAAAACTGAAGGAAAACGCCGAAAAATAATGGGAGTCAATGGCACTGAACCAACTTAACATAACAAAAACTTAACATAAATTAATTTTTTCTGGCCGTCATATCTAAATATGAAAACAATTTAAAATACATCAATGAGGATGACCGACGTTAAATGACGTTAAATTACAGAAAATGTTACGTCTATGTGTCGGTTATGCATGGCCTAATTACCCTTAGGAAAATAGTATTTTGGGACAAAATATTACTATAGAAGTACTATAAGACTACTATAGAAATACTATAGCGGCTCTAGGATATTATAGAGGTATTATTTTGGTAGCCTACCATTCACAACTTTTGATAGTGGAAGCGCAAATAAATGCGTACCGTTCCGTACCGTAGCGCTCAGTGGAAACGAGCCATACATACTTCTGTGATGTTCTGTAATATTTTAAAGCTGCTATAGTATTTCTATAGTAGTCTTATAGTACTTCTATAGTAATATTTTGTCCCAAAATACTATTTTCCTAAGGGTAATTAGGCCATGCATAACCAACACATAGACGTAACATTTTCTTGGGGTATTTTGAGCTAAAACTTCACACACACACACACACACACACACACACACACACACACACACACACACACTGGGGACATCAGAGACTCATTTTACATCTTGTGAAAAGGGCATTATACCACACCTATAAAGAATTCTTGGCTAACATTTTACACTAAGGTTTAATTTGTTGACATTAGTTAACATGAACTAACAATGAATGTTAATTTCAACATGTATTAATACATTTTTAAAATCAAAAGTTGTATTTGGTAATATTAGTTAATACACTGAACTTGGTTACGGTGTAACGTGAATGTTCTGTTTGCTCTGTTCCCGGTTGCCTGTGTTCATAGCTAGTTTCCTTGTTTCCTTGTTAATCCCGCACATCTTCTGTTTTACCTTGTTACTATGTGTATTTAAGCCCTTTGTTTCCCCAGTGTTTTATCTTGCATTAACGTTGCATATTAGGTTAGTGTCTATCATTCCTGTTCCTTTATTCTCCTGAGTGTCAATTAATAAAAGTCTATATGTTTAATTCTGTATTGGCGTGTTTACTGACCAGCAAATCATAACATAAGGTATTTATCTGACTAAATTATTTGGCAAAAAAGTTTAAAAAAAGAAAAAGCATTGAAAGACAAAAAGCTCTCAGAAAAAAAAAAACATACTTTGACTTCAACATAATCAGTTATTAATATTTCTAACCAATTGTGAGAAATAATGAATGAATGTGCATTTGTGCTTTTGGAATCATATGGACTTGAATCTAAATCCACTTTCCCTCTGAATCTGTTAAGAAAGCAGAAGTTTACTGTTTATAAAACTGCATGTTTTTATTTGTGTGCGTATAATAAAGGGCTAAAATAGATTTGCACATTTTCCAGACTCTTTTGAGAGACACATCTCGCGCTCTTATCTGCTGTAATGACGCACTTCCGCCGGCGCGTGTCGCTGTGGGTCCGCGTCATCACTGAGTCTCACGCGCCGAATAAGCGAGGCGGAACCGGAAGAAAACAAGCGCTGATTCAGTTTCACACTGCGAGTCTGTAGATGAGGAAGATGGAAGATTTAATATCAATAAACTGCGTTAAACTTCTGATTATCGCTTTGTTTTACACGTGTGAGTATAACAATTATTGTCTAATGTTTAAATGTGTGTTTGTGCGGTCACGAGATGATGGTCATTGTTCACTCGTTCAGGCCTGAAATTAAGATCAATTCCGTTATAAATATAGCTTTGTATTATTAATAATATATTCACATTAATTTTACATCATAATAACCGTATGATGATGTTAATCTACCGTAGAATTAGTGACTGAACGAGTCTGAGCGCTTACACAACACTAACAGAGAAGTTAGCAGAAGTGCCGTGGTAAATTAGCCTGTGTCTTGTACATTTACCATGGTAACAGCGTTATATTTGTACAGTACCTCTGAGTGACGTGCTCGGCTCGTGCTCGTGCTGATCCAGGGTCAGGGGGATGTAAAGTACAGCGGTGTTATCATAACTTATCATAATCTTACCTCATAAAACTGCTGACAATTATTATCATTTCATAATCTTTATTATCATTTATGTGTTTATGCCTGTGTGTGTGTGTGTGTGTGTGTGTGTGTATGTGTGTGTCGTGACGTGTCTGTCATGTATGTCGTGTGTGTCATATATGTTGTGTTTGCGTCGAGTGTGTGTCATCTGTGTGTTGTGTGTCTCCTGATTGTCATGTGTGTGTGTTGTGTATCTCCTGATTGTCATGTGTGTGTGTGTTGTGTGTCTCCTGATTGTTGTGTGTGTATGTGTGTGTTGTGTGTCTCCTGATTGTCATGTGTGTGTGTGTTGTGTGTCTCCTGATTGTCATGTGTGTGTGTGTTGTGTGTCTCCTGATTGTCATGTGTGTGTGTGTTGTGTGTCTCCTGATTGTCATGTGTGTGTGTGTTGTGTGTCTCCTGATTGTCATGTGTGTGTGTGTTGTGTGTCTCCTGATTGTCATGTGTGTGTGTGTTGTGTGTCTCCTGATTGTCATGTGTGTGTGTGTTGTGTGTCTCCTGATTGTCATGTGTGTGTGTGTTGTGTGTCTCCTGATTGTCATGTGTGTGTGTGTTGTGTGTCTCCTGATTGTCATGTGTGTGTGTGTTGTGTGTCTCCTGATTGTCATGTGTGTGTGTGTTGTGTGTCTCCTGATTGTCATGTGTGTGTGTGTTGTGTGTCTCCTGATTGTCATGTGTGTGTGTGTTGTGTGTCTCCTGATTGTCATGTGTGTGTGTGTTGTGTGTCTCCTGATTGTCATGTGTGTGTGTGTTGTGTGTCTCCTGATTGTCATGTGTGTGTGTGTTGTGTGTCTCCTGATTGTCATGTGTGTGTGTGTTGTGTGTCTCCTGATTGTCATGTGTGTGTGTGTTGTGTGTCTCCTGATTGTCATGTGTGTGTGTGTTGTGTGTCTCCTGATTGTCATGTGTGTGTGTGTTGTGTGTCTCCTGATTGTCATGTGTGTGTGTGTTGTGTGTCTCCTGATTGTCATGTGTGTGTGTGTTGTGTGTCTCCTGATTGTCATGTGTGTGTGTGTTGTGTGTCTCCTGATTGTCATGTGTGTGTGTGTTGTGTGTCTCCTGATTGTCATGTGTGTGTGTGTTGTGTGTCTCCTGATTGTCATGTGTGTGTGTGTTGTGTGTCTCCTGATTGTCATGTGTGTGTGTGTTGTGTGTCTCCTGATTGTCATGTGTGTGTGTGTTGTGTGTCTCCTGATTGTCATGTGTGTGTGTGTTGTGTGTCTCCTGATTGTCATGTGTGTGTGTGTTGTGTGTCTCCTGATTGTCATGTGTGTGTGTGTTGTGTGTCTCCTGATTGTCATGTGTGTGTGTGTTGTGTGTCTCCTGATTGTCATGTGTGTGTGTGTTGTGTGTCTCCTGATTGTCATGTGTGTGTGTGTTGTGTGTCTCCTGATTGTCATGTGTGTGTGTGTTGTGTGTCTCCTGATTGTCATGTGTGTGTGTGTTGTGTGTCTCCTGATTGTCATGTGTGTGTGTGTTGTGTGTCTCCTGATTGTCATGTGTGTGTGTGTTGTGTGTCTCCTGATTGTCATGTGTGTGTGTGTTGTGTGTCTCCTGATTGTCATGTGTGTGTGTGTTGTGTGTCTCCTGATTGTCATGTGTGTGTGTGTTGTGTGTCTCCTGATTGTCATGTGTGTGTGTGTTGTGTGTCTCCTGATTGTCATGTGTGTGTGTGTTGTGTGTCTCCTGATTGTCATGTGTGTGTGTGTTGTGTGTCTCCTGATTGTCATGTGTGTGTGTGTTGTGTGTCTCCTGATTGTCATGTGTGTGTGTGTTGTGTGTCTCCTGATTGTCATGTGTGTGTGTGTTGTGTGTCTCCTGATTGTCATGTGTGTGTGTGTTGTGTGTCTCCTGATTGTCATGTGTGTGTGTGTTGTGTGTCTCCTGATTGTCATGTGTGTGTGTGTTGTGTGTCTCCTGATTGTCATGTGTGTGTGTGTTGTGTGTCTCCTGATTGTCATGTGTGTGTGTGTTGTGTGTCTCCTGATTGTCATGTGTGTGTGTGTTGTGTGTCTCCTGATTGTCATGTGTGTGTGTGTTGTGTGTCTCCTGATTGTCATGTGTGTGTGTGTTGTGTGTCTCCTGATTGTCATGTGTGTGTGTGTTGTGTGTCTCCTGATTGTCATGTGTGTGTGTGTTGTGTGTCTCCTGATTGTCATGTGTGTGTGTGTTGTGTGTCTCCTGATTGTCATGTGTGTGTGTGTTGTGTGTCTCCTGATTGTCATGTGTGTGTGTGTTGTGTGTCTCCTGATTGTCATGTGTGTGTGTGTTGTGTGTCTCCTGATTGTCATGTGTGTGTGTGTTGTGTGTCTCCTGATTGTCATGTGTGTGAGTGAGTGAGTGAGTGAGTGAGTGAGCGAGTGTGTGTGTGTGTGAGTGAGTGAGTGTGTGTGTGTGTGCGAGTGAGTGAGTCAGTCAGTCAGTCTGTCTGTTTATGTTTGTGTTATTGATATTACAAGACAGAAGGGAAATGTGGCACGTCAACGTCTCTTATCAATGTGACATTTAATTACTTATAGAGACAGAAGGGGAGAAACTAAAGAGATGGTGACCAGCTCCTAAAACACACACATTCCCATGTCCGTTTAATCTCCTGTGTGTGTATGATTGTGGATTCCTCGTGTTTCAGGAGTGTATTCTGAGGATTACGGGCCTGAACTCGCCAACTGTAACGTGACCGCGTGGAATCCTCTCGGGAACGGACTGTCGTATGAAGACTTCTCTTTCCCTGTGTTTGCTCTGAAAGATGAGAATCAGACTCAGGTCATCCGAAAGGTGTGTGTGTGTGTGTTCTGCTTTTCCTCATGTTCATCTGTGTTTAGTGTGTAATGTTGCAGTTTGATCATGAAGAAGCTCCAGTTCTTCTCTATATCAGAGTCAGTGTTCCTGAACTCCTGAAACGCCTCCATTGTAGTCTTGAGTTTCTCCTGGGAACGAACACGTCACAATATTCCTCATTATAATAATTCATGCGCAGAATAAAGGGGCGGGGCCTGGTTGAGTCAGTTAGTAGTGTGTTTAACTGGCGGTTATGGTAAGGGGCGGGACATTTCCCAAACACACTCGAAGCACTCGCCCAATCACAACACACCGCTCCAGCCGACCAATCAGAGCACAGTGTGCTTTTCAGAAGGAGGGGCTTCATAGAGACAGGAAGTAAACAGAGCGTTACTGACAGACTGGGAAGAGAGGAGCCGCAACAATGGAGAATATGAGGAGAATAATCAACATTCAAGCAGGAAAAACTGTTCTAGTAGAGCCTGAAACAAGTGTACAAAATGCCTAACCCTCACATTTATGTGTGTGTGTGTGTGTGTGTGTGTGTGTGTGTGTGTGTAGTGTTATGAGGATCATAACCTGCGTGTGAACGGAAGTGCTCCTCTATCCGCTGTGTGCGATGCAGCTCTTCTCACACATGCACGCCGTGACCGACACCGTGACGTGCATGAGGCGCACGGACCTGCAGAACCGCTTCAGCATCAACCCAGGTGCACACACACTCACACACACTCACACTCACACTCACACACACTCACTCACACACACTCACTCACACACACTCACTCACACACACTCACTCACACACACTCACTCACACACACTCACTCACACACACTCACTCACACACACTCACTCACACACACTCACTCACACACACTCACTCACACACACTCACTCACACACACTCACTCACACACACTCACTCACACACACTCACTCACACACACTCACTCACACACACTCACTCACACACACTCACTCACACACACTCACTCACACACACTCACTCACACACACTCACTCACACACACTCACTCACACACACTCACTCACACACACTCACTCACACACACTCACTCACACACACTCACTCACACACACTCACTCACACACACTCACTCACACACACTCACTCACACACACTCACTCACACACACTCACTCACACACACTCACTCACACACACTCACTCACACACACTCACTCACACACACTCACTCACACACACTCACTCACACACACTCACTCACACACACTCACTCACACACACTCACTCACACACACTCACTCACACACACTCACTCACACACACTCACTCACACACACTCACTCACACACACTCACTCACACACACTCACTCACACACACTCACTCACACACACTCACTCACACACACTCACTCACACACACTCACGACAGACTCAAGTGTCAGACTCATTTCAGTGCAAAATAATTAGGTCAAAAACGATTTAATATACTGCAAATAGCCTATTAGTTTTTTATGTTTATTTATAATTCATTTAGACAGACAACAAGGCTACCAAGTACTGCGCACAGTGCGCATCTAATTAACTTAACGTTTTTGTTTTGTTTTTTACCTCATTTTTAGTCGATTTTTAGTCAAAAATTTCAGGACTTCAGTCGACCAAGATTTTCTTTGGTTGAGTACAGCCCTACTCCACACACACACTCCACACACACACTCCACTCCACACACACACTCCACACACACACTCCACCAGAGACGAGTCATCAACGCAGCGAGATAACATCAGTGCTTTACTGAAGAACAAGCAAACGCTTCAGTCATGTGACCTTTATCAATGCCATCATCTTAATTTATGAAGTCACATGGTTACAGAGATCACATGATCAACCAAGCCTAGACTAATAAATCATCCAAACACAGTGTCGGACAGCAGGGGGAAAAAAAGTTGTATATTAAATAGAAAAATTTGTGAAAAATAGAAAAATAAAAGTTATGTATTATTAAATTGTTCAACTTTTTTCCCTTTTTTTCTAAGTAATTAATAAATAACTTTTTCTTTCTTTTCTTTCTTTCTTTCTTTATTTCAATTTAATATATATGTATTTTTTCTTTCTCTCCTCTTCCCTGTATCATGCTGTCCGACACTGTATTTGGATGATTTATTAGTCTTGGCTTGGTTGATCATGTGATCTACAGTATGTAACCATGTGACTTCATAAATTAAGATTATGGCATTGATAAAGGTCACATGACTGAAGCGTTTGCTTGTTCTTCAGTAAAGCACTGATGTTATCTCAGTTATCTGATGTTATCTGGAGTGTGTGGACTCTCCTGAAGTGCCTCTACTTGGAGGTCTCTGTCTACACACCTCAGGTGGACTAACTTTAAGGTGTGATGAGTGCCTAACTGTCCTTCAGGAAATAGAAATGAAAGTTGTTGTGTCTCAGCTTGACGGCAGGTCGTTCTTCTGGGACGAGGCTCCAGCGGCGGAAGGAACCGTGTCTGGGATCGTCACCCTATTGGCTGCCGTTCATGCGCTTCACCCTGTCACTCAACAGGCTCCGCCCCTTCGCAATATATTCTTCACTTTCTTCCAAGGGGTCAGTGTTTCGTTATGCTCCGGTTTACACTTGACTCATTTGATCAGCCTGCCAGAAGTGAAAGTGTTTTAATGTGTAATTCAGGGTTCGTACAAGCCGCTGAATCTGATTTTTTTAAATTTAAAACTGCAGTGTGTAAGTTTTAGCGGCTTCTAGTGGTGAGGTTGTGAACTGCACCCAGCAGAAGTTACGGTGGCCGACAGGAAGTGATGTCATCGTCTGAGACAGCAGAGAGGAGCCAGTTAAACAATGAGGTTTCTTTACAAAGATCAATTAAGAAATTATGTTTACTTGATTATTCAGTAAAACGATGTTATTGTGAATATTATTGTGACTTGTTCATCATTGTGTCAGTGTTTTATTCGCTGACTTTAGCTAAAGCTTCTTTACATGAAGAACAACATAGTGACGAAATATCATGTTTTAAGAATGTTTTTGTTGATTATGTGAACACTCTAAGAATTCCATTATGGAACGTTACTTTTGAATCTGAACGTTCCGAAATATTTAAAAACCGTTACGTTTAAAAACAAACATCCAACTGAAACATTCCATGATTGATGTGTAAATACTGTTTCTGTGCTGAAGTTTTGAGATCATTATTAATACTTTGAACAAACGTTCCATTAATGTTCCTGAAGTCAGTGAAGCGAAGCATCAGAACACAGTGTTTCACATGAGGTCAAAGTTCAAACATCTTCAACTCTGACCCCGGTTAACACTGACCTTTCAAAGACAATTAACAAGACATAATACATTCTGATTCTCGTGAAAAACCATAACATTCAGCAGAATCTCTTGTGTTTCAGGGACACCTGAGGCCAACACACACACACACACACACACACACACACACACAATCACCATCACAGATGAGGGAGTGAGTACAATGTTCTGCCCAAGTTCACCAGACAATCAGGACAGAGCAGAAAAAACATCCTGTACGGCCACACACACACACACACACACACACACAGACACACACACACACACACACACACCTGATCCTGCACGCAGTTATTGAGATGTCATGCATGTAATGAATGTTGTTTATGTGTGTCGAGTTTAAATAATATTTTTCTATCCTAATATTGTATGTTTTTACATGAATGCTTCTTATCTGACTACAAATTTGAATAAGACACAGAATATTATTAATATTATTATGGTTTAATTAATTAATATTCTATAGAAATATTGTTATTTATTTATTGTAGATTCTAATGTTAAAATAATAAATTAATTCGCCATGAAAATGGCCTCTGCTACTAAAATGGCATTAAATAAAATAATACTATTTGTTATTATAATTTATTTATTATTATGATTAATATTATACTGTTTTGATTTATATTATTATTATTAAATATTATTATTATTATTATTATTATTTGTTTATATTCTATTATTTTCTTTTATTATTATTAATATTATTTATTTATAGTCTAAATTGTTATTTTTATTGTTATGATTATTTGTTTATATTCTATTATTATTATTTTATTTTATTAAAATATTAGAGCTCTTATAATTGCTATATTTTTATAATGTTGTGTGGAAAATATTGTTAAATAATTTTTATATAATTTTCTTAATTATGGTTATTTTGGAATATTTTATTATTTAAATTTGCCATGAAAATAGCCTCTGCTACTAATATGGCATTACATTAAATAAATAAATAAATTATTATTATGATTAGTAATATCTTTTGATCTTGAATTTTCTTTTAATTGTTTTAATTATTTATTTATATTCTGTTATTTTTACTGTTATTAAATGTCATTGGATGTCAAATAGCAGGTTTGATTTGATTGGATGTTTGGTATTTCATTATCATTCGTTCACTTCAGTAGAAGTGGTTTATATTAGCGTTAAACAAGCCTCATATTGAACACGATTCTGTCGTTCATTTGTTTCTTGTAAATCTCTTTATGCCTGTTTCTGATGCGTGTTGTCGAGTGGTTTTAGTTCATTAGGTTAGTGTGTGTGTGTGTGTGTGTGTGTGTGTGTGTCTGCTTTCACAGGAAGTCTGTGTTTGAGAGTTGCAGTCAGTAACAGGTGTAACACACACAGACACACACGGTTTCTTGTTTGCTTACAGGTTGGCCTGCGCAGTGGGCGGGATCTTTGGATGCACTCTGACCCCATATCATTTAAAAACAACAGTGTGAAGGACGAGGTGAGTGTATCTGTCTGTCTCTCACTATCTCACTCTCTCTATCACTATCACTATCACTATCCTACATGTACATATACATACATAAACAATACTAAACCTCTCTCTCTCTCAGGTGTCACTGATGATGAAGAACATGCAGTCTGTCGCTGCTGGTCTGAACATCTCATTGGACGAGCCTCCTGTCACTCAGCCGCTCCCGCCTTCGTCCCTCCAGCGCTTCCTGCGAGTACGGCCAATCCCAGGCCTCGTTCTGGCGGATCATCGGACCTCGTTCATCAACAGGTTTCACATCCGCGATTCTGTTCTTTAATGACTGATCATGACTAGGGTATCGACGATTCTTATTTCCATTCTGCTTATAGATCCCGATTGCTATTTCGATTCCAATAAGGAAAAAAAAAAACGTTGATTTCATTCACATTTAGTCTTATTGCAAAATAGTCTCTCACGCTTGAAATGTTTAAAGCCATATTGAAATGCTCACACAGGAATCGAAATTTAAATTTGATCACAAGTATCCGATTCCAGACCACAGGTATTATATTCCCAACCCCAATCATGACTGATGAAGTAATAATAATAATAATAATAATAATGGTGTTCAGAGAAAGTTTTGTGTTAATCTGAGGCCACGTGTTCCATGTTGTTTGTCACCTGACACAGATACTATGAGAGTGTGTATGATGACGCAGAGAACCTGAACGTCTCGTACCCGCCCAACCTGAGTCCAGACGAGCAGCTGGTGTTCGAGACTGAGGAGGCCAAGGTGTGTGAGAGAGTGTGTGTGTGTGTGTGTGTGTGTGTGTGTGTGTGGTGAGTGTGTGTGAGTGTGTGTGAGTGTGTGTGAGTGTGTGTGAGTGTGTGTGAGTGTGTGTGAGTGTGTGTGAGTGTGTGTGAGTGTGTGTGAGTGTGTGTGAGTGTGTGTGAGTGTGTGTGAGTGTGTGTGAGTGTGTGTGAGTGTGTGTGAGTGTGTGTGAGTGTGTGTGAGTGTGTGTGAGTGTGTGTGAGTGTGTGTGAGTGTGTGTGAGTGTGTGTGAGTGTGTGTGAGTGTGTGTGAGTGTGTGTGAGTGTGTGTGAGTGTGTGTGAGTGTGTGTGAGTGTGTGTGAGTGTGTGTGAGTGTGTGTGAGTGTGTGTGAGTGTGTGTGAGTGTGTGTGAGTGTGTGTGAGTGTGTGTGAGTGTGTGTGAGTGTGTGTGAGTGTGTGTGAGTGTGTGTGAGTGTGTGTGAGTGTGTGTGAGTGTGTGTGAGTGTGTGTGAGTGTGTGTGAGTGTGTGTGAGTGTGTGTGAGTGTGTGTGAGTGTGTGTGAGTGTGTGTGAGTGTGTGTGAGTGTGTGTGAGTGTGTGTGAGTGTGTGTGAGTGTGTGTGAGTGTGTGTGAGTGTGTGTGAGTGTGTGTGAGTGTGTGTGAGTGTGTGTGAGTGTGTGTGAGTGTGTGTGAGTGTGTGTGAGTGTGTGTGAGTGTGTGTGAGTGTGTGTGAGTGTGTGTGAGTGTGTGTGAGTGTGTGTGAGTGTGTGTGAGTGTGTGTGAGTGTGTGTGAGTGTGTGTGAGTGTGTGTGAGTGTGTGTGAGTGTGTGTGAGTGTGTGTGAGTGTGTGTGAGTGTGTGTGAGTGTGTGTGAGTGTGTGTGAGTGTGTGTGAGTGTGTGTGAGTGTGTGTGAGTGTGTGTGAGTGTGTGTGAGTGTGTGTGAGTGTGTGTGAGTGTGTGTGAGTGTGTGTGAGTGTGTGTGAGTGTGTGTGAGTGTGTGTGAGTGTGTGTGAGTGTGTGTGAGTGTGTGTGAGTGTGTGTGAGTGTGTGTGAGTGTGTGTGAGTGTGTGTGAGTGTGTGTGAGTGTGTGTGAGTGTGTGTGAGTGTGTGTGAGTGTGTGTGAGTGTGTGTGAGTGTGTGTGAGTGTGTGTGAGTGTGTGTGAGTGTGTGTGAGTGTGTGTGAGTGTGTGTGAGTGTGTGTGAGTGTGTGTGAGTGTGTGTGAGTGTGTGTGAGTGTGTGTGAGTGTGTGTGAGTGTGTGTGAGTGTGTGTGAGTGTGTGTGAGTGTGTGTGAGTGTGTGTGAGTGTGTGTGAGTGTGTGTGAGTGTGTGTGAGTGTGTGTGAGTGTGTGTGAGTGTGTGTGAGTGTGTGTGAGTGTGTGTGAGTGTGTGTGAGTGTGTGTGAGTGTGTGTGAGTGTGTGTGAGTGTGTGTGAGTGTGTGTGAGTGTGTGTGAGTGTGTGTGAGTGTGTGTGAGTGTGTGTGAGTGTGTGTGAGTGTGTGTGAGTGTGTGTGAGTGTGTGTGAGTGTGTGTGAGTGTGTGTGAGTGTGTGTGAGTGTGTGTGAGTGTGTGTGAGTGTGTGTGAGTGTGTGTGAGTGTGTGTGAGTGTGTGTGAGTGTGTGTGAGTGTGTGTGAGTGTGTGTGAGTGTGTGTGAGTGTGTGTGAGTGTGTGTGAGTGTGTGTGAGTGTGTGTGAGTGTGTGTGAGTGTGTGTGAGTGTGTGTGAGTGTGTGTGAGTGTGTGTGAGTGTGTGTGAGTGTGTGTGAGTGTGTGTGAGTGTGTGTGAGTGTGTGTGAGTGTGTGTGAGTGTGTGTGAGTGTGTGTGAGTGTGTGTGAGTGTGTGTGAGTGTGTGTGAGTGTGTGTGAGTGTGTGTGAGTGTGTGTGAGTGTGTGTGAGTGTGTGTGAGTGTGTGTGAGTGTGTGTGAGTGTGTGTGAGTGTGTGTGAGTGTGTGTGAGTGTGTGTGAGTGTGTGTGAGTGTGTGTGAGTGTGTGTGAGTGTGTGTGAGTGTGTGTGAGTGTGTGTGAGTGTGTGTGAGTGTGTGTGAGTGTGTGTGAGTGTGTGTGAGTGTGTGTGAGTGTGTGTGAGTGTGTGTGAGTGTGTGTGAGTGTGTGTGAGTGTGTGTGAGTGTGTGTGAGTGTGTGTGAGTGTGTGTGAGTGTGTGTGAGTGTGTGTGAGTGTGTGTGAGTGTGTGTGAGTGTGTGTGAGTGTGTGTGAGTGTGTGTGAGTGTGTGTGAGTGTGTGTGAGTGTGTGTGAGTGTGTGTGAGTGTGTGTGAGTGTGTGTGAGTGTGTGTGAGTGTGTGTGAGTGTGTGTGAGTGTGTGTGAGTGTGTGTGAGTGTGTGTGAGTGTGTGTGAGTGTGTGTGAGTGTGTGTGAGTGTGTGTGAGTGTGTGTGAGTGTGTGTGAGTGTGTGTGAGTGTGTGTGAGTGTGTGTGAGTGTGTGTGAGTGTGTGTGAGTGTGTGTGAGTGTGTGTGAGTGTGTGTGAGTGTGTGTGAGTGTGTGTGAGTGTGTGTGAGTGTGTGTGAGTGTGTGTGAGTGTGTGTGAGTGTGTGTGAGTGTGTGTGAGTGTGTGTGAGTGTGTGTGAGTGTGTGTGAGTGTGTGTGAGTGTGTGTGAGTGTGTGTGAGTGTGTGTGAGTGTGTGTGAGTGTGTGTGAGTGTGTGTGAGTGTGTGTGAGTGTGTGTGAGTGTGTGTGAGTGTGTGTGAGTGTGTGTGAGTGTGTGTGAGTGTGTGTGAGTGTGTGTGAGTGTGTGTGAGTGTGTGTGAGTGTGTGTGAGTGTGTGTGAGTGTGTGTGAGTGTGTGTGAGTGTGTGTGAGTGTGTGTGAGTGTGTGTGAGTGTGTGTGAGTGTGTGTGAGTGTGTGTGAGTGTGTGTGAGTGTGTGTGAGTGTGTGTGAGTGTGTGTGAGTGTGTGTGAGTGTGTGTGAGTGTGTGTGAGTGTGTGTGAGTGTGTGTGAGTGTGTGTGAGTGTGTGTGAGTGTGTGTGAGTGTGTGTGAGTGTGTGTGAGTGTGTGTGAGTGTGTGTGAGTGTGTGTGAGTGTGTGTGAGTGTGTGTGAGTGTGTGTGAGTGTGTGTGAGTGTGTGTGAGTGTGTGTGAGTGTGTGTGAGTGTGTGTGAGTGTGTGTGAGTGTGTGTGAGTGTGTGTGAGTGTGTGTGAGTGTGTGTGAGTGTGTGTGAGTGTGTGTGAGTGTGTGTGAGTGTGTGTGAGTGTGTGTGAGTGTGTGTGAGTGTGTGTGAGTGTGTGTGAGTGTGTGTGAGTGTGTGTGAGTGTGTGTG
This sequence comes from Leuciscus waleckii, assembly GCA_900092035.1. Lineage (NCBI taxonomy): Eukaryota > Metazoa > Chordata > Actinopteri > Cypriniformes > Leuciscidae > Leuciscus > Leuciscus waleckii. The sequence continues at coordinate 18,164,965 of FLSR01004878.1, read as the reverse complement.
AGTGTGTGTGAGTGTGTGTGAGTGTGTGTGAGTGTGTGTGAGTGTGTGTGAGTGTGTGTGAGTGTGTGTGAGTGTGTGTGAGTGTGTGTGAGTGTGTGTGAGTGTGTGTGAGTGTGTGTGAGTGTGTGTGAGTGTGTGTGAGTGTGTGTGAGTGTGTGTGAGTGTGTGTGAGTGTGTGTGAGTGTGTGTGAGTGTGTGTGAGTGTGTGTGAGTGTGTGTGAGTGTGTGTGAGTGTGTGTGAGTGTGTGTGAGTGTGTGTGAGTGTGTGTGAGTGTGTGTGAGTGTGTGTGAGTGTGTGTGAGTGTGTGTGAGTGTGTGTGAGTGTGTGTGAGTGTGTGTGAGTGTGTGTGAGTGTGTGTGAGTGTGTGTGAGTGTGTGTGAGTGTGTGTGAGTGTGTGTGAGTGTGTGTGAGTGTGTGTGAGTGTGTGTGAGTGTGTGTGAGTGTGTGTGAGTGTGTGTGAGTGTGTGTGAGTGTGTGTGAGTGTGTGTGAGTGTGTGTGAGTGTGTGTGAGTGTGTGTGAGTGTGTGTGAGTGTGTGTGAGTGTGTGTGAGTGTGTGTGAGTGTGTGTGAGTGTGTGTGAGTGTGTGTGAGTGTGTGTGAGTGTGTGTGAGTGTGTGTGAGTGTGTGTGAGTGTGTGTGAGTGTGTGTGAGTGTGTGTGAGTGTGTGTGAGTGTGTGTGAGTGTGTGTGAGTGTGTGTGAGTGTGTGTGAGTGTGTGTGAGTGTGTGTGAGTGTGTGTGAGTGTGTGTGAGTGTGTGTGAGTGTGTGTGAGTGTGTGTGAGTGTGTGTGAGTGTGTGTGAGTGTGTGTGAGTGTGTGTGAGTGTGTGTGAGTGTGTGTGAGTGTGTGTGAGTGTGTGTGAGTGTGTGTGAGTGTGTGTGAGTGTGTGTGAGTGTGTGTGAGTGTGTGTGAGTGTGAAACTAATCAGTCATACATTGAGTGTGTGTTGATTGGATGTTTGCTTCTTCTGACAGTCTCTGGCTGAAATCGCCACTCTCGTCGCTCGCTCACTTTACCAGCAGGCGGGAGGAGAAGAGAGAAACCTGAACAACATCACCGCTGACCCCAAGATCGTGAGTCACGTGACCTCACACACACACACACTTCACTCTCACATGATCACATGTGACTCGCCCTGTTCAGCTGAACTGCTCTTACAATGTTTCTGTTTCAAGTGTTTTGAAGTATTAAGTATGGGCACACACACACTCTCTCTCATTCACTGACACATTCACTCACACACACACTCACACACACACACACACACACACACACTCTCTCTCTCTCTCTCACTGACACATTCACTCACTCACTAAAGTATTAAGTATGGGCATGATTGTGTTTACTTACAATATTGTCAAAGCATTATTGCATAAAATGAATGAAGACAAGAAGAATAAATATAAAATATAACATTAACAAAGGTTAATAAAATTAGAGGATGCCAAGTAATGAATACAAGTTTTAGATCAGGGTTTGTTAAAAAAGTCTTAATTCGCACTTGTGTTAGTCTGTGAAACTTTGAGTGTATGCTTAAAACTAGAACAAATATCTGTCAAACCTTCTGAATAAAGCTGATTTGTCTGATGTTTCTGAGATTGATATGGTGTGTGTGTGTGTGTGTGTGTGTGTGTGTTCCTCAGGTCGCTCAGCTGCTGTATGGGTTTCTGATCCAGAAGAATAACAGCTGGTTTCGGTCTCTGCTTCCTCCTGAAGTCACCAAGAAAGGAGCCAACAGCATTTTAAGTGAGACTTCTGGTCTATGCTCTATTCTCACACATAAACACTGCATATGAATCATCAGGCATGTTGTTCAGCAGTGTGTCAGAGCAGCATTCAGTGAACGTGGAGTATTGAGCTGCAAAAACACACAAGCACCATGAAAGCATCATATACATTGTGTTCAGGGTTTGAAATGAACTTTCACTCATCGGACAATTTGGCTACAAAATGAAGTTACCGGCTTCCTTTTTAACTTGCCAGATTAACTACGTCACAACTTCATATATATATACATATATATATATATATATATATAAGTTTGGATTTCATATATTAATTTTGTATTCAAACGACATCCTGTCATCCAGCGTCTCCTCTTCCTCTTTCATCCTTTTCTCCATAAATGTGTTTTAGTTGCACAGATTAATACAGGACAGAGAACATCAAAACATGAGGATGTTGGAAAATAACAATGTCTTTTAACAATGTTAACCGAAAGCTTTTTAATCTTCGCTGTTGCTTCAGTGTAAATGAGCAAGCGTGCCGTTATGAGTTGTGTAGTGACGTGTGTGTGTGTGTGTGTGTGTGTGTGTGTGTGTGTTCAAGTAAGCCAGATATGCAGAATCTGCACAATACGCTGTATTTAATATATATGATGACTCACGAGTATTTAAATCTGAGCAGATTTGACTTACACAAACTTCCCCAGAAAAGTGAGTGAAGATAAGTAACACACCACATTAGCTGGTGATTTGACAGCGTTCCCCGTCACAGCTGATTATTACACACATCTGGTGTGTGTTGATTTCTAACCCTGGGTGTGTTCTTCTGCTGTGGTTTGTGCTGTAAATCTTCAGCTGGGGAAATAACAGAGCGTATAATATCTGACTCCTGTCTCCTGCTGTGTTTAGGCTCTGGTCCTCCTCAGTTCTACATCGGTGTGGGTCCACGTAACATCGGCCCCGTGCACAGCGTGACCCGCTTCGTGCAGTACATCATGGCCAACCTCACCGGGACCGTCACCAACCTCACAGAGACCCAGTGCCAGAACCCCGAGAGCAAGGACGTAAGCATCAGAACCTCCGCTCACTGCGCATGTCCAACAGGAGTGTGGGATTCAATTATCTGTTCAATTATAATGTTCAAAACTAAAATATGTTTGATTATCGACAGCTAAATAATTATATAATTGTTCAATTATAATGTTCAAAACTAAAATACATCTTTGATTATTGACAGCTAAATAATTATATAATTGTTCAATTATATATAATGTTAAAAACGTAATGATAAATTATTTTCATCTCAATAATTATATAATTATGTTCAATTATATATAATGTTAAAAACTTGAAAATGTTCAATTATCGACAGCTAAATAATTATATAATTAGGTTCAAAATCACAAAATAAGAAAGTTATTTTTCTCTGCAGTGGAGGTGGTGGACAAATGAAAACTGCAGAAAGTAATGTATTCCCAGAATGCCCAGCGCTCATGTTCCCTGTGTGTGTTCTCAGCTGTTCTCGTACTTCTGGGTGACGGGGCCGTCGGTGAACGGCAGTGGAGAGCCGCTCTGCGTGAGGGCATCGGTGCGTCTGGCTAAAGCCGTGTCTCCGGCCTTCGAGCGCATGGAGTACGCCCCGGGATTACTCCACATGGACCGAGTCTCGCTGGAAGAGCATCCGAGCGCGAGTCTTCCTCGTGGCCAGCCGAGAACTCGAGGTAATCCATCGCATCGCATCACAGGCACTGGCTACCAAATAATCCGTCAGTAATGTACTGTCGGCTCAGTCGCACTGAGAAGCCTTCCTGTAAACGCCTTAATCGATCCGATCCAGCGCGATCCCAATGAGATTCGATCGGATTGAAAGTGAGACGAGTAAATGCATGTTCACATTTAGTCTAGAACTGAAATAACCATCATGTTTACACACACACACACACACCTCCTCACTTTATTTCTCTCAACAAGAGAGCTGTCAGTCAATAAATGTGAAAAGTAACTAGCGTTACTTATTTGAAAAAGTAACTTAGATATTTAGTTGTAAATTGAAAAACTAATGCGTTACTTTACTAGTTACTTGAAAAAGTAATCTGATTACATCACTCAAGTTACATGTAATGAGTTACACACAACACTGCATTTATCTGATCTATAATCATCTGGATTTATGATTTGCTTTGTGATTTATTTAGTTTGTTTTCCGTGTGTGTGTTTCTGGCAGATGTTAACACTAGGAGTGGGCGTGGCTGTGCTGCTGCTGTCTCTATTGGTGACGTACTTCATCAGCTCAAAGGCGGAGCTTCTGTTCAGCTCCTCCCGTGAAACGCCCACAACCACCTACTGAACAGAATCTCATCAACTCGAAGGCGGAGCTTGTTTAGCTCCGCCCATAACACGCCCACAACCACCTATTGAACAATCTCATCAACTCGAAGGCGGAGCTTGTTTAGCTCCGCCCATGACACACCCACAACCACCTACTGAACAATCTCATCAACTCGAAGGCGGGGCTTGTTTAGCTCTGCCCATAACACGCCCACATCCACCTCCTGAACAGAATCTCATCAACTCGAAGGCGGGGCTTTCTGTTTAGCTCCGCCCATAACACACCCACAACCACCTCCTGAACAGAATCTCATTCCCTTCAGCAGAGAACAACTTCAGATCAAGAGTAATTTATTCTAGCCTGACAGGATTGTGCCGCACTGGTTTTAGCTGGGCTGGTCTGAACTGGTCTGGTCTCCTGGAAAGTTGTTCATATTGTTTTTGTCTGTTTTTTTTAATGTTTTATTCCAGATGATTTTTTTCTGATTATCACATGGACGGGCACAAAAAAGCTGATTTTAAAGTTGAGAATAGAGTGAGTATGTGTGTGTGTGTGTGTGTGTGTGTGTGTGTGTGTGTGTGTGTGTGTGTGTGTGTGTGTGTGTGTGTGTGTGGTGTGTGTGTGTGTGTGTGTGTGTGTGTGTGTGTGTGTTGACATGAATGCAGTGAGTTTGTGCAATAGCTTACTGAGTTTAGTTCAAACTTCATTTTGATGTGAATCTTTTATTTGGGAACGTTGCAGACCTGCACTCGACTGTAACGACACGAGTAATCCCCGAACACAGACTGTCCATGATGAGTCGCTCATGTTTCCGCTGAGCTTGTAAATCCAGAGTAACACTGACACGCAGCGTTTGTTTGTTGACTTTAATTGAATGAAAGCTGATTGATTAATGATGTCATTATTTTCAGAAACCGATGCCTTGAGAACCTGAATAAACATGACTTTCTTTTCCAAAGTTTCATCTGGCTTTGATTGCGTACAGTATGACGTTATTATTATTGAATTATGTTTATCAACACAGATTCAACAAAGAAAAGCAAACAAATTGGTTATCTCATGAACAAATGTTTCCTGGCCGTGCATATTTCACAAAACCAAAAGAATATATAATGATAAATGTCATTTACTGTTTTGTCAAAAATGTATAATCATTTAAAATATTATTGAGCATAAAAATGATAAAAGTTGTTTTCTTAAAAAATTGCTGAATGAATTTCAATATATCATAATTTAAAATGTAACATTTCTATTATTATTATTGGAATATGACCGGAACATTTCTTGTGAAATTCACTCAAACATGAAGATTTGAATATTCAGTGTTTAATCTCCTCTATACAACTTGGATTGAGGTGTTTGCATTGATCTTCTATTAGACCCAATAAACCAAATGTTTCTGATTGGTTGAAAAGACTTGGGACCCCTGATATCTGTCAGATAATGGGGCATTTTATGTGTGCAGTTCATAAACATCATTATTTGTGCACGATGAGTCGCGTATGAAGAATGTAAATATGATTTCCTGATGACATGCGTGTTGTGTCACGCATAAACACCGCCAGCAGAGTGTAGTGTAGATCCGTCTTAAACATTACATCTCTTCAGCGGTCCTGCTGTGTTCAGTGACTGATCCTGTACATTTACTGTGTTTAATGTGTCAATATCAGTGAGTTACTGTAAATCCTTGAATTATGGGTACTTATTGGTTTTTATTACTTTATTAAGAGATCAGGGGTCTCATTTATAAAATGTTGCATAGAAACTGTCCTACATTTGATCTTACGATAATTTCTCAAACGTTCGAGATTAAAAATGTATAAATCACAAATGATCTTGAAATTGTCTCACCTCCCACTGGGGCATTAGGACCCACACTGACCCCAGGGTGAGCACCCCCTGTTTTACACACGTTTATCTAAGGTTGTGTCTGCAATACATTCATGTTGGTTCTGTTCTGTTTACCCTGAGGAGGGTTATTGCTGCTCTTATCCATGCTAGGCTAACCAGAACAGAACCAGGCCGCCGATCCAAACTGTATGCTAACTGTCAATCGTATCTGACGATAATGTTGCTGACAGAACTGGGGTTGGTCTCCAGAAGGAAAGCAGTCGTGATGGATGTGTCCAGCTCGGGTCCCTGTGCGACGGCGGGTGGGCGTTCGGCTCCTGGTCGGCAGTGGCGCTGGCACACCAACTTCCTAGAAATGATGCCGGTTTTTCTGGCACCCAAGGCCTTTCTGCCAGATCTGAAGGGGTACAACTCATACAGCAAATGACATCCGGCCCATCCGGCCCACATAACGCATGGAATGACGGCGACTCAACCTGAGTGTGGCTGTATACCCACTAGAAAAGGTCAAGGATTCCCCTACGCACAACATCGTTTTGTGACAGAACTTTCACTCATAAATTCACCCCGTCTGTGTTGCGAAGGATCTGACCTGGATCTGACGTCACTTAGGACCTACGACACAGTTGGTTGGCGGTCATCCTCAGCGCAAGTTTGACTTTTTTTTGCTCACTTTTTCGCTCGTAACTTCATGAAACATGACCCGATCGTCAATCACGGGAATATTCCTCGCGGAGTTACGACACACAAAACTCCACGGCGCAACTAAAAACAAATGTAGCTTTCACGTGGCGTTTTCGCTCGTAACTTCATGAAACATGCACAGATCGTAGAAAATGGCACAGTGGATGCTCTCGATTGAAATGAGTCCAAAATCAACATAATAAATTGTGTCGATCACGAGATATTCCTCACAGAGGTACTATTTTAAAAATGCCCATTAGGGGGCGTCAAGAGCTCAACAAAAAGGCTACGTTGGTTCCAAATGCTGTTACTTTATGCTATCACAAAATTAGGTCCAGATGCAGCGCACATGTAGGGGAACATTGTACGTCCTTCATTGTACCTTATTTTTATAAGTTATTAAGAGGTAACAAGAAAGATATGTACAATTATTATAAAAAAAATATATTATTATCAGCCGTTTCTCAGCACTAAAATGTTCAAATGTAATGATTTAAAAAAAACGCTCCCACACGGTTACGACCTTTGACCTGTCCACCGCCCTCAGACTCTCCGAGGCCCGTTTCACTTCACCCAAACACTGCTGTCCTGTGAATGAACGGCCAGAACACATTAAAGTTTCTGTTTTCAGTCAAAGCGGTGTCGTGTAAGCGGCCTCTATAAGTTCTTTCTTTCTTTCTTTCCTTTATTTATATAGCACTCCTAAAAACATCTGAGGTTGACCAAAGTGCTTTACGTCAACATAAAAAGAATAAAAGATCAAAAATACATAGTAACAAAACTCACATCACAGACACCACATATGCCACACTGAGATTACTCTTATAAGCGTTCCTGTTCTTGTAATGACAACGAATTTTTGATTTTCTGAACGCAATGCTATAAGGAATCAAACGATTTGCAAGTTAAATAACTAAGTTAATAACTAATGATCTTTACAACGGAAGTGAATCAATCAAAACTTTATCTGGACAATAACTTTATTCTAGATCTGCTGTAAAGCCTAATCTCTGTTACTGTAATCTCCTATTATCACTGTAAAGCTGCTGTGAAACATCTATATTGTTAAAGCGCTGTATAAATGAAGGAGACTTGCACAACGTCAAGCGAGTCGGCGACATCAGGCCTTGAGTGATCTCAGGTTGGAGTCGAGACTCATTTTTTATAATTAAGATTATTTTTCTAACCCCATTGGCAGATATTAGTTCTTGCTTTAAACACAAACTCACTTCATTTTCATACATTTTTTACTTAATATCTTCAGTCATTTTGCTTCTTCTCCAGTAAATGCATCTTGATTTAAGAATGTTTCGATATTTGTGCCGTAAAACGAGACAGAAACACCGAGGAAGAACATGACGTGTTGGAGAGAAATATATGAGATTAAATGTTTATCTGAGTGTGTTTTATCTGAGTGTGTTTATCTAAGTGTGTTTATCTGTGTGTTTATCGGAGTGTGTTTTCCAGTCTCTTGTCTGAAATGATCCTCCCTTCTCTGAGAAACAGGAAGGACTCATGCGTTGGTCTTCAGTGTTGTAAGTGCATGAGTGGAAAAAAGAAGAGAAAAAAAGGATGCTGTTGTGAAATTGCATGTGTGTGTGTGTGTGTGTGTGTGTGTAGAGTGTATTTTGGGTGTCTCTGAACGGACACTTTGTCTCAGCCCACAGTTTCCTGTTAAATGACACTTGTGTCTGCCACAGTCACTCTTCCTCTTCACACTTGTTCTCTTCTCTCCTTCGCTTCGTCTCTTCAGAGGAAAGATGCGCTCGCTGGACTTCTGTCTGATTCTGCTGCTCAATGCTGGACGAGTCGGTAAGATCAGCAGCAAATCTCACCATACCGAGAACAAAACCTCCAGGCCGACACTTTTACTCTGGAAATACTAAAATATTGTTTAAAAAAAAAAAATATATATATATTTTTCTTTTTTTTGCTCCCCATTTAACAAATAAATTGTAACTGAATCATGTCGCAATAACCCGACTTTAATTTAAATTTTAGCTTTATTTTATATGACTTGGTTTACGTAACATCACTGAATTTAATTTACAACTCGATTCCCTTTATTGGGTAAAAAAATATACGTTTTTAAATAATTGCTTTATAGTCAAGCCTTATTTATAAGCGCTTTAACAATATAGATTTACAGCTTTACAGTGATAATAGGAGATTACTGTAACAGAGATTAGGCTTTACAGCAGATCTAGAATAAAGTTATTGTCCAGATAAAGTTAGTTTCATTGATTCACTTCCGTTGTAAAGATCATTAGTTATTAACTTAGTGGCTTTAAACATCTAAATATATTATAAAACAATTTTGCTTTAAACACTGTAATATATTACTAATTGTTTTAAATATTTAAACATTATAATATATTGCTTTAAAGTTTTAAACATTTAAAATAGCTTTTAACATTACAAATAATATGCTTCAAACCAATTTGTTTTTACCATTAAACATCTATAATGTGTGTGTTTGCTGTGTGTGTGTGATTATTGATTATCATGTTTCAGTGTGTAAAGTGTTGTGTTGTTTCTCAGCCGGCGAGACGATTGACAGCAGTGGAGGAGTGTGTTATATTCTGGACGCCATTCTGATCGCGTACGGCGTCGTTCTGACCGTGCTTTACTGCAGATTAAAGGTGAAACACACACACACACACACACACACCTTCAGATACTGGATCATCACAACATTAATGTCATTTTACACCCATCATCCAGATTAAATTACATTTATGGAGATACAATATGTAATGTTTACACACTCATTTATGATTCATTTACTGGAGAAGAAGCAAAATTACTGAAGATAATAAATCTTGTTTAATGAAAAATTTGTCAAAATGAAGTTTGTGTTTAAAACTAGAACAAATATCTGTCAATGGACTCAGAAAAATAATATTGTTTTCGCTTTGAATTAATTTTATTTTTCTGACTTGATTGACAGATATTTGATCTAGTTTTAAAACACAAACTCACTTCATTTTGACACATTTTTTGTTTGTTTGTTTGTTTGTTTGTTTTGGCAGTATAGAAATATTCATCTAATTACAGTTTTTGTATCTGTAAAATAATTATTTATTTCTTCATTCATTCATCTATTAACTTCTACATTGATTAGATTTACATAAATGAAACAACAAACATTAGAATATTTTACATTCAGTAACGTTTGTCTTTTCCTAAATTTAACCTTTTAATTTGATTCACTCAGAAATAAAAACTCAAACATTATTTCCTTGCGTTTAGTAGTTCCTTGAGGCGTCGATAACTATATGAATCATATTAATATAGTTAATTATGTTAATTTATATTCAATAATTATGTTTATAAACCTTTTGTATTTACATGATGAGCCTCTACGAAACGACTGATGTTCCCATTAATGGCAAAAGTACATTTTTCTATATTTAGCATGAAAGCTTATTTAAACATAATTAGCAAATGCTGAATATTAAGTGAGAGTCTTCATACACAGATTCGCTCTGCGACATCAGTCATTAATATCACTATAGTTTCTGCTCGAAAGCCATAGACATGAAACATTAAAACATTTATGTTGTGTAAAATGTATGTTTTTTAATGAGCATTTCTATATTTGTCTATCAGTAAAAACCTCGACATATTCAAACATAAAAAACTTTCCTAAAACTCATATTCATATTCATATTTATTTTCAGTGTAAGTTTATTAATAACCTTGAGCAGTTCTGTGAGAACAGTCTCTAAAGGAACGTGTCGTTGATCTGCTCGTTTCTTTCACACTTTTACTCTTAAAAACACAAATCTTTGTTTAAGTGAAAGTATCAGATTGTGCCGTTAGTCCTGATGAACATCTGAGTATGAGTGTGATGAAGAACTGATGAAGAACTGATGAAGAACTGATGAAGAACTGATGAAGAACTGATGAAGAACTGATGAAGAACTGATGAAGAACTGATGAAGTTAATGATGTTTATTGTTGTTCACAGATGAGTTCGTCTCACAGTTTCTCTGAGGTGAGTGTGTGTGTGTGTGTGTGTGTGTGTGTGTGTGTGTGTGTGTGTGTGTGTGTGTGTGTGTGTGTG
>FLSR01004878.1:18132569-18147384 GCA_900092035.1 Leuciscus waleckii | reverse complement strand
TGTGTGTGTGTGTGTGTGTGTGTGTGTGTGTGTGTGTGTGTGTGTGTGTGATGGGTAGGGTTAGTGTTAGAGGAGAGAATATATCGTTTGTACAGTATTAAAACCATTACGCCAGTGGAGGTCCTCACAAGTATAGCAAAACAAACATGTGTGAGTGTGAGTGTGTGTGAAGGTAAAGGTATGTATTGTTATTGTAAACGTGTGGCGTGTCAGTGTGTGTGTGTGTGTTCGGTGTGTTTGTGTTCAGTGTGTGTGTCAGCTGAGACAAAGACAAACAATAACTGAACTGCAAGATGACATTCTCTCGCGGTCTCATTTTCTCACTTGGAAATACGAGTGTCGGCTGGTTTTACATGAGGTGGAGATCCAACAGTTCCTAAATAGTGCAAAATCAGCAGAAATATCCTTCAAACTTCAAACCTTCTAGTATATAGAATGATTAGCTGGCACAGACTGAGTATAAAAGGTTTAAAAGAGATCTCGAGTGTGTCTCCATCTTTGCTCAGATACATGAACATTTCTCTGCTTCACATTCATTATTTACTGCATGAAAACTAGTGACTCGTTTGAGTGTTTTGATCCACTTTTATGAGAAATATCTGAGAAGGTGTTGATATGTAAATGAACCCTGACTGAGAACTCATCGAGTGTCCTGAGCAGAAACATTTCCCTGTAGAATGTAATGCAGCTTTACTCGAAACATAATGTCCTCTGTGACGTCTACTGTATACATATCTGATCATAACTTATCAACATGATCTGATGAACCTGTTGCACTCGATCTTCTCCAGTCCAGTTTACACTCTTTTATCCAGTAAACGTCTTTTATTATACCTGTTCAAACGTCCTCCTTCAGCTCGAGCTTCACGAGTCTTTCTGTGTCGAATCTGAGCTGCTTTTATCAAGTAAACGTAAGAATAACTTTGATATTGTTAGAAATATTTCAGCTGGACTGAAGCAGCTTCGGTTTAATTGATTATCCATCATCATTTTATAGAAAAATCATGAGTATCAAATATGATCATCAGGCTTTTGAGGAAGGTGTATATTGCATTATACATTTTAAAACTACAGAGATTTGATCATAAAACTAAGCATTTAAATATCATCTTACTAAGAAATATTATTGGCAGATAATTCATATTTATATGCATTTATGTAAGTATCTACTATACTGTTATAAAGATCTCATTGATTTACATTACAAGCCTCAGAATCTCATAGAAATATCAGCATCTGCAGCAAATTGCATATTTTTGCTCAGTTTGAGTCTCTGAATAAAATGTAGCTGTTTTTTCCTCCATATCTCACGATATCAGACCTTTATGAGCCATAAAAGCCTGATAAATCAAATATGATACAAAATGTTAAATGCATGCAAACTGACAAATTAATTTACACCATAACACTTTGTCAAAACATATCAAAAACTAACCATATGGAATGTATTTTATTATTTGCATTGACATTGATAGTTTTTACTTATTTCTGACTTGCTCATTGTTCTGCATGGGAACGTCCTTGTGTTTTTGTGACGTGTTTGTCGGGGCAAGAGCAATGGATCATGATAGTGCGGGTTTATTATTAACTCTCACACACTGACCTCGTCTCGAACAGTAAACCCAGTCAGAGATGTTTGCAGATGTTCACACTGACTCTTTATTTCTCAGTGTGTGTTTGCAGTGAGTTCATGGATCTCACACTGACTCTTTATTTCTCAGTGTGTGTTCGCAGTGAGTTCCTTGATCCGCCGGCCTCCCAGCGCTCGTTCTCCGACACACAGACTCGGCTTCCCTGTCGGTTTGAGGTGACGGGAGAGGAGAAGGTGGTGCAAGTGACCTGGTCCAGACAGAAACCAGGAGGAGAACGAGAACAGATCATTACAGGACACTTTACTGAAGGCCCTAAAGGTAAAAACATGAACTAGTTGAGTGAATCTCATAAAACACTTAGACTGAAGCAACTTTTTATAGAAAAATCATTCATCTTTTCCCACCAATTAGGGGTGAAAAAACTGCTCGAGTGTGTGTGAGAGTGTGTGTGCGAGTGTGTGTTAGTGAGTGAGTTTTGGTGAGTGTGAGTGAGAGTGTGTGTTTGTGTATGTGTGTGTTTGTGTATGTGTGTGTGTGTGTGTGTGTTAGTGAGTGAGTGAGTGAGTGAGTGAGAGAGAGAGAGCGCGCGAGAGCCAGTGTGTGAGAGAGAGGGTGAGAGCGTGAGACAGCATGAGAGCGTGAGAGAGAGTGTGTTAGAGAGCGTGAGACAGCGTGAGTTAGAGTGTGTGAGAGAGAGTGAGGGCGTGAGAGGGTGAGACAGCATGTGAGAGTGTGAGAGAGAGAGAGTGTGTGAGAGGGTGAGACAGCAAGAGAGGGTGAGTGTGTGAGAGAGAGAGGGTGAGAGAGAGTGTGTGAGAGAGGGCGTGAGGGGGTGAGACAGCGTGAGAGAGGGTGAGTGTGTGAGAGAGAGGGTGAGCGAGAGTGTGTGAGAGAGGGTGAGAGAGAGCGTGAGAGCGTGAGACAGCGTGAGAGTGATAGAGTGAGAGGGTGAGAGCATGAGAGAGAGCGTGAGCGTGAGACAGCGTGAGAGTGAGAGCATGAGAGGGTGAGTTTGAGACAGCGTGAGCGTGAGGGAGAGTGTGAGAGCGTGAGACAGCGTGAGGGAGAGAGTGAGAGGGTGAGACAGCGTGAGAGAGAGATTGAGAAGGTGAGAGCGTGAGACAGCGTGAGGGAGAGAGTGAGAGCGTGAGACAGTGTGAGAGCGTGAGACGGCGTGAGGGAGAGAGTGAGGGAGAGAGGGAGAGGGTAAGACGTGAGACAGCGTGAGAGAGAGATTGAGAGGGTGAGAGTGTGAGACAGCGAGAGGGTGAGAGGGTGAGAGTGAGGGTGAGAGCGTGAGAGGGTGAGCAGCGTGAGTTAGAGTGTGTGAGAGCGTGAGACAGCATGAGAGGGTGAGAACATGAGAGGGTGAGAAGGAGAGGGTGAGGGGGTGACAGCGTGAGAGAGTGTGAGCGCGCGTGAGAGTGTGTGAGATTGAGAGTGAGACAGCATGAGAGCGTGAGAGTGAGAGAGTGAGAGTGTGAGACGGAGTGAGAGCGTGAGAGAGCGTTAGTTAGTTAGTTAGTTAGCCCCGTTCATAAAGACTAAACTAGTCGAGTGAATCTCTGTTAGGAACATTTCTGGGTCATGTTTCACAATGCTAACAATCTTAATAGTCCTCACTCCTCACAACAGGCTTGACTCTATTCTCTCAGTGTAGTGTGTGACAGACATGCGTTCTGGTGATTCATCATTAAATCACCTCCCATTCAAAGAAGCGCAAACACACACAAGTATCATTTTCCCCGCAGCAATTCTGTCAAATGACCCGATGGAAACACTCTCATGTATTGTGTTGTGACGTGTGTCTGTCACCTAGAGACGTTTGTAATGACGGATGTTTTCAATGGTGTATTGTGTTGACTAGAGCAACTCACATCTGCCATCTGTGTTGATGTGAACAATAGTTCTCACAAAAATAAACTCTTCTGCCATTATTTACTCTCCCTCATGTCATTTCAGACTCTTTTTTTGGAGCACAAAGGTGCTAATTTTTGCATACAATGGCAGTGAATGATAACAGATACTAGTCAATATAACTAATTAACTTTATTCCACACTCATATAATCTTTGTGTGAAGAACAGACCCAAATTTAACATGTTATTCACTCTAAAGATTGAGCTGAGCTGAGAGAAGAAAAGCAGTTGGTTTGGAACGGTGCTATTTTAGTATTTTATTTTTTTTTGTTAAATATAATACTCTGTTTTGGAAATGACATATGGGTGAGTTAATTTGACAATCTTACAGGTTCTTGGGATTGAACATATAGTCAAACCAACATTTATTCAGACATCTTCAATATTTCTCACATTATCAGTTTATTCGCTATAGTTTAGAAAATGGTAATAAAATATGAGCAGAACTCAGTTGATATTTGACTGGTTTTGTCCGTCTTTCTGTTAGACTGTCTCACACATGAATTATGTTGAATATCTGTCAGCTGTTAAATTTAACTACACAATTAGATAATACCAGTTTAGCTCAACCAATCACCAAGCAATGCTTCATTTTGTTCAGTCTGTGTGTAAAAAGAGCATTAGCAATTAAAGACAAAACACTTCAGCAAAACATGATCAGCTCAAAGTGTCCCAATAATTTTGAGTCCCAAATTTGTATAAATGTCACTGGTAGTCACTGTATGAAGAATATCTGGGTGTAATATGTCACAGTTTACTTTATTTTGCTCTCCTCACTTACATAACTGAACTATAGTGTCCTGATCACACTACTAAATAAAAATGATATCTGGTGTACGAATAATTTTTGGTTTGACTGTATAGCTTTTATATATGAAAAATTATCAAATGAAATACGAGCGGAACTCAATGGATTTGATTGGTTTTAACGGAGTCACATTACATTGACATTTACCAAAAGGCAATTTATTATCACAAATAATGCAGTTTGCCTATTTTTTTAAAAGAGGAGCAGAATTGAATAAAAAAAGGCGACCATTTGTTTATTTTATATACTCGTAGGAAAGAAAAACCACAGATCTTTATCTTAGACCACATTGATATTTTCATGATAGTTTTAAAGATCAAAGTGCAGATAAATGGAGTTTTTGTCTCCCAAAAGAAAGAAGTGATCAGAACTGAAACGAGTCGTCAGTAATTCAGTCTCTGCTGAACCCTGCGTAGGTTTGTTACTAATTAGCATAATGCTTCAAAAGAGTGTTGATTGGCTGAGCAGCGTCTCTTAGCTCCGCCCTCAAACACTGTAGTGTATCTGAGACTGGAAGAGTTTGGTTCGTGTGTTCATGTCGAGAAGACGTTGTTTTCTGAGATTGATACTGTAAAACCCACGTAGGGCTGGGCGATAAAACGCTAACGATCATTTTCGCGATATAATTTTTCTCGATAAAACGATATCAAGAGTTCGATAAATGTTCGATAATGTTTATGCGCCAAAAGCGGAACGAAACTCATTTGAACCGCGCGCCACATGGACCATTAATCCGCTCGGCTCAAAGTCCAAACAGCAGCGCAGCGCGAGCTCACTAGAGCAGATGCATTTACTCTGATCGGTCTCAGTCACGAGATCCAGTGAGAAGCGCTTGAATTCAGCGAAGAACACAAATGTCTCTGTGATTTAAACCAGTTTAAAGGCAGATGAAACAGCGCTGACAAACAGGAGAAACACTGTGCTCAACGATACAGTCTGAAGGCTTTTCCGTCTACAAATTCCCATTATTTACCATGGATTTACTGTAACGTCAGCCTAGTAATATTAACTGCACCATGAAATGTGGGATATACATATTGAATTGTATTATATTATTAATGTAGACAATGTATTAAAGGACTAATGGAATATAATTACAGTATTCAATAATGTATTTAGGCTACTGTTTTTCATACAAATACCATAGAAACCATAAAGTTACATTTTGCCATGATAGTGAGGTGCTACAGGCTATGCCTGGCTTTATCTGTGGTTATCATGATCTAAATGCATGATACTGGATGACCAATGGTTAAGTTTAATAAAACTCAAACAGTCAGAATATTACATTTGACCAAATAAAAATTAGCACATGCAGAAACTAAGAAATGAATTGTCCAATAAAGATATATATTTTGTTAAGGAAAAATGACAAATGTATGAATGTCTACCTCAGATTTGTGAAATGTTCTCCTGTTTGGCAAGTGTTTTTCATGATATGTTCTGACAATAAAGAGTAGTTTAAACCCACAATTAACGCTCTGGTTTCTACAACTTTCACTTAGGAGCAAAAATCTGCCTTTAAACTTGAAAGAAATAAAGATTTGACATTATCATGATAATTATCGATATCGACTGATATACGTTTTTTTATCGTGATATTTTTTTTTGCCCATATCGCCCAGCCCTACACCCACGCCATCGTTACTGTTCGTATCACTGTGATCAAGAGCTGAGATTTGGATATGATAATGAGCGTTTGCTTTCTGACCAATCAGAGCAGAGCAGCTCTCAGAGAGGCGGAGCTTAGAGAGACTGAATCTTCAAACGAAGTGTTTCAGACACTGAGAGGAAAGAGCTGATGCTGCAGTGGAGATTATGAGGACATTACAGTGTTTTTTATCTTGTATGCATGTGAACCTGTTGAGACTCAGAACAAAATAAGGAACTTTAAAGGCACTATAGTGATTGTTTTTATGTCTAATACTGTATTTCCCTCTAACTGAGTCTAATATACTCATTATTCTGAAACGTTTGTTTCTCCCAGCGTCTCCTGATTTTCTGAAGCGTGTTCGGTTCGAGAGCTCTGACCCGACCCTCGACTCCACGCTGTTGATTCTGAACACGAAGAAGGCGGATCAGGCCACATACACCTGCCACATCTCCACCTTTCCCTCTGGAAACTTCGAGACACAAATCAGCCTGACCGTCTGGAGTAAGAGCCCCTCTTTTCATTTTCACAAGCTCTTCTGTTGACAAAAGGAAAGGTCTGTTAACCAGTTGATCTGCTGTACAATACAAAACCTACATCTTCTGAACCAACCAGTTTAAAATAACCTTGGTTTAGGCTGTAAAAATGTGTTTTATGAACGGAATTGATCTGATCGAGCCACCAAACACTGTTGTGTGAATGAACGTCCAGAACACATTAAAAGTTTCTGTTTTCTGTGAGAACGGTGTCGTGTTACGGCCCCTAAGTTAATAACTAATGATCTTTACAACGGAAGTGAATCAATCATAAACTATCTTTATCTGGACAATAACTTTATTCTAGATCTGCTGTAAAGCTGAAACAATCTCTGTTACTGTAATCTCCTATTATCACTGTAAAGCTGATTTGAAACAGTCTATATTTTAAAGCGCTGTATAAATGAAGGAGACTTGACTTGATTAATTTGATCAATATGCACCAATTCTACATTTTTCTAAAGGTCATAATCATTTGTTAACAAATAAGTATTCATTACTTCAATGAGCTCATTGTTTCTGCCTTTATTACATTGTTTAAATTAACAAATTTTTGGCTAACTGTGATACATTTCTGAAATACATAACGTAGACAATTACCTCTGATAACAGATCACTGTAAATTGTAATGTGCATTTTCTGTAAAGCTGCTTTGAAATGATGTGTATTGTGAAAAGCGCTATACAAATAAATGTAAATTGAAATGAATTGAAAATATTATTAGAATGTATTTTTATGTGCATATTTATAGTAAAGTGTAATTTATTCCTGTGATCAAAGCTGAATTTGTAAAGTAAAGACAGTTATAATGTTACAAAATATTATTGTCAAATAAATGCTGTTCTTTTGAACTTTCTATTCATCAAAGAATCATAAAAAAACCCACTTATAATAATAATGAATGTTTTTTTGAGCATCAGATCACTTTATTAGAATGATTTCTGAAGGATCATTGATCTGACTAGTGAAAGCACTTCATCTGTTGTTTCTCTTCCTCTAGTTCTGCCGATCTCGTCTCTGGATCCGGTGATCCTGCAGGAAGGCCAGTCGTTTCGCTCGGCCGCCTCGTGTCGTTCGGTCGGACACCCTGCACCGCACCTGTCCTGGGACACGGATGTTCCCGGGCGGTCGCAGAACCGGAGCGGGGAGGACGGGGTCGTGACCTCGCAGTTTTCCTTGCATCCACTACGCAGCATGAACGGCCAGAGGCTCGACTGTGTGGTGTGGCACCCAGCGCTCGAGGCCCACGCAGACTCAGCAACACACTCATCGTGCACTGTAAGTGTGTGTTTGAGAGTGTGTTTGATTGAGAGTGTGTTTGATGAAGAGTGTGTTTGATGATTGAGAGTGTGTTTGATTGAGAGTGTGTTTGATGATTGAGAGTGTGTTTGATTGAGAGTGTGTTTGATGATTGAGAGTGTGTTTGATTGAGAGTGTGTTTGATGATTGAGAGTGTGTTTGATTGAGAGTGTGTTTGAGAGAGAGTGTGTTTGAGAGTGTGAGTGAGAGAGTGAGTGAGTGAGTGAGTGTGTGTGAGAGTGATAGTGTGAGAGTGATAGTGTGAGAGTGATAGTGTGAGAGTGATAGTGTGAGAGTGATAGTGTGAGAGTGTGAGTGTGAGGGAGTGAGAGAGAGAGAGAGTGTGTGAGGGAGTGAGTGATAGTGTGAGAGTGAGTGAGAGAGAGTGTGAGTGTGAGTGAGTGATAGAGAGAGAGAGAGAGAGAGAGAGTGTGAGTGTGAGGGAGTGAGTGATAGTGTGATAGTGTAATGAACACAGTGATGGAGTTTTGTAGAGTAAACACTGTAAATCAGTGCAGAACATCGACAGACGAACCGCTGGAGTTCAGGAGCTGGAGAGTTAAACCTGTTCATCTGGTTTACGTGGATTTAACATGGTTTGTGCCGAAGTGCTTAAACTGTGTTTCAGACACACATTAATCTATTACGTCTTTACAACAGCAACAATAACTGGAGTGACTTTGGCAGATACAAATCCTCATATTAGAATGATTTGATCAAAGGAATAAATTACACTTTACTATATATTCACATAGAGAACAGATGATTTACATTACAATAATATTTCACTGTTTTTACTGTATTCTTGAACATATAAACGCAGCTTTGGAGAGCAGAAACACTCTTTCAGAAACATTGAATCTTAATCATTCCAAACTGTTGAGCGGGAGTGTAAAAGTAAAGTTTTGCTGTGTGTGTGTCAGTTCCTCCAGACGCAGAGATTGTTGGTTCTGGCTCATGGAGGATCGGTCAGGTCGGGTCAGAGCTCAGGTGTGCAGTGAAGGGAACCCTCTGCCGGAGAACATCACCTGGAGCAGGTACAGTTCCTCAGAGACTTCTGATGATCTTCAGCTCAGCTCAGCCTCGGGGTGTGTGTCATGTGTGTTAGATGAACATCTGAAATAGATAGTAGACACACATTTAAAAATAAAACACAAAACACTGTGATCAGAATTTCTCTCCATCAACAGTATTGCACAGAAGTAACTCGCCGAATATACAGTTTTGTAAACTTCAACATTTGCTACTAAATGTTTAAATATCGTTTATCGCCACAAACTATAACTAGTTCTTCATCAGAACTCAGTGTAACGGCCTCATTTGATCCAATAATTGATTTACTATATTACTAAGTTTAGTATTTGGTAACTATTTTAGTATTTAGTGTTTATTTTTGGCTATTTTAGTATTAGTATTTATTTTATTTTTTTGTATTTATTTGTACTATTTTATGATTTTTAGAATTAGTATTTAAGTATTTTTTGCTATTTTAGTATTAGTATTATTTTTAGTATTTTGTAATTATTTTTTACTATTTTACAATTTTTAGTATTAGTATTTAAGTATTTTTGCTATTTTAGTATTAGTATTATTTTTATTTTTTGCTGTTTTAGTATTTGTATTTATTTGTACTATTTAAAAAAAGTATTAATTTTAGTTTTTTGCATTTTAGTATTAGTATTTATTTGAGTATTTATTCATAGTAGTTTATGATTTTTAGTATTAAAATGTAAAAAATTGCATATTAGTATTTATTTGAGTATTTATTCATACTATTTTACAATTTTTAGTATAACATTTTTTGTATTAGTATTTATTTTTGTATTTATTCATACTATTTTACAATTTTTAGTATTAGTTTTAGTGTTTCTGTCTTGTTTTCCAGCACAAATATCTAAACATTCTTAAATCGAGATACATTTACTGGAGAAGAAAAATGACTGAAGATATTAAGTCTTGTTTAATGAAAAATGTTTCAAAATTGTGATTTTTGTGCTGAAAACAAGAACAAATATCTGCTAATGGAGTCTAAAAATTATCTTGTTTTCCCTTTGAATTAAGTTAATTTTTCTCGTTTCAAGTATAACTCACTCTTTGTTTTGATACTTCTTTCAGAAAACAAGAACTAAAATCTTAAGTAATTTTTAGCTTCTAGTGAATGTCTTATTTGTACAGAAACACAGAGAAACAGTTTTCCTGCAGTGTGTGAGGCTATAGAGTGTCTGACGGGATCGTTGCGTCTGCAGAGTCAGGACGAGGCATCAAACACTGTTAATTGCAGTTGATGCGCTGCATCTTTAATCCTGTGTTTCTGTGCCGGTTAAAACAATCATTACAGGACAGGAGGGTTATTTAGGGCTCAGCGTGTGTCTCGATACACACACCCCACCCTCATCTTTCAGCATCCTGCTCTTTCTCTCTTATTTCTGCATGAAACTCTCGTTTCTCTCGGGTTGCAACGCGACACTGAAGCTTTATGTTATCCTGAAAGGAGCATGTGAATATGCATCGCTCGGCAGTTCACAGCCCTTTGTGATTGTGTTCAAGAGAAAGGAAGCAAGAGAATATATTGAGAAACACAATGAGAGTTGGGGGGGAGTTAAGATTTATAATAACCGGACACACACTCAAGCTCATCCTCGGATCTGATCGGCTTCACTTCCAGGGCTGAGTAATGTGTAATTAAAGAGATACACTAAATACTAATACTAAAATAAGCATGATATGTTGCAGTGTATTTGCACTTTGTGAGGGTGTTTTCACTCAGGTACTGTTGGAGAATGAACTGGCGACAGGCTGTGGGAGTCACATGATACTCAGATGATAATTACAGTGAGGGTCCGAAACATGAGATCTTTTTAATGTGGTGTTTGGCGTTGTACAGCCGCCAGATCGCGAGAGTGTGTGTGTGAGAGTGTGTGTGTGAGAGTGTGTGTGTGAGAGTGTGTGTGTGAGAGTGTGTGTGTGTGAGATTGTGTGTGTGAGAGTGTGTGAGAGTGTGTGAGAGTGTGAGAGTGTGTGTGTGAGAGTGTGTGTGTGAGAGTGTGTGTGTGAGAGTGTGTGTGTGAGAGTGTGTGTGTGAGAGTGTGTGTGTGAGAGTGTGTGTGTGAGAGTGTGTGTGTGAGAGTGTGTGTGTGAGAGTGTGTGTGTGAGAGTGTGTGTGTGAGAGTGTGTGTGGGAGAGTGTGTGTGTGAGAGTGTGTGTGGGAGAGTGTGTGTGTGAGAGTGTGTGTGGGAGAGTGTGTGTGTGAGAGTGTGTGTGGGAGAGTGTGTGTGTGAGAGTGTGTGTGGGAGAGTGTGTGTGTGAGAGTGTGTGTGGGAGAGTGTGTGTGTGAGAGTGTGTGTGGGAGAGTGTGTGTGTGAGAGTGTGTGTGGGAGAGTGTGTGTGTGAGAGTGTGTGTGTGAGAGTGTGTGTGGGAGAGTGTGTGTGTGAGAGTGTGTGTGGGAGAGTGTGTGTGTGAGAGTGTGTGTGGGAGAGTGTGTGTGTGAGAGTGTGTGTGGGAGAGTGTGTGTGTGAGAGTGTGTGTGGGAGAGTGTGTGTGTGAGAGTGTGTGTGGGAGAGTGTGTGTGTGAGAGTGTGTGTGGGAGAGTGTGTGTGTGAGAGTGTGTGTGGGAGAGTGTGTGTGTGAGAGTGTGTGTGGGAGAGTGTGTGTGTGAGAGTGTGTGTGTGAGAGTGTGTGTGGGAGAGTGTGTGTGTGAGAGTGTGTGTGGGAGAGTGTGTGTGTGAGAGTGTGTGTGGGAGAGTGTGTGTGTGAGAGTGTGTGTGGGAGAGTGTGTGTGTGAGAGTGTGTGTGGGAGAGTGTGTGTGTGAGAGTGTGTGTGGGAGAGTGTGTGTGTGAGAGTGTGTGTGGGAGAGTGTGTGTGTGAGAGTGTGTGTGGGAGAGTGTGTGTGTGAGAGTGTGTGTGGGAGAGTGTGTGTGTGAGAGTGTGTGTGTGAGAGTGTGTGTGGGAGAGTGTGTGTGTGAGAGTGTGTGTGGGAGAGTGTGTGTGTGAGAGTGTGTGTGGGAGAGTGTGTGTGTGAGAGTGTGTGTGGGAGAGTGTGTGTGTGAGAGTGTGTGTGGGAGAGTGTGTGTGTGAGAGTGTGTGTGGGAGAGTGTGTGTGTGAGAGTGTGTGTGGGAGAGTGTGTGTGTGAGAGTGTGTGTGGGAGAGTGTGTGTGTGAGAGTGTGTGTGGGAGAGTGTGTGTGTGAGAGTGTGTGTGTGAGAGTGTGTGTGGGAGAGTGTGTGTGTGAGAGTGTGTGTGGGAGAGTGTGTGTGTGAGAGTGTGTGTGGGAGAGTGTGTGTGTGAGAGTGTGTGTGGGAGAGTGTGTGTGTGAGAGTGTGTGTGGGAGAGTGTGTGTGTGAGAGTGTGTGTGGGAGAGTGTGTGTGTGAGAGTGTGTGTGGGAGAGTGTGTGTGTGAGAGTGTGTGTGGGAGAGTGTGTGTGTGAGAGTGTGTGTGGGAGAGTGTGTGTGTGAGAGTGTGTGTGTGAGAGTGTGTGTGGGAGAGTGTGTGTGTGAGAGTGTGTGTGGGAGAGTGTGTGTGTGAGAGTGTGTGTGGGAGAGTGTGTGTGTGAGAGTGTGTGTGGGAGAGTGTGTGTGTGAGAGTGTGTGTGGGAGAGTGTGTGTGTGAGAGTGTGTGTGGGAGAGTGTGTGTGTGAGAGTGTGTGTGGGAGAGTGTGTGTGTGAGAGGAACACATTCAGAGTTATATTAAATATCCTGGCTCTTCACAGCTTTTATAATGGGAGTGAATGGAGGATCAGATTTTGAAGCACAGAAAAGCGCATCATTGTCCAAAAAATAATCCATACTAAGACTCCAGGGGTTAATAAAGGTCTTCTGAAGCGAAGCCATGTGTTTGTGTAAGTAAAATATCAATTTTTATAACTTTATAAACTATAATCACTGGCTTCCGGTAACGGCCGTACGCGAGTCTAGTTTTCTATAAAGCTGTGAAGAGCCAGGATATTGTTTAATATAACTCTGAATGTGTTCGTCTGAAAGAAGAAAGTCTATTATACACACCTAGGATGGTTATAATTTACACACCTAGTAAATTATGGTTAGGTGAACTATCCCTTTAAGAAGAAGTGGAGGTCACAGATTGGGCTGGGCTGTATATCGAGTTTGTATGATATATTAAGATATTTTTATAAACGACATAGGATGAGGCAATACCGTTTATATCAATATACCGTAGTTTGACGTTTCGAGCGCATCTGAAAAACAGTGAGCTCCTGCGCGGAAAGTGTATAATCCAATTTGTCCAATTCTATTAATAGTTTTATTATAAAATGCATTACTTTATGATTATCAAATACTTTATTTTGCAGTACAATAGTATTTGTTATTGCAATAGTGATTAGATTTTCCTTCTGTTTTGTCTTTAGCTGATCACATGCCTGTGTGAAGTCTTTCAGAGTAAAGCCATAGCAAAGCAAATTCAATTCACTGCTTCTCTCTTTGAGTCGCTAATGCGTAGGGTTGGGAATCGGTTTTAGCCTGTTGATTTCTGTTCCTGATATTCAGCTACAATTAAATGTTTTGCAATAAGACTAAATGTGAATGATATCTTACGTTTTTTTTAATTTTTTTTTTACCTTATTAGAATTGATGAGCAGAATCAAAAAATAAGACTAAATGTGAATGATATCTTACGTTTTTTTTAATTTTTTTTTTACCTTATTAGAATTGATGAGCAGAATCAAAATCGGAATTGGAATCGTTAAAATTCAAACGATGCCCCTCCCTACTGATACGTACACTGCAAAAACACTGTCTTGTTTCCAGTCCAAATATCTAAAAATTCTTTACTAAAGTAGTAAAATGCCATAATATTAAGGGCAATGCAAAACTAAAGTGTCACCTTAATTAACGATAATAACCCTGATGGTCATTACAGAATGCCACCATTGACCTCAAACACATGGGAATGTCTCTGAACCAATCATAATGAAGAGTTCAGCTTGGCCCTGGTGTGAAGAGTTGAGTGTGTGGGTGTGTATCGTACAGGCAGCACCTGATCCTGCACTTCGCCCGGAGAACGGCTTCTCGAAGGTCATGATGGGGGAAAGCTGCTCTCGACTGGCTGTGAAGCTGCTGAGTAACATCGCTCTGGGTCGCGGAGCGGCGCTGGCGTCCGACAGGTGAGGAACGCCTGTCAAACCACTGAACCAAGCCCACGGTTCTTCATGTGGACCTTAGCGCTGATACTGAAATATATCAATGATTAGTCATAGTCATTTATGTGTAACACTTTATAATACAGTTCCTTCATTAATGAAGAACTGCACAGGAACAAATGAGTAACGCACTATTAACATTCTAGTAACTATTAACTAACAAAAAAACTCTGATTCACAAATTACTAAGTAATAGCGCTCAGTTGAATGTGGTAGTTCACTATTATCTAATCAATAACTACTATTATTCACACTTCACTGAAGACTACTAAGAACTACTAGCCTATATACAGGTTCATCATTAATATTAATAATGCATAATGTATAATATAAGGTAGTAATGAATCAAGTGTTACTACATCCTTCTAAAGGAACTAATAATAAATTGGATCAATATTCTAAAGTGAAGATCATGGGAACACACACTTGTAATGACTAAAGTGTTACTAAATCCATCTGAAGGAATTACTATTCAAAATCTATGTGACCCTGGACCACAAAACCAGTCATGAGATTTATACATCACATGAAAGCTGAATAAATAAGATTTCCATTGATGTGTGGTTTGTTAGGATAGGACAATATTTGTAAATCTGGAATCTGAGGGTGCAAAAAAATGGAAACATTGAGAAAATCTCCTTTAAAGTTGTCCATTAATGTTCACAATTGTGCAGCATTCACTCACAGAAATACATGTTTTATATATTTACGGCAGGAAATTTACAAAATATCTTCATGGAACATGATCTTTACTTAATATCCTAATGATTTTCGGCATAAAAGAAAAATCAATAATTTTGACCCATACTGTGTATTATTGGCTATTGGCGCAGATAAATCCGTGCGTCATGTG
>FLSR01004878.1:18109995-18132267 GCA_900092035.1 Leuciscus waleckii | reverse complement strand
GTTATACTGTGTGTGTGTGTGTGTGTGTGTGTGTGTGTGTGTGTGCGCGCTCTCGACACTGATGTGGGTAAGTTATACTGGACATCGAACAGCTCACGTGTGTGTGTGTGTGTGTGTGTCACATGTTGTTCAAAAAGAGAGTTGGGAATGGAGGACCAGTTTTTAAGTAGAGATGCACCGATATGAAACTTTGGCCGATAACCGATAATTCTTTATGTGTGAAAGCTGATAACCGATATATTGGCTGATAAATCTAAATCCAAGTTTTTCTATAATCTTTGAGAGCCTGATGACAAAAACAAAAGTCTCACCATTAAAATCCAAGTCCCAAACACACAATTATAATGATTTTCTCATAAATGTATGTAGCCGATATGACACATGTTGCACTGAACTGTATTTTCCTTTTTTGAAGTGATTCCAATCATATTTCAAGCAACTCAAAACCATCATGTTGAACAGTGTTTATCGGCTTTAATATACTGGCAAAATATTCGTATTGTGCC
This sequence comes from Leuciscus waleckii, assembly GCA_900092035.1. Classification (NCBI taxonomy): domain Eukaryota; kingdom Metazoa; phylum Chordata; class Actinopteri; order Cypriniformes; family Leuciscidae; genus Leuciscus; species Leuciscus waleckii. The sequence continues at coordinate 18,131,761 of FLSR01004878.1, read as the reverse complement.
GGTAATGATAACATTAAAAATGAACATAAATCAGCCGATAATGATATGGTGGACGATATATTGTGCATCCCCATTTTTAAGGTTGATTAGCAGTGGAGACTGACCGATAATGGTTTGACCGATACTTGTTTCTGATATTTACGCACTTTTCCTTTAATCGGATATCAGTTTTGTAATATTGAATCCAACGATAAATGGATTGTGCACAAATATGCCATATGGTGATGGGAGACGACTGAGTTCAGGAGCGGAACAAGCTTAGCTTTATTTGTTCACTATAGCGGCCTTTCATGTTGAAATGAGATTTGTTCAATTAATGCTTGATATGTAGTTTCAGCCTGATGGTAAGAAACCGAGACAAACAAATACATAACTTTACATTAATGAAATAAAAGAGCCTTGGATGCATGTATGTTGGAAATATTGTAATATAATTCTCTCTCATTAGTCTCATAAAGCTGCCATGTAATGTCATTTACACACTTACGGCTCTGTGGAAATACATTTAGTGTGTAAGCAAGCATTTATATTACCACATGACCACATGCACAGTTATTAAGCATAATGGGGTTAATGTGCATGTAAACACAATCAGTTATATGGTATTCATTAGTCGGTTCTTCCTCGACAACACTAAAGGAATCAGTCATCAAAGTCCTGTACTTGCCTTCTGGAAAACTGCTGATCTCACTGAGTTTATATCTGATTAACACTGGACATTAAAGGTCATTAGCTAACAGTGTTGTGTGTAACTTGAGTTATGTAATCAGATTATCTTTTTCAAGTAACAAGTAAAGTAACGCATTAGATATCTTGTACATTTTAAGTTACTTTCTCACATTTATTGACTGACAGCTCTTCTATCCCCATGTTGAGAGAAATTGTGTGTGTGTGTGTGTGTGTGTGTGTGTGTAAACATGATGGTTATTGTAGTTCTAGACTAAATGTGAGCGTGCATTTACTCGTCTCACTTGCACAAAAGATTCAATATTCCTCAAAATGAATAAAATCAGTGAAATGCAAAATCAGAATAATACGCAAAACTCCAATAATTAAATGTTAAAACAAATATTTTTATGCATTTAATCTCTTTATTGTACTTGTTTCTGACCTTTGATGATTCAGTTAAACTGAAGCAAAAAATTACTAGATTTTTTTTTTTTATAGGTAAAGTAAGTGTTCAACTTTTTTCTCCTGCATCCTATTCTTCCGTTATCCAGAATGGCAGCACAGCTGAAAGGTTTTGCCCTCTACTGTATATGCTTGAATTAGCATTTCCTTCAGCCTGAGGCTTATTATTTAACTTTTGGTGTGAAAGGGTCCACTGTTAGCTAGAGTCTAGAGAGTCGATCGGCTGATGATGAGTCGGGTGGATCAGCCCAAAGCCTAAACACATGATCCAGAACTGAGCCTGACATAACCTGTGTTTCTGCAGATAAAGCTTCTGCTTTCCATGCCACGCTGGTGTCTGAGCAGCTGTCCCAGATCAAGCTCCAGGACGTGTCCCATGATGCACTGCGCTGCGCGGAGACTCAGTGTTGTGGGACCGGCGGCTGCTCCTCAAACCGGTGCCGTATTTATTCTCTGTGAAGTTTTATCTTAAGGCGAGTCAGTATATGATATGCATTTGATGTTTCCCTTATTTCTGCTCTTCTGGATGCGTTCCAGGGCTCCTGCACATCAGGACTTGAAGACACTGTTGTGTTACAGCTGTAGACTCACGATCAAGGACATGGTGAGTTTCATGAGTGAGAAAATCAAATTAAAGATTTAAACGGCACCTATTATGCTACTTTTTACAAGATGTAGAATAAGTCTCTGATGTGTGTGTGTGAAGTCTCAGCTAGAAATACCCCACAGATAATGTTTTATAGCATGTTAAAGTTGTCACTTTTGGGTGTGATCAAAATCGCGCCATTTTTGTGTGTGTATCTCTTTAAATGCAATGAGCTGCTGCTGCACCCCGCCCCCTTTTAAGAAGAGGGCGGGGCTTCAAGAGCTTCTACTGGTGGCAACAAAACCTATTTTTTACAGTCTATGAACAAACAGGACAATCTCACACAGTAAAATATCAGAAACTCTCAGTAGCGGCGTTCAGTTCGACCTGGAGTCGGGTAATAATGCCCACAGAGCCAGAGAATATAGGCTGTATGGAGATAGAACAGGTATAGTATAGTTTAGTTTAATTAATGTTATAACTTATGTTGTCATCTTGCTTTAATCCACTATTAATACAAGCCTGTTGTAGCGGATACTGTCCGAATGATGGCCTAAACTTTATTAATACGTTTTATGAAGTTTATTGTACATCACACAAAAGATGAAGCGTTAGTTTTACTCCAGAGAATCACAGTAAGAGCTGAGTAAACACAGTATAAGAAGTGCACATTAAAGTCTTATCCATAAACTCTCTCTCTCTCCCTTTCATTATCATCAACATACACAGCGAAGTTCACAAAACACTCGTTACAACAAAGTGTTTAGTGTATCGTAGGCTGACTGTGTTCACACACTGCCAACACACATTTATGTCCCAAAAAAAAGAGGATTTTGCATAATATAACTGTTATATGGGGTACTTTAAAGGTGCATTGTGTAATATTCAGGAGGATCTGTAGACAGAAATGCAATATCATACACATAACTATGTTTTCAGTGGTGTATAAAGAGCTTACATAATGAAGCGTTATGTGTTTATTAGCTTAGAATGAGCATTTCTCTCTACACACACCGCGGTCCGCTTACATCCACATGTGTCTACGGTGGCCCTGAGCGGACAAACGCTTTTCCTCACTATGTTGTTCTTCATGAGAAGAAGCTAAAGCTAAAGTCAGCGAATAAAACACTGACACAATGATGAACAAGTGACAATAATATTCACAATAACATATTTTTACTGAATTATAAAGTAAACATCATTTCTTAATTTATCTTTGTAAAGAAACCTCATTGTTTAACTGGCTACTCCTGCTCTCTGAGACAACGACATCACTTCCTGTCGCCACCGTAACTTCTGTTGGGTGCAATTCACAACCTCACCACTAGATGTCGCTAAAACTCACACACTCACCTTTAACTAGTATATTAATGTCCACTTTAAGAGTCCTAAGCCCCTTTCACACAGAGATTCCGGAAAATACACGGATAAAGTGACCCGGGATTTGACCCGGGTTCGTTTGATTTTGGTTCATTCACACTGCCAGTGATTTTCCGGAATCAGAGAGTGCGTTCACACACAACCCGTAAAAATGCCGTAAAGACACGTGACTTGTAATCTCAGCAGCGTCTTAAGTTTGCTTATGTGAGCTGCGCTATCTCTCTCGAGAAACCACGCTTGTGCATTTCTCTCTCTGATTCGATCATAAAATTGCGCTTTACGTACCGTTTCACAGCTGGCGAACGATCCCGCGCTTCAGCGTCATCGATACGACACGGCATTATTACGGCTTTTGTTCACACAGCGCGCGTTCCGGGACTGAACACGGCAATGTTACTAGGTCCCGACCCGGCATCGATCCCGGCATAAATCCCGGGTCGAGTATGCGTTCACACAGAAGGCGCTCTGGCAATTTGCCGGGTTCAAAGCGCTGTGTGAAAGGGGCTCTACAGTGGGGAAAATTAACCCAACATTAGAAAATATGTATTGGTGAACTACACACAGAAATGGTGTGATGTTTCTCTTTCCACAGGGATCTGTCGACACTCTTCCAGCTTACATCATATCAGAGGCGGAGAAACGGAGGAAAAGGTGGGAATGCTGCACTGTAAACTTAAATAATAATTAGTCATTGTTTACATCATCCTTTTCACACATTCTCCTCCTCCTATGGAACGCACAATGCTAATATCCTGGCTGCTCTTTTCCACACACGAGAATTAAATGAGGATTCCGGACGAGTTTGAGTTTCAAAAATATGAAATGGTCCAGTCACTCGAGTCTCATGAAGCAGTGTGTGAGGAACAAGCCCAAGTTAACACACACGAAGACTAAATAATTCATATTCAGACATATTTTATCCCAGCTGATAAAAATCGTGTACACACACACACACACACACACACACACACACACACACACAACGAGCGTTTTTTGGATGTTCGGTAAGTTCCGTCACAAAATATACATCAGTTTCTTTCAAAATTTGAATAAATCAGTCGAGTAAAAAGACTAATCTTTATACTGAACCACTTTGACGTTTTGAGATGCTGTGATGCGATTGGTCCGCTGGTTAGTCCTGTTATGCCGTCATACCGCGCAATGTCACATGACTTTTTGGATGTGCATCAAAGGATTAATGATGTAAATGTGTTTCCAGCGTAGTTCATGTTCATGACTTTTTTTTTTTTTATTATTCTTTTTTTTTTATGTGAATCTTGGCATTTCCATTATTCGCGTTGTTTATGTTTATGACTTTTTTTTTTTTTATTATTCTTTTTTTTTTATGTGAATCTTGGCATTTCCATCCAGCATTTAAACATTTTATGCAATATCCCAAAAATTGTATGGAAATATGTGTACCGTTTCTCTCCACAGATCTTTGATGAAGATGGAAATCAGCGAGTATCTTTTGGAGGACGGCGACTAGCAGATCTTTGGTCTGAAAAGTGATATTTAAAGCCGTATCATTAAAGTATCGCATTGTAATGATTTTATTATTTGTCTCCATTTGTGAATAAAAACTGTTATCATTTTTAAACATTTTAAAGATGCATGTTGTTTTTTTTGCATGAACACATTTGGCTTGTATTATATTACATTGATCATCAGACACACAATACTTGAACATGTCGCCTGCCATTTAAATCAATATAACCTTTTATATATTCAGTAATAATTCAGTTGTTTGTACAGTGATTTAATAATGCAACATTCTTGAGTTCTTAATTTAGCAAACTGCAAGGATTTTTTACAGGCTCATTTGATTTCTGAAGACAAAAAGAAAGCAGAGAGTTCATGTGTGTGTCTCTCTGCATAACCATACAGTGGAAATGATTATTCCAGCCATTACAGATGAAGTTTGGCACACTCATGATTACACACGTGTGTGTTTGAGAGTGTTGAGTCGTCATCCCCACATCACAGCAGTCAGCTCTTACACTATAGAAACTGTGGCACTAAAACAAACATGTAGCTTTATTATGATTCAAGTGTTTGATCAGAAATTGTAAAACCAGGAACGAAATACAAATGTCTCTCATCCTAAGATACTTTGGCTTGTAAACACTTTTACTGTAGTATCAGAACAAAAACTGTTAAAATCTCACAAAATCCATCAGTATCCGTCTGGGTCATATCTCACCTCAACATTACACAACGGAATTAAAAAAGAAAAAAGCCTGGAAACGTTTTGGAAAAACAAATAAACCAGAAATGTTTGGAAAAGTCTTGATTATAGATTGATAACACCGGTTTAAACATATTACAATAACTCCGCATCCGGGCATTCAGTCATGTGACGTCATGCTTGTACTTATTAAAACAAATGGCAAGCAAACAATTAGCATTGATTTTAGTTAAGACATGCTATGATAAATCTGAACATCGATGTTTATTATTATTTTACACGTATACATATATTGCGTGGATATTTGCTTCAGAAATCATAGAAAAGTCATGGAAATGTTTTGATAAAATGTGTATGAACCCTGATTAATAGAAATATGCACTTGTTACTATTTTTGATATTTTGCATAATAAAAATGAACATTTATGTTTATTTGCATTGTTTTCATGACAATTATCAGTTGTGGAATATTTATTCATTGATTTATCACTGAGTATTTGTTGGGCTTGCCTCTAAGTTATGCTTATTTTGATTAAAAAAATAAAATAATATAGTAATGAGAATAATTGAGAAACATCTGGATGTATTCTAGAACAATCTTAATAGTCCTACTTGGAAAAAGTATTAATAGTCCTTATTTTACTTTGGAAAATCCCTGTAATTGGGTGGTAAATATGACCCAGACGTAGTTTAGTGAGATTCACTCTTAATAGTGTTTGTATTTCCACTTTTAAGGTCCTGCTCTTTCGCTCCCAGCGTTCACTAGCGTCTGAATCTGTCACAAGGCTGATTCTCAAGCTTAACACAGTTCAGGCAGAATAACAGCGAGGCTTAACCGGACCTCATCATCAAACCTCTGAGTGCAAAGAAGCCGATAACATCCGTCGAGGCTTCGAAACGCTGGAGAAACAGCTTTAGACTCGCTGTTCATCCAACTTATATAAAGCAGTAAAGCTTCTAGTCCCACACAACACTTACGCACCGCATACGCACTGCAAACGGAGTATGTGTGAAACCGGGCGTAAAATGTAAAATGGAGTACTGAGATTCTGAATGTAACGTACAGTAGGCTAAGCATATACTTTCATACCTGTTCTGCTCACGGTCACCGATAACATTTTGCAGAGACGAAAGATGGGAACAAGTGTTGTTGTTTTTTTTTTGTTTTGTTTTTGGGGGAGTACAAGGGAAAATTTGCAGACAACACAGCTTAGAATAACATTAAAATGCATGTAAACGGGAGTAAAAATGTTTGTTGGTGCACGGTGTTGGGTAAGTTACTAGTCGGCATCTAGTCATAGTTGGGGGCGTGGCGAGGGTGGAGTCGGCGTGGGGGAAAACACTGCGAACATCGTGTGTATTTGAATGACAAAAATGTGGTATTGCTCACCCGAATACCATAACTGATGTTCTTCTCCAATAGAACCTCCATATCTCTGCTGTCTTACTGTGACAAACACCAGAATACCAGTTGAAAACATTGTGTCTTATGACATACAAGATATGCAACATATATGTACCATACGAGCTGTAAGGCAAGTTCAAGGTTATTATAATCTATAACAATATACACTTTTACTCAGGTTCAGTAATAAATGGGTAGATAATTAAATGATGAGAGTGAACTGTTGTTGTTGTTTTTTTCAGATGGAAACTGAATGGTTTGTTGGATATGAATAATGGATAAAAATGTTATAGTTCTAAAACTAAACATTGGTGATAAGTCTTGGGTTCTATTTTTTACAGTCACAACCTCTACAATCACAGACTACTGCTTAACAAAAAAAAAGAAAAAAAGAAAGAAATTAGTGAAGACAAAAAATTTGAAATGTATACGAGATGACATTTGTAATGGCAATTTTCAAAGGTTAATCAAACAGCATCAAAAGGCATGTTGTAATAAAGAGAAAAAGTTTATTCTCTGAGAGAATTCTGTTCACAGTTACGGCAGCCACCCGGTATCAGGAAGACAGAACCTAACAGACTCAACAAAAACAGACATTTTATAGTGTCTTCTCTTTTCTTCTGGGTTTTTTTCCTCCCATAGGTGCGTAACTTCAAGCAAGCTGTTGTCTTGCTGTGACAAGCAGCAGAATACCATAAAATAAATTTTGGATTATTATATACAAGATAGTTTGCTATGTCCCCTCAGAGCTGTGAGGCATGTCCAAAGTTAATATAATCTATCATAATATAACATTTTGCGCAGATTCAGTGATAAATAGGTAGATAACTAAACGATGAGAGCTAAAAAGTCAAGCATTTTTCTCATGTACAGGTTACGCACCACGAAAAATATAATCATTTGTTCAGATCCAGAAGACATTTGGGCTAAGAAAGCAATAAATGACGTGAATGAAAGGAGAATACCGACAAAGGAACCTTCCCAAGAACCTTCCGAGACAAGTACAACAAACTTACCAACTACAACCACAATTCGAAGGACTAACACTGAGACAAACACTTCTGGGACAACATTCAGACCTAGACTGCATGGTTTATTAGATTTTTTTTATTTCTTCTTTTTTTCCTATTTTGACATGTAAAACAATGTTTTTTTGTGTGAAATGTTGCTTTACCTCTTCAACTAAAGACTACTGCTTAACAGCAACAACAACAAAACTCAAACATTTTTAAATCAATTAATGAGTAATGGCAACAAAAAAAAAGTAGGCTTATACCATTTTTTTCTCTACAGGAAATGGGGGTCTAGAAAGCTTTACAGAAAGTATTCATGTGACAACAACCACAATACATTTTGAAAAATCTCAAGTAAGTTCAAAGTTATTTGTACAATATGAAGTTGTGATACCCAGTTGCAGTAATAAATGATATAATTAAACCATGACAGCTTAAAAGTTAAGTTTTTTCCCCCCTTCAATTTACAGGTCTCGCAGCAAGAAAGGGCTCCGCAAGTTCCAAGCAGGGGTTTGGCAAAGAATGCAAAAAAGCAGCTTAGCCGATATTCAAACTACCGATATTGAAATAACTGGATTTCGCTGAGCAAATGTGACTGCAAATTAACCAAAAGAAAAATTGTCCATTAAAACACAAAACAATTGACTTTGACAGAGAAAAAAAAAAACATTAAACACCGAATGAAGCATCAACAAATAAATTCATGTATATATGAATAATGATTTCAGGTCTCAGATGGGATTTCTTTTGATTACTCTTGACCACTGGAAATATTAGCATAGCTGTTGCCTCAAGCTAGGATACAGGGGAGTGCGTCTAGAGAAAGTATTGAACTACAGAATACAAATTGAAGGACTGTGTCCCATTAAAGCAGTTGTGTAAGTAAACTCAGATGCAAGTCCCTAAGAACTAGACTTGCCTACAGATACAGGTTACACTTTGGTTACTATTTTGACTATTTGACTGTAGTCCACTTTAAACATTCTAGTAACTATACAGTAAGAAACTTTGCAACTACATGTGAACTACCAGTCATTCGAGTATTAGTAGACTGTCTGCTAACACTTTGTTTTGATGCTCTCCCAGCAGACATTCTACTGACTATTAGTAGCTTTGCAAGTTTAGGTCAGCTTATTCTACTAACTCTAACTCTAACCCTAACTCTAACCTAACAGTCTATTAATACTCTCATGGAGTTAGTTGACATGTAGTTGCAAATTAATGACAGTTAGTTCACTGACACATAGTTGCAAAGTTACTTACAATGTCCAAAGTGGACGATCGAAATAAAGTGTAACCCAAATAAATAAATTGCAGTGGTAAAGCCCCTGGAAATCTTTTTAATATGAAGTTATCTATACTAGAAGTCCATAAAAAGAGAAAGTAAAGAGATAAATCCGCAAATACTGAGCACTAATAACAAAACATGCTTCTTTTTCCAGGATCCAGACTGTATCTGGCTAAATACTCTGTTCTGATCTTAATAGTAACTGGACAAAGAGGGCCGTGCGGAAGGTGGATGAAGCAAAGAAGAAGGCCAGAGAGCAGGAATCTGTACCTGCAGAAGGAGCATCAGCGGAGGAAAGTAGAGGAAGGGCAGATCCTGTGACAGCAACAGAGTTGCCATTGAATAGCAGGCGGTATAGAGTAAACACAAGAAAAAAAAAGTAAGAAATAAAAATGAAAGACAAGCACAAACGCCCATTAGGGTCCCAAAGAGAAGAAATCAGAAAAAAGCGGGATAAAGGCCAATTCACACTGCACCAACAGACGGCGATAGATGGCAGCTTAGTTAGGTTTTATCAGTGTGTTACCCATAGACTGTAAAAAAAGATGGACGACGGCCCTTCGCTCTCTTCCATTGGCAAGAACTGAAGCCGTGTCAACTGAAGCCAGTGTCCCGATATGGCGTGACATATTGGAACTTGAGTCTGCGCAGGAGCGATCTCGGGACCAGACCTGCGCAGTAGTGAGCAGGAAGTAAAGCCGCAAAATCAGCGCTCCGCCCTCACTCTCGCAGAATGCACTCAGGGAGAGTGCTTTCTGCACACTTTTTAAAAAATTGATTGCAGTACGACAAGAGGCTTGTTAAAATAAAGTAAATACAGATTGCAATACGACAAGAGGCTTGTTAAAATAAAGTAAATACAATCTCCTCAGTCCTCCGAAGATCCCGAAAAAAATGTCAGTTGGTGCTTCAGTGACTACTTCGCTCAGAGAACCTGTCAATCACAGCTGTCAATCATGACGTTACAGGGGGGGTAATTTTAACATGGGGGAGATACAGATTTGACTCACTTCTGCAGCCAGCGCAAGCGGCCAGTCGATGAATTGCAGTTTAACTTACTTCCGTGTTGGTTTCAAGAGAGAGACGGGGAGGTTGCCGCTTGTTTGCCCATTACAGTTCGGCACATGCATGGGAAAGGCCATCTCCTTGCAGCAGATCTTTGTTTGTGACACAGGGATTCCTGACGCTCTTTTGACTCCTTTACACATTTGATAAACTTTTAGCTGGTCAAATACCACAATATGTACACACATACAACGAGCACATTTAGTCCAGCACACAGCATTGCTTTGGATGTTCGTAAAGTTCTGTTGCAAAATAGAAATGACAGTGTGAACGCTAAGCGAACCAGGACTAAATGTATTATCTTCTTTTTTGGTCCCCACCAAAAGAACCATGAGAACCGAACTACAAATGTGAACACAAGACAAAAAATCGTTATTTTAAGAATGTTCACAGGAAGGTTCTTTGGGAAACCCAAATGGATCTTATATGGCATTGCTTTAGAGATTAGTCTATAGGTGTAGTAACTAGCTTTCTGTTTGTCAACGCAGCAAATTTATGTGACAAATTTGAACACAAGCGAAATCTGTGTGTGGGACATTTTCGCCTTCACGCAAAACTACCGATATTGAAATAACTGGATTTCACTGAGCAAATGTTACTGCATATTAAGCCTAACCAAAAAAAAATTGTCCATTAAAATACAAAACAATTGACTCTGACAGAGAGAAAATAAAAAACATTAAACACCGGATGAAGTATCAACAAATAAATTCATGTATATATGAATAATGATTTCAGGTCCCAGATGGGATTTATTTTTCTCTTGACCACTGGAAATATTAGCATAGCTTTTATTCCAGTTCACAGCTTAGTTAACAGCTTAGTCATGTCTTCCACTGAGCACCCATGTTACCAGTATGTCTCAAAGGTAGGCGGTTTCCTCCTCTTTTATTAATACTATCGTCCAAATTGTTCAGATCAGTCTGGCAGTCGACATGAACAAGGCGATGCTGATTTTCACAGTTTGTATTTTCGGGGTGATTTTCGGGTCCTTCCGTGTGTTTGCAGGTACGTTTTTCTCTCTCTCTCTTCTCTCTCTGTAAATGGTTTTATGGCTTGTGCAAGGGTGTGAAGTAAAGTGAGAGTAAAGTTAAAGCTAGTGCAAATGTGGTTTCGGAGCTTTACCTCTGTAGCTCTGCCACATAGAACCGAGTGGTTTTGTGTACATGTTGCCTTGTGTGAGAATGAAAAAAGATAACTTTGTACTGAAATATTCAATCAACGTGAAGTATGAAAAATGAATTAACCATAAAAATAAATTTCTGTTTAATTTCTGTAAACCCTATATAAACCCTATTTTTTCTTTTTAATGGGAAAAAAAAAGGTTCTTTAGATTATTAAAATATTCTTCAAACTAAGGGTGCGTTCACACTTGGCAGGTTTGGTCCGATTAAAACGAACTCTGGTGCGATTGCTCTGTTAGTGCGGTTCATTTAAAGGTATAGCGGAGCTCTTTCCAAATTTTAGATAAGACCCGCCCTCTCCACTTTTTGAAAAGTTTGATTGATTCACCAGAATGATTGACAATTAGGAGGACCAATAGTATAGGTTACCCACCAGGAAGTAAAACATCCTCCGCTATACCTTTAAATAAGTGTGAACACTGAAAAGGTCTCGGCCCGCTTCCAGATGAACTCTGGTGCGTTTGACTTAAAATATGAACGCAACATGGACCAAAGACATAAAAACGATCTAAAAACAGGACATGATATCATAAGATGCGTCCATAAAAACGACAGAATGCTGAGGCTTACCTGTTTTTTCTAGGAGCTACGTTGCCCATTACAGTTCGGCACATGCGTGGGAAAGGCCATCTCCTTGCAGCAGATCTTTGTTTGTGTGACGGAGGGATTCCTGGCGCTCTTTTGACTCCTTTACACATTATACATTTTTAGCTGGTCAAATACCACAATATGTACACACATACAACGAGCACATTTAGTCCAGCAACAGCATTGCTTTGGATGTTTGTTAAGTTCTGTTGCAAAATAAAAATGACAGTGTGAACGCTAAGCGAACCAGGACTAAATGTATTATCTTCTTTTTTGGTCCCCACCAAAAGAACCATGAGAACCGAACTACAAATGTGAACACAAGACAAAAATGGTTATTTTAAGAATGTTCACAGGAAGGTTCTTTGGGAAACCCAAATGGATCTTCTATGGCATTGCTTTAGAGATTAGTCTATAGGTGCAGTAACTAGCGAAATGTTGCATAGCAATATGAAGCACTGCTCATGCAGAAGTCACAAGAAGCAGCTTTCTGTTTGTCAACGCAGCAAATTCATGTGACAAATTTGAACACAACCGAAATCTGTGTGTGGGACATTTTCGCCTTCACGCAAAACTACTGATATTGAACTAACTGGATTTCGCTGAGCAAATGTGACTGCAAATTAACCAAAAGAAAAATTGTCCATTAAAACACAAAACAATTGACTCTGACAGAGAGAAAAAAAAACATTAAACACCGAATGAAGCATCAACAAATAAATTCATGTACATTAAACACCGGATGAAGCATCAACAAATAAATTCATGTATATATGAAAAATGATTTCAGGTCTTAGATGGGATTTCTTTTGATTACTCTTGACCACTGGAAATATTATCATAGCTTTTATTCAAGTTCATGGGTAAATGAATTAACACTTAGTCATGTCTTCCACTGAGCACCCATGTTACCAGTATGTCTCACAGGTAGGCGTTTCCTCCTCTTTTATTAATACTATCGTCCAAATTGGTCAGATCAGTCTGGCCAGTCGACATGAACAAGGCGATGCTGATTTTCACAGTTTGTATTTTCGGGGTGATTTTCGGGTCCTTCCGTGTGTTTGCAGGTACGTTTTTCTCTCTCTCTCTTCTCTCTCTGTAAATGGTTTTATGGCTTGTGCAAGGGTGTGAAGTAAAGTGAGAGTAAAGTTAAAGCTAGTGCAAATGTGGTTTCGGAGCTTTACCTCTGTAGCTCTGCCACATAGAACCGAGTGGTTTTGTGTACATGTTGCCTTGTGTGAGAATGAAAAAAAGATAACTTTGTACTGAAATATTCAATCAACGTGAAGTATGAAAAATGAATTAACCATAAAAATAAATTTCTGTTTAATTTCTGTAAACCCTATATAAACCCTATTTTTTCTTTTTAATGGGAAAAAAAAAGGTTCTTTAGATTATTAAAATATTCTTCAAACTAAGGGTGCGTTCACACTTGGCAGGTTTGGTCCGATTAAAACGAACTCTGGTGCGATTGCTCTGTTAGTGCGGTTCATTTAAAGGTATAGCGGAGCTCTTTCCAAATTTTAGATAAGACCCGCCCTCTCCACTTTTTGAAAAGTTTGATTGATTCACCAGAATGATTGACAATTAGGAGGACCAATAGTATAGGTGACCCACCAGGAAGTAAAACATCCTCCGCTATACCTTTAACTAATACTAACAACATGAAACCTTTTTGTAAACTGTTGTCATCTTTTTATAAAGAAAGTTGGAAATATGAATGTAAAAGCACAAAAGCCCATTAGGGTCCCAAAGAAAAGAGATCAGAAAAAAGCGGGATAAAGGCCAATTCACACTGCACCAACAGACGCCGATAGATGGCAGCTTAGTTAGGTTTTGTCGGATCAGTGTGTTACCCCTGTTGGTTGGCGCTTGTTTTTGCCAATTGATACGTTGGATTGGCAATTGTCAGGTTGTGGAATGTCTGAAAAGGGACATACTGTAATTTGGTGATTGTCCTCATTGGTCGGTGCAGTGTGAATTAAGAAAGCGGTGTTAAAAAAATTAACAAGAAGTGTGAGGACTAAAACTGTAGAAAATATTGTGCTGAAACAAAATAATTTTGTCTGTCATTTGTTTTTCAGTTTCTTTCCATCTTTTTTTTAAAATAAAATAAATTCTGTATATTTTTCTCAAAGTAGAAACAAATGATTCTGATTTTCCTTTTTTTAAATTTTTTTTAATGAATGTTAACATTTTCAAAAATAGCAACAAAAAATCTTTGCAGACCACAACTTACAATTTCTCCAACTTTCAAAGACAATGTTTTCCAATCTGATGCTGAATCTTTCATGAGATTGCTCTGATGCATGGGAATGCCGTATATGTTTGTGACTGTATTTATATTGCTTTTATTTCTTACTTTTTGGCATAAGCAAACACTTTCATAATTACTGGCATCAGGAAACTGGTTGATTAATCAGAATAAATTCTGTAATACACAATCTATGTATATGGCTATGTTTCGAAGAATTCTGTTGTAATCTTCTCCATACCTTCATAGACCCCCAGGGGTCCACAGACCCCCAATAAAAACTTTACTTTCTTTTTCTCTATTGTGGTTGGTGGATAGACAGATGCATGGGTGGGTTGGTGAATGAGTGAATGGGTTTAGGTTTAAAGACTAAATAAATAAATAAATAAATAAAGATGTGTACAAAAAGATGGCCTTTGATAGCAAATAAAATATTCTCTATTATTTTAATGTTTGCAATAGTATTGTTTTTGTTTGGTTATATTTTGATAATAGACCTTAGTTCAATTATGTATTATGTAAAACATTTAGCATTTTGGTGTATTTAGACCATCCTGACACCTGAGTTTTTCTCAGAAACACACACTGACTCTGTATTTTTTCATCATAGAGTCTGTACACTAGTGCACTGACGGATAAAGGAAGGAAGTGCTATTCTTATGCTGCTTTTGAAAAAAACTCACTGTGGTTCTCTTTCTGTGAAATTTGTTTTATATTTGTACTTGTGCGAGTAACAGAGGTCAGTTTTACTTTAATGATTGCTCAACTGGATACAATGATGTGCTTCTCCAATAGGTGATTTTCCTCCACTATACTGCTGTCTTATTGTGACAAAAACCAGAATACCAGTTGAAAACATTGTATATTATGAAATACAGGATAAGTGGATATGTCCTATCAGAGCTGTAAGGCAAGTTCAAAGTTATGATGACATCACAATATAAAGTACACAGATTCTGTAATAAATGGGTTGATAATTAAAGCTCCAGTCCGTAACTTTTTTGGGTTCAAAATTATCCAAAATAAATTTTTGAGCAATTACATAACCAGCCAGTGTTCAAAACTATCTGCTTGCCGTAGCTCGATTCAAAACGGTAAGCTAGGCCCATGCGAAAACAAGGACAAACATCGGAAGGGCCTGTGTCGAATGCTGTGTCGAGGCACAACTCACGTAAAGTTGATAATTCCGCGAATGACTGCAATTGCAGCTTTCAAACAGAGATGGCGACAAAGAGGAAAAGCTACGGACTGCAGCTTTAAGCAGTGAGCTATTTTCTTCTTCCACTTTTTACAGGTTCCGCACCAAAAAGAATATAACAATTTGTTCAGATTCGTGTGACAAATGGACAAAACGTGTAATGAAGGCACTGACAAAGGAACCTTCCATAGAACATTATTTGTGTCCTACAACAACAGCAAAGTTGATCTCAACTACAATTACAACAATCTTTACAACAGAAACTAAAACTGAGACCAGCAGAAGTAAAATAAAACCAATCATGTACAACAGCTAATTAGCGATGTGGACGGAAGGAGTTCCTTTGATGTCATCATGTGATTTTTAACTATTTAAAATTTGAATGAACACTTCAGAAATACTGACACTGTTGGAGTAACTTGTAATACCTTAATTTTAGTGGAGATGACATTATAGCTTTATAAAAGAGCATACCCGTCCGTCGGATGAGGCATTAAACTGAGGTCCTGACTCTCTGTGGTCATTAAAAATCCCATGGGACTTCTTGTAAAAGAGAAGAGGTGTAACTCCGGTGCCTGGCCACATTCCCTCCAGTGGCCCTTGCCAATCATGGCCTCCTAATAATCCCCATCCACTGAATTGGCTCTATCACTCTTTCTCCTCTCCACCCATATCTGGTGCGTGGTGAGTGCACTGGCGCCGTTGTACTGTGGCTGCCGTCGCATCATCCAAGTGGATGCTGCACACTGGTGGTGGTGGTTGAGGAGAGACCCCGACATGATTGTAAAGTGCTTTGGGTGTACAGTACATATGAAAAAGCGCTATATTAATGCCTCATTCATTCATTCATACATGTGTTTTCAGACTATGAAATATAATTTACTTGCGTAAGATTACTGATGTGCTTCATTTATAGAGGATGAAACTCAACTAGGTGTTGTAATTTAGACAGACAACAAAATACCAATTAATAATGTATTGCATTATGTTCAGGCTAATTATGTTGCATCAGATATGTTTAAGTTCGCAGTATCACAATTTCACAATACATTTTAAATATTGCACAAGATACTTAATTATATGGAGTTTTGGGTAAATCCTATACTGTTCTTCTTAGTTATTCTTGGTTACAGACTTCTGGCTAACTGCTAATATATCTAGTAAAATACAAGGTATATTGTAATTTTTCCACTTGCAGTATTCAAACCACAAATGATCCAGAGAACAGTTGGACTTCCACTTTACCAGAGGTGGATAATTCATAATAATAATAGTGGTGGATAATTTCATATGGGGTAGTTGGTGATGATATGTTTTGGGTTTTTTATTGACATGCAGAATAATGTTTTTTTTTTTTAAAATTTTATGTGAAATATTGCTTTCTAACTAACAAGTCTTGAGGTGTATTTTTCATACATTTACAGCCAAAAACAAAAACAAACTAGCATTTCATGAAATTGTGAACTACAGAGTTCAAGAAACCCCGCTTTGCTCTGTCAGAGCAGTACTGTAAGTTCAGGACTAAAATCAATATTCCTATTTACATGGCTACCATAACTTTTTTTTTTTAATGATTAATATTTACTTGTTTTAATATCCCAGGATGACTTCTAAGTGTAATAAATGAATAAGGTGATGGCAGTGAAAAATCAGCACTTTTATTTCACTCACAAAGTTCATCTCTGTTTTGTCATGATTTTTGTTCATGTTTTGTGTGGTGACCTTTATTTTGTGTATTGTTTTTTCTTCTTAATTTACTTAAAATAAATGCAAAAATACAAGTAATTTAACTAGTAACACATAATTGTATTAAGCCCTTAAATGATTATAATGCGTTCAAGGCAATACTGCGATGAAACTACGAGACTCATGCATGCCTACTGCATTATGCACATTCGCAGTAAACAATTAGAGTGCTGAGTGCTGAGATTTTGAATGTATGCTAAGCATATTACTTTCACTACCTGTCCTGTTCACTACCCGAATAACATTTTGCAGAGATGAAAGATGCTCTGGGAAACGTTTTTTTTTTTCTTTCTCGGAGAACAAGTGAAGAATTGCAGACAACACAGCTTACAAAAAAGTGCATGTAAACGGGAGTGAAGATGTTTGATTATCATCGAATCGTATTATTGTCAATATCTTCCACTCATCAGTCATCTTTTCCTGTCCCCGACTGAGGCGTCTGTGGGCGTAACAGGTACAGACAGTTTCCTGTTAAATGCATATATTGTTTGTTAGAATTCATACAAAATTGTTCATTTACATACACCTGATAAGACTGCCTAATTGAAGTGTGAGTGCCTTCCCCTTTAACTGTGGTGATGACATCATGAGTCAATATCATTTCCTGTTCTGTCCCCTCCTCTTCCTCTTTGCATTAGGTGATGCACTGGAGGAGGTGAGGTTATTTTGGGCTCCTGATAATCTTTTTTAATCTTTATTTTAATTGTTGCTTTTATGTCTATATTTTCACTTTAATTTATGTATATAACATTATTTTACCTATTATCTGTGTGGTTGTTTTTGCAATTTCATCCCATTTAAGTTATATTTTTGCATCTGGGCCTAAATGTGGAAATGAGAGCACATGTGACAAGTGTACATGTTTTATAGATAAACAAGGGTGACTCTAAGAGGCTGCTTAAATTTGTTTTATATCAGGTATGTTTTCTGTTACATGTATTTTCATGTTTAATGTGATTTATCTTCTCTATTTGCATTGGTGATGCACTGGAGAGAGAAAACAAGGGCTCTCACACTAAGAGGCTGCTTAAATTTGTTTTATATCATGAATAAAATATCAGTGAACTGCCGAATGTCCTGTTCTTCCCAACGCAGCCAAAACACAACGCAGACAACAGACCAGTTACATAGGTGACGAAGAAAAGTGATCGCAGAGGGTGGTGAGCTTTGTGACCTGAAAGACCTCCCTCAACATAGACCCTTCAGCCCAGCAGAAAGTTTCACACTTAGAAGTGAGCAACAGAACAAGATGAAGTTCTCTCTGTTTTCTGCCGTTCTTTTCTCTATAGGATGGATGAGTGTTGTGGCATCAGGTGAGATTTGAGGATTTTAATTCCTGAGCTCTTTGGTTAAATATTGTGGCAGTGTGACATGAGTTTCACATATCGAAGAGACCTGAAACTTCATTTGCGAGCTCATACTGGAAATAGCAGTGTTGTGATTGGTCTACCGGTTACGGCGCGTAGAAACAAAAAGCCCATTATGTGAATCTCAGCTCTGGAGGATTCCTAAAATCAGCATTAGTTACTGGAAATTACTTTACAACAGGGAGTGAAATTGTCTTCATCCGTACTGTATTAGTGGCAGTTTAGACATGTCTTAGTTATGGTCTCAGTTTTGGATTCATTTGTTTTCCCTCATTTTCCTGCCACAAATTTTGGTTTTTCATTAATTACAGCATACCTGTTAGTATTCAGTTTAGGGATGCACCAATACCACTTTTTCCAGAACGAGTCCAATACCGATACTCCCATTTTTGGTACTCGCCGATACCGATACTGAAAACCGATACCTGTATTTTCACTGCATTTCTAATGTATTAGAAGATAAACCAAAAGAATATAAATCATATTAGTTGGCTTAATTTGTTCATCAAATATATATTTCCTTCAGTTATTTTCATGCTTTAATTTTAGCCTGCTAAAATGCATTGAATGAGCTTCCGTTACTTTCACTGTTCATACTTTCTCTCTATCATATTTTATCTATCATTTAATAGCACATCACATATTTAGAGCAGCTCCAGAAGGGCTCAGTCTGAGGATCGGGTCAGCGGTACAAGCCAGTGAAATATCAATTCTTTATTCCAATTTTGATACTACAAAAACTACCAGCGTAATTAATGTGAATTTAAAACATTATTATAGACAAGTAAGCAGTCAGTAATAAAATAAGAACAAATAATCAAAGTACACATATATAGCACAAATAAATACAATAGAACAAAGAGAGGCTACAAATGAAATAGTGTTTTTAGAGTTGTTCGGGTAGATTTAACAGGTACAGAAATTTGAATAAAGTAATCAAATGTGAAAAAACATTGCATATTCTTTACTGTATAAATTAAATATAGATGGATCTTGTAAAGTTGAAAAGGGTAGCTATTTAGTCAAGAGCAGTGAGTAATTTATTTGTCCATTGTAGGGCTGCAACTATCGATTCTTTTTGTAATCGATTAATCTAGCACTTAATCGATCGATTAATCGAGTAATCGGATACATTTTTTTGTGTGTTTTTAAACAACCAAAACAAATAATGCATAACGAAAATGAGGTATTTATTCCAACTCCAACATTTGGCTCCAAAACTAAGCCTATTTATTGCAATCTTGACCCATTTAGTGTTTATAAGTGCCAGTGCCAACAATTATATAACAAGACAGTTAAGTCAACTTACTGTAAAACATGTATAACATGTAAAACTATCAATACAAACTTAAATAGTAAAGGCCATTTGGCCTTAGTTTTGTCTTCTTAATACAACATTACAAAAAAAGGATTGCACCTTCTGCAAATTACCCACTGGAGAACAAAAATAAATGAAATTAATATAAAATATCAAGCCCAACAGGTACACAATGTATACAATTTATATAAAAAAAATAAGTGTAGCTTTGAAAAGGGGAATGTTTTATTGCAAATATGCATTTTCACCCTATTAGGACTTTGGCGGCTTCACTTTTCACCAATGGAAGAGAGTGAAGGGATGTCGTCCATCTTTTTTTACAGTCTATGTTCGGTACACTTGTGTATACAGTGTGTGACAATAAAGAGAATACCATTAGATATAAATCAACTATTAATGTCACTGCATGAATGTCGACCCAGGACGAGTTTTAGGGCCGTGAAGCTTTAGGGGTGTTGATGGACTCGATCTACTCATCTGTGTTTTGATCATCATTGTGAATCCCATCTGGATGTGTAGTCTTTGACAAAAACTTGACTTTCCCAGCTTTTTGCTCAAAATGTTGCTATTTTTTATGAAACATACCTACATTCAAGTGTTTATAAAAGAAGAATGCATGAATCTAGAATAAAAGTTTTGTTTTGTTTTTTTAAGCAGAGAGTCTGTACTTTCTTTTGATATATTGCATATTCAGATTTTCATACAACAAAATAGTCTGGGGGCCATGATATTTTTGCACAAATGACCAAAATCGCTGGCGGTGGCTGGCAACATTTAAAAAAAAAGTTTATTTATCTGGAGCAAAAGAAACCCCAGATTGAAATGATCAAAACTCCAGCTCAAAGGGAGGTTTGGACCTTCCGAACATTAGATTGCACCAATTGGCTTGGCAACTTCGATTTATTGTTGAATGGTTTATTAGACCCTAAATCAGTCTGGCTTGATCTCAAATCTGCACAGTCCACCTGTCCCTTCAAAGACCTCGTATTTGTGCATAACTCAAAGCTGAGAAATACTCTGTGTAGCAGTGCCTTAGTGCTTAATACTCTCAAAACCTGGTGTGCTAGGCTGGAAGGCAGGATTGATGCAACTCTCCTCTTTTGCCAATTCTGAATAATCCGGAGTTCCTACCAAGTACTACAGACCCTGGTTTTAATTTATGGCATGCTCTTGGTATCCGTAGGATAACTGACTTGTTCTGGGAGGGATCTCTATTGACTTTTGATAACATAGTCTCAAGATATACTTTACCAAGGCAACACTTTTTCAGATTTTTGCAA
This sequence comes from Leuciscus waleckii, assembly GCA_900092035.1. Classification (NCBI taxonomy): domain Eukaryota; kingdom Metazoa; phylum Chordata; class Actinopteri; order Cypriniformes; family Leuciscidae; genus Leuciscus; species Leuciscus waleckii. The sequence continues at coordinate 18,110,770 of FLSR01004878.1, read as the reverse complement.
ATTAGAGACTATATATTCAAAAATACTACACACACTTCTAATTACTCACTATCTGTTATTGAGAAGATCTTTCTGAACCCTCCTGCAAACAAGTTGATTTCCCTTTTCTATAAAGCTCTATGCTCCTATGGTACAGTTAGTACCTCACACCTAGACTGATTTGGGAAAGGGAGCAAGGGGTGGATATTTTGGAAGAGGAGTGGGAGACTGTCTGGTCCCAGGCTAATAGGCCTTCGGTATGCAATTGGGCAAGAGCCATTCGGCTCAGAATCCTGCACAGAATACATATTTCACCTTTCATGTAAGACATAAATACAGTCCAACTCTCTCACCGCTCTGCCCTAAATGCAAGTCTAATATAGGAGACAATACTCATTGGCCCTCATTTATCATTCTTGCGTAGAAACGGGCGTATATGTTGGCGTAAGATTATGCTTACACTCCAGGTGTACGCAATACCTGCCCTTGATAAATGCCGTGGCTGAAAACGATCGTCATTAGAATAACACGCCCCTATATATTCAAGACTTCTGTAAGGGGGTTACAGTATTCAGACCCAGGACCAGATATGATGAAAGAAGACCAGGAGTCGTGAAGTTCAATCAAATAAGTAAAAATTTACTGAAGAATAGTTTGCAATTAAATTGGTAGAGCCAGCGTCAAAGTCTCACGAGGAGGTCGCAAGCTAACTCTACCTTACACAAAATCTTACACCAATTATACCATTTCCAAGGACATGTATTACATAAACATTCACTTCTGATTGGCTAAGAGA
>FLSR01004878.1:18090554-18104678 GCA_900092035.1 Leuciscus waleckii | reverse complement strand
TTTTAAAATGTATAAAAGCAGAAAATAATACATTAAGGGGAAAAATAATACAAAAATGAATTTGATTAAAAATGAATCATATTTATTTTATCAAGTCGTTTATTTCTTTCTTTCTTTTCCTATTATCACATTTATTTATCTATTCATCACATTTATTTATCTATTTATCTATTTATTTATTTATCTATTAATTTTTAATTTCTGCAGGTTTGGTCCTCCATAATAGGGCTGACACTTTTGAGAAAAATCAAATTTGAACGGGTATCAAATAACAAGCAATGTATTCGAATATATTCTCTTATCTTATCTTCCATTTTCAAAACAGGGTGGCTATTGGCTATTATTATTCGCTTGATTTGGTCATAGGCCTACGCTACAATACGTTTAGAGCGCCCGCTACTGGATGAGATGGCAAACAATAAAATAAAAAACAAACGGTCTAATCATAGACTGTAAAAAATGCGCTAAACATGGCACTTTAAAAACTGAATAGTTTATTTATAGTTCGATTACGGATATTTCACGTCATGTTCGAATGCATATTCGAATATCGAATAAAAAGTGACAGCCCTAATTAGTGATAAACAGTTGTTCATTGGGGGGAGGATGTGGAGAAATGTTTAATTAAAACATTTAATACAGTTCAAGTTGGATTTGTATGTACTTTAAAATCAGCTGAAAAGGAAAGTTCAAATATGGTTTAAGTTAAAACATATTTACATTATTTACAGTGATTGAGAAATAAACAGTTGAAGGGCTAAGAACATTATTTGCTTATAAGTTAAATCATCGTGAATGATTTGATAGGAAGTGCTTTTATTTTGAAGAGGAAGAGCAAGCTGAGACTCTGTAGTTGCTGTCGTGTCCATTGAAAAGCATCAGCTCTCTTACACTGCAACGTTTAATGAGTAAATTGTTAGATTGAAAAGAGTGTCCTGCTCATAATTTAAAGCTTCTACTACTGTACTCACATCCACATCACTTGAAATTTAGCTCACGTGCCTCCCATTTATCTCAATTGTTGCTGTGACAACTAAATTGAAACAAGTGAAGGAGGTCTGAATGCACTGTGCATTATTTCATAACCTAAAAGCAATCAAAAAAAGGTGACATGTTAGTAGACTCAGGATAAGGGCTAACCTTGTGATAATGGCACAGACATGCCTGGAGGTTTCTCGACAGGTTGCTGAGCAATAAGCAGTCCTGCAGAATCTGTAATCAAATGTAATATACTCCATTAAATACATACACACAAATAACAAAAGATGAGTAGAAGTATTATAGAGTGAGTTTGGTTAACTTGCCATGTGCAAATTAGACAAAGGTAATGTTTACTCTCCTGTATCTCGTTTCTCCTAATAATAATGAGATATCTTATGTTTCTTTGCCTCTTCCACTGAAACTTTTAATTCCATGGGACTGAATTTCATTTGGCACATGCAGTCAGTCTGCTTTCATCCAAACTCTTCGCAGAATAAACCAGGAAACGTTCAAAAATCTAATTGGCATACTACACCCTTAGCCAACTTTGCATGTGACCTCATATCAGCCCACCTGTAAAATGCAATCCAACTGTGTGTGCAGTCTGTTTGCGTGAGCAGTCAATTGCTATCTGGGATCTAAGTCGATAAGGCCCTTACTGTTTTCTTGTATTTCAGCACAAATTAACATCCCCTCGAATTGTATCTGAAATACAAGAAAACAGTAAGAGATTACACAGTTACTGACTTGACAGTGAAATTACAATTGGTTAGGCATATGTCACCGGTGCAGGCCGGGGCGGACTCGGATGACCAGCCGCCCCTGACTCCAGACACCACCGTGAGGAGCCAACACCACAGGCACGCAACAGATGGACAAAAGAGGAAGCAGGTAATTTAGTTCACAGGTAACAATCTTTATTGAATAATAATCAACTTGAGGAAAGAATGAGCAACTCTTGTCCTCTAAGGCTATTCTGCCGGAGTAGCCGCTGGATCGACTATTCACTGTCTTCGAGACCCAATGGTGTAATAGTGGCTGGGAAGGCTTACTCCACAGCGTTGCTGCACATCTGCAGGATTCAGACAGTAAGTAACAGGCAATGTTTCTTCGCTCAGCAGCAGATTCTCTTATCAGGACATGCAAGGGAAATCGTAACTTTAAAACTCACTTCACAGCGTTGCTGCACATCTGCAGGACTCAGACGGTAGGTAACAGGTGAGGTTTCTTCTCTCAACAGCAGTTTCTCTCGTCAGGACATAAAAAGGAAATTGTGACTTTAAAACTCACTTCACAGCATTGCTGCACATCTGCAGGACTCAGGCGGTAGGTAACAGCTAAGGTTTCTTCTCTCAGCATCAAACACTTTCATCAGACATTAGCAAGAGACTCGATAAGCAGCTTTATCAGCGATGTTATACATCTTCAGGACTCCATCACTAAGTATAACGGTTCAGACTTTTCCACAGCCATACAGTTCTTCACGAGACTTGTAATTTCAAAGAGAGAGAGGGTTAGCAGGAGCCTTCAATAAGGGATTACTTCACAACAATACTCAGTGGAAGAGAGGATAATACAAAGCATTACTTCACCAGTTCCGTTGCATCGTTCTGAATTTTGGATGAGGACAAGTAGATCATTTCACAAGAATGAAAGCAGGCGTTGGGAGACTCTTCTCAGCATACCACACAGCACTCGTGTCCACTACAAATCCACAGCATTAACTCAGCGTGCATCAGGTAAGGCAAACAACTGCAAATCACTCACACACAGTAGGGCTGATCAGAAAACTCGCTTCGTCCATGCATTTCAATGGGAATATTCAACCCTCCATTCTCTCCAGCGCATCTGAAACAGATGTCCTCCTCAATAGTAAGTTTCACATTCACAATCTTTGCTTCAAGCTTTACATTTAATTCAACGATGTAATTTAATTCACTTATCTTTCTCTTTTCCTCTTCCAGCGCAGATCCAAGCAACAATTCAATCCAGTAATATTCCACAAGCACCTCCAAACGACAGACTCAAATGGCAGTTCCTCACTGACACGAATTTCCAGGATGACAGCGTCCAATGTAAGCGTCCAAACCGGAGATCTTCTACCCCAAAACACAACGACAGAGACCCAGCCAAACAACTGATCAACTGAACACCGATTGACCTTTACCAGTTCCAACCTCCACACTAACTCGACTCTGAATGGCTCTTTTATCCTCCTCTTGTGAAGCGGAAAGCCTGTACAAACACCGCTCCTCTCTCTCCCTCACACCTGTCGTGCATCAGCGGTAATTAGTTTGCGCAATATCTCCGCTACACCCGGAACCGGAGTGAGGTGTTACACCAAAATAACTCCCCGCGGGGACATAGAAAGAGAAAAGAAAGGTTCCGCTTTTCCCAGCATTTTGTCACCCGTGACATCCCCCCTTGCCAATCGGTTCTAGTCCCTGGAACCGGTCTTCTCTAATGCCATTCGCCATATCTCTCAGGCGGCTGTCCTTGGTTGTCCCGCTGGGACCGTCGGGGTGGCGTGGGTGAAGCCGCTCGGGCCTCCGCTTCGGGATTCCCTGGGACTATTGCCCACCCTACCATGGGCACATTGGGAGCAAGCGGCGCACTTTGTATTTCAGCCGCTGGCTGTGGATAGTTCGGACATGGACGGAGCAAATTTCGATGAAGCACTCGTATAGGTCCCGGTTTTCCCTCAGGCCGTACCGAATAGACTGGAGCATCAGGCCCCTGCCGGTGCTCCACCACATATGGTGTCGATTCCCAACGATCATGGAGCTTTCCTTTCCCTGGACGTCGGTTGTCCCTTACCAGCACTCGCTCTCCAGGCAGTAAAGGGGCTTCTCTGGCAGTTCGATCATACAGTCGCTTGTTCTTAGCTGCTGCAGCACTCAAATGGTCTGAAACTCGCTTGTAGGCATTTAGTAGTTGTTGATGGTGTCGATTTACCCAGTCCGTTGTGTTGTACTCTCCTTCGGTGGCCTCGGTGCCCAGAAGCAAGTCTACAGGTAGACGTAGATGACGCCCAAACATGAGGTAAGAAGGGGCATACCCGGTGATGCTGTGCACGCTATTATTATAGGCTTGTAGTAACGTAGGGAGGCGCTCGGCCCACTGACACTGCTGCTCACTCTCCAACGTTCCCAACAGCCCTAACAGGGTCTGATTGAATCTTTCGCATCCCCCGTTACCTTGGGGATGATACGAAGTTGTGTGTGTCTTTCGACAACCATAGAGCTGGCTCAGCTCCTGTATGACTCGGGACTCGAAGTTTGGACCTTGGTCCGAATGGAGGGTCTCTGGACAGCCGAACGGCTGTATTACCATTCTCCAAAGGGCATTGGCCGTAGTCACTGCCGTCTGGTCTACCGTGGGGACGGCCCAAGCGTACTTGGTGAACAGATCCGTCATTACCAGGATGTTTTGATATCGATCTGCGGGTCTCCCTAGAGTCAGGAAATCAATCCCTATGATGTGCAGAGGTGCCTTCGGCCGAAAGGGAACCAGTGGGGCTCGAGGTTCCTTCCGGAGTTTGAACAGCGTGCACCGTGGACAACTCTGAACAAACTCTTCAACTTTCTTCTCCATCCTTGACCAGTAGAAATACCTCCTCAACAGTGACAAAGTCTTTTCTTGGCCTTGATGGCCAGCATGGGTGTGATAGGCATTCAACAGCTCTTGGACTTGGTCCTCTGGAACCACCACTTGATACCTGGTTTCCTGAGTTTTTGGATCTCGCAGTGAACGGCAAATTACCCCTCCTCTGATCCGCAGTCTCTTCCACTGTTTCAGGAGCTGTTGTACTCCCACTGTCTGAGCCTGCCTTTCCCCAGCTCGCAGCCTGAATCCTCGCCTGAGATGCGAGGCGACCTGACACAGGTCTTCGTCTCCTTGCTGTAACCTGCTCCACCGTCCGGGGTCCCATCCCCAACTGGACGGAATGTCCCCCTGGGTCCCGGGAGCTTCCACGACCGCCACCCACAATTCATCCTCTTGACCAGGGGCATCGAGGTGCGTTTGACCGTTTCTCTGAATGGCTGGGAGTCTGGACAATGCATCAGCATTCGCGTTTTCTCTGCCGGGTCGATACTTGAGCTGATAGTCATAATTAGCAAGCTGAGCCACCCACCGCTGCTCCACTGCTCCCAACTTGGCAGTCTGTAAATGAACTAGAGGATTGTTGTCCGTGATCACAGTCACCTTAGCTCCCCACAGGTAGTCTTTGAATTTCTCGGCCATGGCCCATTTCATGGCTAGCAACTCTATCTTGAAGGAACTGTAGTTTGCTGCGTTCCGCTCTGCAGGATGTAAACTTCGACTGGCATAAGCGATTACCTTCTCCACTCCTTGTTGCTCTTGGGCTAATACCGCCCCCAATCCTGCATTGCTGGCATCGGTATACACGAGAAACGGCTGAGTTAAGTCTGCCTAGGCCAGGATAGGGGCCCCCAAAAGTTCCTGCTTCAGATTTTGGAAGGCCGTTTCACATGCTGCGTCCCATTGCACTGTCGTTGAGCCTTTGCCACGGGAACGTCCAGTACCAGCAAGAAGTTGGTTCAATGGCTTAGCAAGCCCAGAGAATCCTTTAATAAATCGTCGATAATATCCTACGAAACCTAGGAAAGACCGCACTTGTCTCACTGTTCGTGGGGGCTCCCAGCCTTGGACTGCTGCAACTTTCTCTGGATCAGGGGATATACCGGCAGCGCTGACTCGATGTCCCAGGAACTGTACCTCTTTGCGAAACAACTGGCATTTTTCTGGTCTCAATTTTAGCCCATATTTCTCCATGGCCCGGAAGGCATTCTCTAAGTGATGCAGGTGAGTTTGAAAGTCAGGGGAAAAAACGATTACATCGTCCAAATAGACCAGCGTGGATTCAACTAGTTGCCCTCCCAGGCATCGCTGCATAAGTCGCTGGAAGGTCGCGGGGGCGTTGCACAACCCGAACGGCATCCGGTCCCACTCGAATAGCCCGAACGGTGTGGTGAAGGCAGTCTTCTCTCTATCGCGGTCATCCATCTGTACTTGCCAGTATCCGCTGGCCAAATCCAAGGTCGAATACCATGCTGCTTGAGTCAAACTCGTGAGTGAATCTTCGATTCGCGGCAACGGGAATGCATCTTTCTTGGTCACACTATTGAGCTTGCGGTAGTCGACACAAAATCTCCAGGCTCCCGTTTTCTTCTGTACTAGGACAATCGGGGCTGCCCATGGACTACTACTCTCTCGAACGATCCCTCCATCTAGCATCCCTTTTAACAGGACACGGACTTCGGTGTACAGAGTGGGGGGCACCGGACGGTACCGCTCCCGACTAGGTGTTGCTTCCCCGGTGGGTATTTGATGCTTAATCACTCCTGTACAAACTTAGTCTTCCTCTTGGGTCGAGAACACATGTTTCCACCTCTTCAGGAGCTCCTGGAGCTGTAACACTTGTCCTTCCTCCAGGTCATCACCCTTCAAAGATTTCCCCAACAAATGGGTCGGCATTCCTCCTCTCACAGGGCCTGTACTGGCCTCCACTGGACGGACGGCAACTTCTACCACCGCAGGGCTCACCTGCCTGAAACAGACATCTTGTTGCTCTTGGACTTGGACAGGACGGACAGATGAAACTCGAACCAGCCGTTGGTGTCGACGAAGGAGTACTGGGTAGGGATGGGCGTTTCGCACCTTCACTGAAACTCGCCCTCGTCGTATGACCGCTAGCCCATGGGCTACTTCGATGGGTTGACAATCTTCATGAGGCTCTACCAGGACACAGTTACCTGACTCACGGGGTCCAGCCGGCACTCGGACCCAAAGAACAGCCTCACTCCGGGCTGGAACAGACAGAGCATACCGGCAGATGACTCGACCGATATCTTCCCGCTCTTGCACCTGACTGGCCGCATGGACTCTTTGACAATCGGCCAGGATCCGGTCCCAGTCCTGCCTTGCTGCCAACGGAGATGGTCGGGGCGGTCGACCGTTAAACAGGTCTTCCCAACAATCCAGAATGACATTCATCCCTAGCAGTGCTCGATGGAGACCCAAGCAATGGTCTCGAACAATGACAACACCTTTCTGGTGGACAGGAACCCCTCGAACCAGAAAGTCTACCACGATGTACCCAGTATAAGGAATATCCAATCCATTCGCTCCACGTAATCTGAGTCATGAAGTTTCCGACCTGTGAAGCCGATGATCCGCGAATAGCTCCAGAGCCAGACTTTCTGAAAACAATGTGACCTGAGAACCTGTATCGACCAGACAATTAATCTTCATTCCATTAACTTGAACTTCTACGGTGGGACAACGCCCAACCCAGTCGTCTCTCATCACAGGAACAGAACAAGGGTCTCTTGAAGGGGTCCCGGCCACTTGACCCACAGTGACCGGTGGGACTAAAAACCCCCTTGAGAGCTTCGACGACGGTCGCACTGGCGGCTGATGTGTCCCGGATTTCCACAATTGATACAGATGGGTCGACCCTGATGATCCCACTGAAACCGGGGGCCCGTCGGACGCGGAGGGCGGCATACAGGTCTTGGCCCTTCCTCTGAATATGATCTTCCTCGCACCATCGGTCCACCTTCGACTCGACCTCGATCAGCGGGGCTGCCTTATAGTTTCCTGGTCGATGACGTCACCCGCCTATGACGTCTCGTCTTTCCATTGGACTGATTATACACGTGCTTCACGACGCAATCACGCAGAGCGTTCCCACCGCGTCTCGACGCAGCGTCTCGTTCCCTCTCAGGGAACCAGGGTTACATACGTAACCTGAGACGTTTTCAGCCCCACATTCACTCGCATAGAGCCTCAAACAGTCCTGTCCTCTGTAGGGAGTCAGACAATGAGGTCTGGCAAACAGGAACAGGTTTTCTGCCAGAACACCAGAGTCTTTTCTTTTCTCTATTAGGCGTGTTATGGCTTCACCATGTCTGGTGAAAGTAACACTGCAACTTTCCGGCCTCTTTTACCCCTTAATTCAACACGACTGAAGTGTTGACAAAGGTGAAGTTCAAATTGTGTCAGTCCAAAAGCGACATCCTTGTGCAGGGCACTTGTGTCTCTCATTCAGCATCATCTTTGAAATTTCTCCCCCTCTTCTCCTGTTAAAAAGTATTACATTTGCCATGGTGGCTTTACAAAGTTCACTATATGATTTTGGTGAACTGTGGTCTTCCAAGTCCTTCAATGCTTGTTCTGTAGTCTTCTCCAGATGTCTATGAAGACGCTGAACATCTTCCATAAAAGGAAGAGTGGAAGGCTTGTTAAAGTGGCGCTCATTCAGCGTAGTTAAAGCGGTGTGGGAGATGAGTTCAGACCACTTTGTAGCATAGAGGGTTTTGAAACTCTGGGTTGACTTTATCAGGTTACTGTCTAGTGCCATCAGTGCTCTGCAATGTAAAATGTCACTGACTTTCTGCAGTGAGTGACCCAACTTTAATGCAAGGCTTGGAGTACAGTAGCAGTGATTTTTGTCATCGTACCCAGACACTTTCTTGACAGCTTTGATCACCACATCAAAATTTGCAGGTCTCACAGCATCCTCAAGAGTATGTATTGATAATTCCTTGCGAAGCGTAAGCAGAAGTCTTCCACTTTCTCTGAGTGTCTGGCGAATATAGTCATATTTGGTGGGATCCTGGCCAGTTTGTTAAATGACTGGGCCAGCTGAAGAATAGTATAGTCACTTCGCACAGTCGAAGTTATCTCATCAGCTTTCATGACAGCTAACATCTTCCAAACACCTGGGGATATTTGCTGACACAGAGCTGACTCATTCATAGAGGCCAAAGACAAGACCTTTTTCCTTCCAATCTCTGAATTGGCTTCTACTGGTTTTGAAGAACCTTTTTTAACATGTCGCTACAGATCTCTTCGGAGATATAATGCCTGGCAGTACTTGCAGTGAATATAGTCTTGACTCTTTTGACTCTTTTAGGGATCAACTCCACTTGCTAAGACCTCTGAGTTATGGATGTGGTTTCCCTTGTTGCATATAGCTTTATAAGCATTTTCTGGCGCTGTTTGGACTTCTTGGGAAGACTTCAAACTTGAGCAACATCTGCATGTGTTTTCTCGTGACGTTTTAGGTGATGTGTAAACTTTGTCTGTAGTTTTCCACAAATGTAGCAGTACGTTTTATTTTTGAGAGAGGAGGAAAATTGTATGCATTTACTATTAAACTAATAACAATCATAACACCAAAAATGTTTCAAATAACAAATTATTTGTTGTTCTAATCAAAACGCTGGCCAGATGACTTACATGAATTTAGTACTGTAACTAAACGGTGCATTTTATACAATTAATCACAAAATACAACCACAAAACATTCAAACAGACAAAAAACAACTTAAACAGGGCTAAAAATGGTAAAGATGATTAAGATTACACACAGAGCATCACCACATGTCTTACCTTTGCAGAAAGTAGACAAAATGGTTTCTCTTCCGGTCAAAACGGAAAGACAATACAACACGCAGTTAATTTGATTCCAAACAAGGTACAAGTGAATCAGTTTCAAATGAGTCAGTTTAAGACTCATTTTAAGAGTAATTTGATTCCACAAGGATATTTGAGTCTTTTGGATACAAGCGAGTCACTTTCTAGTCATTTTAACAGTTATTTTGTTTCGAACGAGTCGATTTAAGAGTCATTTGATTACATCAAGGGTATTTGAGTCTTTTGGTTACAAGCGAGTCAATGTATAAGTTATTTTGTTTCAAATGAGTGATTTTAAGGGTTATTTTGTTTCGAACAAATGAATTTCAGAGTCATCTAATTACAACTGAGTCAATTTAAGAGTAATTTACATTTAATCATTTAGCAGACACTTTTATCCAAAGCGACTTACAAATCAAAAGAGCAATTGAAGCAGTTAAACTAACAATAGGATGAAGTGTATATATTTCCAAGTAAAAGATCAGAGAAAAGCATTAGAATTAGAAAGTAAAATGGAAACATTTGATAGAACGCTGAAGCTTAAAAAAAAAATATATATATATATTAGGGCTGTCCCCGACTATGGATTTTCATAGTCGAATCAGAATCGTCATGTCTTGCCTATAGTCGACTAATAGTCGAATCATGTGTGTGGGGCTGGGGGCGGGGCTTTAACGTTTCAAAGCCGCGATGTACAGAAAATCACACAAAGATATAGAAGAAAATGTATAAAAACATTATAGCAAACGGAACTTTTGGCGGCGCCAGTTATCTACGTCAGACACAATTCCACTGAAACACAAATTTAAAAACACAAATTTCAATGCCTCATCCTTTTTAATTGGGTTATGCTTTGTCAGAGACTGCCCTCATGTAAAGATGTTATTTTGTGTTTGGTTTGGACGCGCTCACGGAACTTTTTTTTTCTTCTCGCAACTACTTTTACTTTGCCTCAGTTAAAATTTACAAAGAAAGATGATAATTGGTAATACAAAAGACCAAAACCTATGTTTATTGGTTGAGAATATAATTTCAACCAAACTGAGCATGGGGGTGGGACTAAGCATCAAAAATCATTCATATTTGGCTCAAAGGGACAAACCGCATTAGTTTCTTTGACGAATCAATGCTGATAAAAATTTGATGACGCAATCACATTCACTACAAGGCATCTTAATATCCAAACGCGATTTACCCGATACAACAGAAAAGCAGCGCCAACGAAATCTCCTCTTTATAAGACTTTAAAATATACAAAATGGATTAGCGGTTTCAAGTTATTAAACACTTAAGAACAGCTATTTTTAACCGCCGGAAGCTGTACTCTAACACCCAACTAATATTAATGCACATATTCATATTATAAACAAATGACCAACACCATTATTCTTACCTGTAAAACAACGTCATTGTTAAAAACGGAACATTTAAAAAAAGAAGAGTAGGCTACTTTATAACGTTAAAATCATTTTAAAACACAATTCAAAAACAATTTCCCCAGTTTATAATTACCAATAACATTATATTAATTATATAAACACATTTTAAAAACTCGGACTGTTAACTACTACCAGCATGCTCGTAAAACAAAGTTCACAGATTAGCCACATGGAAAGGTGATAAACTTTTCTTAAGAAAAAATAAACCTTTCATATAAAAGTACAAATATACGTACTTTTAAAATATCAAACACTCTGAAAGCGTTTAAACATAAAACATTTCTACTTTCAAAGACTTCTTTAAAATAATTATAATTATCAATGATCCACTAAGGACAAAAAACATGACAAGATTAAATGCACTTCTACTTTCAAAAGAAAAACACTTGAAACAAAATAATTTCAACAACATTTATTGGCTTTTAATTCCAATAAGAAAGAGCTTGAAAGAACATTTACAGATGACATGTAAAAACACAATGTGCTACATCTCTCAAACTAAATAAGCTCCATTTACATTTTAACCTATAAATGATCAAACAATATGGAGTAAAATCTATATATAAATAACAAATGTTAACTAAAATAAATAACTTAAATAAAAACTCAATATTCTTACTTTCTATAAATGCTCAAACAATATGGAGTTAACTGTAAATATAAATAAAACAAATTTTAACTAAAATAAATGTATTGAAGGATTTGTTCACCTCAAAATGAAAATGTCCTAATAATTTACTCACCCCAATGCCATCCAAGATGTTCATGTCTTTCTTTCTTCAGTGGAAAAGACATTAACTTTGTCGAAAACATTTCAGAATTTCTCTCCACACAATGGACTTCAATGACAACCAAAATTTGTCCAAATGTCCAAAAAGTCCAAATCAATGCAGTTGCAAAGGGTTGTGCACGATCTCAGCTGAAGAACAGGGTCCTATCTAGTGAAACGATAGGTCTTTTTTTTTAAACAAACATTTGTTTTAAATAATTTAAATAAATTAAAACAAAGATGTCGGACGATTTTGAAGTTGGAGGAGAAAATGAGATGGAATTTTTCACCCTTCCCTGCCTTTTTGAACCGGAGTACACAGACAAATAACTTAGATGACGTGACGCATGATGCTTCCAACGTGATGACGTAATGCCTGGCGCATCACAGCCAGCACAACATGAACAAATATGCTGGCGCATCACAGACCAGCACAACATGAACAAATATGTTTTTTTTTTTTAGAAAATGACCTTTCCTTTCACTAGATAAGACCCTATTCCCCAGCTGAGATCGTGCACAGCCCTTTGAAGCACCTGAAAGCCCTTTGAAACTGCATTGATTTGGACTTCAACATTTTGGTTGTCATTGAAGTCCATTATGTTGGAAAAAACCTGAGATGTTTCTCAAAAAAACTTAATTTCTTTACCATTGAAAAAAGAAAGACATAAACATCTTGGATGACATGGGGGTGAGTAAGTTATCAGGAAATTTTCATTTTGAGGTGAACTAATCCTTCAAAATATCCATATTTTAACTTTCTATAAATGAGTAAATGATATATAAAAACAAAACATTAACAAAAAATAAGATTTTACATGAGCACATTAAAGTATTATTTCATCCAAAAAACTGACGTCATCAACTATTCACACTCGTCAATACAGACCCATAAAACCTTTGTTCATCTTTAAAATGCAAATTAAGATATTTCTGATAATCAAAGAGGTATCTGAATTACATGCAAACTCAAATTGTTAAATCTCAACATCCACAGGTGCACCTTCTGCAGCACCAGCAGCAACATCTTTGTCGATTTCAATGACATTACCGTTCTGCATTTTCACCTTGAACAATTCATTCTCAATAAAGTGCTCCTCCAAATCTTGGTGATCCATGAGCAGATGAAGCGCACTCGCTTTTGTAAGTACTTCTTAATGACAGTATTGGAGAAGGTCATATCTTCAGTATGCCCCACGAGATTGATTGACATTGTTACTGTTGGTTGAAAGTTGCCTACACTCTGTAATTTATTACATCTTCCACACCGATTAAATATTTTTTTGCAATCAAACTGAAGCTGCCAAGCCTGGCATATTGGACAGTGCCGAGAAATGGTTGCTTCAACAGCAGAGATCTTGGCCACAACCCTGGTCACCTCTCCTTCATCCACAAAGAAGTTTGCATCTGATCCCAGATCACACAATGGATCAACCTCTTGAATCGCACTTACCGAGTGGTGGTTATATATGGTTTACTCTGGAAAGATCTTGTGCTCAAGTTAGAGATTCTGTAACAACGTCCTTGAATAAGCATTCCAATCAAGCTCTCCCACAGCTGTACTTTCATTACGTTACGTCTTCTATGTAGCATGTCTGTGTCTCGACAAGCACTCCATTGTAGTCAACACTTTCAGTTCCACTGCTTGCATGGATCACTCTAGCTTCAATAGTACCCACCTACAATTAAGACAAAATTCATTAGTCACTAAACTAACCAAAACAAACTCAAAACCATTAAGAGGTAGAAAATGAGTGAACCACAAATGTTTAAAATAAGGAATCAAATCTTTGTGTTGTCATTTCCATAATAGCTACAAATACAAATAAGAATGTAATTCTTAACTACAAATAAATTATGTTCAATGGACAAATATTTCTCACATTAAACCTTCATGATTGTAAACAAATTTAGTAATTTTCACATTAAATATACCTTCCCAAGTAAACAGTTCATTCCCAATTTGTTGCAAACATCAAATTTAAGATCAAACTGTATACATTTTAAAACAATGACAATACCCCCAATTAAATCAGAAAACTAAAATTATTATGTTAATGACAGTACCAAAAGTGACACATTTCACAAAGAAACCATGAGCCAAATTATCATTTTCAAAGACTTAAATATTTACACTACATACACAATACTGTTAAGCCCACTATTCAAATATAATAGTTTAATCACATTGTTCAATTCTATTCTGATGACTTGGCACAGAGGATTTGTTATTCTATGCTTAAGCAACAGTAACAACAAGGTTCTCTTACGAGAGGTTCTCTCGTATTGCGTAAGTAGCTTACGCTGCGGGAAAGTCATCTTTCTCGAGATCTGAAGCCAAAAAATTATCCTTAATTTTTATAATTTTGTCAACGCAGTGCAGCAGCACGCAGACCTAGGGCAGGCCTACTAGCGTGCCCATTGGCTGCCCTGCGGCAACTGCAGCAGCCTAACGCTGAGCCTTAGACGTGAGTCACGTCCAATGAGCGC
>FLSR01004878.1:18064693-18083591 GCA_900092035.1 Leuciscus waleckii | reverse complement strand
TTTTTTTCAAGGCGACTGTTATTTTAGAACGTTCCCCCTTAATGTTTCCATGGCGACGCGTCATATTTGTCACGTGACACCGCAGCCGCGCTAGAGTATAGCGATGTGTAGACGTGCTAGAGTATAGGGTTAGACTCGGCCGACGTCGACTGTAGACGCGCTAGAGTATAAGTATTATAGGACATAGTTAGGTTTAGGGAAAAATCTACGACAATTTGGCGGGCCATCCAGGAGTCCTCGGAATCTCCCTCTGTCAGATGGATGGGACGAGGAACCATGTTGTCTTCACTCTGCCAGATTGCAGAACCCTGTTCGACAGAGGGACCATTCCAGACGGACTAAAAGGACTTAAAGTATTAAGGTAGGTAGGATGACAGACTTCACATTTTTCCTTTAAAATGCTTCTAAATTAATTAAAAGGTTTAACTGGTAATCAGATTTGAGGATTTTTTTTACCTTTGCTAATAAGGGCAATGATTATGGTTAAATTCAATCAAATTAGTATATGTTAATTATTTTATTTGTTGTGTTTGAGAGTGCGCCCAGAAAGCTGTTAATGAAACTATTTGTTCTTGCAATAAAGCAACTAGTCATGCTGGAAACCAGATTCGGGAGGGAAAATATCCCGAGATGCTGTAGTAATGAAACTTGCTTTTTGTTTGAATAAGACTTTAATTCTGATTGAATATAAAGAAAGATAAAGAGAGAAATGTTGAAATGTTGAAACAAGATCAATAGATAATTTAAAAAAAATCTGACATTTTTAAATTAGAAATCATAATAATAGGAATATGCATTCTGAGATAATTAGGAAATTTTGAGTCAGGAAGAAACTAGACTTTGATTTATTTATGTATATGAGATGTATAAAACCGAGCAATAGGTGCTCTTAAAGATAAATAAATGGTATATTATATTACATATACTGCACGTGTTTAAATATTATACTTTCTATCTGAAGGTGTCTAGAATTTGTATCCCTTTATCCCTTGTGGGAGACAGTGTGAAGAAAAAAAAACTGATCCATTGCAGAGATTCTAAGAGTCAATGGTTTATGTTAACTAAGATAATTTTTGTGCATTGTGTATTGTTTGAGAATGAGATTGGGTGACCAAATTTAAATAGAAATTGTGATTTGAACAGGCACATAACAGACATCTTAGAGTCATTTTATTTTGGTTTCTTTAAGAGAAAAGACAAAGAATTATTTTTGTTTACATTATACACTGAGTTTTCTTGCTTTTTCCTGCGTTTTGCAACGAAGAATGCTTGCTTTTTTCCGCAATGAAGTACTAAGCTTTTTAATAAAATGAAGAACTGCTGTGTTGACAACCAGAAGAGACTTCTGATTTTTGCGGTTCTCTGAGTGTTCAAGATTTCAGACAGCTGCCTTGATAAGTGGAATGACTGCAGAGAGAGAAAGAGGAAGTGGGGCATGCAGCCGCCCTCCTGAAAGAGGAAGTTGGCACTTCTGAGAGGGGTCAACATGGGGAGACTGAGAGAGTGTAAAGGTGACATTTCACTTGAGACTTTTTCTAAAGACAATTTTACCATGCATTATGACATTTTGTGGCAGGGTGGATCAAAAGCCAGACCGAGGAGAGTGCCACCACAGCCTGATGATCCAATGTATCAGCCTGAAGTTCAACTGAATGACAATCCACACAGAAAGACAATCAGCCTTGTGGGCTAGGTGCTGCGTTTATAAGCACTTGGTTTGGTTTAACTGTTCCCTTGTTAATATTGAATCGGTGTGGGGACATAACTATATCCCAAGGTGATAAAGGGGGGAGGAGCCAGGCTGTTCAGTTCGGGATAACAGCTAATTTATTGTCTCTAAATTTCCTGACAGTTGCACCTTTTGCACAAAAATCTAAATAAATAATTGTTTGCTTCATTTGGGGTGACTTTAAAGTCAAAGTACCTCTCTGGTGCACACAGGTTTGTGAGGTTTCTTGAAATATTCGACAGCTAGATCTTTTTGATGACATCTACATCCTGTATGGTACTTCACATTGCATTTATCATCTTGGTTATTAACAGAGTCTGTGACTGCTGCACTTATCAGAATAATTACTTCCAAGACCATTGAAAACCATCCTTCTGATGCAGCAAACCCTCAACCACACAAATTGCAATCCCACGCCGTTTGCCAAAAAAGTGGTCAAATTCATTTTTTTGTAATGTTCACAGAAACAACAATGAAATATGCATTGTGTTGCTGTTCCATGCTTTGTTTTGCTTGGTACTTTGTGTCCCGACAGTCACTCGGCAAGTGGCTACACACTGCCCCCTTTTGGTTGGGAAGCAGAATTGCTTCTCTGAAACACTTGGACTCTGTGGTTGCTGCTGTCCTCTATGCCACTGTCCCGCTAGGAATACTATGTGCCGTTCCCTTTCTCAGCGGGAGGGGCTACTCTTAATGATTTTGTAGTTGGGTGCCAAGCCGTTATCTCCTTAGCTCGGTAGAAATGATTTTATTAATTGCTAAATTATTGCTAAATTATGAATTGTTCATGGCAGGTTTTTGAGTTATTCATTTGTTTTTATATTTTTTATTCTAGCTCCTTATTTTGGCTGATTTCTTGGTTAACTTCCACATCGAATGATTATTTACTATATATGGCTATTGCTATGCTGTACAATCAGTCTTAAATTGAAGCAAAATCTCACAGATCAAGCAGCTTAAATTTACCTCTTGGAACGTAAGGGGGATGATTAAAATAGTTAAACTTAAGCAAGCGATGACGAGGATTAAGCAGCTGGAATCCTCTATAGTATTCCTTCAGGAAACTCATTTACTTAAAGAGGAGCTCCAAAAGGTACAAAGAAGATGGCCAGGTCAGGTCTTGGCTTCATGTTTTTCTTCTCATTCAAGGGGAGTTATGGTGTTGATCCCTAAGGCCGTACCCTTCCAAGTAAATAAGAACATTACAGACAAGGCTGGTAGATATCTGATAGTGCAGGAAACTTATATGAGTATGTTATGGAAAAATTTATATATTTTATTTTCAATGATTTAACAAATGAAATGCCATACATTTATTTGGCTGTATTTTGAGTTTCTTTTATGATATTGGTACAGCTGCAAGGGTGTGTGTGTGACTTCAGAGGTGAGAAGATTAGGGGGTTAGGGGAGCCACAGGGGTTCCTCTGTTCTTACAAACATGTAAGGTGATTTTTTATTCTTTTGTTTATCTAAAACTAAAATAATTGGTTTCAGTAGATTTTAGTAAGATATATTGTATAAGCATTTCATTTATATACTTTTAAAAGAACAGAATATTTTTCAACTTTAGTAAAATTATTTTATAACCATTTCATTTATACACTTTTAAAGAACAGTATGTTTTCAACTTTAGTTTTTTAGATTATATAATTATATAAAGGATTGAATATAAAGGATTGAATGTTTTATGTAAGATAATTATTTTATATTATTTTATTCATCTAAAACAATTGGATCAATAAGATATTTATATACTTTTAAAAACAGAATGTTTTCAAGCTTAGTTTAATTATTTTAGATCATATCAATTATATTCTATAAATTATACAAAGGATAGAATGTGTTTGTGTGACATACACTTCACGGTGATCGAACAGCACATGTTCAGATGTCAGTGCCCGCTGCTCTGGAATGCGAGGGTGGGTGGCGATGCCGGAGGCATCTGTGACACACCATATAACCAGACACACACACATATAACATGACACCGGCCGTCAAAACATCTGTTCTATTTAAATAGGTCAAAACTATCCTTCAAAACTATGATTTAGGACTAGCTGGTCACCGGGGAAAAGCAACTGTCAAACCACATGATCGATAGGGCAAAGGTTAATCCCATGACCTCATTGCGGAAGTTCAACCCATCAATCATAAAGGTCACCGGAAGTTCAACCTGCCAAAAGGTCAAAGGTCAAAGTCATTAATCATTTTGACACATGCCGTCCTATACATACTACTACCAGATACAGTATATTTTGTTTTCTGTAAATCAAGATTAACCATATCCATCTACTAAACCTTTTCATCAATTTCTCCAAAATTGAATAAATTACCTCCTCAGTTGATCTGCTATGTTGCCTAATTAAAATTATTTAATATAAAGCATTGACGAATAGCAGAGAAAATATACCAAATCGACTAGAAACTCAATATAAAATGCAGATCTTTTTGTAACAGATTTCTCATTTTTGTTTTGTTCAACTTGACGTACTTAAGAGGTACTTCATAAGAGGTTACTCTACAATAAAAACCAAAAACACATTGCAAGTCTCATACCTCAAAACAACCTCAAAATGGGCACATTTGAGAAGATTCCCTCAACGCGCCCCTTAATTAAAGTGTGGGTGTCTGCAGGCTGGAGTAATGGGTGTGGAGAAAGGGCTTTATGATTCATCACTAAAGTAGCCTGTCAGGGTGTGGGGTAGGGTTAGGGCTTAGTTTCTGTTGTAGCAATTCACCTTTCGGCACGTCCATTACTCTGACCTTCACCTTAATTTAAAGAGGTTCATTCCTGTGCCAAGCAGGTACAGTTGAACTCTTATGTATGTTCACTGATCAATGTTTGTGTGTGAATGAAAGCCTGAATTCAATCGGTTAAGTCATGATGTCTCCTCAGAAGACTGGATTAAACCACTCCAATCATATGGATTTTTTACCATTTCTTTATAAATGTTTTGAAGCATCAGAGTTTTGGTTGAACAGACTTTCAATGGAAGGACAGAAATCTCACAGATTTCATTAAAAATAGCTTCATTTGTGTTCTGAAGATGAATGAAAGTCTTACGGGTTTGGAACGACATGGGGAGAGTAATTACAATTTACATTTTTTAACTATCCCTGTAGTAGTGCTACAGTATTAATTGGATTAGGGCTGGTGTCAGAAGCATGTAACTGCCTTCTGATCTTCTTTGCAGGTTTTCAACAACTTACCGTAAGATTTCAACGAAACATCCTCGCTGATAATAAAGAAACAATACCTCCCCTTCATTAAAGAGGCCTCTGAGGGGTGGCAACTAAGCAGTTGAGTAAAAAAAACACACAAAAAAACAACAAGTTTTAACCATGTTAATGTTTTGTATTTAATATTTTGAAGTGCTTTAAAACAATGTGAACAGCAATACACCTATCTGGCCAACAACGCAGATACTACAATTAAAGGGATAGTTCACCCAAAAATGTAAATTCTGTCATAATTTACTCACTCTCAAGTTGTTCCAAACCTGTATGAGTTTCTTTCTTCTGCTGAACACAAAAGAAGATTGAAGAGTGAAGAATGTTGGAAACTAGACAGTTGACGGTAGCCATTGACCTCCACAGTAGGAAAAAATAATAATATGGAAGTCAATGGCTACCATCGACTGTTTGACTACCAACATTCTTCACTCTTCAATCTTCTTTTGTGTTCAGCAGAAGAAAGAAACTCATACAAGTTTGGAACAACTTGAGACTGAGTAAATTATGACCGAATTTTCATTTTTGGGTGAACTATCCCTTTGAAACTAATAATAATAATAATTTTTCAACAAGATTACATCACAGCAACAATCGACAGTGCAATTTCATTAAGTGCAAGAGATCAACAAT
The DNA here is from genome assembly GCA_900092035.1 of Leuciscus waleckii. Lineage (NCBI taxonomy): Eukaryota > Metazoa > Chordata > Actinopteri > Cypriniformes > Leuciscidae > Leuciscus > Leuciscus waleckii. Next base: position 18,077,998 of record FLSR01004878.1, on the reverse strand, counting down.
AGCATATTTTGTAAACAGGGCACAGCGACAAATAACAAACAAGAAAAATCGTATATGAGGTGAAGAATCATTAGTAACCAGGAACAATTTGTATATATGGTGTGTGCTGCAGCGATGCAAAAGTCCAGTTCACAGTTATTGCATTTTGGTGGAAAATATGAATAATACACTACTTAAGTGAGATCAACAATAGCATATTTTGTAAACAGGGAACATGGACAAATAAAAAAATAAATAAAAAAATAATTTATATGAGGTGAAGAATCATTAGAAACCAGGAAAAATGTGTATAATGGTGTGTGTGCTGCAGCGATGCAAAGTCCAGTTCACAGTTATTGCATTGGTGGAAAACGACAACAAACAACAACAAATTGGTGGTAAAAACAAATCTCATTGGAAACCAGTCACATCAACAAAGAAGTGAAGTGTAAATAACCCAGAAGACAGCAAGGAGGCAACATTTAAAAATAATAAAATAAGCTAAAACAGTCTTACAAAATGTAAAAGCTTATGGCTGCATTTCATGAACAGCACTCATGCACTTTCATACTGACTTCTCCTTTTGGCTGTTATACCTCTGTTTCTCACAAAATGTTTTGTACTGACCGGTTTTGTAGCACATGCTCTTCAGCAGATTTGCATTGAAGACACTCAGATTTTGTGGCCAAATGGCCTTTGGCTATGTGGATTTTAAAATGCCGTGTCACAGCAGCAACTTCTGCTTTTGACCATATTCCTTTCTTCCCACAATGTTCAACACTTTCAGTCACTAAAAACAAGAAAGATAAAAACAAGAAAACATTGCAATGTGAAATGTTTAATATTAAAAAAATCAGTTACAAGATACAAACATTTACAATTTAGTTCACAAAATGCATGTAACTTTGATAATACATTCATTTCTATGACATTTTATGAACAAAAATAGACTAGAATCAACATGAATTGTTTTTGCCTCAACAGAGCCAAGTCTGAAAGTTTAAAGTTTTTTAAGTGACGGTATGCCATAGACAGTAAAATAAATGGACACAGCGACCCCATAGACTTTCAACGGAGAAAAGTGAAGTCAGTTAGAGGCTCTCTCTTCCTGATGGCTGACCGTACTGCACAGACTCAAATTGAGCAGTTAAACGAATACGTTAAACGAATGTAATGTTCACACTTATTTAACCTTATTTAAATAAAAAACAAAAGATTAAATTATTGTTGTAAACATAGCTGCAGAGGATGCTTATTGGCTATTTTCACTCCCTAATATCTATTTGTCACCATTTTGCTTTTGAATTATTATTAAGACATTATGAATGATAATAACTAAAGTTAACTTTATCTATACACCTCAAATTAAGCTCAGTGCTACGTCATCCCACAGTGCTACCAAATACTTCCTGTAGAACTTAGTGCTGCTGCCCTCAAATGTTAGTCTGGAGCCCAGTGAACTTAAAATAAAACTGCACATTGTAATTTCTGTACGTTAAGAATATTTATTATCAAAGCATTTGTCAGTAATACAGTTATTTTGGGGGGAAATGTGAATAATTGCATTGCAAGGTGATTTAAGGTGTGCCCCTAAATTTTCTGCTTGCGCTCCTAAAATGTTAAGTCAGGGTCTACAGCGCTCCCAGTAAAAAAAAGTTAGTCTGGAGCCCTGGAATACAAAATTCAGTTCTTTCTTGTCTTTTTGTGCTTGAATAGACAGATACACTCAGCGAGTATCCTCGTAAACAGTTGCTTATGTCTTAAGTGAATGTAAAAAATGAAAAAGAAAATAAATGCATCCATCTACGTCATTAATGTTAATCACTTTTGTAGCTGTAACAGATCGATTGTGATGCCAAAAATCATTTCACATATGAATCACGATTCTATCATTTCACAAATGTCAAAAAATAGATTTTCTAAAGGTCTGTAAAAAAAACATGTCAGAAAAAAAGTGGCAGCAGTCAACTGTGAGCAAAACACTGAGAGAAGAGTTCATTACATGAAGTTCGCCACAATCTAATATTCTAATTGTCAAATACATGTGAGAATGTGTTTTGTCAATTAAATCACCTATATATCCACGTTAATTAATCTATAAAGCACGAGAACGCTAGTAACTAATGTTTAACTTAACATTGTAAAGGACATATTAGCCATTGGAGGATCCACATTCATGCAATAAATAAGCTAGTAATTAATGATAAACTGAATGTACAGATAACACATTTTAGCCATTTACAACTTAGCAAACCATATATTATTTTTGTGTTGTAATGTAATGTTATATTTCAGTGATTCACCTCTATTATTTAACTGAACAATATGAAGCTAGTAACTGTTTAACCCTCTGGGGTCTGAGTGGTTTTTGGGGTCCTTGAGATGTTCTGACATGCCCTGACATTTGTGCTTTTTTCAGTTGCTTATAAACATATTAATGGCAAAGGTATAATTACACTCTATTTAGCACAAACAGGGCTACCATAATATGTGAGCAACATGCATGTACATGATTGTATTTTTGAGAGAATAATGTTTATGCATGGTTATTCAAAAAACTAAAAACTAAAGTTTCTGAAATAAGACCACAAAACACATACTAAATATGTGACAATAAGACTTTTGACTAATGGATGTCATTGCCTAGAGTTTTTTCTTCAAAATGATGTGAAAATCATCCTGCCCTTATCATTCACATAACACAATACATTGATTTAAATATTGTAAAACACTTTTTGTTTGTAAAAGCAATATGCGCAAGAGGCGTCAACCATTCAACAGCATCATGCATATGTAGTGGTTCACACCTCAGGAGACAATGGGGCCCGCATACTTAATGAGCCATTCATTCAGGTGTGTCACCTATAGACACAAGAAAGAATGCAAGAGCAATATATATATATATATATTAGCCTGCGCTCTCCGGGGCGTGGTCAAATTACTTTTGAATGGCTCGTAATCAGCTCGACTGGGGTCGCTCTCTTTTTATACAGATTACAGAAGCTGATAATATTTGTTTTTTATATAAATTACTTCATTTAAAAGAAGAGATTTCAAGCTTCATGCCTGTGTGTCTGTATGCCTGTTTGACTGAGTATTCGCTGAGTTATTGTTCATTTTCGGACGCGTTTCAGAATGGACTTCACTGGCAGAGAGAGGGCAGAACTCGCTTCTTGTTTATTTTTCTTTATTTGGCAAAAAGCACAACACTTTGTTTTTATTGTGAGTATACACAAAAATAATACACATTTAACAGAATCGATTGATGTATGAAACTCCTATGGAAAATCAAAGTCAACAGAGTATTTATGAGTTTCTTTTACACTGATTAAAAAAAGCGAGCTGGTATCGCCGGCGATACCTCCGACCTCAGGGGGTTAATTAGAATAAGACAATAATTATGTCTTAACTACTACTAATACAGAACTAATAAAGACAATTTGTTTAGCCATAGATAATAATCAATATGTGCCATAATTAATGAGGATATAACTTTCACTTTAGAACAGGGGGTCAAATTGTCTTTATTACACTATTTTAGAAATGTATAACTGTAAAAAAGCACTAATTAAACAGTAACTTTCTTCATATTGTTCAGTTAACTCATAGAGGTGAATCACTGAAATATAACAATACTAGGGGTGTCAAAATGTATCGTTTCTGCGATGCAGACGAGGACGATCCGGTATCGGTTCAGTAATAGACCATAACCGATTATAATGTGCTGCCGCTTTTCTGACGTCATTTGTCGCATACGTGCTTTGTCGCCGTAGCATCCAATGGCAGAGCGAGGAGAGACGCGAGTGTGAGTGATTAAAAACTCCAACTACTTTAAAAGCCTGGGCACATTTCGGCTATGAACAACCTGGTGAGCACGACCTGCAGAAGATACGCGCTGTGCGTGCTCATGTCACGCACAAATAGAATATGCAGGAGGTAATAACACTAACTTGATAAACCACGTTAGCCGTGTTCACCGCGAGCTGTTAACGCCTGGCAGAGTCTGACTGCTTTAGAGACGCGCAGATGAGCTCCAACGTCACCCGAATCCACAGCCACAAACAAATCATCCACCCGCCCCAATAACTCTCTCTGATTTAAGTATCCGTACCCGATGGTCAAATTACAATTATTCTGTTAAGCGTGATTATAAATGGATGATCGTCACCTTCAACAGCGGACTCGGCGACGGTTGATGCGCGCATCTTTAATGGTAACATAATACACTGATTAATGAGCGCTGCTTTTAAATGAACATTTCTTTCAAACTAAATTTATTTGACAGATTTTCCTTTTCTTAATGGCATAAACAAGCTTTACTCCATTGAAACTTAAACTGGAATGTCACTGTTTCTGTCACTGCGACTTCCCGAACAGGCGAGCACATGCACACATCACTTTTGAAGTAAAATTTAAAATTGAGGATGCAGTCGGTGCATCGCGATGCATTGTGATATCGAATTGAACTGAATCGATGACATGATACTCGTACAGGCAGTCTTGGGTACAGTACCATGGTATACTTCTCAGTCCGAACACCACTACCTTATTTTAATGGCTTCTTGTATTGATGATGACATTTCATTTTGTCTGCCAAATGAACTGGTGCCATCAGATTCATCATCTGATCACTTCAGTATCGGTCAACTGGATCTGATCTGAAATCATAACATTAATTAAGTGCAATACTCTTGTATGGAAATGTTGAGATTGGTATTGGAATAACACCTATGGCACATGTTGCAATAGATATGCAAAATGCCTTCAATTTGAATCTCATCGAGTGATTTTCCCTGGATGTTTCCAAGACAACCTTTGTCCATTGCTAAAAGTAGCTTCGAGATTTTCGCAAGCTGAATTGTCGCCTCAGGCAGTCTGTAGTGATCACGGTGGACACGTATATCATGCCCAAGAAAGTCAGCCACCTGATCCAACTCGCTGTCTTTGAGGTTTAAAATTTGTGAAAGGGTTTGCAGACTGTTCCAGTTGAGTGTGAAGAAGTTGTACATCCTGGGTAAAAGGCAAGGTCGATGGTTGAATTTCTTCTCACTAAGTGTGTTCAGGGTACAAGCTCACACCATTTTGTGGAGTACAGTGACTTGAAAGCTTCAGTTTTCCAAAACGTTCAGTAAAAAGACAACGACTTCTGGAGAAATTACGTAATCGTGGTAACTTTCAGCACAATGTAGTTGTTCTCAAAAATGGAACAGGGTAAATCGAATTAATAAGAACTTCTAAGCAGTCTAAATTTATTCACTGTGTTTATTGCAAAGGAATGTTTTCCCGCAAAGAATTGTGGCGGCACTCTCGCAGATGCCACTTCATGCCAGAACAGGCTTCTGGTGGGTCTGCAAAGCGGGTTGGGCCACAACTGCTCAGTCTATGTTCTCTGAAAGTATTTCTCAAGGGGTTTGGAAGCTTCTTGACCAATGAGACAGGATGCTCTCAGTAATTGAAGCTCTGAGACTGGCAAGAGCAGCTTCCAAATCCTCAGTTCTCATCCTGCTGGATCTGTCTGCTGCCTTTGACACAGTTAACCACCATATCCTCCTGTCAATCCTAAAGAAGAAGGGCATCTCGGGAACCGCACTCCAATGGTTCAAGTCTTACCTCTTAGATAGGTCCTTTAGGGCAGTGGTTCTCAATTCCGTCTCGGGACCCGCTGCTCTGCACATTTTGTATGTCTCCCTTATTTAACACACCTGAACCAGATCATCAGCTCATTAGGAGAGACTCCATGAACTGAACTGAGTGTGTCAGATAAGAGAGACATACAAAATGTGCAGAGCAAGGGGTCCCGAGGACTGGAATTGAGAACCACTGCTTTAGGGTATCGTGGAGGGGCGTGGTGTCTAAGACCCAACTTCTAGCTACTGGAATGCCTCAGGGCTCAGTGCTGGGACCGCTTCTCTTCTCTATCTACATGACATCACTAGGATCTGTGATTCAGAAACATGGCTTTTCCTATCACTGCTATGCTGATGACACACAACTCTACCTCTCATTCCAGCCTGACGATCCGACGGTAGCTGATCGTATCTCAGCCTGACAGACATTTCTGGCTGGATGAAGGACCACCACCTTCAACTAAACCTTGCGAAGACAGAGCTACTCGTGGTCCCGGCCAACCCAACACTTCATCAGAACTTCACCATTCAGCTAGGCTCGTCGTCCATAACTCCATCAAGGTCAGCCAGGAACCTTGGAGTGGTAATTGACGAGCAATTGAACTTCACAGAGCACATTGCTAGAACTGCCCGGTCATGTAGATTTGCCTTGTACAACATTAGGAGGATCAGGCCCTTCCTATCAGAACAAGCTACACAACTCCTTGTCCAAGCACTAGTTTTATCCAGACTGGACTATTGCAACGCTCTCCTGGCTGGTCTTCCAGCTTGCATGGTCAAACCTCTGCAACTGATCCAGAATGCCGCAGCTAGAGTGGTCTTTAACAAGCTGAAAAGAGCACGTCACTCCTCTCCTCATAAAATTGCACTGGTTGCCAGTTGCCGCTCGCATCAAATTCAAGTCACTGACGTTTGCCTACAGAACAACCACTGGTTCTGCTACCTTTTACTTAAACTCCCTTTAACTTTCAGGAATGATCTGCCTAACTCAACCAGAGCTGCTGAGTCCTTAGCCACTTTCAAGAAACGGCTGAAGACGCTTCTTTCGACAGCACTTGATCCAGTAATACTAACACTTTCTCTACTATTCTATTCTATTCTGCTCAAAAACCTTTTTCGACAGCACTTGATCCAGTAATACTAACACTTTCTCTACTATTCTATTCTATTCTGCTCTATAATAATAAAAATAATAAAAATAAATAATAATAATAATTTACTGCGTTCTGCGTTAGATTAAACTGAGACGGGTCATAGCACTTGCATATTGTTGTCCTACTGTTAGTTTAACTGCTTCTTTTTTTCTCATTTTTAAGTCGCTTTGGACAAAAGCGTCTGCTAAATGAATAAATGTAAATATAACAACAGTTGTTCGTAATGACTTTGGCATTTTGCAGCTGGCACAAGCTCTGTACAACAAGCATGGAGCTGTTACTACAAATATGAGTATATTCATCAGAAGTTAAGGGAACTTGCACGTGTGTTGTTGGTTTTGCGTGGTGATTTGTTATACACCATTGAAGATGCTGTTAAGCCTTGAAATTTTAGCAAAGTTGTCAAAGCAATGAAAAAAAGTGTCTGCTTTTGATGAAGAAAACAACTCTTACACAGCACCAAGTATAGGGCACTAAAAATAGGGCATTCTCTACAGAAAATAGCTGACATAATTCACTATAGGGCTTTAATTACATAAAATGAGGGCTTGATCAAATCAACTGAAGCTTTCAAGTCACTGTACTCCACAAAATGGTGTGAGCTTGTATCACACTCTGTTGAATTTCTTCTCACTAAGTGTGTTCAGGGCAAACCATCAACCTTGCCTTTTACCCAGGATGTACAACTATTTCACACTCACCTGGAACAGTCTGCAAAGACTGCCTTTGACAAACTGGAGAAAGAGAATCTCCCCAAAGTTACGCTGACCTTGCAAAAGCCACTCTTGTTCAGACTATAGTTTTTAATCGAAGGCGTGCAGGGGAGGTGTCCAAAATGCACTTGAAGACCTTCATTGCTAGAGACAAAAGCCTACTCCATGTTGATGTGTCCATGGGATTAACCAAGTTTGAAAAGAAACTCTGTGAGCACTTCACTCGGGTAGATCAGGGGCAAACGTGGATGAAAAGTGGCCGTCCTCCTAACACCACAAATGGTGAAATCGCTGAATCTATTTGTCAGCAGAAGAATGGAATGTGGTGTACAGGATGCCAATATCTTTCTCTTTGCTAGACCAAAATGTTCAAGTTACTACAGAGGTCAAGACGGCTTGAGACTTCATGCAGAAAAGTGTGGAGCCAAAAAAACTGAATATCTACGCTCAACCCATCTTAGGAAACATGTTGCAACCCTTTTACAAATTTTAAACCTCAAAGACAACGAGTTGGATCAGGTGGCTGACTTTCTCAGGCATGATATACATGTCCAATGCCAAAGTCATTACGAACAACTGTTGTTATATCATCCTGTCTCATTGGGTCAAGACGTTTCCAAACCCCTTGAGAAATATTTTCTGAGAACACAGACTGAGCAGTTGTGGCCAAGCCCAAGACTTTGGGCTTTGCAGACCCAACGGAAGCCTGTTCTGGCATGAAGTGGCATCTGTGAGAGTGCCGCCACAATTCTTTGCGGGAAAACATTCCTTTGCAATAGACACAGTGAATAAATTTAGACTGCTTAGAAGTTTTTTTTAATCTGATTTGCCCTGTTCCATTTTTGAGAACAACTACATTGTGCTGAAAGTTACCACGATTACGTAATTTCTCCAGAAGTCGTCGTCTTTTTACTAAACGTTTTTGGAAAACAGAGCCTCCATCACTTCTGCTTCTGTCTTGTGTGTCTCTAGATGTCTGGCAAGTTTAGACTGAGGTTTTTGACAAACGTAACAGTAGTTTATACCATTAACACCTGCTTTGTCATCTGTTGTTTCATCTGTGGTTTTTGTTCTAGTATCAAATGCTTCAATATTCCCTGAGAGGGGACCCTGGGACAGACTAGAGACATCCACAGAACTTGCATCCGAATCAGATTCAGAGTCGCTGTCTGGTACATAATCCTTATCTTCATGCATGTCCTCATCTGATTCACTATCATCTTCTGAGCTGAAATCATGTTTATCCTAAAAATAATACATGTTTAACTAACACAGTATTTTTTTTTAAATAACAAATGTAATGGTACTTACAAAAGTAAATCTGACATACCTCAGGCAATGCTTGCTTGAGACAACCCTTGTGCCACACACCGGAACAAACTGAAAGACAACAGGCAGTTAATATAAATCAATACATCTACACTAAAACACATTTAGCTATTTTACAGTATTAGAATCATAAAAATGCATTTAAGTTAATCATTAATCACTAAATAATCTTCATTAAACAATTTCATTCATTTTAAAAAGTGAGATAAAGTTAATTTGAAGGGAATGCACGTAAGTTCCTAATTAATGATTAATATTGAGCATGATTGGTATTCAAAATTCTAAGCAAAAGCTGCTGAGTTTACAGTTCATATATCTGCAGTCCTCGTTTCAGTATAATTGTTTAATGACGAAAATAGACTATTGATACCTGCTGATTTTGGGTGTGACGAGATTTCTCGTCGAGGTGAAAAGCTGTCTCGTGATATCGCCATGACGGATCGTGAGGGTGAAATTAGCATAGAATATGCCACCGCTAGGTTTACATTACATCACGGTGCCCACCTCGGCACCGCCTCCACTGTTGTTATGCTATTTTGTATAGAAATAAAAAACATTGAATTCAGTTGGATAACGATCGCTTCGTAAACTATTGTAAACGTATGTCTAATGTGCTCAGCCAGCACATGCTGCAGTCACACACAGTGCAGCAGGAATCAAAGTTCACTGTGATCACGTGACGAGAGTAAGGCGAAATGAATGACAAAGACAATGGCGGATGAATCGTCAACAGAGCCTAAGCGTCTGATAAATGTCTTATCTTGTTTCAAGTACAGTCAAGCACAGGGTATATATTTATGTAAATGTGAAATATATATGAAGAGTTCAGATGCAAAAGCCTCTAAATGCCATCTGAAATTTTCTTATAGAATGATCATTTTTATCAAGCTTGTGTATTTAAGTTCAGTAATTTCACTTAAATGACAATTAATAGGTAATCTTCATTGCCATTTAAGTGAAATTATTGAATTTAAATATACGAGCTTGATAAAAATGATCATTCTATAAGAAAATTTCAGATGGCATTTAGAGGCTTTTGCATCTGAACACGTCATATATATATACAGGGTGCGATTTGAGAAAAAAACAGAGGGGGGGATGTTTTGAAACATTTTTATTCATAAAAATAAATCATGAGAACATGAACTTCATTCACTGCATTTGCTGCTCTGGACCCTTTTCATTGTTCCCAGCTAGTTTTCGCGCTGAAAAATTACATAAATATTTGTACTTGGTGACATTCTGAAAAGCCGTACATGGATCAAAGCTAATGGACAGGATCAGATAAATCAGAGCTTAGATTCTCTGCCCGAGCCGGAACTTGACCCGACCCGGGCCGGCCCTTGATCCAACACTTGTGTTACAAAATGCAACACGTCATGAACATGTCATGCTCAGCGTCTCCTCCACTCGCACGCATCACCGGCCCGGGATAATAAACTTTAAAAATATTTATTTTGTTTAAAAAATATTCTATATTCTAAAACCTTGTTGAATTAAATTAGAGTTGTAGCCTACTAGGCCTACTCCTCCTAGGCCATCCAAAGTTCATCCAAAGTTCATTTTCTGTGTTCATCATTTTTCACGTTTTATTTTTATTTTATTTTATTTATTTTTTACGTTTCTTCTTTCAGATCCATTTGCGATCCATTTCATTCTGAATAAACAAACAAGGCAGTTTACATGATTTGTCCTTGTTGCATTATTCATTATAATAATAATAAATAAATCCACGCACAATTTCCGTAAACTTAAAAATTGTTGAAGATTTTTCCTGGCCGCCCGATGGACTGTCGTCCCCGTCCTGGCCGCCAGATGAGCTGTCACTCCCTGTCCCCGTTTCCCTCCATGGACCTGGCCCCCCATCCCTCCCCCTGATCCTCCACCACTCCACCTCCCGCCTGGATTTTTGTTTGGTCTGTCACGTCTTGTAGCGTCTGGTAGCCGCTCCGTAGAGGGGAGGTTATGTCACGGTGTGGGTTTTGTGTCTTGTTCCTTGTTAGTGTCTGTCATATTATTTCCTGCTTGTCATGTGATCCTGCCATGTGTCTTGTCATGTTCAGTTGTTCCCCGTTATGTTGATTAGTCTTCACAGGTGTTTCAGTTTACCACGCCCCCCTTGTTATCTTGTTTAGCTTGTGTTCCCTGTGTATATATACCCTGTCTGTTTTAGTATGTGTCACGGAGTCCTTGTCTATTATCACACCACTTCTGTATTCTGCCTTGTTGCCGGTTTTGTATTTGTTTTATGTTTTGGACTGCTTCTTTGGTTTTGACCCCTGCCTGGACTGTTTGTGAGTAAGGATTTCCCTATTAAACATTTCATACTGCACCCTTGGATCTTTCCCTTCTTCCCGAGTGTGGATCGTGACAACACTGACCTCAGTGACATGAGAGCTAGCAGACGGTCGGTTTAGCCAGTCTGTCTGCTTCCTGACCTGAGCCCCAATTCATGTTTGAACTCTAAGACTATGTGCCATTTTACTAGAGAGAAGAGCAGCACCATCCCAGGAGGGATGAATACCATCTCTTTTCAACAGGTCAGGTCTGCCCCAAAAACCTTTCCAATTGTCTATGAATTCTATATTGTTTTGCAGACACCACTTAGACAGCCAGCCACTGAGTGAGGACAATCTACTAAGTATCTCATCACTCCTGCAACAGGAAGGGGGCCAGAGCAAATTACAGTGCCTGACATCGTACTTGCGAGTTCACACACCTCTTTAACGTTAATTTTAGTGATCTTTGACTGGTGAAGTCGAACATCAGTAGTGCCAACGTGAATAATAATCTTAGAGAATTTACGATAAGCATTAGCCAGCACTTTTAAATTTGCTTTGATGTCAGGCGCTCTGGCTCCCGGCAAACGTGAGTATGGTGGCTGGTGTCTCTATTTTCACGTTCCGTGTAATAGAATCACCAATAACTAGGGCACATTCAACAGGATTCACAGTGGGTGTTTCACTGAGTGGGGAGAATCTATTTGTTGTGGTAATCGGAACGGAAAAATGCTATGTTATTTTTTAAATGTAATTTTTAAGAAGTAATAAAAGTGCACTTCTGAATTGTACAGGCGGTGAGCATGTTTGGGTTAAAGATAACAAGCTCTGGTCTCTGTGTGAATACAGTAAGAGACAATGGTAACTTTAGCCACAGTAAAGGTGATTTGCAAACACACATTATAAAGTGCGGTACTTGTGTGTTCTGAAGTTGAATCATGAAGAGTTGCTATTGATCCATCTGGTAGGAGCCACATTTGTGCAAATTCTGCTTTTTACTGACCCTCGTTTGCAAAGCAGTCCAGTGTACAATGATTCACACAAACATAAGAATTTAGCTAATTTCTTTGCCATTGTTCCCTAAGTCCAGCTCCCTAGGAAGGCTGAACAAAGAGGACCTGCAATCGGGGGGTGAAAATGGCATGGCAACAACACTCCACTACAACAACTCTTCCTCTTCTCACAGCAGTCCAACATGGCCTCACCCCCTTTTTTACGTGTTCCCAGGGGCAGGGTTTAAGTTTTAGGTTTAAAGTTGGAGTCTGTGATGTCACCAACCCAGGAAGAAGCTCATTGTGGTCCCTACCAGCCATTTGTTGTAGTCCTTAAAAGCAATTTCTGTAAAAGAAAATATCTCCCTCTACATTGAACTTTGAGCGTTGTAACTTTGCAGATGTTGTTTATGCTCAAACAGCAACATTACACACTAAAGTTAAAAAGTGAAAATATAATCAAGGACACCTTTAATATGAATCTATTTTGGGGTCCTGATTAGGAGACGACGAGCACATGAACAGTTTGCCGTGCTGCTTATGTTTATCAAAAATAAAAACTCCCCTTCCCGCGCCCAAAATAAAGTGTCTATGGTTGAGATCATGAAGTTGGGACGTTGGCTGATGGGACGTTGTTCTGCTCCACTTCACAGTCGATGATTGGTTGGAGAATTTTAGAATAACATGAGTAATTTATGACATTTTATTTAACAATAACTGTAGCTCATTCCGTGCATCATATGTCATTATGCCATTTCTACGTCATTGCACATGTGCAGTCTTTTCCAGTTTAAATTTTCAATCTGATCAAGTTTTTACCAGTTCTCTCGATTGGAAATCGTAAGAGATAACAGAGAGTGGCCAGCTTACATATGGTCTGCATTTACAGCCATGCTACGGAGACTGCAAATCTCTAAGTTGTAAACAATATATTAACAATCCGTTAGAGCAGGGGTAGGCAACCTAAGGCACGTGTGCCAACACTGGCACGCGGAGGGTTAATCGCTGGCACACAAGCAAATGCGAGAGAAGTGTATGTATTTCATTCAGATAAAGTAGTCTAGTTTTATGCCGGTCAAATGCACTCGGGCTCCCCATGATTAACATCGCGCAACATCAGCATCACACGTGCACACGGAACGCACATGTAGGAAACCTCGTGAATTACGGCCGTTTCACGCATATTTTTTTCGGCGTACATGTTAATCAATGAGTGCATTCACACCGGGAGC
>FLSR01004878.1:18021841-18056995 GCA_900092035.1 Leuciscus waleckii | reverse complement strand
CAGAAAAGTTAAAATATAATAGTAATAATAATAACAATAACAATATTATGCCACATAAATGTTTCTCTTAAGGTTACATTAACACTGATTTATTGAAATGCACACCTGCCAGGGCAGTAGATTATGAATATCAGGGCACTGCTGTGTCAAGGCAGACCCAATCTCTTTTTGACACAGAAGCAGGTTATGCAGTGCATGTGCCACCGTGTAAACAGCCTTGTGAATGTTGTATGTCACCCTGAGCTCTGACACATCATTATAGATACTGTGAATGTCCTGGACCCTCTCCATGCCAGTACAGCTATGGGTGTAGTGCACTTGTTCAGTTGTGGAGGGAGCAGGAAGACTTGTGTTTAATAAGCACTGGAACTGTGTTTCCCAGAACTCCCTTGCAAATGCATTGTAAGGCTCAGCCAGGGGCTGTATGCTTTCAAGGAATTGTTTTAAGCCGGGTATCTCAGCTCGGCGGATTGCAAAGCCGATGGTGCCACTTAGTGAGAGGTAGTTCTCTTTAGTGGAGATGAGAGTGGAAGTCACCCAGGCTTCACTGGCCACCCACTGCTTCCCGGTCACATTTTGCCTAACTATTTCATCCACACTGGCTTGATGTCCTCCTCGATGGCAAAAACCACCAAAACACGTGCTGTAGAATCTCGAATGGTCTTGACGATATCCGCAGCTGTTGCTGAGTTGGCAGTTTGGGTATGATCACTCGATAAGCCACACACACACCCAACTTTGCCACTGCAGTGGTGAACAAATCTATGCCGGTGCGCCCATAAGCGTCATCGGCTCCTATTGTGCCCACCCAAGTCCATCCGAAGTGCTTTACCAGATGAGCAAGAGCGCTGGCCTGATTAACATCACTGGGAATTGTGCGAAAGAAATAAGGGAACTGGTGCTTATCACTCAGGCAAGCACATGAGGCAAAATAACTCACCTGAAGCAGAGATGTGGACAGAGGTTTAGAAAAAGATTGAAAGAGGAGTGAACACATAAAGATTTTCTGTGGCAAAGAGTACACAAACACAGAATTCCTTAATTTCAAATAATTTTGTCTTGCTGATCTGCCCTCACCAGCGGAATACGGAACAGGTTGAGTATTCTGGAAATGGCCATTGACAGGGTGGATCCAGAGTCCCCAATAATGATGGGGATTCTTGGGGAGGAGCATTCCCCCAAACTGCTTCTCTTCATGGGTTGAGAGACTACAGACAATGCAGTCCTCAGAGACAGAGCAGTCAGCCCACATGTGTCATACAGCCTATAGCCCAGTGTGATGTTTGGCAGAAGGGTAGGGTTTCGGTTGATCTCCTCAATAAAAAAGATCATTGACTGAGACCAGCGGAACACTCGCATGTTAAACCTGAAAGAAAGATCAACCTTCAGTTAATTTCAAAACTCAAAAATAGATTATTCAATCACAGGCTAATACAAAAACAGAGCATTTAGTCTAAACAAAATGTATATTTGACACAAACTAAAATAAGCAACAATCAGTTTTGCTGTCTGATATAAATAGGAACTACTTCAGATTTTTCATTACCCCGTACATTTCCTCTGGTCTGGCTGACTTCTAAAGTTCGGCTCCTGGTCGATGCCTTTGGAGTGGATGGGAACATACCAGCTAGAACTACATGGCCCTCCTTATAGACCACAGTTGAGTCTAGGTCCTTCCAGAATTCACAGTCTGCCTTGAATTGCTTTGAACAGGGTAGAGAAAAGAAAATACCAAATGTACAACCTGGAGAAATGACATCTTCATCTCGATCTCTGCACAGTGTTCTTCTAAACCACAACTGGAAACTGGGGATCTGGGTGAAGGACTTTATAGAGGTAATGTAGTGAAGATGCTCTCTACAGGGACATAAAATGTAGGCACACACACATACACAAATGTGGACAAAGCCATGCGTACACACAATATACAGTGTGTTAGCCTAATATCGGCATCAATCCAACCTATTCATAATAAATGATACCCAATAAAATAACAAAGAGCCTTTGGTAGAATCTCCAATCTCTTCAAAACAGTATATTTCCATTATAATATTCAATAAGAGAACAAGAAGGGAAAGTCCCTTAAACAGAGGGTTTGTGACATTCAGAAACAATAAAAGATAAGAATAAAAAATAAAAATAAAATAAAAAAAAAATTTAAATGAAAGTTTCTTTAAATGAAAATGAAAATAAATTAATACATGTGCATGGCTGGGTCATTCTCAGGAAACCATTTTTGCCAATCTTCACTGAATTTTGTTTAGACTATACATATGTTGTACGCAAATAACGTAGTGCAGCATTCTCAGCACGTACGGACTTGGTGTATGCCTATTCACTAAGTTACTCCAGTTGAGCGATCATATTGCGTGCACGCATTAATGTGCAGTGTTTATCCCTGCTGGAAAAACCAGCATAGACCAGCATCATTTCCATGCTGGTTTATGATGGTTTATGCTGGTCTATGCTGGTTTGGTGCTGGTTTATGCTGGTCTATGCTGGTTTGGTGCTGGTTTATGCTGGTCTATGCTGGTTTGGTGCTGGTTTAGCTGGTGGACCAGCAAGACCATGCTGGTCGACCAGCATGGTCTTGCTGGTGATGCTGGTCAACCAGCATGGTGATGCTGGTCATGCTGGTCATCTGGTCAACCAGCAAGGTCTCATTAATGATGTTGGTCTACCAGCATGGTCTTGCTGGTGATGCTGGTCAACCAGCAGGTCTCATTAATGATGCTGGTCTAACAGCATGGTCTTTGTTTGATTTAATTTAGCTCATTATTTTGTAAACATTTATTCAGCCAGTACTTACAATGGCCATTTAATAAGTTACTTGTTTATTTCTACGTTTAAATGACGTAATCTATTAATAGATTAAATAGAAATTAGGCTAGCCAAGGTATCAAGGTGTTCTTTATGGGCAGTACATTAATATATTGTAAAAACTTGGCCTGCAATACAACACATACCACTATATCAATTTTCATACAAATTCATTACAATAAATAAACTAAAAATAAAATAAAGATTCTTGAACATTAACATCTGTTTGAAATAAGTTTTATTGCAACATAATATTTGCACGTTACATTCACATTTGTAGGAATTACTTGATACCATGACAATATATACAGTGCATTCAG
Source organism: Leuciscus waleckii (assembly GCA_900092035.1). NCBI lineage: Eukaryota > Metazoa > Chordata > Actinopteri > Cypriniformes > Leuciscidae > Leuciscus > Leuciscus waleckii. The sequence continues at coordinate 18,053,855 of FLSR01004878.1, read as the reverse complement.
TATGCACATTAATAAATGATCATGCTTCATCTCCCTTGATACTTCATGTGTGAGATGAATACATGCCTCTTTAACCATCTACATTTTTTATTAAAGAGGCACATTATGCCTCTTTAACCTTTGTGGCAATATGGCCTGTAACAGTCAGTTAACAAACATTGTATGACTATAATATAAGAGATTACATTAACAGTGTTCCTACAAGCATCCACTGACAATGTATTGTGGAGGATGTTTAATCAAAAAATACATTGCCAAAGAAAAAAGAAGTACAAAGGCCGAATAAATATCTAGGAGGACATTCCTAGGAGGACTCAAGGCCAGGGAAGGCCGAATAAATATCTAGGAGAACATTCGCACTCAAGGCCAGAAAACAGAAAAGAAAAAACAGACAGGGCTTATCATCACTATCAAACACCACTCCACCACCGCTTCCTGTTATCACATGACCCAAGTTCACATTTAGGCATTAATTTAATGACACTTTAACCAGTTCCATTCATGGAAAGGCCCTGCGAAATCACAAGTGTGGGTTTGCCATGGCTAGTGAGTGGACCTATACATTTAGATTATTCTGTGACAATACTGATCCCTAAGGTCAGTGAACTTCCATGCTGAACTATAATCACCTGAAACTATAACCCCCCCTTCATCTTTGAACAGAAAGGGCTTATCACCAACGACCATGTTCAAGACTAATCTCTCTCATATTCATTTGGAAAGTCACAAATGTACGTCTGATCACCCATTTTTAAAACCATGCATTTCTGCTCTAACCGGTCTACTGAAATCAGACACACTGGCGAAAAAAGGCTTCCACTTACAAGTCGGATATGTGACACAAACCCATAACCTTGTGATAAAGGAAAGGAGGCATTTGTATAAACCTTTTTAAAAAGAACAGCAATTTCTGTACCCCCTTCTGAAGGAAAGGATATGATATTCTGGATTTCTCCATAAACACCATCACTCATCTTTGCAAAACAGTCTCTGCGTCTCTTACTAAGGCTATAGCTTTTGCTTGTATAAACTAGTCCTTTATGCACCATTCTCCTGTGCACTACCATTTCGTCTGGTGGATGTTTCTGTGCAGAAATGAAGGCTCTTTTTTCATCATCAGTTGTCTCTGTCACTCTGCCACTATCCAGAACAGTTGTGTCTTGACATTTTGTGAAACTCTTTACTCTTCGGTCATTTGTCATTTCCAGACAGAACTCCTTAACTTGCTCACTAACTGCATACCTTGTGGTAAAGAGTGGTATTGCTCTGTGCAACAGGAATTTGTTCACAATCTGCAGAGCTACACACTTTGTTCCATGCACCAGTTTCAACAGACCACCATTTGCATTTTCAAACACAAATGCTGAGTGTGCCCAGAGTGGCCCCCACAATTTCACTGATTTTGCAAGGTGAGTTAGCAGGTGTACATTAAAGCAGCACTCAGTAGCTTCGGGATTTCTTCGCTGTATTCTCGCTTTTTGCTCGCAGGTTTCTCTCTAGAGCTCCCCCCACAGCTTCGGAATAGATATTTGACAACACTGTTGTAAAAACTCGTTGGTGATTCTCAGACACCAGAGGCTAGTAGATCAACGACATCAAAGCAGATAGGACATTCGTTAAAACGTCTTCTTCATTCGGGTTCGATGCTGATACCAGAAGGCCTAGGTGCTTCACATAACGTGGTTGAAGTACACCATTCAGGACTGGCAAGCTGTAAAACAGGAGCCATGCTCGCCACTCTGAGGCTTTCCAGTACTTGTATTCTGCAAGGGGTCTGGGTAGTCGTGTTATTAGGTGTGGTGGCTTTATGTCCTTGATCCTGTTTTCTAGCACCCTCATAGTGTTGGGACTCCCAGTGTAATAGGGTTGATCACTGTTGTTCAAAATAAGCTCTGTGAGCTGTCTAATGACACCCAGTAAGACAGCATGCATATAGTCTGGAACAAAGCCCCACACTATATCAAAATAGGGCATGCTTATGAGTGGTGATGGACCTTTCACTCCTCTGACACTTCTGTTTTGTGTTACTGCTTGCTCCATATCTGCCAGCATTTTCTTTGCTTCTCTGTCAGGATATTCTGTGTCAGTCACAGTGTACTTCACCTGTTTCTCTACTAGAGTACCAGGATGTAAACAGAAGCCACAACCAAAGTACCCATTAAACTGTGTGGTGTTTTGCATGGCTGGTCTTGCCTTTGAGTCTACATAACAACATATTCCAACAATTTAGCTGTACACACATGTGCCATGTGCCATCACCCAAGCTGTCAGTGATCCCGGAGGGTCGTGTCCTGGCTGTGGTTACCCAGGGGAATCAAGCTGGCTCCACTTCCACTCCCGAGGCATCAGCCGTACCCGAAAGTCTCCTCGGCAAGCGAGGGAGACGGACCTCATGGGAGCGGCCTCAGAGTCCTCTGCGACGGAATCAGCCCTGTCTGAGACTGTCCTCCATGCCCCAGTCACAGCTCCTGTGAGTTTCCCCAACCAATTGCTAGTCCAACAATGGCATCTGCTCCGCGGCCAAGGAGAAAGAAGAGGAAGGGAGCCTCCAATCCTCTGTCTCTGTCTGTCCCTGAGCTCGCTCCAACTGAAAGCGCTGTCCCAGAGTCTACTGCTACGGATAGCGCTGTCCAAGAGCCCGCTGCATCAGAAAGCGCTGTCCTAGAGCCTGCTGCTATGGATGGCGCTGTCCCGGAGCCCGCTGCTGCTGAGGGCGCTGTCCAAGAGCCCGCAGCAACTGAAAGCACTGTCTCAGAGCCCGCTGCAACCGAAGGAACTGTTCCTGAACCGGCTGCTGAAGGCGTGGTTCCAGAGTCTGCAGCAGTGAGGGCTGTTTCCGAGCCTGCAGTCGTGAGTGCTGCAGAGAGGGCAGCGGCCGATTCAGCTGCTGATGCTGTTTCAGCTAGTCAAGAGATGCCGATCGTCATTGCTGCAAGAACCCTGTCAGAGTACTTATCCCGTCTTGTCAAGATCCTTGAAGTCCCTGTCAAGTCATCTAGTTCCAAACTAGGTACTAAGTACTCCAATACTTCTGTCATGATTCTGCCATCTAGTCTTTGATTTTCCCTGGTCTTGAGGCAGGATCATGACAGACCCATGTTTTATGTGCACACACATGGCCTTTTGCTGGGCCATGTGCTTGTGTTGTCTCGTCATCTAGCCCCGCCCTCCTTGTTATCCTTGTTTAGTCATTATTGTTTCCCCATTATCACCTGTTGCCCTCATCATTTGTTCCCTATTTAATCCCCTCATGTCTGCTGTCTTGTGTCAGTTCATTGTCAAACATTGTACTAATCATACCTGTGAGTACCTTGTGGAAAGTCTTGTCATTGTGAGAGCATTTATTAGAAGTATTGTTTGTTTATTGTTTAGTCTTGTCAGCCTAAGATTCCTTGTCCCGTCCTTGTTTTGCCTCCTCGTGGTTTTGTTTTCCTGTTTTTGTACCAATAAACCTTGTGTTCATTGTACCCTGTCTGCATTTGGGTTCATCTCCTGCATCTTCATAACAGAATGTCAAAACGCAAGTACAAATTGTACTTAGAGCCTAAGAGCAGAGTTACATTTCCCTGTGCAAAACTGAAAAGAAGACATTTGGATGTGAGTCAGTTCATGAGAAATATGTTGTAATCCTGTTACAGTGTATCAATATTATATAATTATATTGTATTCAAAGAATGTATGACTTCAGTCTTACCTGAAGATGTTCTTTAAAGGTGGCAGATGGCTCAGGATCACACACTGCAGATGTTGAGGTGAGAGAGTAATTATATATCTTTTTATAATTAAAAATACATAATTTCCCATTGGCCTTTGCTACATTTAGTACAGTTTTTTTACTCTGTGCTTGTGCCATCTCTTCTTGATCCTGTGCAGACCATGTCTCCATCTGGCGATCTTCAGCTGGATCCAGATGAAACGGCCAACATGGTGAGCTCTTCTACCAACCACACCTGCAGGCTTGTGGCACGTTGCTGTTGAAGTTGTTGTCTAAAAGTTACTCCTGGTTTTTCAGGCTTTGGCTTTCACCGGTGACCACACATATCAAGGGGACAGAATCAGTCCACACCTGAGTACTGCAGATGTTGAGGTGAGGGATTTATCTACTTTTTTTAATTAGGGAATGATGTAATTGGGCTTTACTACATTTAGTACTGTTCTTCTTGATCCTGTGCAGACCATGTCTCCATCTGGCGATCTTCAGCTGGATCCAGATGAAACGGCCAACATGGTGAGCTCTTTTACCAACCACACCTGCAGGCCTGTGGCACGTTGCTGTTGAAGTTGTTGTCTAAAAGTTACCCCTGGTTGTTCAGGCTTTGGCATTGACCAGTGACCAGTGGGTTTTGATTAGCTTTGTTACTAAAGGGTCTAACATATGGTGAGATAAGAAAGGAATAATTGACGACAGGCCGTTGAATTATTAGAAAAATAATGCACACCCGAGTGGTAATGCGGTCACGACGCGAAGCAGAGGGACACACTTAACGACCAGATGACACATTTTAGACTGACTGTTCCATCGACTGCAGCAGATTTGAACCCTCTGAGGTCGGCAAACGCGCCCCCGCGTTTTGCTGGATTTTCTTCACATTGTAGTACAATAAACTTAAATTACTCCGTCATTTATGGTTATACAGAAAAAAGAAATATAAAAAAAAGAATCTGTGATATTCTACTTTTGTATGTGTCCACTTACAATCAAATCAAAACATTGTGCTTTTGTAAAAAAAAGAAAATAAACAGGGTGTGCGTTCAGCCTCTCCGTCGCGGTAAACTTTTTTTTCTTGAGCACGTCTATAAACAAACACAACTCAGCGAATACTTGTCACACATTTATGAGCCATATACCTTTATACACATTTAAGTGTGTACTTATAAATGATCGGATTCAAACTGAAAACAAATACTCTCTGTTTAAGTAATTTGTATAAAACCAACAGGATGTCCAGTATCTCAAACGCTTGCTAATTACTTTTAATTCGACCACGCCCACTCGCGCAAAAGAGATTCACATGCAAATCTCCACATGCAACGCGAACGCCCTCGTTACCTCAAACACAAAACACCAAAACACTTCAAAAGTCTCTGCTTTTCGTCTAGTTTGGAAGACGCGCTGTGAGCTTACATTGGATTTAACTCAGAAGAAGAAGAACGCGATTTGAAGACAAGAAAGATGTAAGGTAACAAATTCTTACTTATTAGTTTATGGTATTGTTACATAAACTTCACATTGCAGTTGAACTGTTGCTAGATATATGGTGAATAATATACTAATTAGATCCGTGTTTACTGTTAAATACTGTTTGTGGATATCTGCTCAAACATAGATATGTATAACCATAATGTTTAATATTTTGGAGCACGATGGCGTTTGAATGTATCATATTTTGGAGCGCGATCGCGTTTGAAAGGAAAAATGCACCAAACATTAGGCTTTATGTTATTACTATTATCTCATTTCATATCATCATAACGAATGGAAACATTTGAAGTAACATAAGATAATCAATATATTTTTCTCTAGCATAGTTGTTCTTGAAATCTTTTGGAAGATTTAATTTATTGTTATTATTATTTTATGCAGCACTGCGTAGACTATGCCTACAAGGCCCAACAAACCTGGTGTTCATTATATATTGTTGGAAACGTGTGTGTGTATTCTGTGAATTTTAAAAAGCAATTTTAACCAGAAAAATCTAAAATGTATTCCCAAAATCGTGCAGGCCTAGTTTCTCTTGATATCAGTATGTTCACAGTTTTTTTCTTTTTTTTTTTCTTTCAGGGACCAGATGCAACTGAGTCCTGCTGACTTCAACATTTACATGAGTCTCTGTATATGAACATGGTAAAGTGAAAATCAAACACCTTGGAAATGAAAGGTATGTTTTTAGGAATGGCACAGAGGTCTCTGTCTTTGGATCATTGTTTTTAATGTGCTCTTTTGTCATTTGTATTTTTGGATTGTGTTGTGTTGTAAATAAATCCAAACAATCTAAAAGCCATTCTTTTTTAAATCTCCTCATTCTTTGTGCAAGGTTGCTCTGAATGACAGGGCCTGATAGCTCCTAATAGGGCGGTTAGGGGAGTGTCTTTGTCTTTCTCAGGTGTTGAAGGCTTACATATTCATGAGATGATCACGCCTCTTCGCATATGGCTTTCTCACACAAAATACGTCTTAGAAATTTTAAATCAATATATTGTCTTATCTGAATGAGCAGTCAGGGAGTTTTTCACATAGTTTTGGAGCAAATATTCTAGGCTACGTGATACAATTTTCAAAAGTCTTGTGAAGAAATAATCAGTATGGGTTTCATGGTCTTATTTCAGTGAGAATTTTTTTTTGTATTTTCAGAAACCACGCATAAATGTCATTATCTCAAAACTACAATCTTTTACATACATGCTGCTGATATATTATTGTAGCAGAGTTTGTGCTAAATACAGTGTAATAAGACTTTAGCCATGACAATGTCACAAGTAACAGAAATAAGCACAAATGTCAGAGCATGTCAGAACACCTCCAGGGCCAGAAAACAGCTCAGACCTCAGAGGGTTAAATACCGACTTTGAACACAGACTGAGCGTGCTGAACACGCGCTTGGCCATGATCAGTCAGAAGAATCAAATTACATCCATAACCGGCCTCTTTTGTTATGTCCTATTTTTGTCATGGACACACCCTCGTCCGCACCAGCACCAGACACGTTCACTCCACCCCTCTCGTTCACAATCACCAGAATTCTAATCATCTTCGACTGCCTTCATCACCTGTTCACACTCTGCAAGATCACTCACCCAGCACTATTTAGGTTCCTCATTCACTGCAGTTCACTGTCCGGTCTCGTCGCGACTACCTCGACCTACCTGACTTCTAGTATGTGCTACTCACCAGTTTTGATACCTACCATTCGGATTCCCGTTCCAGTCTGGTCCCCATATCGTCTCGTCTCGTCTGCCTGGTTCCTCGTCTTGCCTGTCAGCGCCCCGTCTCTCTGATTTTGTGAATAACCTGTATGTGTCCAACTCTTCCATGACAATTTTCCATTATTACAGTTAACTACGCGAAGTGATATGGATCTGTAATGCGGTCAAGACCTGCCTGGAACTACTTTAGCCGTGCGTTTCCCTGAAAATAATGCACACCTTAGAACGTTCGTCAACCAATCAGATTCAAGCATTCAACGGCCCTGTAGTATAAACTGATTTATACCATGGCTTGGTTTAATTTCCTATTGTCACGTATTCTTTAGAACATCAATCTCAAAGTTTTTCTATCGTAAAACGATATATATCGCCATATCGCACAGCCCTAGGCAGATGTAAAATATCCACAAATAATAATCACAATATTCCTAGATAATGAGAAGTTGCATGTATCACAATGCAAAGTGCAAGCATTAAAAGTAAGAAGCAGAATTCAGAATCCTTATAGCAGCAGGAATAAAAAGCTGTTTCTTAAACTTGATTGTTATGGTGGACAAAGACATGTAGTTTCTCCCAGAGGGCAGAGGCACATGCATCCTCATGCATGTGAATAACAGAACAAAACAGGGTCCCACTCATAAAAATATTCCTTATTACAATTATATGTCAAACTCCACCAGGTACCCTTTTAAATCAAGCTTGAATTAGTCTGATCATATAGTTAGTTCATTAAACAGCTTAATCCTGCTTTTATGAGCCTTCATTTTTGGTGCATGTTTTGTTGAATTCTTTTTTCTAAATGTTTCTTTGTGCTTTCAGGAACTTCATCTTGCTGCCAACTGCGGTGAAAATGAAAGTGAAGTCAGACCAGGTTCAAGCTGCGCAAATCTTGAGGTCAGGGCAGGGCACAACCCGTTCTGTGACACCGGTCAGTAGGGCTGTGCAATATGACCAAAATGTCATATCCCATTTCATATCCCGATAACGATACATATCCCAATATAGAACATTTTCTGTAAATTAATAAAATATCATGAGTTAAAAAAAAATGTATTTCTCTTCCACTGAGGAAAGAAAGACATGGATATCTTGGATGGCATTTGGGTGAGTAAATTATTAGGAAATTTTCATTTTGAGGTGAACTAATCATTGAACTGCTTAATTGATGATTTAAATTATTTTAATGCAATTAGCTCAGATTGGCCAATAATATCGGACGGCCAATTAATCGGTTGGGCTCTCTCAAACACCATATACCATCATATCGCACAGCCCTACCGGTCAGTCATACATTTGTTAGTTTACTGTCATTGTATGTAGACACATGCACTCAGAAATGTGTTTTCTTTGTAATTTTGTAGCTCATGTCTTCATCTGGTCGCTTTCTGCTTACATCTGAGCTGCAACCAAGTGACATGAACCAGCAGTTAGTTGAGATTCATCATCTGAAGGCAGTGTTTCTGGAGTTGATTCGGAAATTCCAGATATTCAAGAGATGATCCATTCAGACAGATTTTGCTACAGACATGGATTCAGTACTAATGTCAGCAGGTACAACGACAAAGGCTGAGGCACTCCTCATGGTGATGAGTCATGCAGCAAGGCATAATATAACAGGGACACAACTTCATGACTTATTAAAGCTCATAAATACTCTGTTTGGTGTAACGAATGGGCTAGAATCATGATTCTGTCTATTTCTGCACACAAATGCACATTCCTCTTGAAATCCAAAGCTTTTAGCCCCCGAACTCATGCATGGTAAATCAGGACTCTCTGCAAACTAAATGACCGGCCTGGTGTCACCAGGTCTGGGTTTAGATTGCTCTCTGACACCCTTTTACGACTCTGCGATCCTCTCAGAGACACTCCAGAACCTAAAACCAACATTTTTCTTCCCCTGTGGTGAGCTTCAAAGAGACCCACAGAAGAGATAAGGACTTTCTCCTGACACAGACAGTCCAACACACACACACCCAAACTTTGAACATTAAACTCATCATAAAGTCATTTCTAAAGTTATATGATATATTTTGTGATGTGTTGCATGTTTCCCATGTTACAATAGCATAGCCATGATATTTCTAGTCATGTAAGTGAACTTTAAATGCTTATAACATGCATATCTTATATATTGTGTATTCCTATAGTCTTTCATATGGCATGTTTTATATCATTTTAAATCTTGAGAGTTAACGGAGTTGAATCTCGATAATAGATTGCAATGATATGATTATTACTATATGAATCATCTTTCTAGAGTCGGAAGGCTCAAATTCTGACAACACCATAACTTATTCGAGTGGGTGTCTCTCAAGAGACAAAGGAACTTTTCCCGCTTCAGATCTTTGGACGTTAATTGGTTGTTCGCGCAACCAGAGGGTGAACCCATCTTTTACATAAAAGATCGATCCAGAAGACACACCTTGCACTTTGTCAGAGAGAGGTTCCGGCTCCACAACTCCCTAAGGAGTTCCTACGTTTTTCTTTTCTTTTCTTTAATCTTTGTCTTTATTTCGTCTTTGGACGTTTCCTACGTTCAGTGAAGTGAGCTTCGCCGGCAACTTTAACTTTAAGTAGAACCTTTAAACTTACCGCGAGTAACTATTTCCACTTATATATTGGGCCTTAAGTGCTCTCTGAAGGCCTGGGGTTCCAAAAGAGCATCTGACACCTTGACCTCTTCAGCAATAGACATGGGACCAAGCCCAAATATGTGTGAAATGTTTAAAATCAATTTCACCCATAACAATTATACTCCTCCAAATAATGTCAGCCTTTTTAATTTTAGGTAAATTTGTCAATTTATTTTATAGCCTATTGTTTTGTTGTTATTTGTTTGTTTTTTATTACCTTGTTAATTGTATTATTGTATGCTGCTTAGTAAAATGTTATTAAAAAAGTGATATAAGCATAGATGTTTTTTGTATAATAGTGTTGTTCTCTTACGAGAGGTTCTTTAATCCTTAATTTTGTATTTATTGTCAACGCGTTGCAGCAGCTAGCAGACCTAGAGCGAGCTAACTAGCGCGCTCATTGGCTGCTCTGCGGCAACTGCAGAAGCCTACCACTGAGCCCTGTGTGACGTCACGCTTCGCGCCCCCACGCGTCATAGAGCCAGAATGGGCGTGGCTTAGCGTATAAAAGACGGGCTCTGGAGCTGCTTACCTGATTTTCATCTCTTCAGCGAAGCTCTCTGCATCGCTGGATCTTTGAGAGAAGCCGCCGCCGTTGAAGCAAGCGACAGAGCAAGCTTAGTACAGCGTCTGAGGAAGGACGATTTCTCGCCGCCTTCAGCCATCTGTGCCTGCTACGCTATCCGCCGTCAGATAATACCCCGTCACAGGCCATTCTTGAGATTCGCCTTCGACGGACTGGTATATCAATACACCGTCCTCCCGTTTGGCCTGTCCCTAGCACCCCGTACATTTACGAAGTGCATGGACGCGGCTCTCGCTCCCCTCAGAAGTCGGGCATGCAAATATTGAACTATTTGGACGATTGGTTGATTCTAGCACAGTCCGAGATATAATTAAATCTCACAGAACGTTGCTTGTCAGCCATCTGGAAAACTTGGGTCTCACGGTCAACTGGACCAAGAGCTCATTACTGCCCAGTCAGACAGCCTCTTTTCTGAGGATAGAACTGGACTCCGTGTCTATGACGGCCCGCCTGTCGACACAGCGCGCGCGCCATGTTCGACACCTGGCCGCTTCATTCTGGACGGGCAGCCTTGTTCCCCTGAAAACTTTTCAGAGAATGTTAGGCTGCATGGCCTCAGCTGCAGTAGTGCTTCAGCTGGGCTTGCTACTTATGCGCCCGCTACAACGCTGGCTGAATGCACGAGTACCACATCGAGCTTGGGCTTCCAGCGGTCTGCGTATCAGAGTGACTCAGAGCTGCGTTTCAGCTCTGGAGCCTTGGATACCAGTTGGGAGTGACAATGGGAGCTATCTCGTACCGGAAGGTTATCTCGACAGACGCCTCCAACCTAGGTTGGGGCGCCCTCTTCGAGGGCAGGCCGGTCTTTGGCCAGTGGTCAGACCAGGAAAAGTGCCTTCACATGCGCTGAGGCACTTCCTCCCATGCCTGCGGGGCCACCATGTACTGGTTCGCACGGACAATATGTCAGTGGTGGCCTACGTGAATCGCCTGGGCGGTATCAGATCCAAAAATCTCAATGCTCTGGCGGAATGCCTCCTCGTTTGGGCTCAGCACTCCCTGCTCTCGCTGACCAGGCGCATGTGCCTGGTCGCCTGAACGACGGTCCAGACAGACTGTCCAGGGACAACGTTCCTCCGGGAGAATGGTCAGTGCATTCTCAAACAGTCCAGCTGCTTGGCGCCTTTTCGGCAAAGCGAAAGTCGACCTATTTGCGTCAAAATGTTATTTTCGAAGAACGAGGACGCGCTGGCCCAAGCATGGCACAGTTGCCCACTGTACGCTTTTCCCCCGATCTCGCTGTTACCACAGGTAATCAGGAGAATCAGGGAACTGGCCACTCGGTGCTCCTCATAGCCCCGCGATGGGAGAACCAAATTTGGTTCCCGGAGCTGAGCGGCTGACGGACTTAGCCCCATGGCCGATTCCGGTGAGAAGGGATCTCCTCTCTCAAGCCGGCGGCTCGATTTGGCATCCTCATCCAGAGCGCTGGTCTCTGCATGCATGGATAATCAACGGATACCCGTTGTCCTGCCAGAAGGGGTTGTGAACACTCTCCTTCTACGAGAAGGCTCTACGCGTCTGTGTTTACTAGCTTGTGCGCCGACAAAAACCTAGATCCACAAACCTGTGGGGTCTCTGGGGTGCTTTGTTTCCTTCAAGAGCTACTGGATAAGGGCAGGACCCCCTCCACGCTCAAAGTGTATGTTGCGGGCATTGCGGCGTTCGCAGAGTCGACGCGCGGCCAGTCAATAGGAAGGAACGAGTTCGTCATCCGCTTCCTTAGAGGAGCCAGGAGGATGAATCCCCCGCGACACCCGTCGGTTCCTATTTGGGATCTTTCTATAGTCCTGGAGGCTATGAAAGCACATCCCTTTGAACCTTTACAGACCGTGGATCTGACATACCTTTCACTCAAAACCGCTTTTCTGATGGCCCTGTCATCAGTCAAGCGTGTGGGTGACTTACACGCGTTATCTGTTAACACCGCGTGTCTCGAGTTTGGACCTAATGACTCTAAAGTCATCCTCGAGCCGAGACATGGTTTTGTCCCCAATGTGCTTGGCACTCCCTTCAGAGCGCAGGTTTATTACATTATCGGCCCTACCGGGATCCGGTAGCGAAGTCGATGTTAACCTCCTTTGCCCTGTTAGGGCGTTAAGGGTTTACGTCACGCGCTCCGCCGCCTTTAGGCGCTCGGAGCAGCTCTTCATTTCGTTAGGTGGGCGCGCCAAGGGCCTCGCCACCTCGAAACAGAGTCTGTCCAGGTGGATTGTGGACGCTATCGCGGCAGCATATGCGTCTAAAAACCTGCAGTGCCCCTTGGGCGTCGGGGCTCATTCCACTAGAGGCAGGCCTCTTCGTGGGCTTGGTCCAGCTGGATTTCTATTCACGACATTTGTATGGCAGCAGGCTGGCCTCCCCCTCTACATTTGTTCTGATAGATAAAAGCCCGCACCGGGTCCTTACATGCGCTTCGTGAGGAACACACGCACACTAACATATACAAGCAAGGTCTCTCGCTCCCTCTCTCTGCCGTGCGCGCGCTACGCATGCGCGCTCTTGCTCGCTCTTGCTCGCTCTAGATTCCGGGAGATTTTAAATGATTTGCGGGCATCAGGGAGCCGCGATCAACATGCGGGAGACTCCCGGAACTTCCGGGAGACTTGGGATGTCTGCGCAATACTCGTTCCCTCTTCTAGAGAGAACCGAGGTTACGTTAGTAACCGAATACGTTTTTAAAAATATTTTTCTTAGAGATTTTGAGATTTTTTTTTTATTGATCAAACATGCTCGGAATACAAGTTTCTCCAGTTCTGTGGCGGACAGATATGTGACTGCAGTCCGCCGCATGCTCCGCAGTCCGCACCAAGGTAAGCTGTTTCGCACTTTCCCTCGTGTTGCACTTGCCATCCCCATCAAGGACTTTGTAAGTATGTTGTAATATTGGTAATACTAATAGTGAGTGATTCCCGAAATGTTATCATAAAGTCGTTTTCGTTAGTCCCAGTTGGTCCAGCTAAGTCATCATTCAAATGTTTTTTCCTCCAAATGGACGTGCTAGCTAGCTAGCAAGGTAAAATGTTAACGTTAGCTAGTTAGCTAGCTGCTTGTATAGCGTCCATGCTAACATTACTTAAAAATGTTGCTGGGGTCGGCAAACGCACCACCGCGTTTTGCTCGATTTTTTTTCACATAGCAGCAAAATAGACTTAAAATACTCCGTCATTTATGGTCATACAGACTTAAGAAATATGAAAAAATAAACTGTTAAATGCCTACTTTTTTATGTGTCCACTTACAAGCGAAAACAAAACATTGTGCTTTTATAAAATAAAGAAAATAAACAGGGTGTGCTTTCTGGTTCTCCGTCACGTGAACCTTTTTTTTTTTTTTTACTAAATAAAAGTAAAAAAAATAGCATGAGCTATACTAAATAAAAGTAAAAAAAATAGCATGAGCTATATCTTTAAATCATTTAATTGTCTACTTTTAAATTATCTAATTCAAAACTAAAACGAATATTCTCTGTTTATGTAATTTGTATGAAAAGAGAGAGATGTCAGTCGTTCTCATTACAGCTCATTCATGACTGACTGATGTTTGTGACTGATGTTTCTGCTCTGCGTTGCATCCAGGTCTGTGGGCCGTGACAGGTCAACTAGTGGTGAGTTTAACTTTTCATTTTTAGATGATCAAATCAGCATACAGGTAACTAACACTATTGATAATGACTGATTGATGTTTATGCTCTGCGTTGCTTAGGAACATCCAGGTCTGTGGGCCGTGACAGGTCAACTAGTCGTGAGTTTAACTTTTCATTTTTAGATGATCAAATCAGCATGCAGGTAACTAACACTATTGATAATGACTGACTGATGTTTCCGACTGATGTTTCTGCTCTGCGTTGCTTAGGTACATCCATGTCTGTGGGCCGCGACAGGTCAAATAGTGGTGAGTTTAACATTTCATTTTTAGAATATCAATTCAGCATGCAGATCAGTAGCACTATTGATCATGACAAACTGATGCTTCAGTTTTGGGTTGCACAGGTTCGTCCAGGTCCAGGTCCAGGTACGTGGGCCAGGACAGTTCAAGTAGTCGTAAGTATAGCCAGTCGCAGTTGGTTTGACTTATTGAATATCAAATCAGCATAGGTCATTAGCACTATTGATTATGGCTAAATTTGGGTTGCACAGGTTCATCCAGGTCCAGGTCCAGGTACGTGGGCCGGGACAGTTCAAGTAGTCGTGAGTATTGCCAGTTACATTTGGCAAATTAGCATGAAGAATACTATTGCTACTGGACTGACTAATGTTGGTGGTTTGGGTTTCTCAGGTGTACCCAGGTCCCAGGCTGAGGAGAGCAGGTCCATAGATGGTGAATGTCATTGGTTGTATCTAGGGCTGGGCGATATATCGCACGATATTGTATGCGCATCTCGTCAGTAAAGCCGGTTCCTTGATTAGTAGTAAATCACCATCACCTGCTTTAGATGGAGCGGCATTTACTACAAAGAGCCGTAGTTAACTGACAAGCTGAGCCATATCACATTAATATCGCGGCCGTATCGCCAGCGATATTTAATGCGATATGGCTCAGCTTGTCAGTTAACTACGGCTCTTTGTACACAGCAAAAACTCCAGTGTTAAATTAACACTCCTGGGAGTGTATATGAACACTCAAGAGTGTTGAAGTTAATGAGATAATTAAGTGATTAATTTAGTGATGATTGAACATTATTGAAGACACCTGATGTTAACAAGTAGAATCACTGAAGGAGCAAATCACAAATTGTAAGTTACCATTATGGCGATGATTGTTTGCTTTAGTTGGGCTCTTGAGCCTTATGTGTTTACTTTAGATTTTGTTTGGCTGTTGTATCTGAGTTATAACTGCCAGATGAACAAAGAAAAAAAAAGTGATCTGATGGTGTTGGTTATATTATGACATTCATCATTTGAACTTGATCACTGAACTCATTAAGATTCTTCTTTCTGACTTCGATGTATGTTGTTGGTTACAGCATAACTGTGAATCTGCATAAATGGCCAGAATTTTTTATATAATATAAAGGATTTCTTAAAAGTTGTTTAAAAAAAAACGTTCTTTTAGGCACACACAGATGTCAAGATTCAGTCAATGCATCTCAACAATGGTGACGAGCAGAATATTCAATTAGGAAAAGTAAATTACATAGACAATTCAGATCATAATTTATTCATACCGCAATGGATGATGAGAGCCATTGATGAGTTGTGATTGGTGGCAGACACTGCAACATGCTTTATTATTGTCACCATTGTTGAGATTCACAGGCTGATTATTGATGTCTGTGTTTCTAAATAAATTCATTTGAAAGTCTTTTGATCAGAACAATGTTTATTAAATATTTTGAATTATAAGTAAAGTACTGATAATCGCAGGCTGAAGAATCACAAAACTGCTGCTAACAGTTAAACCAAACTATTTCAATAAGTTTCATTTTTCAGATCACAGCATGATTATGTCAAACATAACCAATACTATCAGATCACACTTTACTTTGTTCATTTAACTGTTATAAATCAATAACAGCAGTCAAACAACAGTAAACATTTAAGTAAACATGTAATGGTCAAGACCCCAACTAAAGCAAGCACCCATCACCACAATGGTAACTTACAATTTGTGATTTTCTCCTTCAGTGATTCTGCTTGTTAACATCAGGTGTCTTCAATAATGCTCAATAATCACTTAATTAATCTCTTAATTATCTCATTAACTTTAACACTCTTGAGTGTTAATTTAACACTCTTAGGGCGCTTTCACACTGGCAGTTTAGTGCGGACCGGGGCACGGTTCGCATGAAAAATCGCTAATGTGAACGCTGTCATCGGACCCGGGTGCGCACTAGAGTACCGAACCCGAGACTACCTGGAGGAGGTGGTCTGAGCTCGGTTGCTCCCGAACCGTGGCGCGGTTCGCGTTAATGTGCAAGCAACACGGACTCGGGTGCGCGCTTGTTCAGGAAGTATAGTATCCCGCGCATGCGTATCACTGTCGCATCAGTGAAAAATCTTCTGCGAGCAGCAGAAACACGGCGTCCCCTGGATATGTGCTGAATTACACCATGTAATGAACATAAACGTAGTTGTCTCTCACTATGTTGTGCATAGTAGCACCAAAAAAAGACACATTACAGCTATGCTCAGTCGAGTTGTATTCTCCATGCGTTTTCCGTGTGCGTTTGCGATGACGTAAGATCACTGCAAACGCACCTGGGTTCGATACAACTAATTGAGTGTGAAACCAGACCAACGCTGCGGGGGCGCTGGGAACTAGCGCACTCGGGTTCGGACCGCAGCAAACGAACCCAGTGGAAAAACGCCCTTATTTGAACACTTTACACTCTTGAGTGTGGACTCATATACACTCACAGCCCCAGGAGTGTTAATTTAACACCGCTCCATCTGAAAGCAGGTGATGGTGATTTACTATAATCAAGGGAACCGGCTTTACTGATGAGATGCGCTTAACAATATCGCGCGATATATCGCCAGCCCTAGTTGTATCACTCAATGAGGCACATTGTACATATGTTCTAAATATATTGATCGCTTCACACACTTTTTTCTTTCCTGCTTAGGTCTTTCACATGCAAGGTCCATTTACAATAGGGCTGTGCCAACCACATTCCCCCTGTCAGAAGCGAGTAAGTACAAGAATATTTTCATGTGACACCCAGACTAATTACTTATGTATTATAACATTGCATTCTCTTTGTAACTGTTTGGTAAATCAGACTTCAGGTTTTCATCTTGTTGCTTTGTTATTTATAATATTTAGTCTAGAACCATCTCTTAATAAAATTGTTCTTTAATGAAACTGATTTGTCAAATACAGGGTTAAGGTTTCCCTGTTGAATAAAGTGTTAAGTAACTAATTGAATAGTCATTAATTTTTCTGAAATGCCTTGCTGTTATCAAAGAACCATGATTATAGTGAGTAATATTTTTTTTCTTAATTTCTCATTATTGCCAGAGTTCCAGAAAATAGTACTCACAAAGCTGGTGACTCTCACTGATGAAGTCATAAAACTGCAGAGGAGCGTTCCTCACTCTGGAATTGAAATAACAAGGATGGACACCTTGGAAGAGTTCCAGAGGGAGTTGGCTTCTCTTCTGGAAACGCACAAATTTGAAACCTTGGTAAGAAGTTTTCAACCTCTAATGCCAATAGGGGTTATGCGGAACGCCGAGCGTTCGAACCGGAAAACAGGCCTAATCATTTCCGCTTTTCACTTCAGTACACATCTGCAGTGGTAGGTGATCTCTTAGGTAAATGTTAAGTTTAGCTTATTATAATAAAATTCTTATTTCTGATCAAACTTTAGTGTATTTCTTTTAATTAAAATGTTGGAATGTTAAAATATCAGAAACGGCAACATCCGCTGCGTGTCAGTCAGGGTGATATGGGTCCGAAAGATTAGGCGTGATAATTTCGTTATAAGGAGACACACACTGTCTGCAGTCGGCATTTTATGCCAGAAGATATATGCAACACAGTAATACAGCAGAATCTTATTTATTGATACATTTCAATATCGATCCAGCTTAACATTACTACAATGTGCTGGTTGACAAGTAGTTAACGTTAATGCTAATGCTTGGTGGTTAAAGCCAAAA
This sequence comes from Leuciscus waleckii, assembly GCA_900092035.1. Taxonomy (NCBI): domain Eukaryota; kingdom Metazoa; phylum Chordata; class Actinopteri; order Cypriniformes; family Leuciscidae; genus Leuciscus; species Leuciscus waleckii. Next base: position 18,036,102 of record FLSR01004878.1, on the reverse strand, counting down.
TGCAACCTAGGATCTTTTTGGGAATGTACCCAAGTCAAACTTTTGTTTAAAAGCATAATTAGGATGGAAGCGCCACTTTTAAGATTCACTGTATTTTCATTTTCGGTCAAATGGCCTTTTGAATGGGAGTGCTAGGGGCACTTCTATGATAGCATCAAAATCACTATTTTTAAAACACTAAGAAGGCTTGTGTTGTGAAGCATCTGAGTCAGAGAGATCCATTTGCAGCTTAATTTATTGAGCAGAGTAGTCAAACAGGCAAAGGTCAAAACCAGCAGATACAGCAGTGAAGACAGGGCAGTGAAGACGTTAAGGACTGCAAGCACAAAGTGCTGGACAGGTATTTACTTAACAGACACAGGTCTTTAGACATTTGACCAGAACAGTTGATAATGTTAGTTGAGCTCTGCTTTGGTTTTCTTGTGTCCCCAATTTGTTTTCATTTGGTGGTTGACAGAGTTTGGTGTCACGGAAACACCATCAACAGCACCAGACCTCAACACTCCACCCACTCGTTCCATGTCTCCTGAGTATTAATCACCTTCACCTGTCATCACCACCTGTCTGCAATCATCACTCTCATCACCAGCACCATAAAGACACCCCAGTTCCCTCAGTTCACTGTCTGGTCTCGTCGCTATTACATCGACAACCTGACTCTCCTTCGGGAACTCTCCAGCTTGTTATTTCAGACTTACCTGCATCGTGTATTCTCACCTGGTGTCCATGAGACATCCTTCAGCCACTCTGATCCTCCAGTCTTCTGCCTGTCGTCCATCATCTTCCCATCACGACATCATCAAACCTGCACCAGATAAGAGACTCTGTCAATTCCAACATCTGCATCTGTTATCTAATCGTTCTTCAATTCATCTACTCACCTGCTGTGTCAATTCCAACATCTGCATCTGTTTCTAAATCGTTCTTCAATTCATCTACTCACCTGCTGTGTCTGTTCCTAAGTGCTTTAAATAAACCATCTTTTACTTTACCTGTTTGTGTCATTCTGTTTCATGACAGAAGACCAGACCAACATGCACGAACCAACAGATTATGGCGAAGAGGACGATTCAACCCTGGTCACAGTCGCTGAAGTATTGCAAGAAATTCAGCGCGCTATTCATTCACCCGTCATCAGTTCTTCCTCGTCTGCCTCTGTCAGTCCCATGGCTCTGGTGAGGAGGGGGAGTGCAGTGGTTTTCTTCTTCAGTGCAAACTCTTTATGGAGATGCAAGCTTCACACTTCGCACGCATCTGAAAGAGCGAAAATTGCGTTTGTTATATCCCTTCTCACCGGACGAGCACTTCTCTGGGCTCGGGCGCTATGAGATGCGAATGGAGTCGTTACTCAATCCCACCACCAGCCCTCCAGCATCATCAACTCATGCAAATTGACTCTGCCTATCTATCATCAACTGAACGTCAACGCCACATCCACATCAATCTCTGTCTCTGTGGAACAGCAGATCATCATCTTGTCACCTGTCCAGTCCGTCCCCCACGACCAGCGGTGAGTACAGTTCGACTTCCTACACCAATTTCCTCCATGAAATACACTCCTGTACTGTTAATGTATATTCAACGATCTCTTCCAGCGAAAACGCTGATCGATTCCGGTGCCGCTGTCAATTTCATCTCGCTCTCCACACTTCAAAAACGATGAGTCCGCCAAAGAACCACTCAAGTCCTTCACGTGCAGTCCATCCTTGAAAAGCCGCTCGGTCGTGGGCTGATTCGGTATTGCAGTCCCACCATCAAAATGAGAATTGGATGCTTGCATGAGGAGGAACTTTCGTTCTTGGTGCTGGAGGGCTCAACAGCGGACATCATCCTGGGATGCCTGTGGCTGGAACATCACTCGCCTCACATTTGCTGGTCTCAGGTGAAATATGTCAGTGGGGAAAAGACTGTTTTTCTTATTGTCTGTATCCTGTAAGAAAATTCATCATCCACGGTGGATGCAACTTCATTCGTACATCCGTATCCGAAGTCGCAATCTGCTCTACTTCTGTCGAGAGTCCAGCCACCAAAGTACATCAAGAGATACCAACCATCTACCGGCGTTCCAGGATGTTTTCAGTAAACAACTGGCAACAAAACTTCCACCACATCGGCCATGTGACTGTGCGATAGACCTGCTGCCTGGGGCTACTACACCACGTGTGAAAATCTAACCGTTGTCCATCCCGGAGCAGAAGGCCATGGAGGAGTGTATCGAGGAGGCTCTTCGTTAAGAATTCATTCGACCATCCACGTCCCCTGCCGCGTCCAGCTTCTTTTCCGTCGGTAAAAAGGACGGAGGCTTGCGCCCCTGCATTGATTACCGCACCCTCAATGCCTCCACTGTCAAATACCGGTATCCCCTACCTCTGTTCCCAGCCGCCCTGGAACAACTACGTGGTGCTCGGATATTTTCTAAACTGGACCTTTGCAGTGCCTACAACCTAGTACGTATACGAAAAAGAGATGAATGGAAGACGGCGTTCATCACTCCTGCAGGCCATTATGAATATAGGGTCATGCCCTATGGGCTTTCCAATGCTCCCGCCATCTTCCAAGGGTTCATGAATGAGATCTTCAGAGATTTTCTTAAATGGTTTGTCATTGTGTATATTGATGACATTCTCATCTACTCTGCCAGTCTATCCGAGCACCACCACCATGTGAAACAAGTACTTCAATGGCTACGTGGGCATCAGCTATTTCTCAAACTGGAAAAATGTGAGTTCCACCAAGAGATGGTCCAGTTCCTGGGTTACGTGATTAACCAACATGGAATCTCTATGGACCAGAGGAAGGTGGAGGCTGTTTCCAACTGGCCGTTACGGTCAACCATCAAAGAGCTTCAACACTTCTTAGGATTCGCCAACTTCTATCGGCGATTCATACTGGGCTTCAGCAAATCAGCGCACCCATCACTTCTCTGTTGAGAAAAGGGGCCAAGTCTCTGTCCTATTTAGCCACCTATGCCTTCGGGAAGCTCAAAGTCTCCTTCAGTTCCGCTCCTACCCTCGTTCATCCGAACCCTGATCTTCCATTCCTCGTCGAAGTTGACGCCTCAACCACCGGGGTGGGAGCGGTCCTTTCCCAGCGGCAGGGGAAGCCTCCCAGACTCCATCCATGTGCCTTCTTTTTAAAGAAACTGTCCCCGGCGGAGCAGAATTACGACATCGGCAACCGGGAACTGTTGGCCATAAAACTGGCTTTGGAAGAATGGAGACACTGGCTGGAGGGAGCGAAATTGCCCTTTGAAGTCATCACTGATCACCGTAACCTAGAATACCTTCGAGATGCAAAAAGACTCAACACCCGTCAAGCCCGCTGGTCACTCTTCTTCACCCGGTTTAACTTCAAAGTAACCTATCGACCAGGAGAAAAGAACACAAAAGCTGATTCCCTCTCTCGTCTGTACCAACCTGAATCCATCTCCACAAATCCTGAACCTATCCTCCCTCCAGCCATGATTGTCAGTCCAGTGGAGTTTGGATGACCATATCGCTGAAGCCACTCTATCTGAACCTGCTCCGCCGGGAGGTCCTGAGGGACGGACCTTTGTACCATCCCGTCTACGTCTGTCCCTCATGGACTCAGTCCATACATCTCCGGGCTCTGGACACCCAGGCAGCCAACAAACCCTCTCGCTCCTCCAACAACACTACTGGTGGCCCAATATGACCCAGGATATCTCCCGGTATGTAAAGAGTTGCTCAGTCTATGCCATGGCTAAAGTCCCCAGACGGCTTCCTGAAGGTAAACTTGTACCTTTACCTGTACCTCATCAAATTCCTACACCTGTGTGTTGGTCGTGGTAGACCGTTTCTCAAAAGCCTGCAAATTGATTCCTCTGCCTGGTTTACCCACAGCTTTCGAGACTGCAGAGACTCTCTTCAACCAAATCTTCAGACATTTTGGCATACCCGAAACACTGTATCAGACCGTGGTCCACAATTCATATCCAGGGTATGGAGATCCTTCTCAACCTCCTGGGAGTATCTGTAAGTTTGACTTCTGGATATCATCCGTAATCGAATGGCCAGACTGAGAGGAAGATACAGGAGATCAGGAGATACCTGCGGTCATATTGCCATGACCATCAGGACTGCTGGAGCCGCTACCTACCCTGGGCCGAGTATGCACAGAACTCCCTACAGCAATCCACCACGGGTCTAATGCCCTTTCAGTGCATACTCGGCTACCAACCGCCCCTGTTTCCCTGGTCAGGAGAGCCTTCCGACGTTCCAGCAGTCCACCACTGGTTTCAAGAGCGAGAGGGTCTGGGACTCAGCACACGTCCATCTACAGAGGGCTGTTCGGAGACACAAGAGCCAGGCCGACGCAAGAAGTGGTTAAACTTTACCTGTTTGTGTCATTCTGTTTCATGACATTTAGTTGATGGTTTAAGTAAGGAGCAGGACTGTACCTTTCTTTAAAATGAATTTAAGCTCCGGTCGATTTATGTTAACTGCTCCTCAGATCTCTGCAGGGAAAATCGATGATTGTGATTGGTTTAGAGAAGTGCTAATAAACCAGTGCACATTTTTCTCCAATCCCAGATGCTGCACCGAAAACGCGTGCATGCTAGAAATAGAACTGACACCTATTTTTCATGCGATGATATGTTGATGTTTGAAAGTCTCTAGGTTTTGACCTAAATGCAGATATAAATGTAATAAAAAAATAATAATTTATTACACCTTAATATATTGCACCTGTCAATACAGAACAAAATATTCTATAGCCTATTTTGCCATCAATACTTCCGATGTTGTCTTTGCTGTAATCAAATCAGTATATATTTGTTTAACATGAAGTGTACTACTGTTTGAGTGCAGTAAATCAATTGGAAACATGCGTTTGTACAGACAAGGCATGTTTCTGGTGTGCAAAGACATCGAAAACGCCATGCAGCCGCCACGCAACAGAAACGCCAGGCTCATGCGACGCGCCAGTGTGTAGCCAGCCTAAGGCTGACGCTGGCTAATTTATGCAGCCCTGTGCCATCTGAGCCAAGCAAGAGGTCTGATGTATGTAGAGATCTGTATGGTTATATTGTATCAGTCTGTCGTTTTCAGGCGATTTGATGAAGGTAAAAATATGATGAATTCAAATCATTTTGAATTCCTGCAGAAAAAAGTTGAGACGATTCAACTTATTGGAGAAATGCAACCTGCGGTCACCATGCATGGACAATCATGTTACCGGCGTGTGTGTGTGTGTGGAATAATTGCTAGGGGTGTAATGGTTCACAAAATTCACGGTTCGGTTCGATACGATACACTTGTGTCACGGTACGGTTCGGTACATTTTCGATACAGCAAAAAGAAAGAAATGCCAGAGAAATTTCCTTGATTTAATTTTTATTTATTTTTTTATTAAAAATAACATCATAAAGTATGATTTTTTTTACTTTGAGCAATTCTGGAGCTATAATTGACTCTTCTTAGGAGCATATAAAACAAAACAGCTCCTTGGAAAAAATTAAATGTAATATTGTAGTAGTTATAAACAAAGGTTTATTTTAGTTCAGATTAACATTTGAGGGCAGCAATTGTATTCATAACGTCAAAATAAAACCGACGTAATGTTACTTGAAGGCATAGTCTACTATTCCTGCCAAACTTCCATGGTTGCAGTTAGTGTTACTACAGTAAATCCATGGTGAATGTTGCTGATCTGTGGACACTGGATAGTTCATTCATTGCACAATGTTTCTTCCAGGTTTCCACGTCAGCGCTGTTTGATCCGTTAACCCTCTGAGGTCTGAGCTGTTTTCTGGGCCATGGAGGTGTTCTGACATGCTCTGACATTTGTGTTTTTTTCTGTTACTGTACCAACTCGATTGCGTCTGTCCCTCATGGACTCAGTACACACATCTCTGGGCTCTGGACACCCAGGCAGCCAACAAACCCTCTCGCTCTCCACAACGCTACTGGTGGCCCAATATGACCCAGGATATCTTCCGGTATGTAAAGAGTTGCTCAATCTGTGCCATGGCTAAAGTCCCCAGACGGCTTCCTGAAGGTAAACTTGTACCTCAACCTCTACCCACAAGACCTTGGTCTCATATCGGGGTGGACTTCATTACGGATCTTCCTTTATCAAATTCCTACACCTGTGTGTTGGTCATGGTAGACCGTTTCTCAAAAGCCTGCAAATTGATTCCTCTGCCTGGTTTACCCACAGCCTTCGAGACTGCAGAGACTCTCTTCAACCAAATCTTCAGACATTTTGGCATACCCGAAGACATTGTATCAGACCGTGGTCCACAATTCATATCCAGGATATGGAGATCCTTCTTCAACCTCTTGGGAGTATCTGTAAGTTTGACTTATGGATATCATCCGCAGTCCAATTGCCAGACTGAGAAGAAGATACAGGAGATCGGGAGGTACCTGCGGTCATATTGCCACGACCATCAGGACTGCTGGAGCCGCTACCTACCCTGGGCCGAGTATGCACAAAACTCCCTACAGCAGTCCACCACGGGTCTAACACTCTTTCAGTGCATACTCGGCTACCAACCGCCCCTGTTTCCCTGGTCAGGAGAGCCTTCCGACGTTCCAGCAGTCCACCACTGGTTTCAAGAGAGCCAGAGGGTCTGGGACTCAGCACACGTCCATCTACAGAGGGCTGTTCGGAGACACGAGCCAGGCCGATGCAAGAAGATCAGCGCATTGTCTGGCTCTCCACCAGGGACATCCGTCTCCGACAGCCCTGCCGCAAGCTGAGTCCCAGGTACATCGGGCCGTTCGCAATTCAGAGGCAGATCAATGAGGTCACCTACCGGTTAACACTCCCTTCACACTATCGCATCTCACCTTCATTCCATGTCTCACTCCTGAAACCTTACACTAACCATCTGATTCCTTCCTCCCCAGGGTCTGGTGCTGGAGACGTACCTCCTCCTCCTCCTGTAGATCCTTCGGAAGAAAATATCTCAGATCCAAGACATCCTCGACTCCCGGAGACGGGGCGGACACTTAGAATACCTTGTAGACTGGGAGAGTTTTGGCCCAGAGGAAAGATGTTGGGTTCACCGTGATGACATCTTAGATCCAACACTTTCATGCTGCTCATCTCAGTTGTCCAGCGGCGAGAGGTCCTGGAGGGGGTACTTTCACGGAAACACCATCGACAGCACCAGACCTCCACACTCTGCCCACTCGTTCCATGTCTCCTGAATATTAATCACCTTCACCTGTCATCCCACATGTCTGCAATCTGCACTCTCATCACCAGCACCATATAGACACCCCAGTTCCCTCAGTTCACTGTCTGGTCTCGTTGCGATTACCTCGACAACCTGACTGTCCTTCGGGAACTCTCCAGCCTGTTATTCAGACTTACCTGCATCGTGTATACTCACCTGACGTCCATGACACATCCTTCAGCCACTCTGATCCTTAAGTCTTCTGCCTGAGATCCATCTTCTTCCCATCTCGACATCACCAAACCTGCACCAGATAAGAGACTCAGTCAATTCCAACATCTTCATCCATTATCTAAATCGTTCTTCAATTCATCTAATCACCTGCCATGTCTGTTCCTAAGTGCTTTAAATAAACCATATTTTACTTTACCTGTTTGTGTCATTCTGTTTTATGACAACTCCAACTTAGACCACCTGGTAACGGGTGCTTTTATTCCCTCCAATCTCCAACCAATAGACCAGAACTCTTTTTCCAATTGACTTTAACAGATGAGATATTACCAAAATCATGTACTATTGAAGTCATTTTGTTTACATCATCTTTGTTTAATAACTATAAAATCATCTGCATAAGCTGATGTATACACAGGTGCAAACTATTTTAAGCCCCATTGAGTCATTGTGAAACCTATACAATAAAGGTTAAATAATTAATGTATACAACATGCCTGAGAATGAGAAACATTGTGCTCCATAATTTTTTTTTTTGCTCCACACGATCAAAAGCCTTCTTGATCCATTGTAAACAAGCAAAATTAAAAAAAAAAAAACTATTTTGAATTACTTACATTTACATTTATTAATTTCTATTTTGAATTACTTAAATTTACATTTATTAATTTAGCAGATGCTTTTATCCAAAGTGACTTACAAATGAGAACAATAATAATAATAATTCGTTACATTTATATAGCGCTTTTTCTGAGACCTCAAAGCGCTTTACATAGAAGGGGGAAATCTCCTCAACCATCACCAATGTGCAGCATCCACTTGGATGATGCGACGGCAGCCATATTGCGCCAGAGCGCCCACCACACACCAGCTTACTGGTGGAGAGGAGACAGTGATGAAGCCAATCAGTATATGGGGATGATTAGGAGGCCATGATCGACAGAGGCCAAGGGGCAAATTTGGCCAGGACACCGGGGTTACACCCCTACTCACCCCTACTATTACCATAGGGTTATTACATATGACAGCAAAGCCATGATTATGAGTCACGATTGTTGAATCATAATTATTATGAATGTCAATATTGTGCATAATTATTTAGTATCTGTAATTAAATGTACACGCAAAGGCAGATATGAAATGAGAATGCCTGTTTCTGACGGGAGGAAAGAGAGAGCGTTTTTCAGCTCTCTTGGTGTAACAGATAAGACAGCTCCAGTAATCTGACTCTAAGACTCTGGATAAAGGCAGTTTGTCTCTTCGTGGGCCGTCTGTCAACACCTGCTTGGTAATTAGGCCTAATTATGAGAGAGAGTTCGCTTCCCCTTCATGTTATTAAATAAGAAGCAGCCACGTCAGCCAGGTATCTCTCAACACAGGCAAAGGGCTGGCGACCTTCAGATCAAACACAGGCTCTATCTGTGCCCCCTGCGCTGCAACTTCTACCGGAGGAGGGGGAGCAGCAGTCATTTTAATGTGGGCTTCAAAGATCGATGATAGGCGGTCCGCATTCCTCTCTCTGTGGAATCAGTGGATTCAATGATGGGCAGCCACACACCTCTGCCCAAACCACTGTCATGTGCTGCCATTCATAAATAAGCCCAACTAAGATCCTGCAGATTGTGGGAATATAGAATGTGATTACTGGTGCCCTCGTGGAGCAGGTGGATGCCATCTTTAAAGCGCTGCTGTGACAAAGCATTATGGGAAACTTAAAAAAAAAAATCTGAGTAGGCGGCTTATTACCTTGCGTTTGATTTTCAGGAGCTGTGTCCTTGTGGTTAGTGCATTGAGGTGTGCAAGTTAAGTTCTAGCATTATTATTTTGTGTTCTCCATTTTCTTCCCTGTAAATAAAAACGTCACAAAAGGCCAAAAAGATTGTGCTATTACCCATCTAACCAGACTTAGGGCTTTTTCAGTTGTTTTACTGTCCACCAGGCAAAAATCATGTAGGCTTAGGGTGTGTTCACACTTTGCAGATATGGTTGAATTAAAACGAAAGGTGCAACTGCAGTTCGTTTGAATTGAATCGATGTGCATGCAAATTGGATTTGCTTTCGCAGTGCAGAAAACAGCGTCTTCTTGACATGTCGACAATAGGAACCAAACCGTTCCAAGCCTCAGCTACAAAGTTTGGCTTGACCAACAATAAAGTTAATTAATTGACATCTATATTTATGTAGTTTATCATACTTAAAACCCAGTATAAAACATTGCTTTGTATAGAAAAAAATACCTAATAAAGAAAATAAAAAAGGTTGTCCAATCAAATCCAGAAAAGGATGATCCATAAGAAAAGTGGTGCATGAAGTCCCAATCCCATTCACCATAAGTACAATGGTTTGTGCTAATGGATTCCACACTAGATTTTGAGGTCCAATCAGTAATCGCTGAATGAACTGTAACCGAAAGTGTTCCTCTGCTGACAAGATCAACCAAGCCTTGACCTCCATCTATTGGCAGAAAAAAAGAACACTCTGAGGTGTCCAGTGCAAATTGTCCCAGAAAAAGTTAACCATCTCTCCTTGAAGCTTTGGTAAAAGTCCAACAGGTGGATCAGCACATGCAAATTTATGCCATAGAGAGGACCCCACCAGATTATTGATTATAAGTGTGCAACCTCTATAAGACAGTTGGGGAAGTAGCCATTTCCATTTTTATAAACGTCCTTTGTTTTTTTCTAACGTCCCAATTCTTTCAAACTAAATTATCATTAACTAAAAAAATTCCAAGGTATTTTAATCAACCTTTCTTCCAGATTAAACTTCCAGGTACATTGGGAGGTCCTTTATTCCAATCACCCATTAAAAGGGCCTCACTTTTTCTCCAGTTGACTTTTGCAGAAGATTTTATTTATTTTTTTAACTGTTAGCAATAATCTCTAATGTTTTAACATCAACAACACCAGAGATAAAAACAATTACATCAGCATAAGTAGAAAGGTGCAAAGAGACATTACAGTGTGGTATAGTAAACTCACTTAAATCAGTTCTGAATTTATGAAGTAGAGGTTCAGTAGCCAGGGAGTATAACATTCCCGACAAAGCACATCATTGTCTAACTCCCCTCTGAACTTCAAAAGGAGCAGTCAGACCACCACTGACTTTGAGTATTCTCTCTGTGTTACTATACATGGCCACAATTATTTATACAACTGACTAAAACCAAAAGCTTCTAACACATCTCTCAAGAATGCATGTTCTACATGGTCAAAGGCTTTTCCTGGTCGAACGAAATCAGACCACAATTAACACCTGATAGCCTTGCAACCTCTAGATCAGTGGTTCTCAACTCCAGTCCTCGGGACCCGCTGCTCTGCACATTTTGTATGTCTCCCTTATTTAACACACCTGAACCAGATCATCAGCTCATCAGGAGAGACTCCATGAACTGATTTGAGTGTGTCAGATAAGAGAGACATACAAAATGTATGCAAATTCGTTTTCCAGACGCGCCTCTGTTCATGGTTGCATAGCAACGACAGACGCAACGGGAGAGCATGCGCTTGTGGAAAGGAGAAGCGGTGCAAACTGCGCTCTCCATGATGAAGAGGAAGTATCAGCAAAGAATTAATTGATTTCTAGCCCTTGCATTAGCTTTACTACTAGATATATTCATGGAGATGAGAAATAAAAAGCCGCCCTGTACAGCTATATGATAAGCTGTTCGGCCGAGCTTTTGATGTTGTTACGGAAAGGCCGTTGGTTTTAGTGACCTGTTTAGATGTTTTCATCTCGCCGCGGCATAGGCACGCCTGGAAAATCGAGCGCGGCGCCTACATTTGCTCGCGCACAATACACGATATGTGAACGGCCCCTAAAGTGGTATCGTGTGCGGTTGTATCTGGGTAGTTTAAAAGCCCATTCTAAAAATAAATATGAACGCAGTTTAGGATTAAATAAATGTACAGTCAAGTCTAATAAAACACGTTTTTATCTCCTGTATAGTTTGGTAACACTACAGATACCATTTATTAACATTACTTAATGCCTTATACTACAGTTTCTATCTCCGTAACTGTGTTATACACTTTATTTAATATATGTAAATTCAATCTAAATTAAATTTTGGTACCGAAATTGGTACCAAGAACCGTGAATTTTCACTGGTATTGGTACCGAATACTGAACTTTTGGTACCGTGACAACACTATCTCAATGCATAGCCAATGATTCGATACATTAAAGATACATATAAGCAGCTACCGATGCAATGCAATACGATTCACTATTATTATGATGCGGTGCGATTCGATTTCGATTCAACGCGATGCGATTCAATGTTATACGATGCAGTGGAGAAAATATGATGCTATGCAATTTAATATGGTATAGATAGTTAACTTTTATTTATTTTGTTCAGACATAGAGCAAATCATAAAGTAGCTTAAGTGCCATCTGACTTTTAACGCATGGCTCGGTTCGGTACGTTTTTGATACAGCAAAAAGAAAGAAAGTCAGAGAAATTTTCTTGATTTAATTTTTTCAATTATTTTTTTATTAAAACTAACATCATAAAGTATGATAATTTTTTACTTTGAGCAATGATGGATCTACACTTATGAGCATATAAAACAAACAGCTCATTTCTCCTTGAAAAAAAATTTAATTGTAATATTGTAGTCGTTTTTTTATATATAACAATTGTAGTAGTTTTATATACTACAATTGTAGACAATTTTTTATATTTTATTTTATTTCAGATTAACATTTGAGGGCAGCAATTGTATTCATAATGTCGAAATAAAACTGACGTAACTTTACTTGAAAGCATTATAGCCTACTATTCCTGCCAAACTTCCATGGTTGCAGTTAGTGTTACTACAGTAAATCCATGGTGAATGTTGCTGATCTGTGGACACTGGATAGTTCATTCATGGCACAATGTTTCTTCCAGGTTTCCACGACAGCGCTGTTTGATCCGTTAATAACGGAGAAATGTGAATGTTTCTCACTAGATCTCGCAGCGATGTTATTACTTCTGTGGCGAATTCAAATGCTTTCTTTACTGGATCTCTTATTAGCGCTGTGTAGTAACAGTGTCGCATGATCACGATCGGCTCGCGCTGCACTGGTCCAAACTGATAAACGGTCCTTCAACCACACAATAACGAGCAGTTTCGTTCCGCTTGCATTACGTTTGATCCTTAGCAGCACGTGAACCGATCATCTCTAGCTAATAGTAAATAAACGATAGAAAGGTAGGCTACAACTTACCAAAATGTATATTCCTCAAACATAATATCGACCAATCAGTGTTTTTCAACCGCGCAATAAGGTCAATATACCAGCTGGAGAACAATTATGTCACATAACATTTACCTCAGGAAAGCTATTTAATGACCATGATATATAGCACGTTATTTTGGCTAGAAAATAGAGCTATAGAGAGTATTTAGCTAATTATGTGTAGGCCTACTATATTACATATTTATAATTTTTTACATCTTTAAATATAGTTGTTATTATGATAAAAAACGCATTATATTTAATTACATTTTCTTTTTATTAAATTTTTACGGCCGACGGTGGGTCTCCCTTCCAAGCAATTTACAGGCGTTGCCATAGTAACGCTTCGGCTTTAGCCACCCGGAAGAACGTCTATTACTGTTGTCAGTCATGGTGAATTGTCGTATACGAATATGTATATGCATGTGTGTGTATATGTGTGTGTGTGTATATGTGTGTGTATGTGTGGAATGCTTTATATCAGGCTTGATGTCATTTTACTTGATCTGTGATTTAATAACTATTTTGTTTAATTGATAGAGTACTCACATTTTCAACTATGTATACTATGTATCTCTGCTGCAAGCTAAACCACAACAGTGGCGTTTGTATTTATTTATTTTACATGTGGATTTTTTTGCTTTGATTGTAGCTGCTGTCATGAAATGGGTCCCAGCTGCAACAGAGGCCCAAATAAAGTCTGCAGCCGATCATCTGAAACTGCGCTTGCTGCTATAAATGAAGCTTGTGAACCTTATAGCAGCCACATTTTGTTAATTGATATGTTATACTGTTTTAACAGCATTTTATAGATTATTTAAAGGTAAATTGTGTTAATTTATAACTTTACTGTTCTGGCTTTTAAGTTTTATTGTGTTAATTTATACTTTACTGTTCTGGCTGTTAAGTTTTGGTCCAGCAGAACAAAATAGTAATAAAAATATATTTTGAGATTTAAATAGTTGATTTCTTGGAGTGATCAGTTTGGTTTACAGGAAAATGGTAAGCAGTTTATTACAATTATATTGATAAGATATAGAAATGCAAGATTAGTATAAAACACTACACAGTTACCGTATTGCCAATTGGGTATTCAATATCAATATTCTTTAAAATCTTATTTAGGTCTATGGTCTGTGTGTCTGCAGTTTCATGACACGACAACCATTAACAATGAGTAACTGGGTTTTTCTCAGTGAGAACTAACTCACTGCCACTGTTTTGAAGTAAAGATTTTTTAAAGTTGGATTCTTGCAAAATGCACATATGGGATTTCCATGTCAGTATGGGTCTTTAACAGTCTTCTTTGACATTTCTACTACAGAAAATGCGACTAATACAACTTTTATTCTGGCTGCCTTTCGATGTCTAACAATTACGTATTTAGCACGTCTTTAATTTACGTCTAAACAATGTCCTGAAAAGACGTATAAAAACCTTTCATTCTGGCTCCTGTGAGGACGTCTTCTGGATGTCCAACAATTACGTATTTAGCACGTCTTTAATTTACGTCTAAACAATGTCCTGAAAAGACGTATAAAAACCTTTCATTCTGGCTCCTGTGAGGACGTCTTCTGGATGTCCAACAATTACGTCTTTAGCACGTCTTTAATTGACGTCTATACAATGTCCAGAAAAGACGTATAAAAAA
>FLSR01004878.1:18003989-18021634 GCA_900092035.1 Leuciscus waleckii | reverse complement strand
CTATGGAAAATCAAAGTCAACAGAGTATTTATGAGCTTCTTTTACACTGATAAAAAAAAAGCGAGCTGGTATCGCCGGCGATACGGCCGACCTCAGGGGGTTAAGGCCGCCGCTGGTCAGGTCCGTACTCGGTGTAGCTGTGTGTATTTACCGTCGGCCCGAGTTCGCTTTGTCACAGTCGGGCCACAACAAGAGTCCTAGGACTCGGCCGGAGATCTGCAGTCTGCAGAAGATTTCATTTTCGGGAGGAAAATTTTCAGCGACAAAAAAAGGCAAGTAATTTAATTAGTTTAATGTTCATTATAGTGTTGTATTATGTTTTAAATGTCAAGAATAACAGTTAGATCGTTTGTGATGATAACATATCAGAAAACCCACTGAGATAGGCTAGATGAGCGCGATCTCATAGCCTATATAACATTGTGTAAATGTAATTAATATTATCTTGTTTTATTATTATAACTGCTGATCTGTATCCAGTGCACTATAGCTAATCCAATGATCTGGAGTTATTTTGAGTGTTTGCTCATTCAGCGCCAGCGTCGATTCATCTGTTGAATGAATGGGCTACTGTCGGACTGCCATGGCCTATAGTAGCGCTGTCTGAATTGATTAACTTAACCATTCAAGTATTTCAAAATAGGAATATGTGCTAAAAAAAAAAAAAAAAAATCTGATTTAATTTGTTGTAACACGTCCTTGTGGAGCTCCGAAACGGAAAAAAGTTAGGCAAGCCGTAGGCCTAAATTACAGCTTCTTGTGTTACTACGACTACGAATTATGTTACGCCATTTAACTTATCAGTAAAAAATTATGTATTTTTAAATTGACCGATGTGATAGCATTCTGTGACCCATTGAATTACATAGCCTATTATGTCATCCACGAGACTAGTTTACAGTCACATGACTACCCCGGAGGCCCGGAGGGCAACACTGCATTACGGGACTGTAATTTTCCATTTCAAAAGAAGAAACTCAAAAACATTTGAATAAAATGGCAGTAGTACATATCCAGCACCTGCTGCAGTATTTCAACTAATAAAAACAGCATGACGTTCTCAAACACCCAGTGTAAAACCGGTGCCTCAATGCAGTACAACAGTGATTATAAAAGATCAAATTCAGTATACCTGATTGAAGATGTATACTGTATGCAAGCAAGCAGGTGAATATGAACGTAACGCAAAATAGTAGGCCCAATGGTTTTATGGAAAAACACTTTGTGTTTATATTCGGGTTTATCTGCTTTCCTGTACATATTATGTTTAATCAATGAGGTATACTGAAGTTGGTATTTTAACCCTCTGAGGTCGGCAATGACGCCGGCGTGATTTTCTCAGTTTTTTTCTTATCAGTTCAATCGAGAGTCCAAATACTCTATTGACTTTGATTTTACAAACCAGTTTCATACATCAATCGATCCTGTTAAGTGTGTATTATTTTTGTGTATAGTCACAATAAAAATAGAGTGTTGTGCTTTTTGCCAAATAAAGAAAAATAAACATGATGTGAGTTCTGCTTTCTCTCTGTCAGTGAAGTCAATTCTGAAACGCGTCCGAAAATGAACAATAACTCAGCGAATACTCAGTCAAACAGGCATACATCACGGGGCTCAGGCGGACAGAGAAGGGTGGCTTCTTCAGCGAAGCTGAACTGGTTCTCTTCACGGGGCTCAGGCGGACAGAGAATGGTGACTTCTTCAGCGAAGCTGAACTGGTTCTCTTCACGGGGCTCAGGCGGACAGAGAAGGGTGGCTTCTTCAGCGAAGCTGAACTGGTCCTCTTCACGTGGCTCAGGCGGACAAAGAATGGTGGCTTCTTCAGCAAAGCTGAACTGGTTCTCTTCAGCGAAGCTGATTGGGTTCTCTTCACGGGGCTCAGGCGGACAGAAATGGATATCGTTGCTTCAACAAAGCAACGATTTGAAAACAATTTATCTAGTCAAAGAAGTAATGGAAAGGA
Organism: Leuciscus waleckii; assembly: GCA_900092035.1. Lineage (NCBI taxonomy): Eukaryota > Metazoa > Chordata > Actinopteri > Cypriniformes > Leuciscidae > Leuciscus > Leuciscus waleckii. Next base: position 18,019,671 of record FLSR01004878.1, on the reverse strand, counting down.
GTTCACCACTGGTTGATCTCATTCATTTGATTCCGAGACAGAAACGATATTATTTTCATAAATGGGCTGGATCTCCTCATGCCTTCGCTATGCACTCCCACTCGTGTTTCACTGCAATCCACACAGAACAGCACACGTGATTATATCAATGTATAGCACTGCAAATCTTCATAACTCACAGCTTAGGGCGTTGGCAGGGGCTTCCAATCCTCAGTTCTTCAATACAATCTCCTTAACATCCACAATAAAGCATAAGGTGTCCAATCCTCTCCAAAAGATAAGTTATAAGTCGTAAAGTTCCATTGTAGCCTACCTTCCAAGACATCCATCACATCCCAATCTAAGCAATGTATAACACTTATCTCTCCTTAATGATGAATTCCCGCTGATAATTCGATCTCCGCTCTCCAAGTACCCAATTCCTCTTCCAATCCAGAACAAACACACTAGTTGGAGCACCCGACTGACGAACCCACGTTGGCGGGGACACAAACGCCTGGAGCACACACTGGAAAACACACACAGAAGACGATCCAAAAAGAACAACTTCCAGCCAACACTGACCTCGAAGGCGACACGAAAACCACGCTCCCTGTTCCGAATATGAAGCCCTTTTGTATCTCTTCCTCCCACTGTGATTTCCAATCACCGCTGATTTGCGTTCTTCTCACACCTGGAATCAATCGTCAGTTAATGCTTTTGCCCGGAGTTACAGGACCGGAGCGCTCTCGGGTCCCACACCGAAAGCGCTCCCCCCCGGAAATCATGACCGTGCCGTTTCGAACAAAAAGTTCCGCCTCTTCATTTGTCACCCAGCTCTTGGATGACCTTAGATTCAAAGTTAGGGCCCTGATCCGAGTGAAGGGTCTTCGGGCATCCAAAGGGCTGGATTACTGTTCGCCACAACCCATTTGCAGTTGTCACAGCTGTGTGATCTAAGGTAGTACGCCCATGCGTACTTGGTGAACAAGTCCGTTACCACCAAATGTTCTGAAACCGGTCCATCGGTCAACCCAGCGTCAAGAAATCCATCGCCACAATATGTAACGGCGCTCTAGGGCGCATAGGGACCAACGGAGCTTTTGCCTCTCTCCTTCTCTTAAAGAGCATACATCGGGGACAGCTCTGTACAAATGCCTCAACCGTCGCTTCCATTCCAGACCAGTGGAAGTATCTCCTCAATAAGGACAACGTCCTCTCCTGTCCATGATGTCCAGTGTACATGTGGTAAGCTTTCAACAAAGTCGGGAGCTGTTCTTCTGGCAGTACCACCTGATATACCGTTTCCTGCATTACAGGGTCTTGAACTGACCGACAAATCACTCCCTCTCGTAGACTGAGTATCTTCCATTGCCCCAAAAGTTTCTTCACCACCATAGTTTGAGCCTGCCTCTCCACAGCTCCAGGCATGAAGCCTCGTTGCAGGTAAGAACGCACTTTTACGCACCTAGAGAGTCCTCGATCCTCGGCAGTGGAAACGCATCCTTCTTGGTCACACTATTCAACGTCCTGTAGTCAACACAGAATCTCCAAGCACCGGTCTTTTTCCGTACTAGAACAATTGGAGCCACCCAAGGGCTACTACTCTCCCGGATGATCCCTCCATCCAACATCTCCTTCAACAGAGTATGAACCTCAGAATAAAGAGTGGGGGGTACTGGTCGATATCGCTCTCTGCTGGGTGCTGCGTCACCTGTGGGGATCTAATGCTTCACAACCCCCGTACAACCATAATCCCGTCATGAGTAGAGAATACATGCTGCCATTTCTTCAGGAAGTCCCGGAGCTGGAGTTGATGCCCCTCTTCCAAGCCCTCTCCTTTCAGGGAGTCCCCCGTCAAATGGTCCGGCACCCCGTTCCCCCGGAGGTCCATTCCCGGTCCCACCTGCTGGACAGCCACCTCCACGACCGCATAGCTCACTTGACTGAAACAGACATCTTTACCCTCCCTCACTTGCTGGGGGTGCACTGCAGTGACTCGGGCCAGACGTTGATGGCGATGAAGCGAACCGGATAAGGATTGACATTCCGCACTCGTACGGAGACTCTACCTCGATGGACTACAGTCAGCCCTCAGGCCACCTCAATGGACTGGCAGTCCAGATGGGGTTCAATGAGGACCCAGTCGTCAGGCCCATAAGTCCTCGTGGGCAGCCTGGCCCAGATAACTGTCTCACTCTGTGCCGGAACAGATAGAGCGTACCGGCAGGTCACTCGACCGACACACCGACAATTGTCTCCTCAGGTGTGAACCACTAAATATGCATGATGGTGTTGGATCGTTGACGCCCACTCGCATATTGTCTTTCCAAACAGAAAGTGTTTTGCAAAATTTAAATCAATGTATTGTTTTATGTGAATGATTAGGGAGGATGTTTTTCACATCATTTTGAAGAAAAAACTCTAGGTGACAACATCCATTAGTCAAAAGTCTTGTTGACACATATTTAGTATGTGTTTTGTGGCCTTATTTCAGAAACTTTAGTTTTTTGTTTTTTCAATAATCATGCATAAACATTATTCTCTCAAAAATACAAACATGTACATTCATGTTGCTCACATATTATGGTGGCCCTGTTTGTGCTAAATAGAGTGTAATTACACTTTTGCCATTAATATGTTTATAAGCAACTGAAAAAACACAAATGTCAGGGCATGTCAGAACATCTCAAGGACCCCAAAAACACCTTAGACCCCAGAGGGTCAAGGAGGTCTGCTCGGGACTGGGTTTTTTTTTCGTCCCGAAAATATAATGCATAGAATATAGAATATAATGCATAGTGCTAGTAGGCCTATTAGTCACATTCTTCCACTTGAGTAAACTTAGAATGAACTATCGTTACTATTGTAGTGTTTTAGAGTTTGATCGTTCCAGCAAACTTTTTTGTTTTCCTTTCTCCCAGAAAAATATAAATCTATTTCTATTTTATTTTTGCGTTTCTGGACACGTTTTTCTGTTTGTATCCTATACAGAATCTAGGAAAAATGTACGTTTTTGTTTTAAAATGCTGTATTCAGTTTTATAGTTGAGTGACGTCATTTCGTCTGCCGAGTCATCCAATCGCGTCTCGCTCAATGCTCAGAACAGCTTTGGATTTGAGCGAGACAGAGACCACAGAACTGAGAGTGTGTCGAGTGTATTAATCCCTGTCCTGTATTTAATAAACTGCAGACGTGATCCACTGAAGAGCCTGGTGTCGGTGGTTCTTTTGTGGTGCTGGGTGAAATCCGCTACAAATTGGTGCCGTGACCCGGATTTCAAGAGATCAGCCATCGCAGATCGCCGGGAGCAACTTCCACTGACATCACCAGTCAACAGAACTTTTGTGGTAGATAAGGAGTGTGACTTAAACATGGACAGTTACGGTTTTACACACAACAAAACACAAGAAAACATGCCAGTTGCAGATGTTAATCCTGCAAACGTAACACCTGGTTGTGTAAGGAGTAGTGTTTTAAGCTCGCAGGTTCTCTACTGGAATGGGGAGGGGGGCCCAGTTAAATAGTATGCTAGAACAAAGCATGGTAGCCACTCCAGTACACCTAGACACTCCAGTACATCCCTCGACCAGTAGTCCAACTCTGCAAGGCATGAGTAGTGACACAACAGTGCCTCATGGAGAAAGACTGTACAACTCCCCAGTGGGTGAACCAGTGAATCGTGGCAAACAATGGCAGATTTAATGAAGCAACTGGGTAGCGAAATAGGAAACCAAATTTCTGCAAACCTGAGATCTGCAGGCCAAAATCCCCAGACAGATGCCCAACAGCCTTCACCTCAGAGTCCTGAATTGTCAAATTTGAACCTAATTGTTAGGCATCAAAATATCAAAGAACCGCCTACCTTTAGAGGTGATAAGACAGATCGATGCACCATTAGTGAATGGCAAGAGCTGATGCAAGCTTACTTAAACAAGAAGGGCTTCAGTGCATTGAACAGGGCCAAGAGATTCTCGACAAGCTAGTGGGCCACGCCAAAGATGTCGTGAGGACATGTATTTGCAACAATCCCTTGATTAATGTGGCTAGAGACCCGCATGTCATCTTTTCAATTCTAAGGCAACATTTTGGAGATGCAATATCCTCGGCGGATGTACGGTACAGCAGATGTGGCTAGAGACCCGCATGTCATCTTTTCAATTCTAAGGCAACATTTTGGAGATGCAATATCCTCCACAACCCCTTTAAGAGACTTTTATGAGACATTGCCAAAGCAGTCAGAAAGTGGCTTGGATTACTGGATAAGACTAAATAAGGCCGTTGACCTAGCTGATGAATGCCTAAAAAGACAAGGAAAAAAAGTCGAAGACCCTAGTCACGAAGTGGCAATGATGTTTGTAAGACATTGTCCTGAGCCTGGTCTGTACTCCGCCCTTCGGAGCAAACCACTGGAAAATTGGAATGCACATGAAATTCAAGCATTAATTGACAGCCACCACAGAGACAAGGAGTCTATAAGAGTAGATAGAGAGAGAAGGGTTGATGAAACCTCATCTAATGCCTGGTGCATGGTCTGCTGTACCGTACATCCGCCTTGGCCGTACAGCAGGGTTGATGAAACCTCATCTAATGCCTGGTGCATGACCCAACAGCAGTCCACTGCTGTTAATCAGGCAAGCGGTCCAGATTCTGCTCTCCTCGGGCGTGTGGTTTCTCTTCTAGAGCAGTTCCTTGTCAAACAGAGGGGCAAGAACAGAAAACTGAACAGGGCAAGGTCGTGCCTGAAGACCCTACAGTCCCATGCAAAATATGTAGGGCTCAAGATCATACGACAAAGACTCACTGTTTTAAGGAGGGACTGTGTTTTAGGTGTTTCAAGACAGGGCACAGAGGTTTTGAATGCCCTGAGAAAAGACAAGTAAAACAAGTCACAGCCAGCGTAGCCACTAGACCTGAGCACCATTTAAACTAGAAAACCTGCACTGTGGGGGGGACAGTGTGGGTGTCAGACAAGCAAAGACCCCAGAAAACCCATTGACTGTTCATGTAACTACTAGTGACAACTTAAAGCCCATGTTGCAGGGTTTTTTTTATTATTTTTTATTAATATAACCTTGTATGAAAATACCATATGAAAAGTAAATGCAGGATTAAAAATTGTTTTGCAAGACATAAGGGCACAAATTTAATAGAAAACGTGACCATCGAGTCCTGTGAAGTAAGTGATTACTGGAAAGGAGAGCTGACTGACCTGATAGTACAGTATGAAAGTACCTTCTCTCGTGACAAGCTAGATTGTGGTGAAGTAAAGAACACTGTTCATCGGATACGACTCAAAGAGAGAAGCCTTTTCGACTGCCCTAAAGAAGGGTTCCGCCCACCCATTATCAAAAATTGAGACAAACATTGGATGAGATGGAGGAGCGTGGTATCATTCAAAAATCAAACAGTGAATGGGCGTCACCTTTAGTCTTAGTCTGGAAACCCTCTGGAGAACCAAAGGACAGAGAAGGATGCGTATCCATTGCCCCATCAAGCTGATACCCTCGCGTCATTGGGAGGAAATTGTTATTTTAGCAGCATGGATCTAACATCGGGCTTCTATAACATTCCATCCATGAGGATGATCGGACATATATGGCATGCACAACTCCAGTAGGGCTCTATGAATATAATCGTATGGCTCAAGGTTTATGTAACAGCCCAGCAACGTTCCCACGCATGATGACATCTATCTTCGGAGACCAGAACTTCCTTTCGCTTCTTTGCTACTTGGATGATCTACTCGTCTTCGGCAAAACTGAGAAGGAAGCGCTTGATCGCCTGGAGATGGTGTTTTCCCGGCTTAACGAGCATAACCTGAAACTGGCACAAAAGAAGTGCTATTTCTTGAGAAGGACAGTCAAGTTTTTGGGTCATATTGTAACTGAGAGTGGCGTAGCAACTGATCCTGCAAAAGTGTCTGCAATCAGCGACATTAAATCCACAGATTTGATGGAAGCAGACGGAAAGACTCCTTCACCAACCAAAGTTAAATTTTTTCTTGGGATGGCGAATTACTATTCCCATTTCATTGAAGGTCTCTCGACTTTAGCCAAACCATTGTTTAAACTGACAGCTGGGCAGAAAGTCGGGAGGAGACATGGACAAAAGAAACCCTTCGTTTCCAAACCTAGGCGTTTAAGACCTGAAGACTGGACTGCAGAGTGTGACACAGCTGTGGAAAATATAAAACATGCACTTTCTCACACTGTTGTTCTTGCCCACCCAGACTTTCACAGACCTTTTCTTTTGTCTACCGATGCATCTTTGGATGGTTTTGGGGCAGTCTTGAGTCAGATTCCAGAAGCTGAGACAAAACTAGACCAGTTGCTTTTGCAAGCAAGACCCTGTCAAAAGCCCAGTCCAATTACCCTGCTCATAGGTAAGAGTTCTATGCACTGAAGTGGGCAGTTTGTGATAAATTCGCCCATTGGCTGAAGGGGACTAAATTTACAGTGCTAACTGATAACAATCCCCTCACGTACATAATGTCAAAGCCAAAGCTAGATGCCTGCGAGCAGAGATGGGTATCTAAGCTTGCCCCTTTTGACTTTGATCTCAGATATATACCTGGTACCAAGAACATCCCTGCTGTCTTTTGAGCCGTCGACCTTTTGCCAGAACATTAGCGGTCTGTGATGCACTTGACACTAAATCTAAACATGTGACTTCTGATACCATACAGGAAACTTTCCGGTTATCAGAGAATGTGCACCAACAAATGGGTGAAAGCAGCATAAATTCTCAAGTTGAAAAACTGAAGGCGGTTAGTACTGAAGGGGTAAGAGCTGTCTTTGAGTCCTGTCTCAACTGGGAAGCCAGCAGTCCAGTTCATAGTATTCATCTAGCCCAGAATAATAATTTTGTCCATGGAGGTGTCAGCACTCTTCCAGTCTTCTCTATGGAGGATATACGGATGAAGCAGAAAGCAGATCCCACTGTGTCCCATGTTGCATTCTTTGTCGAAAGGAAAAGGAGACCATCACGTAGAAAGAGAAACAATGAAACTGCACCAGTAATAAGACTTCTGAAACACTGGGAAAAGCTCGAAGTAAAAGAGGAGTTCTGTACCGCAGGTCCAAAGATCGGGTCGGTAAAGTCAGGTATCAGCTTGTGCTTCCACTGTCACTGAGAACTGTTGCTCTCAGAGGAACTCATGACGATGCAGGCCATCAAGGACAAAGCAGAACCCTTCATGGACACAGATGTTAAGAAGTATGTCTCACACTGTAAACGATGTGTTGTCGGAAAGACGCAAGAACCTGAGGCAAGGGCTCCACTAGAGTCTATCAGAACGAATGCACAACTTGAGCTCATATGTATAGATTTCTGGTCTGCAGAGGAACCCATGGAGAGAGTATTGATGTTCTAGTTATAACAGACCATTTCACAAAACTAGCCCATGCGTTCCCCCGTCCCAACCAAACAGCCAAAGTAGTGACTCAGAAATTGTGGAACAACTTTTTCTGTGTGTATGGCTTTCCACAGAGAATACATACTGACAAAGGTGCAAATTTTGAGAGTAAATTGATCGCTGAGTTGTTGCTGGTGTCTGGTGTTGAAAAGTTCCACACCACACCGTACCATCCTATGGGCAATGGGCAGACAGAGCGATTAATCCCACTCTCGGCAGCATGATCCGCTCTTTGCCTCCTCGAGCAAATGAGAAGTGGCCTCAAATCATTCAGACACTCACGTTTTCCTATAATTGTACTACCCACGAAACAACAGGGTTTGCGCCTTTCTACTTAATGTTTGGAAGGATTCCAAAGTTACCTGTAGACGTCATGTTTGGAAGTGCCCTCAGAAATGAGGATGTCCAGACTTATGATGAATATGTGAAATCTCTCCAGAAAGATCTCAGAGAAGCTGTGCATATTGCTAAAAGCAACACTACTGATGCACAGAGAAAACAGGCCCAAGGTATAACAAAAGATCTAAGGGCGCTCCTCTGGAGGTCGGAGACCGTGTTCTCTTAGTAAATAAAAAGGAAAGAGGAAAAGGAAAGTTGGCGGACGTGTGGGACTCGGCAGTTCATGTAGTGATATGGAAAGATTCATCATTGCCCATCTACAGAGTTGAGAATCCCACAACAAAGAACAGCAAAGTTGTCCATCGTAACTTCCTCCTCCCAGTCAATTTCCTTCCATTGGAAGAGCCAGACATCGAATCAACAGTCTTATCAACAGTGTCGGAAGAGGAAAAAGATCAAACAGAAGACCAAAGATCTTTGTCCAGTATGGGAAGAGAATCAAGGAGCAGTAGAACGGCTGCATGGATTTTTCAAGGAGCCGCTTTCAAAGCGCCTCAGAGTACTGGAAAATGTGCTGTAAAGACCAAAGAACATGTCACTGAGTTGGAAAAATCTGTCTGCGTAAGTCAAACAAGAGAGAGGGATCTTTCTACAAGGAGTGAAAGTGAACATACTGGAAGTTCTAGCGATGAACATGAAGCAAGGGATATGAACTCTGAAAGTGAGCAGTCTGAGGATGAGAATCGTGTACATGAATTACAACCAAATCAATTGTGCAGCAGGGATGGAGAAAGCTCCAAGAATCTGTGAACAACCAGAGTGTTCAAGGTGAATCAATTGTCATGTCAAGTAATGCCAGTTCAATGAGCAGATCATTTGGAAGCTCTTAACATCAAGCCTCAAGTTACAAAAATGGACATGAACAGAAAAAATACCCAAGAACAGTGACTGTAGCAGATACGGCCTTGGAACGAAATGAAGGAACATTGAGAACTAGGGCAGGAAAGCTAGTGAAACCTGTCAGGTGCCTGCTTGAGTGTATGAGCATGATTTTCACTGAATCGGGGCAAAAAGATCCTCTTGCAGAGTTGCTCAAAATTCTGTCAAGTTTGATAGAGAGCTAAATTGATCCTTAAAGTCAAATGTTAAGCTGACCTTGAGAACTGACCAGAAATAAGAACTGAGTGGGATTTGATAGTATTTGAGAAGTAATTTTTGTGGGAATGTATGGTAATATGTATAAGGGCGTATTTCTCCCGAGCAAAATGTTTTGCTATTCGTTTGAATGACTGAAGTCTGGGTATCCCGCTTTAAAGGAAAAAATATCTCACCTACGGCCTTAATGTTTGCTGAAATTTAGGAGGGGAGAGTGTAGTGTTTTAGAGTTTGATCGTTCCAGCAAACTTTTTTGTTTTCCTTTCTCCCAGAAATATATAAAATCTATTTCTATTTTATTTTTGTGTTTCTGGACACGTTTTTCTGTTTGTATCCTATACAGAATCTAGGAAAAATCTACGTTTTTGTTTTAAAATGCTGTTTAAGTTTTATAGTTGAGTGACGTCATTTCCACTGCCGAGTCATCCAATCGCGTCTCGCTCAATGCTCAGAACAGCTTTGGATTTGAGCGAGACAGAGACCACAGAACTGAGAGTGTGTCGAGTTTATTAATCCCTGTCCTGTCTTTAATAAACTGCAGTGATCCCCCGAAGAGCCTGGTGTCGGTGGTTATTTTGTGGTGCTGGGTGAAATCCGCTACACACATATATATATACAATCTGCACGTCGGTCCGTTCATTATTCTCTTTCGGAGTGAAAGATGACATTTAAAAAAGGGTGCAGCTTGGTTTTTTGCTAAAAAAAACACGGAAATGGCTGGATTTTGTTTTACAAATGTATTGTTGTCATCAAATAATAGTATTCGAAAATTGGACCACATTTACCATCGGTTTTTCATTTGGAATATTTATTTCTAGGTTTATTGGATTTCATTTGACTGATCGCATCTTTACCCAGAAGTGCAAAGTCATAGATATATATATACACTAGACGTGGCCTTGGCTAAGGCAGTTGATTGGAACCAATGCCTTACATATATATATATATAAATAAATCAGCAAAACTTGGCCACTAAATATTTCATATTGAATTATTTTAATGATCACAATTAAAGTTTTCATTTTATTAACTGAACAAGCGCAACATTCAGCATTCAATCAAATATTCTAAAATATGTATTATTATTAATAATGTTATTTCAACATAATATCTCGTTATTTCGACATAATATGTGTGGTTGCAACAAGCAAGATGTGCATTTGTAAGTCCGGTGACGCGTGCATTGATTTTTATTAATAATCTAGTGTTTTCTGATAGTGTCGACTCGGCTGCAAAGATGAAGTTGACGATCGCCGTATAGTGGACGCGCCTATAGAGAGAAATGCACATCATGGATTACATAATCAGAGAGTAGCCTTTTTCTTTTCGTTTTGAATTATTTCGTTTAAAGACATTTCAAGCTTTGTGTATTTGATGTATTTCTCATGTCTGTGTGAGGCATACGCTGAGTTTCGTTAAGTTAGGATGAGATGCGCTCCAGTTCGCGTGCAATGTAAGTGACGGCGCGGGCACCTCCATGATTATATTGTCTGTTATATTTGCTTCTTATTTATTAAATCCAGGTAATTGGTTGATGAGAAATTGATACAAATTGATACAATTGAAAATTAAGATACAATTTATACAAAACGAAATTTATTTTAAAGAACGGTTTTCTACAAAACAAAACTTAATGAAGTGGCAAAATCATGTCTGACCCACTCCATGTCTCATATTGCGCATCCATATCTTACTCGTGCTGTTCACTTTTTTTAAATCAACATAAATGGAAAAAAATAACATTATAATATTTGAACAAATATGAAACTAAATGCGCTTATTTAATGGCTACAACAAGCCTACAGACTCTCTATTTGTACAAATTGCTGCACATTCATTTAATTCTGAATTTTGCACACACAAGTTGAGAGGCATTTGTTCAAATCAAGTTCATGATAATTGTGCGTGCATTTATTAATCATATGATACTAAAATCATAACAAAGTAGGCTATGCTATGTACAAAATTTTTATTTTTATTTTTTTTATTTAATTTAATTTTAATTTATTATTATATTATTGTATTTATTTATGAAATACAATAAACGTACAAATAAATATCGGAAATGTCGTCCAGTTTTCTAATACTATTATTTGATAACAATACATTTTGGAAAACAAAATACAGCCATTTCTGCTTTTTTTTTTTCTTTTAAACAAAAAAACCAAGCTGCACCCTTTTTTAAATTTCATCTTTCATTCCGAAATAGAATAATGAATGAACGAAAAAGTACACGGACCAATACACGGGGCCTATTTGTAATCCGTTATTGTAAAACAAAAATAGGCTGATACAATTTTTTTTTTTTTTAAACGGACTTCCAAAATAATCCAGTGGGCCAGTTTTGCTGGCGGGCCAGTTTTGGCCCGCGGGCCGCCAGTTGCCGACCCCTGGTTTAGACTAATGTTGCTGCAGATGACCATAAACTGATAACAGATTATCTCTCTGTCTGTAGATGTGCTGTAATTCCTACTATTCCATCTGGAGCCACATACACTTACTCATGCGGCGGGATGGAGGGACGTTACGTGATTGTCCATATTCCGGGAGATCAGAAGATTCTTACTCTTTCTGAGGTTGAAGTCTATGGGTATTTAGCAGGTAATTCATTGTTGTAGAACACTTTTCAATATATCATGCCATACAAAACTGAAAATTGTTATCTTTATTCATATCCTTCCAAACCAGTATGACGATGTTCAAACTCTATTGGCATCTTACAGTCAGATTATTCAGATAAATGCATGTGAGGAAGGTCAGTGTTTGTTTAATTCTAACTACAGGAAGTGGGGAAAATGTTAAAATGTTAACATAGAAAGTACAAAAAAGTTGGTGCGGAAATGACTCAATTCACCTCAAGTTGTTGTTCATCAATAACCCTTTAGCTCTCAAATCTCATTCACACAAGTGCATGTTCAAACTTTGAGTGTCAAGACGTGTCAGACTTTATTCTTTTCCCAGGAAATCTGGCAGTAGATGGTGCCGTTACACAGTCGTCAACATCTGGGGACTGGTTTGCTGAAAATGCCATTGATGGTAATCGAGGTCTCCAGCAGTTGTACACGGGATGCTCCTCAACCCTTAATGAGACTAACCCGTGGTGGAGGCTGGATCTGCGCGATGTGTACCGAATTAGTAAAGTGGTCGTCACTAACAGACGAGACTGCTGTGCAGAACAAATAAACGGAGCGGAGATTCGCATCGGAAACTCTTTGGAGAACAACGGCAACAACAATCCCATGTGAGACTCTTGAGGTTGAAAGAGCATGAGAGAAATGCAAAGATTCAACACACTATCTCCTTCATCAGTTTCTCTCTCTGTCTGTAGATGTGCTTTTATTCCTGCTATTCCAGCTGGCGAGTCCTACAGCTACTCATGTGGTGGGATGGACGGACGTTATGTGAATCTGATCATTCCTGGAGACATGAAGACACTCACTCTCTGTGAGGTGGAGGTTTATGGAGAAGGTAAAACATCATCATATTTTTTGTCCGCAAGACACCGTGAGGAGTTTTAATGAACACAAAGTCAACTAATTCATATATTTACATGTATGAATGTATCTTTGTTTAGGTCCCGCTTTAAAAAGATCATTTGTAAAAATGCAGTTTAACTCCAACAATGATAATGACTGACCCTTCAATGAGAGAAAATGTTCTGAAACAGGTGAGAGAAAGAAACAAATTCAACCTTAAAGAGCTACTGGTATTTTACTGTTTATTTTCTTTATTTTACAAAAGCACAATGTTTTGATTTGATTGTAAGTGGACACATACAAAAGTAGACATCTCACAGATTATTTTTTTATATTTCTTTTTTCTGTATGACCATAAATGACGGAGTAATTTAAATTTATTGTGCTACAATGTGAAGAAAATCCAGCAAAACGCGGGGGCGCGTTTGCCGACCTCAGAGGGTTAAAGAGCTACTGGTATTTTACAGTAATCATGAAGGTTGAATGGTATTAAAGTGATGTGATAAAGTTTGTTTGAGGCATTTCTTTGAGATTTGAGCATATATCATCATATTCTGAGCCCAAACTTTAAAAAGTTATGACCAGTCTTGAAGAAAAAATGGATGACTAACTTGTAAGATTAGTTTAAGCGGTTTATGCAACTGGCCACTGTTCTAATAATTTTAGTATGAATGTTATTTTCAGCTGGGATCTGCTCTTGCTGATAGAGGATTCACAAATGTGACACTGCGATGGTCTCAAACTCCTAAACGGGTGATCCAGAAGGTGAACGATGCTAAACGTGAGTCTTAAAATGACTTATAAAATAATCTGCACAAACAGGAATGATTATTAAATTGGTAGAGATGTAATAAGCAAATGTTTTATTTACACGTCGTTGTGGTAAAGAAAATTAATACTCTGGAAATCAACACTTTCTTCAGTTCACTAAATTCATATTCATTAAAGACAATGAGTCTGATTCTAAATACTTTGTTTAAAATGTCTTCATAATTATGTGTTCACAATATAAAGACTCTTAAAGGACTTCTGCTTGCTTCCCTCTAACTGTTATTCACAAATCTAAGAACTTTAAATAACCTTGTGTAATTGTGTATTGTCAACAAACAGAGATAGTAATAAATTAATAAAAATAACTAAATAAATGTCAAATCACATTCACACAACCCACAAGTATAATTTAAATCAATGACACTTTTCGGTGTATTCACTTTTACTATTTTTATTGTAATATCTATATATTGTACATTGAGTACATTCCTTGCCATTTTATGTTGTTGGAGCTGTAAGGAGGTGAACAGGATCTCATGTGAATGGACAGAGAACAGCGCATGTGTGGCGAATGAGCCGCTGTTTGTTCGTGATGCAGTGTTTGAATTTTATACCTGATTGAGACTTGAGATGCTGCCGCTGGTTACGCACACTTTGAGTATAGGCTTCAAACCTCTCGTGTGATTCGCTGTTCAATCAGGTTTGTTGTCTTATAACATGTTCCTCTCACTTGATTTATTATGGCACATTTTCTTTATTTCTCGACACTTCTGAAACAGATTTCTTTTGGCACACATGTGACACTGCTAAAGTCTTGAGAGGGGGTCAAATCTTTCCGTGGCAGGTGCCACTCGACTCATCACCATTAAAATCATAGTATTCACACACTATAATGATAATAATAATATGCTTAGTTGCCTCTTCAATTCCTGTCTTCTGCACAGTTGTTAAAATATAATTAAAGCCCATGTTGCAGGTTTTAAATTTTTTTTTTTATTAATATAACCTTGTATGAAAATACCATATGAAAAGTAAATGCAGGATTAAAAATTGTTTTGCAAGACATAAGGGCACAAATTTAATACAAAACGGACAGTTTCCTTGACCGTGTTGAAAAATCGTTTTTTTTCACCATGGCGTCATATGACGTCACATGAGGTAGTTGTTTGCCGGCTCTGCGTTCGCTCAGTGCGGAGCATAGATATAAACACTAGATGTCACCTTGTATACGGCAGTTCATTGGAACGAATGCGTCAACAGAGCCGCCATGTTGGAACAGAGGAGCCCCTCCTCTTTAATGCATCAGCGTCAACGTAGGCAAAGGTCTAACGGAAATAAAATCACCATAAATCGTCATGAATGCGATTTTCTAGGGTTTTTTTTGTTCCAACGGTCAGACATGTATTTATCATCGAGTCCAGAGAAAATGTAAGGTTTTGATATTAAAATAATCTACTTCTTTTTCAAAATATAATGCATAGTGCTATAGGCCTAAGTTTATTAGTCACATTATTTCACTTGAGTAAACTTAGAATGAACTATGCTACTTATATATATATACTGTATATAAATGAGCAAAACTTGGCCACTAAATATTTAATATTCAATTATTTTAATGATCACAATTAAAGTTTTAATTTTATTAAATTGAACAAGCGCAACATTTAGCATTCAATCAAATATTCTAAAAGATGTATTATTATTTATAATAATGTTATTTCAACATAATATCTCGTTATTTCGACATAATATGTGTGCGTGCAACAAGCAAAATGTGCATTTGTAAATCCGGTGACACGCGTGCATTGATTTTTTTATTAATAAACTAGTGTTTTCTTACAGTGTCGACTCGGCTGCAAAGATGAAGTTGACGATCACCATATTCGTAGTGAACGCGCGAGAGAAATGCACATAATGTATTACATAATCAGAGCCTTTTTCTTTTCGTTTTGAATTATTTCGTTTAAAGACATTTCAAGCTTTGTGTATTTGATGTATTTCTCATGTCTGTGTGAGGCATACACTGAGTTTCGTTAAGTTAGGATGAGATGCGCTCCAGTTAACGTGCAATGCAAGATTATCATTTTTTTATTATTATTTATTAAATCTTATTTATCTTATTTATTAAATACAGCCTGATGAAAAATGTATTAAAATTAAGATACAATTTATACAAAACGAAATTCACTTTTACTCGTGCTGTTCACTTTTCATAAATCAACATACATGGGGAAAAAAATAACATTATAACATTTTAACAAATATGAAAATAAATGCGCTTATTTAATGGCTACAACAGTACAGGCCTACAGACTCTCTATTTGTACAAATTGCTGCACATTCATTTAATTCAGAATTTTGCACACACAAGTTGATAGGCAATTGTTCAAATCAATTTCATGATAATTGTGCGTGCATTTATTAATCATTATGATACTAAAATCATAACAAAGTAGGTTATCCAATGTACAAAAAAATCCGAGGAGCCCAGAATATTCCAATCTGCCGAAGCCAAGGCGACATCTAGTGTATATAAACTTATTAC
>FLSR01004878.1:17986061-17996961 GCA_900092035.1 Leuciscus waleckii | reverse complement strand
CCACACAAAGGCTGCCCGCTGCTCTGGGTGTGTGTATCCACGTTTGCAGTGTGTGTGTGTGTGTTAACTACTCACTACTCTGCTCCTAATGTGTGTGCATTAACTTGGATGGGTTAAAAATGTTTTATTGTAATGGCGCTGGTAATGGCGACATGCAGCAGCAGTGTGTGAGAGTGGTGTGTAGTCCATTAACCTGTACTGTTTGTCTACGTTATCGTTTTTGGATTGACCTGCAATTTGAACAGGAGGCAACATGACTCACCTGAATTTGACCGGCCTCCTTTTTCTGTTGACGCTGTCGTGTCACTTTTTATGTGGACTTCTGTTTAGGAGAATCTCTCCAGTATAGTCGGGAATTCCTTTTGTTCTTGCACAGCACCAGTGTAGGCACCGTGGACTCTTCCGCAGTTATCCCTGCAGAGATCCTTCGGATCCTTACGCAGCAAACACGAACAAGGCGCATTGGACTGGGCCGACAGCAAGGAAGAGAGGGAGACCAGGCGGTGTACGCCAGAGGCTCAGGAGACAGGGATATAGGCGGATTCCCCTTCCTACAGTCATCCTCGCTAATGTCCAGGCACTCCGGAATAAAGTTGACGAGCTTCAGGCAAACGTCAAGTTCCTGACGGAGTATAGCAGTGCCTGTCTTCTTGCCTTCACAGAAACATGGCTTAAGGAGCATGACTTACAGTCCGATCTGGAGATCGATGGCTTCGGAGTTCCCTATCGCTTGGACAGAGATCCTGCAGTGACCGGTAAGTCACTTGGCGGGGGATTGTGTCTGTACGTAAACAATAACTGGTGCAGTACAGTAATCGTCAGAGAGTCACTGTGTACGCCGGACATTGAACTTCTCTCTGTATCTTTACGTCCCTTTTATCTTCCAAGGGAATTCCCCCAATTATTTGTGACTCTTGTTTATATTCACCCGAAAGCGAATGAGGACAGGGCCACCCAAGCCATGACCAGATCTGTGCAGCGGCTACAGGGGATTGCGCCGGACGCACCGATCCTGATTATGGGTGATTTTAATCTTTGCAAACCAGGGAAATCTCTCGGTAATTTTTATCAGTATGTCACTTGTCCGACTCGTCACTTAAAATGTCTGGACCTTTGTTTTGGGACGGTTAAGGGGGCTTATAAATCTCTTCCTAGAGCTCCTCTTGGAACATCTGACCATAATGTTGTTTATTTAGTCCTGATGTATAAATCGGTCCTGAAGAGGCACAAGGTGGAACGAAGAATGGTTCCAGTATGGACAGAAAATTCTGTTCATTGTCTTCAGGACTGTTTTTCTGTTACTGATTGGGATGTGTTTAAAAATGCTTCTCCAGATTTAGATGAACTGACAGAAACTGTGTCTGCCTATATATCCTTTTGTGAGGAAATGATCATCCCCCAAAAATCCATCCTCATTTATCCTAATAACAAACCCTGGGTCTCTAAATCAGTAAAAAGCATAATTAATCAGAGGAACATTAGTTTTAATCAGGGGGATATGATACAGCACAGGGTATTATCTAAACAGTTGAAGAGGGAACTTAAGCTTGCTAAGCGCGTATATAAAGACAAAGTAGAAAACTTGCTGCGTACTGGAAATTCACGTCCTGCATGGGAGGGCATGAAAACCATAATGGGGTTGCAGTCTAAATTGCTTTGCATTACTCAGAATGGAAAAACAGACCTGGACTTTTCCAATGAACTGAACAGATTTTATAATCGTTTTAATGTTCATGATTTTAGTGAGGAGACGTCTGTTTTTAAAAATGTTGTTTTGAACCCGGTGAATAATAATACCGTGCCCATTGATAAATTCATGGTCTTGAAACTCTTTCGTGGTGTAAAAGAAAGGAAAAGTCCAGGTCCCGATGGGATCGGGGGTCGTGTTCTGAAGAACTGTTGTCCAGTTGGCAGACATCTTCTGCTTTATTTTTCAGTTGTCCCTACGGCTGTATAGGGTCCCCTGTATTTGGAAGGACTCAATAATTGATAGATTCAAACTCCTAAGACCCTCAATGACTTCAGACCAGTAGCCCTTACATCTCTTGTCATGAAAGCTTTTGAAAGGCTAGTGAAGGATGCACTTTTGGACACCTGTACAGGTGTTAGACCCTCTTCAGTTTGCCTATAGATCGGGCAGAGGTGTGGACGACGCAATAGGGACACTTTCTCCATAGGCTTCTAAGTGACTGAAACTTGCTGGCCCAGAAAAGTTATTAAAGAGATCGTTAATATAGTCCAAGTGACTACAGTGGCTCAATCTTAAATTTATAAAGCGATTTTTAATTACTGACAGAATTTTCATTTTTGGGTGAACTAACCCTTTAAACCTCTACAAATGCATGTTTAGAATTCTGATTAAAATTAAGTTTTGTAAAATGCTAACTTTTTTCATTTGATGTTTTGTGTTAAAATGAATTGTATATACAGAAATAAGTCATAGATAATAAATAAGCCATAGACATACATTTGACACGATCTTTAACCTGTTAACTGTCTTTTAAACTTAAATGGCTTTTATTCATAAATATTTGAAATATACAAACCTATGGTTTTAAAGACACTCGCAACTTCAAAAATGAAAGTGTCCAAAAGTTATAGAAGTTTAAGTTTATTGTAAAGCTTATTTATTGTTAGTACTGGACTACATTTTTATTATTTTTTTTAATTTAATTTATTATTTATATATTTTACAAAATAATCTGGACTCTAAATTTGCTATAGAAAATCAGCTTTTTGTCTAACCAAGTTGTGTTCCAAATTTGAAGTTGATTTCACACACACACACACACAAAAAAAAGGCCATTTATCATTTCCATTGTAATGCAATGTTATATTATATATTTTATAATATCTTACCTCTGTACAGAGAGCAGTTGCCATCTGAAGCTGTTGCTGAAGGCATGTAATCAACATTTTCGTAAACTGAATCCATTTCTTTAACCTGATAAAATGTGTGTATGTTGAGTGTTTGCTGGAAACAAGGAAGCCACAGAAATATTATAACGGTCATTTAATGTCATTTGTACAGACAGAAGTATAAGAAAATAGAGGAAAAAGAACAAATTAAACTTGATTAGCAGAGATCAAACATGATGATGAGTGAATTCCAGCAAGATTTAAAAGTATAACCTAGATTTTTGGGACAAATTCGATTGCATCTGTTCTCGCGTCAACAACTCACTAGCTAGTTTCCATCCAAAGTTGCGAATTTAACTTGTAATTTAATCATTTCATTAATTGCACACAAAATAATATGCCGTACATACCGGTGTTGAGGATGCAGTGATGCTGCTTTCACTCTTTACTGTTCTAATACGTTTGTGTGCATCTGTGCTCTTAATAATAGAGACGTGCAGGAAGTTACAAAACCTCAAACTCACATCTAAGAGAGTGAGTTACTGCAGGTCAATCTAGCTGGTGTCTCACAGACTTCAATGTGGAAAAAGCCTGTACAACCCATGACAAGTCTTCGCTTTTTCACCATATTTGGTGATATTAATACTGGAAAGTTCAGCCCGATCTCACGGGAAAACGTAAAAATTCTACGAGTGGCTTATTCGTACGAATTCATACGACCTGACTCGTACGAATTAGTACGATTTTTGCACAATCGTACATATTTTACGAATTGCCCAATTCGTATGAATTCATACGAATGACCTACCCCTGACCCCGCCCCTAAACCTACCCATCACGTGGGTTTAGACAATTCGTACAAATTCGTACGAGTGAGGTCGTACGAATTAGTACGAATTAGCCAACTTTTTATCATTCGTACGAATTCGTACGAATTGGTCGTGAGATAGCGTTGGAAAGTTACCAGTATTGGGCGAAGCATGTAATGCAACAAACTAAATATAAGTATATACATTTTAACAATAGTTGAAAATAGTTTGTTCATTAAAATATCTTCAGAAGTTAAATTGTATCCTGTGGGAAAAAGTAAGTATGACAAAAACAAGTGTTTTATAGGCTCTAACATTAACAAGCATTTTTGCACATGCAGAACGCTTTGAGAAAATGCAGTCACTCCACTCACACGCTGTGTTTGGGACATGGTATCAGTATGTCAGTACATTCACTGACTCTAAACCACCACTGGATGTCAGTGGATGGCAAATGCTGTTAAAGGTAAAGATTGTTGCAACAGTGGAGGCTAGTGGAGAATAGAGGAAAAAAACTAATGCAAAAATGAGTTCATGCACTGCGTCTAAATGTTATCATCATCATAGCATGACAAGTTCAGTTAATGCAGTTTACGTGTCACACACAACACAGATCTTGGCATTGTCCTTTTGTATTACTTCAAGCTAATGCTTGCATATTCAAATAGCTACTCAGTATAGCTGTCATCTATTGATAGTGATTTATTCATTATGCTGTTTTTAAAGCAGTAATGTAGGATAATGATATTTTCCTTAAACATTATGGTTAGGGATTGTTTTTAAACTTCTGCAATTTATTCCGTCTGAAGTGCTCAATGCACAGACTTTTAGTAGATTACTTCAGTCTTATTTTTGTACTTTTCTTTGTACTTTATAAGAAAGTAATAATCAATATTGATTGGACTTGCATTGTTTGTGTGCTTGACATTCAGGGTTACTGCCTTCAATAATTGATGCCTTTTATACTCAATTTTAGAGTTCAAAGATAGCTCACAAAGTGAATTATTTATCCAGTTTCTCTTCCCTGCCTCCCTTACACATATATTAGACAAACAAAAACTTTTATCTTAGATGCAAATAATAGTGATTCATCGATTTGAATCGATCGGAAATAGTTGTTTCGATGTGTATAAACATTCAAACACACTGTCTTAGCCTCTCTGTGCCTGAGTCTGACAAACCCGTTCAATCGATTTGCAAATAGCACTAAACGATTCATTTGTGAATTGGACCAATCCGATTGCATCTGTTCTCGAGTGAACAACTCACTAGCTATGTTTCCGTCCAAAGTTGCGAATTTAACTTATATGAAAAATTTGAATATCGCATAAAACCTTTGCGAAATCAAGCAGCGTTTCCATTCCCAGACAGCAACGTAGTGTCGGCCCAGATCCGGGCCACATCTGATATGTGTGGATTCAATGCGTACCAGATGTGGCCCGGATCTGGGCCGACACTGTTGCTTTGTGGGTTCAGTGAGTCGAAGAGAACAAAATCGTCACTTCCTTATAAACTGGCATTAAATATCACAGAAAAGTAAGAGAAGCCACTGTATATAATAATTTCAAAAATTGTTTTGATTGGTCCGCTCACAGGCACCCTTCTGAATCCTAAAATGACAAATGGGACACCCTATGGTCTTGTGGACAGACATGTGCATGTGGCGGCCAGTGTCAGTGTAAACTTCTTTTGAATACTTCTTTTGACAGTTGACTGCTTTTATTATTTTGAGAAGTACATTAAAAAATCTCCATTCTTATTTGGTGAAAAAAAAAAAAAAACTGTATGCTGGAAAGATTTAATTGATATATTTTTTGTTATATTCAAAAAAAGCATAATAGGGGCACTTTAAAATTGAGAATAAACATGCTAAATAGCTATCAGTGCACAGTACAGATCAATGTCAAAATATTAAAACACTTAAAACTGAGAAGCGAGCAAAACATTTAAAAAAACAAAAAACACATGTTTTTAAACTTGATACATGCAAATTATATTTAAGCACTGATCTAGAGTTAAAGATCCACCATGAAAGATAATTATTGATATAGCATTAATATTCAATCTCTGCGTATTTACAGCATTTCCTCTTTCAGTTTTCATCAGTGAGGTAAATTGGTTAATTCTTTTCACAGATAAACTTTTTCTGCTCTTTGCAAGATTGATCAAACCATTTGTTAAAGTAACCATCCCAATTTCCCAGACTAGCACAGTTCTCTCCAGAAGGATCTCCTTGTTTCCAGTTATCAGGTTCTCTCGGCCCATATTCTCTCTTGTGCCAGAACCTTTGGAAGCAGAAAATTAGACAGTCTAATTAAAACAGAAGTATTCAACATATTTAATGGATCGAGAACAGACTGAATATAAGTATTACTTATTTCACAGATGAACAGGCAAGAAAATCTGTAAACTTCTTTTGAATACTTCTTTTGACAGTTGACTGCTTTTATTTATTTTGAGAAGCACATTAAAAAAATCTCCATTCTTATTTGGTGAAAAAAACAAAAAACTGTATGCTGGAAATATTTAATTGATATATATTTTGTAATATTCAAAAAAGCATAATAGGGGCACTTTAAAATTGAGAATAAACATGCTAAATAGCTATCAGTGCACAGTACAGATCAATGCCAAAATATTAAAACACTTAAAAACTGAGAAGCGAGCAAAACGTTTAGAAAAACAAAAAACACGTTTTTAAACTTGATACATGCAAATTAATATTTAAGCACTGATCTAGAGTTAAAGATCTGCCATGAAAGATAATTATTGAAATAGCATTAATATTCAATCTCTGCATATTTACAGCATTTCCTCTTTCAGTTTTCATCAGTGAGGGAAAATGGTTAATTCTTTTCACAGATAAACTTTTTCTGCTCTTTGCAAGATTGATCAAACCATTTGTTCAAGGAACCTTCCCAATTTCCAGACTAGCACAGTTCTCTCCAGAGGGATCTTCTTGTTTCCAGTTATCAGGTTC
This sequence comes from Leuciscus waleckii, assembly GCA_900092035.1. Taxonomy (NCBI): domain Eukaryota; kingdom Metazoa; phylum Chordata; class Actinopteri; order Cypriniformes; family Leuciscidae; genus Leuciscus; species Leuciscus waleckii. The sequence goes on along the minus strand of FLSR01004878.1, from coordinate 17,990,313 downwards.
TCTCTGCCCATATTGTCTCCTGTGCCAGAACCTTTGGAAGCAGAAAATTAGACAGTCTAATTAAAACAGAAGTATTCAACATATTTAATGGATCGAGAACAGACTGAATATAAGTATTACTTATTTCACAGATGAACAGGCAAGAAAATCAGAGTTCTTACTGTACTCTGGTGTCAGTGAGAGTTTGGTTATTCACCCAAACCCAGTGTCCTTCAGTGTCCACATCATTGAGACCAATCCAGTGCATCTCAGAAACGTTAGAGACCAGAAAATCCTAATGGAGAAAACATTATGCAAACACATAATGCATAATATATTGCTTAAAGAGAGAAATGCTTTTGTATTAAAGCATTTACTGTATATTACACATTTTTATTGAGGGCAAAATCACATCTCAAAATCAAATCTTCTTTAAAAATTGTAATGAGATTATTTAACATCATAAGTTCTTTGACTCACATCCAACATCAGTTGCTTCAATATTTCCCAGTCTTACCTGTTCTGATTGGCTGGTTATGGTCACCAGATCGGCTCCTTTTGAAACACAGACATCTCGACTGTTCGTCCAGTTGGGTTTATCAGAGCTGAAGTAGTAAAACTTTCCACCCCAAGCTGTCAAGCTCATATTACAGTTCAAGAACTGAGCAGCAAATGCTGAAATAAAAAGCAGAAATGATCCATATCAGATCTTAACACTCTTTGACGATAATTATTGGTTCATTGTGCAGAAATTGATAAAACACCTCAGCCTTCTAAAAGAGAATCCGTTCACCTTCGTAAAAGGACAGTTGTTCTCTAACTCTGGTGTAGTTAGCCATACATTCCTCAAGCTCTCTTTCTATGTCTGGTACAGAAACAGAACAATTGGTTGAGTAGTTCCTCGAAGGGAACGGACACTGCGTGGAAACGCGGTGGGAAGCCTCCAGCGTAGTGCGTCTGAAGCATGAATGAAATCAGTCAATGGCGAGACGGAACGTCATAGGCGAGTGACGTCATCGACCAGGAAACTTTAAAGCACCCCAGAATCACAAGCGAGACAGCTTCTGATGTTACTGAAGCAAGCGATCACGGGGATGCTGGGAGTATGGCAAAGACACGCAGCGTCCGTTCCCTTCAGGGAACTACCGCTGCGTGGAAACGCGGTGGGAACGCAATACCCACGTCGCCATACGAGCAAGTCTCCATAGTGTGTAATCAAGGCGCACAGGCTGACGAAAGAACTTGCGCCCCAGGAGTGGAGCTAAAATTGAGACTATAAAATCTGACGAATGTGTGCGATGAGGACCAGCCTGCCACATCACAAACGTCCTGAAGAAAAACTCCTGAAAGGAGAGCTTTAGAAGCAGCCATACTCGGGTGGAGTGAGCCCGTACAGCTAAAGGTGAAGGCTGACCGGCCGACTCGTAAGCAAGTGAGATGGCCTCGACCACCCACTTGCTCATCCTTTGCTTAGATGCAGGGCACCCCTTGTTGGGCGGCCCAAAACAAACGAACAGCTGTTAAGACTTCCTCCACAGGGCAGCTCTGTGGACATACGCATCGAGAGCCCTAACTGGGCAGAGCAAATTAAGTTTCTCCTGGTCCGACGTCAGAAACGGAGGAGGACAAAAAGCCTGCAGTATGACAGGTCTAACTACAGTAGTTGGAACCTTTGGAACATAACCTGGTCTAGGATAGAGGAAGGCCTTAGCCATGCCAGGTGAGAATTCCAGGCACGAGGGAGCAACCGAGAGTGCTTGAATGTCTCCATTCCTTTTGAGAGATGAAATAGCAAGCAGGAAAATAGTTTTGAGAGTAAGGAACTTCTCGGAAACCTCTTCAAGGGACTCGAAAGGAGCTAGGGAGAGACCCTCTAGGACGATGGCCAAGTCCCATGATGGTACCTTCGTGCGTACTACTGGCCTCAGCCTCAAAGTGCCACGAAGGAAGCGAGATATAAGGGGTGTCTCCCAAGAGAAACTCCACTCGAAGGGGCGTGGTAAGCAGCTAGGGCCGCCACGTACACCTTCAGTGTGGAGTGGGATAACCCCATGGAGAGACGGTCCTGCAGGAACTTCAGCACTGTACCAACCGGGCAGTTAACTGGGTCCTGTTGGCGCTCTCCACACCAAGAGGTGAAAATTTTCCACCTCGCGGCATATAACTTCCTTGTAGCGGGAGCTCTGGATTGGAGAATGGTCTCAACGACCTCAGTCGAGAGATCGGATTCTATGAGCTGAGGCCCCTCAGAGGCCAGGCCCACAGTCTCCATAGCTCTGGGCGGGGGTGAAGGATCGACCCACTCGCCTGAGATAGTAGGTCCCTCCTGATCGGAATCTCCAGGGGAGAGCCGTCGAGGAGGGACACAAGGTCCGAAAACCATACTCGGGCCGGCCAGAACGGGGCTATCAGGAGTAGGCTGACTCCGTCCCGGCGAACCCTTTCCAGAACTCCTGGGAGCAGAGCAATCGGGGGAAATGCATACAGACGTCACCTCGGCCACGCCTGTACCATATAGCGTCCAACCCCAGCGGGGCTGGATGGCTGAGAGAGAACCACAGAGGACAGTGTGATGTCTCTCGGGAAGTGAATAGGTCTACCTCGGCAGGACCGAAATATTCCCAAAGGAGCTCCACCACATCGGGGTGAAGTCTCCATTCCCCGGGCCTCGGCCCCTGCCTCGACAGGATGTCTGCCCCCCGATTCAGATACCCCGGGAGATAAATCGCTCTCAAAGACAGAAGTTTCCCCTGGGACCATAGAAGGATCTGACGAGCTAGCTTGAATAATGGGCGCGACCGCAGACCCCCCTGATGGTTTATGTAAGAGACCACCGATGTGTTGTCTGAGCGGACAAGCACATGGTGGCCCCTCAGGTCTGGGAGGAAGTGTTTCAGAGCCTGAAACACAGCCAACATTTCTAGACAGTTTATGTGCCACGAGAGCTAATTGAATTCTTACTAGTAAAAATGCAATTACGACGAGTAACGCTGGGTACAATTTAAGCTAAAACGGCTTGCCATAAATATGTAGACTATCGTAGTAGTTGATAACGTGACGCACTGAGAGTTCTAATCACACCTGTGTGATTGTACGCTTTAAATATATAATCTTTTGTCTTTTGGAAGCTGCATTTGGCTCAAAAATCTGAGGGCGCACATGCCATGTCTGAATGCAATGTAGCCTATGTCACACCAAAGCGGTTGTCAAGTGACTGTGTAATTGTTGAAAGAACTCACAAAAAAGTAAGAAAACATAAGAAAAACACAAGTTACTGCAGTGCTAGAAATATACATTTTAATACATACTGATAACACATCCCTGCCTTACCTTTGTATTGAGAGCAGGTTTCACCTGAAGCAACTGGTGAAAGTATGAAACTAGTATTTTCATAGATTGAATCCATTTCATGAGCCTGACAGAAGACCTGTCCACTGTGTCTTTTGTGCTGCTTGAGTTTGTTGAGAATAAGGAAGTCACATAAAATGTCACTCTTATACAGACAGACAGGCAGGAAATAATTAATTTATAGGTTCGAAAAAAAGAAAGAAAAAAAAAACCCCTAAAGGTCAAGCATGACAACCCATAATTGTCCTCCGCATTTAACACCATAGTGCACGCACATTAGGAGAAGTGAGTAGTACACACACACACACACACACACACACACACACACACATTAGGAGGAGTGAGTAGCACACACACACACACATTGCTGTGGCACACAGGGAGCGATTGGGTATTAGGTGCTTTGTTCAAGGTAATTTCCTGCCGGAATTGAGACTCAAACCTACAACCTTCGGGTTACCAGTCTGATACTCTAACCATTAGGCCACGACTGCCTCATGTTTGAATGTTTAAATATGTCATAGCCTCTATAAAAAGATGTAAAATTATATGTATGTATTCTCCAAGAGAGAAGAATGAGGCTGTCTACTATTGCTTTACAAGTATATCCACAACATTAGCATAAAATCTCATATTGTTGGCATTTAGATTTTGCTGCAGTAGATTTGCAGCATGGTTTTGAAATACATCATGCCAAAATAATTTGTCACTGTGGCTCACATTTTTGGGGTCGCTTGCAAGTCGCAGCAGCACGAATTACGTGACCAGCAACATAACAGTGAGTGATGGTTTCAGACATTATTTTATAAAGGTCCCATGACATGCTACTTTTTGTAGGCTTTAATATAGGCCTTAGTGGTCCCTAGTACTGTATCTGAAATCTCTTTCCAAAAATTTAGCCTCGGTGCAGAATTATAGCCACTAC
>FLSR01004878.1:17962848-17984062 GCA_900092035.1 Leuciscus waleckii | reverse complement strand
CTGAAGAATGTCAGTGTCCCATGGGAAGATGTGGAGAACTTGGCCACGGATCGAATACGTTGGAGGACACTTGTTGCTCAATGTGCCCAGCACAGCACTTGATGATGACGTTGTGAGTTTATCCATAACTGTGGGATGTTTTTCCTGTAAAGAGTGTTGCATAATTAAATGTTAAAAGCATTTTTATGTTATAAGTTCACTGATATGTGGGCATTTCTATGAATAAAAGCATGTCTTTAATAGCAAGCAATAATCATATGAACTCGTTTAAAAATAACATGATTTACATGCAAACGGGACAGTTATCAGCAGTGTAACAGATCTGATTATGACAAAATAATCAAGTATCTGATGTTATGTGACAAGTCAGATAAGCTTTTCCACTTTTGCAAACAGAGGTAGGCTATGAGGTGTGGAGAGACATCATGTATCACTGGAACATAAACAGACGGGGACAATTTGTAATAATTTTAATGAATGCAATGCAATTAATATCAACTTTCTGACAGTGTGTGGGACATCCGACTACTTTCCAAGAAGGGTTCAACTGATTTACAAATATCGCGATAAATGTGTACAGGAATTGAGGCAGTAGCAAATGGTAGTAGCACACTAGGAGTAAAAGCTGCAGGATTGTGTACGAGTATACAAATATGTATGAGTATCATACGAATTTGACAACTTGTTAAATCTTGTGAATTATTAAGACTTTGAGACTATGTTCGTTCTGATTGGGCTATGGGTTTTGTGAGAAAAGGTTTAAGAAACAGCAAATGCTTGATAAAACGTTTGATTTAGGGTTAAAACCAACACATACATACCATTGTGAATATTTGCTTTGCAGCTGTCCATCTCCTCCGTTTACTTGTCATCAAACAATAATGCGCTGACTGAGTCCAAAAGGCCCTTTTGGTCTTTTCAGCTAAAAAAAGAGAAAAGAAAATATCATTATGTATAATATATAGGATTATTTAAAGGAAAAAGTACTGATTTACCTTACAAATATTGGATGTTACATTATAAAGCATTAAAAGCATGGCAAGTGTTGTGGTTAATATGCATTTACAACAAATATCACTTTAAAACTACCAATACTGAGGTAAGCATGGTAAGTTTTGTGATTACTGTCCTTTACTACACCAATCACAGTAAAACTAATGTTACAGAGGTTTAAAGCATGGTAAGTTTTGTGGTTACTGTCCTTTTACCACTCCTATCACAGTAAAACTAGGGTTACTGTGGTAAAAGCATGGTAAGTGTTGTGGTTACTGTGCATTTACAATAAGTATCACATTAAAACTACCAATAGTGTGGTAAAAGCATGGTAAGTTTTGTGATTACTGTCCTTTACTACACCAATCACAGTAAAACTAAGGTTACTGAGGTTTAAAGCATGGTAAGTTTTGTGGTTACTGTCCTTTTACCACACCTATCACAGTCAAACTAGGGTTACTGTGGTAAAAGCATGGTAAGTGTTGTGGTTACTGTGCATTTACAATAAGTAAAACTATTAATAGTGTGGTAAAAGCATGGTAAGGTTTGTGATTACTTGTCTTTTTACTACACTTATCACAGTAAAACTAATGTTACTGTGGTAAAAGCATGGTAAGTGTTGTGGTTACTGTGCATTTACAATAAGTAAAACTATTAATAGTGTGGTAAAAGCATGGTAAGGTTTGTGATTACTTGTCTTTTTACTACACTTATCACAGTAAAACTAATGTTAATATGGTAAAAGCATGGTAAGTGTTGTTTTTACTGTGCTTCTACTACAAATACAACTTTGGAACTAATTGTACTACTTTAAATCTGATATGATTAACTGATTGAAGGTCTATAGGCCTATAGCACGTCACGTGACAGTGTTTAATCACCCTGTTTTGAATTAGAAAGCAATGAAACGCAAAGCCTCCGTGGAGATGACAGATATAATGCGGTGACTGAACGTGAGCTAATCTGATTAATATCGACAAACAGAAAAGACATTATATCACACATTATCAGGACAGCGTATTTACTACTTACCAACATCTGGCACACGTGAACTGAGCCAAATATCGCGATGTGTTCGGAACGAGACTTCTTCAGCTCGATTTCCTACTGATAAAATATAATTTTATTTAAAAATATCAATAAACAGCAAAGCAATCCAGCTTCCCTGGCAATAAGATCGAAATAATAACATTAAAGCATATCAACCATGATAAGATAAGATCTCGTGAATAAATGTTGATTAAACAGCTTCTCTGCTGCAGCCCGACAGGCAGAAAGAATCGTGCTGTGATCACAAAAGATGCTTCCCATTGAATAGTTTAAAAAACGTGCTGATATTACGAAAATAACAAAATAAACGTGTCCGTGTCATGAATCAATAGAGCTCGGGCGTAGACGTTATGGAATGGTGCATTGTGGGTAACGGCGGCCATTTTAGAGGCAACGCAAAAGCCGGTTTGGAATAAGGTAATAGCGTAGCCGTCCGGTCTCCACCGGCACCGAGAAAAAAAGAGAAAGAGTTATGGACCGTGACAAAAAAAAGTTGGCTATACCGTATACTGACAAACTTAATATGAAGCCAAACAACGCTACTTAAATTTTTGGGGGGGATTATATGCGGAATCGATCCTTATGAACAAAGTATGGAGTAATAATTATGAAAGGTTACCAAGCCTCAGTTTCCCTGATATTTTCTCCTACCTGGTGGAGTGAGCGCTTACACCTCCGATCCAGGGCCGGATTAACAATTACCTGTGCCCTCGGCAACAACATTCAAGCCCCCCACACACACACATTTTAATTGTTTATTAATAAACAAGTGTTTTTTTGTCACAGTCGGCTGCAAAGATGAGGTTGACGATGCTGACTCACAATCTTTGCTGTAGTGAACGCGCCAGAGAGAAATGCACATTTCATACGGATTACATAAGCAGAGAGCAGATCTGTTTTCTTTCATTTTGAATTGTTTGTTTAAAAGTAGACATTTCAGTATAGATATATTTTTCAGGTCTGTGAGGCAAGACCACCTTATATGCTGAGTTTCGGTTAATTTATGAGACCTCCAGTTCACGCGCCGGGCCTCTCTGCTAAGTTCTTATTTATTAAATCCAGGCAATTGGTTGATGAAACATTTATTAAAATTAAAATTAATGCAAAACGAAATTCACTTTAAAGAAAGGCTTTGTGCTTTCTGTTCGAAGTCTCTGCTCCGATCAATTTAAAAACTTGTCACTGGAGGCTCACTTGCAGTTCACAAATGGATGAGTGCAAGATCTGCAGATACTCAAAGTAAACGCGGAGAAAACAATCGTTCGCACCGTTAACCAAGCATCAGTGGTGACACACACACTTGTCAGATTCTGTGAGCTATGAAGCTTGTCTATGCAGGTTTGTTACACTTCAAGAGTAATTTATCATACGTGCAATAATCCACTGTTTTCGTCTGGTAGTATATTGACGACCAGCGGCGACCCAAGCCATCCGACGAAAATGGGGAAAACTAATATGATTTATGAGGCGTTTGCCCTGTCGATCATGAGACTGGTTACAGCAGTTCACAATACAGCAATACTGAACCATTTTCCAAAAAATAACTAAATTAATGACCAAATGACCAACGTTACCTACTGCCTACTATACGCTACTATACAGTACATCTACTTCCGTACCGTGATTCCCACAATGCATTGCGACGTGACGTAACAATCCCGAACTCTATAGATTAAATTACGTGACCATTTCACGAACTGCCGTGAGACTGGGTTGAGTGTGTATTCAAATGAAAGATTGGTATCAAAGAGCACACTCAGGTTCTAACTGACAACAAAGACTTGACAGAGCAGCCATCAAGTGTTAGACAGTATTCTAGGTTACTACGTGTGGAGGTTTTTGCTCCAATAATTAAAATCTGTTTTTTTTTTTAGTTTTTTTTTTTTAATTAATTAGTAGGAAATTACTAGTAGTTTTTGCTCCAATAATTAAAATCTGTTTTTTTTTTTAGTTTTTTTTTTTTGAATTAATTAGTAGGAAATTACTAGTCCTCCAATTTTTTATATCAACTATGCATTCAGTTAATTTTGTGAATTGATATTTTTTGTCAGGGCGCAAATAAAATATAGAGCTGAGTATCATCAGTGTAACAGTGAAAACTAATGCCATGCTGTCTAATGATATGTAAGGGTGAAAAGCAACGGTCCTAGTACTAAGCCTTGCAGACAGTACTCCATCACAAGTTCCACCATTATCATCATAGTTCAACAAGTCGTTGTTTCCCAAAACCATTGTTCTAACCAACATTCGCAAACAGCATTGCAACGTTGTGTAGTTGGAACGACATCTCTCGACCTGTTGTTAGAAGCATCGTTTCTTGACATGTGAATTCAATAAATCCTTATCTTGAGCCAAATAAGCAAGCTGACATTCAGTACAATCTGTATCTTTATTTAGAATACATACAAATGTCATTTACGTCTTTTAGATTTCCAAGAGATTTAAAGCAACACCAAAGAAATTTTTTTACCTTAAAATAATGTTTCCAAAATCGTATCAGTGGTTCAAGTCGTAACAGGGGAAGAGGCACTTCTGGATTTGCTTTGCAGCCCTATATCTGCTATAACCACACTATGCAAGTTTGCCAGACCGGGTCGCGTTTCTGTAGTTCGAATGAGACATAAGAAAACACAAAACTACAAATTGACTTGCTTTACGTCAAGCGCTACAATAGTCATTATTTAGTTTTTCTTCATTTCTGATGTCGTAATACATCATACTTTCATGAAATCATGCAACATACTCTACTCTACCTTGTTTAGCAATTTGTGACAATACGGTTTCGGGAAACAGTTGTAACTAGCTGCTTGATTTCTTCAACGATGCATCGTACTATGGTAGTAGAAGCGAGTTACTTCGTTGTATACTGGAAACACACCCCATGTGTGGAATTACTTCAGCCCGTTGCAGTCTCTGTGCTACTAGTGCCTGCTATTCATCTGCATGACATAAACTGTCCATTTGCCTTGCTTTATTTCCCTGTGCATAAATAAACTTTCTTGTTGCACTCGCAATTGGCCCTTGAGTTTCATTCCTGACATGAGGACCATTTCTAAAATAATTTAATGGGGTGTATAGATGTAAACTTCACACAATGTTTTTTTCTTGTGGATAACAGAAAGAATACCTGGACATAAAACACAAAACCACTATCCTAAATGTTCTAATTAAGTAATCATTAAAATTAATATAATACAGATCCCCCCCCCCCCCCCCCCCCAAACCCTCTTTTTTTTGTTTTTTATGCTTTACATCTATAACTCTGTTTTTTGTGCTATATGCGTTGAAATACTTCAAGTTATTTTCTTAAAATCCATTCTTCTGCTGAAATCAGGATAATCTTGTTTTTCCCGTGGCAAATCACGTTCCCATGAGTGATAACACTTTAGAATACTGTTCTGTCATTAATGAATAACTACACAGGAACAAATGAGTAATGCACTATTAGCATTCCATTAACTATTAACTAACAAGAAACTCTGATTAATGAATTAGGAAGTAGCCTAATAACGCTTAGTCGAATGTCACTGTGATAGTTCATAATTAGCTAATCAGTAACTACAATTTTTTTCATACCCCCCGAACTAGTAAGAACTGCTTCGGGTTCATAATTAACATGAATACTGCATTTGTGTTACTAAATCCATCAGAATGAATTACTATCCAAAACCTGCGATGGATCATGATTAATACCGTTCCAATTATCCTAAAACCATGCTCAAAGTTTATAGAGATAATCTCACAGTAACTAAAGTGCCTATTCTTTAGTCGTGCCCTCAAGAAGTTAGAGGATCAGTCTATACAAGTTAATATTCTATTATAAAATAATAGATGTATTAATTGTATTTTAAGTCTGCCTTTTGTGGTACTTCTTAAACCTTCTTTGCAATATAACAACACCCTGTTACATGCTGCCTCTTTGGCCAGGCTATATGATCAAATCAAAACACATGGTAATAATTCTTTTTTCAAAAAAGAATGCTCACCCGTCTCTTCCAGAAAGGATTTCCTGATCCAGACAGAAGAAACTGTCCTCAAATGATCCAAGGTCCAGTCAGATGATTATAATAAAAGTTATAACAAACTTTATTAAAATAATCAAACAAAAAGAATACTTGTTACAGATCATAAATGAGTACTAACTAACAGATGTAAAAAAATAGCTAAAGCTGGCATGCTTCTTGCATCTAGTAAAAGCTGGTGTACAGATTGTTGATTGCAAGGAAGAGCAATACATCTTCCTTTGTCGTCTTCTTATATAGTCTTGAATTCGGCTGAACTCAGGTCCTGCAGTAAGATTGTTACATACATATATTTTTGCAGCATAACTCTAAGCAGACTTTCTCAGCAGTCTCTGATGCTAACCCGCTTCACAAGCTCTAACAGTTCCGCTTCTGACAGCTCACCGAAGGTATGGGATTTCCTGTTCTGTTGCGTTGCCCCAGAAACAGCCATTGCATAGGAAATGTCATTCTGACAAAGCTGTCTGACAAACCTTACAAAAAAACTCACAAGTTTACAATGATTTCAGTAAGAGTTATCGTGTTTTTCACTTTAGAAAAACTGATCTTTATACTGATCCAAATAATAAATAGTTCCTTCAAAATTATGTAGTAATACTGTCATTACTATCCAAAACCTTTAAAAAAAAAACTCAGAAAACTACAGAAACCTCAAAAGTTTACAATTACTTCAGTCATTACTAGAGAGTTATCATGTTTCCACTTTAGAATACTGATCCAAATAATTAGTAGTTCCTTTAAAATGATGTAGTAATACTTGAGTCATTACTAGTGGGTTACCTTTACCTTCACTTCAGAATTAAATATTCATTATGCATTGCTTGACATTAATTAAGAACCTGTAAATTCTTCTAGATCTCTGTGACATATGAAAAAGATATTAGTTATTGATTAGCTAATAATGAACTACCACATTCACCTGAGACGCTATTACTTACTTATTCGTTAATCAGAAGTTTGTTGTTAGTTAATAGTAGTTACTAGAGTGTTAATATTGTGTTAATAACTCCTGTGTAGTTATTCATTAATGACGGAAAACAGTATTCTAAAGAGTTACCATGAGTTAATATGTCGTGGCCATGACAAAACTAAGTGAAACTAGCATGTCCCTTCCCAGTCACCATGTTATAGACATTTTATTTTGTATTTTATTTATTTTTGCTTGATAATAATAATAATTAAACCCCTCCTAGGGCGTAATCACCATCACACTGTGTGGGAGTAAATGTAGTTGTCATTTTTGTAGTTGTCATTTTTAACATGCATGAACTATTTTAATTCAGAATCAAGATTTTAGTTTACAATTTATATGTGTATAATGGAAACCAATTAGTTCCCATCTGATTTGCTGGCATTTTTAATCACATATTTTTGCCTTTTGTATATGTTCTACTTTTTTTATATAACTCACACATGCAATTATGCACACACTCTAAAAACTCCTGGGTTATTTCTTCAACCCATTTTCTGGGTTATTTGTGTTGGGTTAAAATTATGGGTTATTTTTTCAGAGAGTAACCATTTTCTGGGATATAGGGCTAATATTTTGACCCAATTCATGGGTTGTTTGGGTTTCTGGGTTATTTTTCAAAGAGTAACCCATGTTCTGGGTTATAGGGTTGGCTTTCTCTCTCTCGCAGTTGTTCTGGAATTTTCTCACAACAGTCGTTTGAAATAACCGTCGCTTCGCGCTCGATCCGTTTTGGCCTGTGCTTCATCGGTGCAACTTCATCTATATTCAACTAGTAAGAACTGCTTCAGGTTCATAATTAACATGAATACTGCATTTGTGTTACTAAATCCATCAGAAGGAATTACTATCCAAAACCTTACAAAAAAACTCACAAGTTTACAATGATTTCAGTAATTACTACAGAGTTATCGTGTTTTTCACTTTAGAAAAACTGATCTTCATACTGATCCAAATAATTAATAGTTCCTTCAAAATGATGTAGTAATACTTAAGTCATTACTATCCAAAACCTTTAAAAAAATAAAAAAAATAAATAAAAAAAACTTACATAAACCTCAAAAGTTTACAATGAGTTCAGTCATTACTAGAGAGTTATCATGTTTTTCACTTTAGAATACTGATCCAAATAATTAGTAGTTACTTCTAAAGGATGTACAGTATAATACTTGAGTCATTACTAGTGGGTTACCTTTACCTTCACTTTAGAATTAAATATTCATTATGCATTACTTGACATTGATAAGAACCTGTATATTCTTCTAGATCTCTGTGAGATATGAAAAAGATAATAGTTATTGATTAGCTCATAATGAACTACCACATTCACCTGAGCGCTATACTTACTTATTCGTTAATCAGAGTTTGTTGTTAGTTAATAGTAGTTACTAGAGTGATAATATTGTGTTAATAACTCCTGTGTAACTCCTGGAAAACAGTATTCTAAAGAGTTACCCCATGAGTTAATATGTCGTGGTGGCCATGACAAAACTAAGTGAAACTAGCATGTCCCTTTCCAGTCACCATGTTATAGACATTTTATTTTGTATTTTATTTATTTTTGCTTGATAATAATAATAATAATAATAATAATGATAATAAACCCCCTCCTGAGGCGTCACACTGTGGAAGTAAATGTAGTTGTCATTTTTGTAGTTGTCATTTTTAACGTGCATGAACTATTTTAATTCAGAATCAAGATTTTAGTTTACAATTTATATGTGTATAAGGGAAACCAATTAGTTCCCATCTGATTGCTGGCATTTTTAATCACATATTTTTGCCTTTTGTATATGTTCTACTTTTTTTTATATAACTCACATATGCAATTATGCACAGGTACTCCAACATTTGCAACTGCAAGCTTTATTAAAGAAGAAAAAGCATTTACACACTAAGAAATACAACCTTACTGAAAAAATTATTCATTGAATTTAATCCATTTTTTTATCGTAAGTGATAACTTACGATAAAAGTAAGTTACACACAATTGATTTTACCTACATTTAAACAAATGCATTAAGTTGAACTAAAATGGATTAAGTTCAACCTAATGCATTTGTTTAAATGTAGGCTAGGTAAAATCAATTGTGTGCAACCACTTACGATAATTTTTTTTATTAAATTCAACGAATATTTTTTTTCAGTGTATCAAGATAAACGATAATAGAGTTAATGAAAATCACTTTTTCAGGAATCTCTAATGCTACATAATGTGATACTATGATTCTGCATTCTCCTATATGTTTTATGTTAATTATTACAGCCTTGTAAAACAACTTTACTTCTTTCTTCCATGTTTCATTCAGGAATTTTTCTAATTCATTCAGGCTCTTGAGTTTATTTCCCCCTTGATCTGTATCTGTATTTGGTGCCCAATAAGTTTTGGAGACCCATGATCCCTCCGTACTGTTATAGCAGCAAAATGCCATCCACATATGAGAGGGAATGTTGACTCTGTCATTCAGAAGATTATTTCCAGGTAAAGCTCCTGTTAACACATAGGCTGAGATTGTCTTCTTGTTTTGGTCACGACAGTAATTGTCCATTATTTCTCGAGTCTGTTGTTCCATGTGAGTCCAGCTGCCATTCCTCAAGTTGTTCCTCTGTGGGACGCTGTTGGTGAGTGTGAATGTAGATTTAGCAGTTTCTCCATCAGCTGCATGAATGGCTGGAAACAGCTGACCGGGTCGCACATTTTGTGTGTTATTGTGATAGTCTCCCTTGCAAGCCTGCTTGGTGAATGGCACATTGGTTTCATAACTTGAAGGTTCAAGTATCGAAATAAATAATTGAAAGATTGTTTGTTTTTTTTGTTTTTTTGAAAGAATAAACAATAAATAAGAATTAAAGTAACAGGGAAGTAAAACAATTATTTTGTAGCTATAAAAACAAGCCGCTATAAGTAACATTACCTGCGATTCAATCATCCATTGAGTCTTTCTTAGTCTCTCGAATTCTTGTCTTCTGGTGTATTTGTAAGCCGAGAAAACAGGGATCATCTTTTTTACATCATACAGTGTTGCAAACCTGTTACGATTTTTATATTGTTGATATATTATTTTATAACCATCCTGTGCAACTGAATTCTTTAGAATGCCAGGGATAACCGGAGACGTTCTTTTAAAAAAGTAATCGCATTGACTGAATGTGTCAACAACTTTAGACTTGGTGCATGACAAAAACAGCACCAGCAGTACAGAGACGCTCACGATGAACAGACGCATCTTCACCCTGAATTGTGAAAGTAAAGCTGAGGTGGTTGTAGAAAGGAGAATGCACTCAGGTCCGCAACACAATCTGTACAAGAGATATGATCACTTTATACATCTTGAACAGACTGACACGTGTGAATGAACCTCATTGGTTCTCGCATGTCAAGCAAACGTGCTTGAGCTTCTGTTGCCATATTTGAGTGCTGTAAACATTGTTCGCTGATCAATGTTTATATGTGAATAAAAGCCTGGATTAAATCTGTTCATTATATAAAGTTATATGAGAGTAATTGATGACTTTTTGCAAGTGTTTGGATGATTATATTCTCTTATAATCTACTTCCCTTTAGACAGTGAAATGACTCTGAAATGCCAATATTTGCACAAGCTTTATGAGAACAATTTACACAGACATATTTTTCTTACAATAACTGTATTTAAAAAAAAAAATGTAGACACTAAAACTGACATGATAAAGAGTTAAAAGCAGGATTATAGAATGCTAAATTAGGACTTTGGAAGAGCTACATGTAAATAAAAGCATTTTGACACTTCTAATCAAACAGAATAAATGATAGTTCAGTGATTATGTATCCTTCTGCTACTTTTAGTTGGCTTTACACTTTTTTTGTACAGTTGTTATTAAACAGCTGTACTTTGTCATCAGTTGTTGACTCAGAAATTCCTGTAATTTCTGCAGGTTATTTTTAATGATAGTTTTTCCTTTATTGATGTCTTCATCTACATTTGGGGCCCAGTAAGCTTGGGAGACAAATGAATTCCCTGCACTGTTGTAGCAGCAAAAGGCCGTCCACATGTAAGAGGGAATGTTCACTTTCCCATTCAGTTTATCTTTGCCAGGTATTGCTCCGGTCAGCACATGGGCTAAAACTTTATTATTGTCATAGCAAGACTTATTCATGATGTCTGAAATTTCTCTTTCCATGCGATTCCAACTGCCGTTATTAAAGGTTAACTTCTGTGGCACTATGTTGGTCAGTGTGAATGTAGATTCAGCAGTGACATCATCAGCTGCATGACCACTGGGAAACAAGTGACCGCGACTCATTTTATATGAGTTATTCCAGTAGTCTTCACTGATAGCCTGATTTGCATATGGCACAGTCATGTCATCAACAGCAGGATCAAGCTGAAGAACAAATGTTAAAAGAAAGAGAAACAAGATACAATTAATACAAGATGCAATTAAAATTAAATTAGCTGAAATTTCCATAAATATTTTTTATTGCAGGTTTGAGTGTGAGTAAATAATGACAGAATTAAAAAAGAATTTGGTGAACTGTTTATTTAAGACATTAAATGAATAGAAATCAGTGCTGAATAGCAAATTCAGAAAATTCTGACATGAAACTAAAAACATCGACTTTGTTGCTACAAAACAAATGATTAAACGGAGAATGTGTTGAAATACACATACAGTACATAAAAATGTAAACTAAGTCAACAATAAATCACTTTTAGTATAATCAGCAAGTTAGCAGAAAAAAATATAATATAAATCTCTGGAAATACATCTGAAACATAATTATGTTCTCTGAATCACAGAAAAAAAAATGCTTTGAAACTCCTCACCTGAGGCTCAACCATCCATGAAGTCCTTGGTCTTTTACTTATTTTCCCGGTAAATTTGTAAGCTGAGAAAACAGGAATCCTATTTCTGCGTTGTAGAATGTTGCAAATGTGTACATATTACGATATTTTTGACAGATTATTTTGTAATGATTATTTCTAGAGCGTGAATCCAGGATGCCAGAAATCACCGGAGGCTGTTCTTTAAAGAAAAACTCTTTACATTTAGTAAAAGTTTCTAAAACTTCAGAAATGGCGAATGGGATGCTCAACGCCAGCAGCACAGCGAGGACGCTCACGATAAACAGACGCATATTCATGCAGAACTAATCACAAACCCAAAATTAAAGGCGAACTGATTATATAACTAACTAGACTAGCTCCACAGCAAGTCTCGCAAGTCAAACAGTCTCTGTTCTCGCACACTTAAATAGTTTAGTCGCAAAGATGATGATCTGTCATCATACTCATGTTCACACATCTAGGGGCGTCGGACTGGGGGTAAAACTAGTACTGATTACCAGGGCCCTTGAAAAGTCTGGAATATGTTTTACTTTACCTGGATATTTTAATTTCCTAATTAAATTTCATAATGATGTCAGATGAAATGTAAAGTAAGTGTATTGGCTGAATAACTTGGTTGATTGACTGACAACATTTTTTATACAAAAAAAGTAAAGACTATCTAAGGTATCGGTCCCACCCCTTGCTAATGTGCCAAATGGTTTAGTCCATCTGCACGCATTTTGTTTTGTGGACTTCTGCTGTAGAAATACCTTTCTTAAAGAAAGCCAAATCAGGCCACCAAAAAAAGAAAGGACAGACAGGAGAAGGAAAGAAAATAAAATGAGGGGAAACAATTGGTAACTGACTTCTTTAAGAAAAGGTGAGCACAAACTAGAACACGAAATCTATAGTGCTACTGCTAACTGCTTGAATATCTCCGCGATCGTTAGTGCTAAAAATGAACTGAGACAACCCATTGAAAGAGCAGAACATACACTTTCAGATGATCATTTGGTTATACATGTAATCTGAGGTAAAGGTTAAACAAATAAACTTCACACTAACAATCCTGTTTGCATACAACACACCATTATAATAGCCTAATTGAAACATAAGCTATCTGTTCCTTTTGTCTTGTTCATTCTGCAAATATAATATGACTGAATCAAATCTTGTTTGGTTATCATACAGTAAGCAGTTTGTTCATGTAGGGATTAGAAAACTAAATGGTATTTTAAGCTGTTTTATAGCCTACATTGGGCGTTATATATACAGAAACATATTTTAATATCATTTAGCTTTTAACTTAGTAACCACAGTAAAGTATGCTATAGAATGTTGGGAAAGGAGGTTTGAAATGTGTGTAGACATATGCACACATGCCAACTTATCAGGCTACTCTAGGCATTACAGTTAAGTTATTACCCTATAATAATAATAATTCATTACATTTATATAGCGCTTTTCTCAGTATTCAAATCGCTTTACATAGAAGGGGGAATCTCCTCAACCACCACCAGTGTGCAGCATCCCACCTGAATGATGCGACGGCAGCCATATTGCGCCAGAACGTTCACCACACACCAGCTTACTGGTGGAGAGGAGACAGAGCGATGAAGCCAATCAGTATATGAGGATGATTAGGAGGCCATGATAGACAGCCCTCAAAAAGTGACAACTTTAACTTGCTATATAAAAATATCTGTGGGGTATTTTGCGCTAAAACTTCACACACACACTCTGGGGACATCATAGATATATTTTACATCTTGGGAAAAGGGCATTATACCACCCCTTTAAAGCTGCAGTCCGCAGTTTTTCCTCTTTATCGCCCTCTCTGTTCGAAATCTGCAATTGCAGTTATTCGTGGAATTATCAACTATACGTGCGTTGTGCCTCGGCACGGCACAGCACGGATGAAACCAATTTTTTAGGAGAATGTGCGGCTGTCAGTCGCCGCCAGTGTGGATACTGGCATTCACAATCACAGATTCTACTTTTTGTAAGTACAACCAACATAAGAATTTTCACCAGAAAATGTCATCTGAACAAGTAAGTAACATCCACTTTTGTTCTACCAACTAAGGGAAAAAAAGCAGTGCAGTAAATCGCGCTGATTAACGATCGCTTATCATATCACTCAAACTGTGCAAATTATACTTTGTTCTCAAAGTGTTAATGCTAACAACAACAGCATTATGTTACTACATTTAATGCCCTTCCAATATTTGTCCTTGTTTTCGCATGGGCCCGGTTGCAGTCTCTTTTTTTCTCCGAAGTCTCCAGTTGTCACTGATGATTGCCGTTTGAACCTTTCTGGATCCACCATCAAATTGATAAGTTTAATCATATCAAGTGCTGTGAGAAAAGGCTAAGTCTCCACCTCCAACATCCTCACACACAATATATCCTACTAGCCTAGACTCTTCTTTATGTGTACATATTAGGGATGTCAATTTTCACAAATTCCCATGATCGATCGTCATTTAAATTAACGATCAATTAATCGATTACTCGTTGGCCTTAATACTGCGATATGCGTCTACTGCTATGGCCAACAGCGGGTCTGCAAAATCCGGCTCAAAACGCTATGTTCCTCACCAAATCAATCAGAATGGTTTTAAATAAAGGGCTAGTTGGATTGTAAAATGTTTCGTGATTGATAATTAAATTATTTAATAACAAATATAACTACTAATACAACGTGTCACCAACGCCGCCTCATATGCGCTTATTAATGTTGTGGACGCGCTCTTCCTGGAACAACTGCACGCGCTGAATGAATCTCCTACCGTTAAACTGGAGCACTTTGTTAGCACGTTATTTATCTAAAAGAAACGCATCCTATATGAAATTAATCAGATATATTCAAAATAAACATATTACAAATTATATCTGCACAAAATGACGCAAATTCATGCACAAGTGAACTTGAACTAAGTTACGTTACGTGCCATTCATTCAGAACTACTCATGTTGTGGACACGCTCTTCCTGGAGCAACTAAACCCAAATAATTCACAATGTTTTATTACAATATTGTTCTCTTTATAATGTTATGTAATATTACAGTCCCAATAGTCATTATTAGTCGGAGCGTTTTTAAGATTTCCACTCTGGAGGATGGTTTCACTTTTTTGCGTTTTTAAGCCCCAAAAACGCCGTCGCCGTCTAAACGAAAGGCACATCTGATCAAATATTTTTACGTTTTCACCCGCGAGCGTTCTCGTGTAAACAGGGCCTATTAGTTTCATTTTTGGGACTAAAAACGTAAAACTGGAAGCCATAAAATACCACGAATCATCGAAATGCCACATGCAGGTAGAAAAGAGAAATATATATAAGAGAGAAAGCGTGTATAAGAGAGAAAGAGAAAATGTAAGTATTTCATTGAGACTTGAGATTAAATAAACTGCTTAAAGGGATACTCCACTTTAAAATGAAAATTCTGTCATCATATACTCACCCTCATGTTGTTTCAATCCTTTATGAATTTCTTTCTTCTGCTGAACAGAAAGGAAGATATTTAGAAGAATATCAGTAACCAGACAGTTTCTGGTCTCATTGACTTCCATAGTAGGAAAAAAATATACTATGGAAGTCAATGAGACCAGAAACTGTCTGGTTACTGATATTCTTCTAAACTTCTTCCTTTCTGTTCAGAAGAAGAAAGAAATTCATACAGGTTTGAAACAACATGAGGGTGAGTATATGATGACAGAATTTTCATTTTAAAGTGGAGTATCCCTTTAACATCCTTTCAAAAGCAGGCTACACTTTGGATACACCTTAACCTGGTAATGCTGTACCATGAATAAACACTCGAGGGAGCCAAACACTTGCAAAATGTGAGTGTAAACCCAGAGAAATGTGTCCACATGCCAAGGTAATAAATAAACTTTTGAAAGACAATAGATATTGAGCTCATTTTGAAAGGATGAGCTAAAAAAAAGTAGAATAAATGGTTCATACTTGTAAAACACTTTGAATAAAAGCATCCCGATGAGTGAATAAATATAATGGGCAAAGATACATTGTTCAACACATATTTATATTAGAATGTGTTTATTTTTGTCCAGACTGTTATTGATTTATTTGAGATGTTTTAATTTATTAGGATCTGTATTGGATTATAGTGTATGTTTTCAACATCGTAAATATTAAGATGAAGACTTTTTTTTTTTTATATGCCACTGTGATGATTTTGGGAAGCACTTACAAAAATATGCCACTGTGATGATTTGGGAAGCACTTACAAAAAAGGTTTCAATTGTTAACTACATAAGTTAATGTGAATTTAAAATGAACAGTAGGCTACTTCTATCATTTATTGGTAATGTATATTTTAACATTTACCAATGTAGGCCTATTTTAAAAATAAAATGTCGGCATGAAACGGAAGTTGCGATAGTCTTTTTGTCCTATTGTGACGTATATCTGAGTGAAACAGTTTCTCGAAAACAAGAAAAAATGTAGAACAGGGCTTGATTTTGTTCGTGGGGAATTGATTGGATGGTTGTGGTTTGCTATTGGTGGATCTTATGTGAGTGACAGGTTGCCCCGCCCCGTGATTTTGATTAAAGATTAAGAGGGCATATGAATTAAAAAAAATATGTGCACGGATAAATCATAATAAATACTGCAATATTTCATGAAAAAAACAATTGTCATTTTAACATTTTAATATGATAAAATGCACTGTGAACTGACATAAACAAACAATTGCATTTAACCCTTTTCACCATAGGCTCGTGATGAGGCAAGTACATTATACAGCAACGTATAAAGTATTAAACCCTCTTAACCCTAATGCTTGGTAAAATGGTGAAAGAGACATTCCATTGTATAATAACGTATGGTTGGTTGTCTAAGAACACTATGATTCTCGCTATCTCTCTGCTTATCGATGGGTACCTGAAAGAATATTCTTGGTTTTAAAACATAGAATATTACCACAGAAAACACTGAGCTACACAAATACAATGGCTGGTGAAAGAATAAACAACAAGAACGCCATAGCTCAATTTCCTCCTTTTGTATTATGCAAAACTCACATAACAGTTGAACAGCAAAGAGCAAATATGAAAATAAAACCCAATTTGAAGAAAAAAAAAACCCCCGGGTAATAAAGTCAATAGTCTGTGATAACCTGAGTGCACTCTTGTTTTTCAGTTCTTTTAGCAGGCCTGCATTAAAGGGATAGTTCACTTTTAAAAATGTTTTAGCTTACCTCAAAGGCATCCAAGATGTAGGTGTCTTTTTTTCCGCAGTAGTTTCAATTTTTATATTTTTAGGTCAAACCGTTCTTGTCAGATCTACACTCTCCCCCCACCAATATAAGACATGCCCTCATGACTTGGTGCTTTAGCAATGTAAACACAACACAACATATTAGTGAGTATAACCTTAAGTAACTTACACCTAAAAGATCACTGGGCACTTATCCACTTATAAAGGCAAGAAACATATCTCATAATAGGAGCTTTTATGACACTTGGATGTCCTAGTGTGTCATATGTTAATATGGATGGAGCTCTTCTGACTCTCTGAGTTCTGCTGGTCAGAGTTTCAGGCTTTGTACCATCTGGTAACATTTGAGTTTCCTCATTAACAACTTCATTTCTTGGAGTCTTTTCTCTCATTTCACCTGTTTCATGTGTCCCTGTTTCTCGACTTGTCATCTCAGCAGACTCTGGTTGAGACCCTCCTTTGTCTGTTACTGTTTCCTCTGTAACCTCCTGGATTGCTTCTGGCTGTGTCACCTCTTGATGTTCAGTCACTTCATCCCACACCATATCCAGGTCCAAGCTAAATGGTTCCGACATTTCTTTTTCTACTCCAGTCCTGTTAGCTTGGGCAGATAAGTCATAGCACATCTCACTTTCTTCATCCTCAGAATCTGTGTACTCTTTCCCATGACAATTATCTGTTTTTTCTTCTTTGTCTTTGTTCTCTGATGTCTCCAATGAAACCTTGCTTCTCTCTGACACACGGTTTCGAAGTTTATGAAGTCTCTTTCGTTTCTTTCGAAGGACTCTCACACCAGGTACAGGGTCAACAACAGGTGTCGGATCCAGGCATGCATTTTGTCCAAGAGGCAGGATGTGATTTCGGTGGAGAATTTTGATAGGTCCATTTCCATCCACTGGTTTCAACCGAAACACTGGTAAGTTTGGCATCTGACTGTCCACCACATAAGGATTTGAAGCCCAGCGGTCTGCTAACTTATGCTTCCCTTGCAACCCTAGGTTCCTTATCAAGACTCTGTCTCCAGGCAACAGCTGTGAACACCGAATCTTCTGGTCATACCTCAGTTTATTTCCTTCGTTCTGCTTGGCAGCAATGGACTCAGCAAGTTCATAGGCAGCTTTTAACTCCTTTCTCATCTCAGTTACATACTTTAGGTAAGTTTCTTCCGTGTGTCATCGCTGGATGTCCCAAAACACAAATCCACTGGGAGCCTTGCCTCACGCCCGAACATAAGGTAATAGGGCGAAAACCCAGTAGCCTCATTCGAAGTGCAGTTGTAGGCATGGACAAGGTGTCCAATGTCCTGACTCCATTTCCTCTTACTGCTTGGCTCCAGAGTCCCGAGCATGTTTAACAAAGTCCTAGTAAACCTCTCAGGCTGGGGGCCTCCTTGAGGATGCTAGGGCGTAGTTCTTGATTTTTCAATCCCAAGTGTGCCAAGTACCTCATGTACACGCAGACTCTCAAAATCTCTCCCTTGATCACTGTGCATCCTCTTTGGCAATCCATAATGGACAAAGTACTTCTCTATCAACACCTTCGCCACCGTAGAGGCTTTCTGGTCTCTCGTTGGAAAAGCTTGGGCGTAGCGGGTGTAGTGATCAGTAATAACCAGAACATTTTCTGTATTGCTTGAATCGGGTTCAATGGACAAAAAGTCCATACAGACAAGGTCCAGTGGTCCATCACTTTGCAAATGAGACAGCGGAGCAGCTTTCTTGGGTAGCGTCTTTCTCTTTATGCAACGGATACAGGATTGCAGTAGTCTTCCACATCTGACTTCATCCGTGGCCAGTAGAATCTATCTTTAATTAGGCCGTAGGTTTTGTCAAGGCCTAAATGACCACAGTCATCATGCAGAGATGCTGTTACCATCTTCCTATACTTTTCAGTTTGTCCACTACCGCCCACTTCAAAGCCAGAAACTCTAATTTATGAGCAGGGTAATGTCGCTCAGATGGGGTTAGGCTTCTACTGACGAAAGCAACGGGTCTTAACCCTTCACCTTGATCCTGGTATAACACGGCACCTAGCCCTTCTTGGCTGGCGTCCACATGTAACACATAGGGAAGCTGAGGGTTTACAAAAGCTAACACCGGGGCTTGAGTAAGTCTCTGCTTCAACTCTACAAAGGCTGCCTCACACTTGTCATCCCACCTACTACCAAAAGGCTCTGATGGGTTCAGGTAGAGGTTATCCTTTTTTCCCTTGGATTTCTTGGCAACTGGTGGGTAACCGGACAACAGTTGGTTCAACGGATATGCAACTTTGGAGTAATCTTTCACAAAGTGTCTATCCACAGAAGCCAAGAAATGATCGCAAAGCAGTCACAGTGTTTGGTCGGGGCCATGTGGTTACTGCTTCAGTCTTCTCTGGATCGGTAGACACTCCATCTTGAGATATAATGTGCCCCACGTAAGTCACTGATGGTTGACAAAACTGGCATTTATCCAGCGACAACTTGAGACCCTCATCCTTCAAGCGGTCCAGCACCTTTAACAACCTATCCTCATGCTCTTCGAGTGTTGCTCCAAACACGATGAGATCATCCAGATATACCAAGAACTTCAAGCAAGTTCATATCCCAACAGTTTGTTCCATGATTCGTTGAAAGGTTGCTGGAGCCCCTGACACTCCTTGTGGCATCCTTTCAAATTGGTAGAAACCCGCTGGGCAGATGAAGGCTGTCTTCTCTTTATCGGAGTCACTCATAGGCACCTGATAATATCCACTCCGGAGGTTTAACACACTAAACCACTTGCTTCCGTTGAGACAGGCCAGTGCGTCTTCGATCCTCGGTACTGTGTACTGATCTGGAACAGTGCGTCGATTTAGGGTCCTGAAGTCCACACACATCCTTATTTTACCGGTCTTCTTTCTCACCACCACTATAGGTGAGGCATACGGACTTCTTGATTCGGTGATGATCCCAGCATCTTTAAGCTGTGACAGATGTTGTCTCAATGCCTCTAGATCAGCAGGCGCCAGTCGGCGAGACCTCTCTCGAAAAGGTTTGTCCTCTGTGGTTTTGATAGCGTGATGTGCACTTTTACAGCAACCAACATCAAACTCATGGGTAGAGAAAACCTCATGTCGTTCCATCATTTTGCCCACCAATCTCTCCTTCCACTCCTCAGGGACTGGTGAATCTCCAAAGTTAAAGGAAGATCGGGTAAGTTTCCTGCTGACTCAGTGTTAGGCTTTTGGCTTACAGAAGACGAGGACACCACATCTACTGGAAACAGGTGAGCAACCGGCATTCCTCGGGTCAATGTAACTTCTTTTTTCGATACATTCCTTACCAGCACAGTGATTTTCTTTGACATTACAACAGTGGGTACTTGCAACTCTGGTCTGACCAAAAACTCACCTGAAAACCTTGGATCATCGCCGGGTTCTTCAGGTGAGTCCACCAGAATGGCTTGAGCACGTGGAATCCCTTGAAACTTTGGCACACCTGTCACTCGAGCTACCCCTCCAGGGCGCACAGTAATGGGTTTACTTTGTGTGAACCACACAGTTCCCCTCTTGTGGTTGTCATCATCATCATCAGGTAGGCATACTAACAGCTGTTCAAAAGCCCTTTTGAAAGCGGGATGAATGTGCAGCTACTGATGAAATTCTCTCCTATTCTCTCTTTACAGCTCTTCAGTAGTCGTCTCACTGTCGGTGTGTTTGTGCCAACGAGTATGAACGCTTCACCTCTCACAACTGGGTCAGGACACACCAACACAAGGGCATCAATAATCTCAGTCACTCCAACGTCAGCTTCCAAAAACTCCAGCTTAAGTGACAAATACCCATCATATGGGTAATCAGCAGGACTGAGGCCCCATATCTGCAAGGCACTGATCGGTGTCAATGGCAGGTGTGTCAAGTATCTGTCGTAGAAGGATCTGTACAGCAAAGTCACTTGAGAACCAGTATCGAGTATGGCTTTAGCATAGATGCCTTCAATCTGTACTGGTACAGCAGAACTTGGCCCCACTAAGCCCTCAGGTATAGTGTCCTCCACTTTCTCATCTGGTTTAATGCACTTGGTGGAACGTGTTTTCACCACAGGGAAGCCAGGCCGTTCCTTTACTGGTTCCCGCGGTAGTTTCCCGACTTCTTTGTCAG
>FLSR01004878.1:17931295-17958956 GCA_900092035.1 Leuciscus waleckii | reverse complement strand
TATATAAATAAATAAATAAAAATTCCTTTCCCTTTGAAACATCACTTATCAGGCTTATGCTACTCTGAATAATACCTGAACTTCGTATTTTGAGCACTTCTTGCGTTGTTGTTGCTTTTGCCTCTTTATGATGACTCGCTGAATTTAGTCCTAATTTGTAAGTCGCTTTGGATAAAAGCGTCTGCTAAATGACTAAATGTAAATGTAAATGTAGTTAAGAAGACATATTATATTAGGTATATAGACAGTATATACATGTTATAGTATAATACTATAACAGTATAACTGTAAAGCCCAATTTATACTTCTGCGTCGAACTTACGCTGTAGCTACGTCGTAGGCTGTGTATAGCGCGCGTACCCTGACGTGCACCTCTCCAAAAATGTAACAACGCGTCAACTCTACGCGGACGCAAGCGCTGTGATTGGTCTGCTAGGACCGCTCCCTCGGGTTTCACATGCTCCCTCTGCGCGCCTGAACGCGGACAACGATGCAGAAGTATAAAGGCTGATTTATACTTCTGCGTCGGACCTACGCCGGAGCCTCTACGCTGTAGGCAACGCGTTGGTTTTCATTATACTTCTGCGTCGTTATCCGCATTCAGGCGCGCAGAGGGAGCATGTGAAATGGGAGCAGACCAATCACAGCGCTTGCGTCCGCGTAGAGTTGACGCGTTACATTTTGGAGAGGTGCACGTCAGGGTACGCGCGCTACACACAGCCTACGACGTAGCTACGGCGTAAGTTCGACGCAGAAGTATAAATTGGGCTTAACCCATATGCTGTCACTAAAGGGTTAACTAGTCGAGTGTCAAATTACATGATGCCAGTAGAGGGCGCACTAGCACTGTTTTTTTACATTCGTCATTGGGGATTCTCTTTTGTATCAAGCTCCATTAGAAAGAAAGCTCTAGTTCATGTGGCGAAAATAGATCGAAAAACAGTAATATCTGGTCAATTCTAATCAGGAGTTGTGTGGATAAGATAATCTTTAACTAGTAACCCGAGGACTGCATTGCGGGAGACGCTTTTCTGTTGTTCTTCACCGTGTTTTCTGCCGAAACCTCTGGTGAGTTTCTGTTGTCTCAATGTGCTCATTAGCTTACCATATTGCTAGCTAACAGGAGGTGATGTTATCAGTAAACAATATTAGGTTTTAAGATCTCATGCTATTATAATAAAACCCAGGGACGGACTGGAGATAAAAAACAGCCCTGGACTTTCTCCTAAATAGGCCCATCATCCGGCCATTCGCCCCTAGCCGTGCGCGACAGACACTAGCCAGGATGTCCTGATACTACGCCACAATACTGTAGCCTATCAGACAAGGTATTCACAGCAAGTAACATCTCAAAACCAATGATGATAATTGGGGTTGTGTTTATTAATGAAGCCTCAGCCTTCAAATAAAAACAAAAAATGCCATAAAATAGGCAACAAATAATGAAATGTCACTGGCTACAGAAACCCCAAATTACATAAACTTGTAATTATGAAACATATAGTTACTATATACCACCAGGGGTGAGGGGTCTCCAACCTTTTTGTGTGCGAGGGCTACCTAATAATCTAGAAGGGATTTTTGTTATACTCCAATACTATTATACATATAACATGGTGGTGCTTTTTTACTTTTCACCATCATATGCAAAATAATAAAATATCTATATAGTCTGGTTCAGACTTACAAGCGTAAATAAATAAAATAAATAAAAATAAATTCCTGAAAAATTATGAAAATATTTATTTCTGCCAAAAAAGTTTGTTTTACTAAAGTTAATTCATAAGTTGTGGAGTGAAATATCTTCTAACTGGTTTGTTCTTGGAACAATGTTTCTTCTGTTTTTTTTGCGTCAATATGCTGAGAATATCAGCGCTGTTTCAGCTGGCTTTTAACAAGCTTAAATCACATAGTCATCTCTGGGTTTATAATAGAGATAGAGAATTCTGCGCTGAATTGAACTGCTTCTCAGTGGATCGTGCAGCTCTGTGTAATAATGTTCGCGTGATCGAGATCTGCTTTGGCCGCGATCGCTGTTTTTTGGGCTGAGCTGATAATGCTCTGCACTGCTCAGATCAAATAAGTTTTGTTCCGCTTTTTGAGCGTTTGCCATTTGATGTTTCTCATACGCAACGCAAATGACAGCGTATAATCAAAGAGAGTTGGGTCATTTTGTAGAGGCAAAAGTTCAAATTGAAAGGGTCTAACCCTTCAGTTGAAAAGGTCGCAAAATGATACCATTTATTCGAAGTCTGGAACCCCGATTTACAGTGGATCGCTATTGGCAAGTTGGGGCTATTTATAGAATGTGTTTAGCGGGCAACTCACAGGCACCCCTGCTATACTATAACTTAACTATTAAAATATAATGTAAGCAAATTTAAAAGTGCAGCCTTATAAAACTAACTTTCTGTCAGTTGCTAGTAGGCTGACTCTTCTTCCTCAGTTGTTGTTTTTTTTACACGTATAGCCTATAATTAAGTGATCGTATTAGTGCCCCTGCTGTTGGCTGTTCCTGTTCATATTGCTTTATTAGACTTTTTTTTGTGCTAACGGCCCTCGGTTGGACGGCTGTTCTGGACTTTTCCGACGGCCCTCGGTTGGACGGCCGTTCTGGACTTTTCCAGAACGCACAGATTGTCAGCCGTCCCTGATAAAACCAATCGGAGTGACATGAGACTCGAGAGTATTGTAAGATGTTTATATTGCACTTAGCTCATAATGTGTGAATTTTGTGTTTTGCTAAATGAGCATTCAGCTAAGTACTGGGTTCTAAATATGTTTAACTGTGGTAAAATGACTAATGGGGAAATAATGCATTCATTTCATGTTGTTTAATAGTTTAATAGCATACAGTTCATTATATGTTATGATTGAAAAATGCATTATTCCTGTAAGGAACATTTATTTAGGAAAATAAATGCTATTGTTTAATTTTGTACTATGTTTTGGCTTTGCCAGTGCGAACTATGGTCTCTAGTCAAACAGACTTGTATGAAGCATAGTCGTAGAGTGATTTGAACAGTTCTCTTATAATCATAGCTAATGGTTTTAAATGTGTAACTGGTTTATTGAGGAAAGAAAAGTAAATTAGGTACCATATATGGAAAGGAGATATAAAGAATTATAATTGTTTTTTATCTATTCTGTACTGCCATGTACAGATTGGTTTTTATCGTGGATTCAGTTTGGTTCCAAACCATACTGACTTCGATGGCGAGCCTGTCCCAGTGAGTGACATTCTACATAAGGAACGTTTGGACGCAGTGTGGCCAGCTGTGTCGGATTCTCTTCTGCGGAGTGACTGAACTGATTCGTATCCAGACCTCGGATATTGGATTCCATGGATTCCAGATAAGGAAACTTGAATGTGTTTTGGTTTACTACCCGGGTAGAGTGACTTTCTATTTTCCCAAGGACAATTTATTTTGTTTTCCTATTTTTTTTTACTAAATGAAAGAGCTCCGTTTTATTTTGGGGTATTTTCTAATGTAAGAGAAAATAATTCTGTGAATAGTGTGTTGCACAGTGATTGTGTAATAAACCTGCCAGCTGTTCTGTTTCAAAAAAGTTAAGTCTCCTTGTGAGTCTTGTCAATTACTGCTCAGAGCCTAGGTAATAGCCATCATTCTAATTCAGGTTAGAGGTGCTACATAAAGCTTGTCGGCCAGCCAGCAGTTTGTGGTTATATCTATACGTATACAGAACAGCTTTGGCACATTTGTTCACAATTCATCATAATCTCTCAGACTGTTAATTGATGTGTTTATTTTTTGGGTTGTTTTGCAATTTCACTTAATGCAACATGGATGTTATTCAGTCTAAGAACATTAAGGTGCCCAATTCAGTCCTAATCAGTGGGCTTTCTGGTACTGATGTAGATGATGAGGTGGTCGACTTTTTGGAGAAATATGGGTCCATTGAAAGAGTAGTTAAGATAGAAAGTTCTGATCCTGATTTCAAGAACACAGCTGTTGTTGAGTTTCAATTTGGTGCAGCTATTCAAACACTCCAAAGTGACTTACCATGTCACAGACCCTCTTCTGATCCTAACATTATTCATCACATCCAGCTTTTGTCTAGCATTTACACTGCTAATGTAGGATCAAGCTTAACCCAGTCCTACCTTTCTGAGTTAAAAGATGTAGCAAAAATGAGTGGTACAGATTTTGATATTGCGCCAGAACGCCCACCACACGCCAGCTTACTGGTGGAGAGGAGACAGAGCGATGAAGCCAATCAGTATATGGGGATGATTAGGAGGCCATGATGGACAGAGGCCAAGGGGCAAATTTGGCCAGGACACCGGGGTTACACCCCTACTCTTTACGAGAAATGCCATGGGATTTTTAATGACCACAGAGAGTCAGGACCTCGGTTTAACGTCTCATCCGAAGGACGGTGCTCTTTGACAGTATAGTGTCCCCATCACTATACTGTGGCGTTAGGACCCACACAGACCACAGGGTGAGCACCCCCTGCTGGCCTCACTAACACCTCTTCCAGCAGCAACCTGGTTTTTCTCAGGAGGTCTCCCATCCAGGTACTAACCAGGCTCAGCCCTGCTTAGCTTCAGTGGGCAACCAGTCTTGGGCTACAGGGTGATATGGCTGCTGGCTGGCATTTCCTGAGTTGTTGCTCTTACTACGAACTGAAGAGGACAAGCAAACTGCCAAGTCCTGCCGCATGAAGCAGCATCTTGGATGTCCCAAAACTAAAGTCCAGTCTAACTCCCTGAATTTGTAGGACTTTGACACTGATGAGAAAGACATAGCAGCTGCTGCTGCAGAAGACACCCCTGATGCGGGTACAAAGAAAATGAAAAAACAAATAGCACAACTTCAAGCCCAGTTGGCAACCCTGAAAGCATCGATGGATGAGTCCTCAGCAAAGGCTACCACCAAGACATTTAAGTCAAAGAAATCTAAGCCTGCAGAGCCTGCAGAGAAATCACCACAGCACAATGTGGGAAAATCCAGCAAGAAACCTCGCCCATGGTACTGCTTTAACTGTGGTGAAGATGGACATATAGCCCCATCCTGCAGCAATGAGCCCAACCCAGTCGTTGTTGAGGCTAAACGAAAAGAACTCAGAGAGAAGCAGCGGTTGTGGGAAGCCCAAACTCAGCCAGAGTTAAACTAGGTTCTGTTCCTGTTGAGAAATAGCTCTATATCTCAGACAGGCTGAAGCGTTAATTTAACGTGAAACGATTGTATTTAACGAATGTATTTAAACAACAAAAACATTTTAATTAGGGATGCACCGAAACCACTTTTTGCAGAACGAGTCCGATACCAAACTTTCATTTTTGGTACTCATCGATACCAAGCACTGATACCTGAATTTTCACTGCATTTGTAATTTTTAAATGTATTAGTAAATAAACCAAAATAATAAAATCATATTAGTTGGCTTAATTTGTTCATCAAATATATATTTATTTCAGTTATTTTCATGCTTAATTAAGCCTGCTAAAATGCATTGTTTGAGCTTCTGTTACTGTCACTGTTCATTCTATTGCTCTATCATATTTTATCTTTCATTTAATAGCACAGCACATATGCTGAGGATTGGGTCAGCTGTTCAGATACCAGTGAAATATCAATAATTTCATCGAATTTTGATACAACAAAAACTACCAGCCTAATTAATGTGAATTTAAAACATTATTAAAGATTCAAGTTATAAAACATTCAGTAACAAAATAAGAACAAATAATCGAATTACAAATAGGACAAATAAATACAATAGAACAAAGAAAGGCTACAAATGAAATAAACAGTGTTTTTAGAGTTTTTTGGGTAGATCTAACAGGTACAGAAATGTTTAGTTTTAATCCAAATGACACGTGCTGAGTGAACGATCAGCAATCAAGAGGCTCAAGCATTCATCAGAAGTGCACTCTCTCTCTCTCTCTCTCTCTCTCTCTCTCTGTCTCTCTCTGTCTCTCTCTCTCTCTCTCTCTCTCTGTCTCTCTCTGTCTCTCTCTCTCGCTCTCTCTCTCTCGTCAGTTAGCGTTAATAATAATAAGCTACATGTCTCGTTTTATTTTCTTTGCCATTGACATCCGACTGAACTACAAACTTTGATGTCTGTTTAAAGGGATGTGCTCGACCAGCTCGCGCATCTGAGCCGGTGCGCGCTCAATCCACCACGCGTTTTTCTCTTATCAGCTCGGGCACACCACAGCTATGTGTTATACACACACTGCCTGGTGGGCCTATCGGTTGTTGGTATCGGAGCATTTTTACGAGTACGAGTGCATGAGCTCGGTATCGGTGCATCCCTATTTTTAATAATTCAAGTACTTTTCAAGTACTCTTCAAAAATATGCCTGTTTTCAAGGGTTTTCCAGGACTTAAATTTCAAAAAGTCAAATTCAAGTACTTCAAGCACTTTAAGCACCTTGTACGAACTTGCCATAAGACAGTTGCAGCTCATACAGAATGCTGCCGCCAGGATTCTGAGCAGAACCAGAAAATATGAACATTTCACACCAGTCCTCAGGTCTTTACACTGGCTCCCAGTTAGATTTAGGATTGATTTTAAAGTATTATTACTGGTATATAAATCATTCAATGGCCTAGGACCTCAATACATTGCAGATATGCTCACTGAATATAAACCCAACAGATCACTCAGATCATAAGGATCACATCAGCTAGAAATACCAAGGGTTGACACTAAGCATGGTGAGTCCACTTTTAGCTATTATGCCAGCCGCAGCTGGAACCAGCTTCCAGAAGAGATCCAATGTGCTTCTACAGCATAACTGAGCGGAATCAGCGGATGGATCCTACAACACTTTGATAAAACCTTTATTGTTTAAATCTTGAATTTAAGCCGTCTTATTTTTTTGGCAATAAATGTCAAATAAAAGCACATCGCTACATTTATAGAGATTGGAAGGAGCTGGATTATGGCTCATTTGACTTCGCAGAAGGATCTGGAATATAGCTCATTTGATTTCGCGGAAGGATACTGTGGTAACTTGGTATGAAAATACCACACAAGAGAGAGAAATGCAAGTGGGTAGGTTTACTAATAACTGCTCTTATTTTACAGGATTACACCAGCACGACCTGGCTATCCCACATAACTGAACATACAGCAGCAACAGGTAATTCCCACAACACAAGCATATACACCCCCTAGTCGTAACACTGGAATTGCTAGAATGAACTCAATCTACTACATCTCTTCCTCCTTAAAGCTAACACAGTCACACACGACAACTATCAATTTGCCTTTTTTTTTTTTTAACAGGAACTAAACTAAACTAACTAAAATCTAAATTAAATCTTCTTGAATTATTTAACAAAGTCTTTCAGATATCTTGGTCACGTTTTTCTCTGGATGACCTCCTTATGGTCAACGACTCTGGTGGAAGAGCGTCCTCCCCCCACACCTTGTGAAATTGTTCTGTATCAGCCTCAGGTCTGCTGGTGTCACTGACAACAGTTCTTTCTGTTCCCCTGGCTCTACAGATACAGACTGTCTGCTTCCCTCTGCAATACCTCGGGTATCCTGAATACTCGCAGGCTCCGGGGCTGTGAGTGTGTGCCTCCTACGAACCTGATCTATGTGCCTTTTCCAGGTCTGTCCTGTTCCTGTCAAGACGGCATAAGACAGCGGACCGGTACATCTATCAACCACAGCAGGAATCCATTGTGGCCCGTAGCTATAATTTCTCACACCCACAGGATCACCCACTGAAAAAATCCGCAGGTCAGCACTGTTGCCATGGTCTTCTTTCTGCTTGAGCTGTTTCTTTTGCACTTTGGCTGCCAGGTCCGGTAGAAGCAAATCAAAAGTTGACCTTAAACGTCTGGACATCATCATTTCGGCAGGAGACAACCCAGTTGTAGTTTGTGGCGTAATCCTATAACTGAACAGGAATCTACTAACTCTTGTCTCCAAAGTTTCTCCCTTTATTTTCTTAAGACCAGCTTTGAAGGTCTGCACAGCTCTTTCCACTAACCCATTCGAGGAGGGGTGGAAGGGTGCTGTCCTAATGTGCTGAATTCCATTCTTCATGAATTCAACAAAATCAGCACTTGTAAAACAAGGACCATTGTCTGATACCAACATCCGTGGCAGGCTGAATACGCTAAAACTTTGCCTGAGCTTTTCTATAGTGATTTGAGAGGTGGCAGTAGTTGTTGGGTATGCCTCCATCCACTTCGAATGTGAGTGCACGACAATCAGAAACATCTTGCCTTGGAGCGGACCAGCATAGTCAACATGAATTCTGGACCAGAGAGTCGCTGGCCAATCCCACGTGTGTAAAGGAGCTGCCGCTGGCTCCTTTTTATATTGTTGACGCACTTCACACACTTGAGCCTCTTTTCCCACGTCTCTGACATATTTGGCCACCAGAAATAAGATCTGGCTAATCCTTTAATTTTTGGCACACCTGTGTGAGCCTGATGAAGTAGGTTTAACAATATCTCTTGCCCTGTGTAGAAATGACAACTCTAGCTCCCCACAATACACAGCCATCCCTGTCACTTAGCTCCGTTCTCCTCTGATGATAAGTCCATGTTCCAGCACTTGAGGCCAGCCACTCTGGATGTATTCACAAACCCTGGACATCACTACATCACGAGAGGTCCAACGTCTAATTTGAGGAGTATCCACCGGTGCATCACCTAATATATCCAGCATTAACACCTTTTCAGCTTTTCTCTCCTCTGTTGCCTCTTCCTTGATGGGTAGCCTTCTTAAGGCGAGACACTACAGGTGAATAGGGTAAATTTTTTAACTAGCAGATATCACCATGAAACTTTCCCAGTTGATTACCTACATTAAGATGAGAAAAAAAATGTATTACAAGTTTTCTGTAATTTAATGTTTAAATATGCAAATTAGGCAATTTCTAATTAAATATGCGCTAATTTGTATATATTTAAAAAAACGAAATCTGAGTATTGGATAAAGCCAGGTTAAAAATATTTTTTTCATTGTGTTCACATATTAGATGGGAAAAAAATACAGAGGGATTTATGGATATCTACTTTTGTTATCCTGTAAATCATAATATACTGTCAATAGCTTTAAAAAAATAAAATAAATCGCCATGTTTTTGGGAAAAAAATGCTATGTATATCAGGCTAGGAATAATATATTTACAAATCCCTCTGTAAATGTCTTCATAATATAACTAGGTACAAGACTGGAAAGTTTGGTGAATATAGGTGCTACTGAAGTGGATATTTCGGACTTGGAGTATGAGATAAAGGTCATTTTGAGAAAACGGGCTTTAAAGATTTATCATCAGCCAATGAGATTGCGCATTCAGCCCTTTTACTTTCACGATTGGTTGCTGATAAAAAGGAAATGACCATATTTGGATCCGACAGCATTGTACAGTGAAGAGAGAGCTTCCAGCGGTGTCTGTGATGACAGAGAGCAGACAGAGATCGCGGATCGGCGGGATGATTTACAACTACAACTTTTGTTGAATTTATGCGAAATCTATGACGCAAACAGACAAAGTGTATTTCAGACTTTTTTTCACCACAGTCTGAAAGAAGACATGCTATTGAGGACAAATATCCAAAAATCTTAAAATTGACCAGTAAAAAACCCCCAATGTTTTTGCCTGCCGTGTCTCGCCTTAAAGCATCGGCACAGACATTAGCTTTACCAGGCCTGAAAACCATGGTATAGTCGTAGGCACTCAGGATCACGGCCCACCTCTGAACTCGCGGTGAGCCCATCTGGGGAATGGGTTTCTTCTCATTAAAGAGTGAAATCAATGGTTTGTGGTCCATGCAGATAGTAAAGGACCTTCAATACAGGTATTTGTGGAATTTCTGTATTCCAAAAACAACTGCAATCCCCTCTTTATCCAGTTGCAAGTATTTTTTTTTCAGCCGCTGACAGTGCACGAGACATGAAACTTTTTGGCCGTTCGCTGCCATCTTCCAATCTGTGTGATAACACACCCCGTAGGTGATGCGTCACATGCTAATACCAGATCACTACCTGCCGAATAATGTATCAAAACATTTGCAGATTGCAGCAGCATCTTTGAATGCTGGAAGGCCTCTTCCTGTTCTGCCATCCACTCCCAGTGCTTTCCCTTTCTTAAAAGCTCATACAGCGGTGCCAAGCAGGTCGCTAGATTTCGGCTAAATTTTCCATAGTTGTTTAGTAACCCCAGGTAGGCCTTTAGTTCTGACACATTGGATGGAGCTGGGGCCTCTACTATCGCCTTCACTTTCCTATCCACGGGTTGGAGAACTTGAGCGTTCACTTTATGACCGAGGTACTCAATGTCATCCTGCAAGAACACACACTTCTCTCTTTTGAGTCGTAGCCCAGCGTCTTCCAGCTTTTGCAACACTGCCCCCAGGTTGTGGTCTGTCGTATCCATGCCCGTTATCAATATACCGTCTAAAAAACTGTTACTTTAGGAATCCCCTGCACCAGTCCTTCCATTATTCTCTGAAAAATAGCAGGAGTTGACGCCACTCCGAAAGGTAACCTCTGGTAGTGAACAGACCTCGTTGGGTATTTATTGTCAAATACTTTTGAGACTCCTCATCGAACACCACCTGCTGGTAGGCATGACTCAGGTCCAATTTAGAGAACTTTTTACCTCCAGACATTTGTGCTGCACAGATCCTCAAAGCAGGGAATTGGGTACTGCTCTAAGGATGCTGCTCGATTGACAGTCAACTTATAGTCGCCACAGAGCCTTATGGAACCATCAGTCTTCAAGATTGGAACCACTGGTGCAGCCCACTCAGAGTACTTTACGGGTTGGATGACCTGCTCTTTTTGTAGGCGGATTATCTCCTCATCCACTTTGGCTCGCATTGCATAGGGCACCGATCTGGGGCGGAAAAACCTAGGGACTGCCTCTGGAGAAACATGAATTTTTGCCTGAATTCCTCTCAACGTCCCCAGTTCCTCTATAAAAACTTCACTGTGTTTCACCAGTACTCTGCGTAATATATCATCTTCTGTTTAAATCGACAGTACTTGTCTGTTATGTTTAATCTGGTCCCAAGATAATTTTAATTCTGCTAACCAGCCTCTTCCCAGCAGGTTTGGATCATCTCCAGCCACTACAACAACAGGACTTGTTTTCTTTTGCTCTTGGTACTCAACTGCAACCTGGCAAGTTTCTCTCACTTTGATCGGTTGTCCCGTATACGTTTCCAGTTTAATTTCAGTCGGTCTTTTTACATTTTTCCCACTTTGTCTAAATTCCTTGAATGTTTCCTCATTTAAAATGGTAAGACTGCATCCAGTGTCTATTTCTAGTTTCACTTTGTGCCCGTCTATTTGCATGTCCACCGTATATGGCTGCACTTTAGTCGGATTTTGACTTTTAACTTTCCCTATATACAGTGATGTAGTGGTGGCCTGGAGAAGTGGGTATACTCTTAATTTTTGTCCGCAATCTTCTTTTTTTTTAGCGTCCCAGCAAAGGATGAACGCTCTGTGTTATAAACAGTGACATGTAAGACCCGTCTTGCATATTAGTTCACCTCAAAATGGGCCAGTAGATTTGCACATTATCACTTGTGCAATTAATATTAGCCACAGAAAAGGTGCAGTTTTTGCAATTAATACTGAATTTTAATTATTTATTAATACTAAATAATTATGAATTTTGAGTGACTATTTCTTAGTCCTTCCACACATGAAAATTGGACGACTATTCAAGGGATCACTGCATCACTGTCTTTACTGGGTGCAGGGCCGTACGCAGGGTTTTATAAATACA
Organism: Leuciscus waleckii; assembly: GCA_900092035.1. Classification (NCBI taxonomy): domain Eukaryota; kingdom Metazoa; phylum Chordata; class Actinopteri; order Cypriniformes; family Leuciscidae; genus Leuciscus; species Leuciscus waleckii. The sequence goes on along the minus strand of FLSR01004878.1, from coordinate 17,947,213 downwards.
GAGGCCCCAAAAATAATCCTACTAGGGGGGTTCGGGGGTATACCCCCTCGAGAAAATATAGATTTTCCTGATCTCGACATGTGCATTTTAAGGTGTTTTGAAGGCCAAAAAAATGGACAACAGTAGCTTTAAAAGAATGTCAGTGGGCAGTAGCATGAAGTATTTTATCAGATATTTTTAAACATGAGAATCGCAATGAATGGTCCCCACTACAAAATGGAAATGCAGAATGTTTATGCTTATTGTTGACAAATTATACACAATCACATATTCGAAACGGGAATGGCCTTAAATAAGAAATGATTCAAGGATTATTTTGCATAGATGTTACATTTCAAACAAACGCCAATGCAATCTTTCTGTGTCCAGAGGCATATGAGCAATTAGTATGAGCATCAAAGATAAGTTTCAGCTACTTTTTCTTTCCTAAATTAATCAATGTTTTTGGACTAATATGTTCATTTAATCAATGGTTCAATTGCTCACTCATAAAGACAGTCACTTGTCGCCACCTTCTGGCTTAATGATGCAAGTTGCGTAAACACAAATAAGCGGAGCGATACAAACAGTGAAAAGTCCCAGTGCTGATAATGGGGGAATATTCGAACACATTTCGAGGTAATGTTATACAAATACATTTATACATTTATATTTATAATAATAATGGCAATATATTTAATAGGGTGCTTGTGTTGTTAAATTGAGGTATAGTATCCACTGTCTTTGATCAAACTGGTTATTTCTGTCGGTCATTTAAACCTTCTATCGAAAAACAGCTGTTTAGTTTAGCTACTTGCATTTATCTCGCACTGTATGATCATTAATGAAGCGTGAAGCGTCGAGTTGGGATTCGCGCTCGGCTCGCGCTCTGTGAACATAAATCCTGCTTGCTTTGATTGGACTCTAACATTTTGACATTGACGAGCGGGTGTTTGAGTGCTGAAGCAGATCAGATGAGAAGGTCAGTTATCGTCGCGATTGGCGAATCATTTGCAGCACCAAATTAGAGTTATTAGGCAATTATTTCACAACTTTCATTATATACACTCAACAAAATTACTGAGGTCTGGACCTCGGGGACCTGGTTACGGCTCTGACTGGGTGTTTTCACACGCACATCAGAGGGGATTTAGAAGTGGGTATACGCAATGCCAACTGAACAAGAAGTGGGTATATACGCCGTATACCTGCATATACCCTGCACTACACCAGTGCCTATATATTCCTTAATGCAACCCAGTGTGAATGTATCATCAGAATCATCGCTGTCCTCCACTTTATATGCACAATGACGTCATCCTTGGCTCTTTTTATCTCTGATGTCTCTTTCTCTCCCTCTACTGGCCGTTTTACCCTTATCCCTACAAGCTCGCGATATGTGACCCATTTTACCACAGGCATGACATTTCTCTGTTTTTAATCTGCACTCATACGCAGTGTGATTTGTTCCCTTGCATCTGTAACAGGACTTACTTGCTGTACTGGCTTGCATCCCTTTATCACAGCTCACTCCGCTGACCGTGGTGCTGCACAACTTGTGACATGCCGTTGCTGCGCTGTTATTTCGCAGGTCCTGCGCATTTTTATCCGCCGCCTCCAAGGAGAGCGCTATTTTCAGCGCATTATCAAAGGTCAGATTTTGTTCCGATAACAACCTCCTTTGGATTCGTTCATCATTAACGTTCATCTGGTATTCATCATACCAGTCTGTCTCTCAGCATCTGTTGCATGTTTCACCATAATTACAATCCTGCGCGAATTTGCGCAGCTCAGCCACAAAGTCAGTTACTGTCTCCTCCGGCATCCTCACACCTGAGTCAACTTGAAACGTTGAACTATCTCGGTCAGCTTCTGGTTGAAATGGTTCTTTAACAAGTCCACCAGCTGAGCATATGACTGATTTAGGCGTATCAGGGCTCAGCAAATTTTGTATTAAACCCACCACACTCAGAAGGATAGCTCTTTGCTTTTCGGCATCATCAATGTCATTTGCTTCAAAGAAATTATCCAAAATCTCACAGTACTCTTCCCGTGATTGTGTTTTCTCATCAAACGCCGCTACTGTCCCAATCGTTGCCATGTTTCACCTTGATAACCAGCCTCTCCACTCTTACATTACTCCATCATACAACTCTCAGGCGTTCACCAGTGGTATTTTATCCTCGTCGCAAAACACTGGAATTGCTAGAATGAACTCAATCTACTACAGATACAGCACATTTAACCTTGCGGATTTGACCAGGCAGCGGCTGCGGTACTGCGGGAGACATTTTGTCAAGTTCATGCTTCAGGTAAGTGGCACTGAAAAATTATCCTTTTCAAACATAATATAATGACAAAAATGTGCAACATAATCAATGTTTTTGTGTTGTTATGTCCTGAGACGTATTTGTGATTGGTATTTAGAAATGTTTTATAAGTTAACAGATATGTCAGAGGGAAAGTTAAGTGTACGTCAAGTTCACTCGTCACAGAATATGCTCAATTTTAGACTATGTTAAAGTTTATCGACAAAAACGTATTATGTACAACATTCTGACAACGTAAACATATTTGTTGTTTTTGTGTGGATATTTATAATCTTACATTTAAAACCGTATAAGGCCTAAATTATGTTTGAAGGGAAGGGCAGCCATAACGTACGTTAAGTTAAGGGAACAGTATATTAACATTACCTTGTTTAATTAATAAAACATGTAAAATGTACTAGTATAATGTATAATATGTTTAATTTCGCATGTTGTATGATATTTTTGTGTTTCGCATGTATGATATTTTTTGTGTTTCCGTAACATGAAGAGTTGGAACAGAACACGGTCTTTCTCTCCCATATAACGTTAGGCTACTTTTATGGATGCAAGTAACTGAAATCTAGGAAACGTGTAATGTTAAACGCTATTTTAGGGTAACGTGAGTGTGATGAATGGGGTTTAGCTTGTAAAAACATTTGCAATTGTCCCGTGAAGTTAAGATTGATTGATTTATTAGACAATAGGAGTGATTGTAAATCATTTTTAAAAAAACTGTCGAGGATAAAATACACAAAAAAGCCAATGGCTTATTTCCATTGTGGTCCTCTATGTTTAGAAAATGTAGGAACAGATCATACATGGAGAGAAATCATCGACAAGTTCAGCATTCATCCCTTTTAAGTTAGTGATAATAAAGCCATTTTTTAACTTCCTTTCTAGAAACACTTTCAACTTTTATCTGCTTAATTAATACAACAAGGTAAATCATTCCAGGCTATAGCACTAGTGTAAAAAAAGGAATTCATCCCCATTAAACTCTTAAATCTACAAGGATAACTATCGGTGCTACTTGTGGAATGACTATGCACATTTTTCACATGCACATAATAATCTACCAGGTACCCAGGAACCAGAGGTGGACAGTAACAAAGTACATGTACTTGAGTACTGTACTTTAGAACACTTTTTGAGTATCTGTACTGTACTTGAGTATATTTTTTTCTGGAAACTTTTTACTTTAACTTCACTACATTTGAAAGACAAATATTGTACTTTTTACTCCACTACATTTAATTCAAGGTCCTTGAGTAGAAAGTAGTAACGTTAGTCAGGGGATGATCTTGGTTGCAGGGGTTGCATTTTAGTTGGAAATGAAAGTCGGGTTGACGTCAGAACCCAGCTTCGGGTTGACGTCAACATCCAACGTCGGATAGACATTGGATTTTGGTTGGAAATGAAAGTCGGGTTGATGTCAGAACCCGACTGATGCTGGTATCTGATGTCAACCCAATTTTCATTTTCACCACAATACAACTTCTGTCAGGTCCATTAAGTCAAGAACACATAGACAATAAAAATAATTTAAGAATTGTTATTGAATAGATAACCTCTACCTTTCATGTCCTCTGACCTTTCATGAGCACCATGATATCAATATGAATTGATAAATAATTCTGTATTATAAATTTTGAAGGCCAGACAAGTAATTTGTTGAGGTCAATTTGTAAAGAAAGACTACACGCCTGCACACATATTCAAACATGCATACCTATGGACTAAACCCGTAATGCGCATGTGCACGCTAGGGCTTTAATCCGTGTATCATTCGTTCAGTCGTTTTTTGAATTAATATTGAATATAGAAAAATGAGAAAACGGTTCCTTTTTCGTTTTTTCATTTTTTACCAAAAAACGAAAAACAAGAATTTAGCTGGATTTCTCGTTTTTCGTTCTCAGTTAGAAAAATGAATAAACAGCTTGAATATTCGATTTCTACACGTGGGCGGGAATAAAGGACTAAGACATGGGAACAGTATAGCTAACATTCACATATCACAAGTCATATCGACATCGCAATATTAAACAATGTTATCGCACATCGCAGCTTTTCCTCATATCGTGCAGCCCTGCCCAAAGGTCTCAACTGCTGCCAGAAATCGTCGACATGATTATATTTTTGAAAAAGAACATGACCATAATCTTAGGCTGTTCTGTGTAGTTAATTTATCTCTTTTTCATGCTTGAAGAACATTTTTTTTTTTCTTTTTGAACTTGTAGTTTTGAGAGAGCAGTACTTTGATTATGGATACACACTTACTGTTTGCATTTAAAGTGTTATTTCAGTTATTTATATTTATTTTATTTATACTGTTTTATTTTTTTATGTTCGATTTGTGGAAAGGAGTTAGATTTCTCATGTGAAATCGTACAGGGGAGAAGCCAGACGGTAGAGTTTATAGCAAAACATTTTGCAGTGTTTGCATGTCCTTTACTGCATAGAATTAATTAAAATAGAAGTAAAATAACATTCACTACAAGTTGATTTCAAAATGCACCTAAATTGTTTTGCATTTTGTGATTTTCAGTTGAATAAAAGACTATTTTCCTTTCATATATTTCATCATTGAAGATTTCTTAAATTGTGTAAAAATCTCGTCTTGTCTCGTTCTCATGAACCCAATCTCGTGTCTCGTCTCGTCTCGTGGAGTAAGCGTCTCGTCACACCCCTAATAGATAGACATGCAGACAGACAGACATGCAGATAGATAGATAGACAGACAGACAGACAAAAAGAAAGATATATACAGGTCTGTAATTTTTATCATAGGTACTCTTCAACTGTGAGAGACGGAATCTAAAACAAAAATCCAGAAAATCACATTGTATGATTTTTAAATAATTAATTTGAATTTTATTGCATGACATAAGTATTTGATCACTTACCAACCAGTAAGAATTCTGGCTCTCACAAACCTGTTAGGTTTTCTTTAAGAAGCCCTCCTGTTCTCCACTCATTACCTGTATTAAACTGCACCTGTTTGAACTTGTTACCTGTATAAAAGACACCTGTCCACACACTCAATCAAACAGACTCCAACCTCTCCACAATGGCCAAGACCAGAGAGCTGTGTAAGGACATCAGGGATAAAATTGTAGACCTGCACAAGGCTAGGATGGGCTACAGGACAATAGGCAAGCAGCTTGGTGAGAGGCAACAACTGTTGGCACAATTATTTGAAAATGGAAGAAGTTCAAGATGACGGTCAATCTCCCTCGGTCTGGGGCACCATGCAAGATTCACCTCGTGGGGCATCAATGATCATGAGGAAGGTGAGAGATCAGCCCAGAACTACACGGCAGGACCTGGTCAATGACCTGAAGAGAGCTGGGACCATAGTCTCATAGAAAACCATTAGTAACACACTACGCCGTCATGGATTAAAATCCTGCAGCGCACGCAAGGTCCCCCTGCTAGAGCCAGCGCATGTCCAGGCCCATCTGAAGTTTGCCAATGACCATCTGGATGATCCAAAGGAGGAATGGGAGAAGGTCATGTGGTCTGATGAGACAAAAATAGAGCTTTTTGGTCTTAACTCCACTCGCCGTGTTTGGAGGAAGAAGAAGGATGAGTAACACCCCAAGAACACCATCCCAACCGTGAAGCATGGAGGTGGAAACATCATTCTTTGGGGATGCTTTTCTGCAAAGGGGACAGGACGACTGCACCGTATTGAGGGGAGGATGGATGGGGCCATGTATCGCGAGATCTTGGCCAACAACCTCCTTCCCTCAGTAAGAGCATTGAAGATGGGTCGTGGCTCGGTCTTCCAGCATGACAACGACCCGAAACACACAGCCAGGGCAACTAAGGAGTGGCTCCGTAAGAAGCAGCTCAAGGGTCTGAATAGGCCTAGCCAGTCAACATAACTCATCCCAATAGAAAATCTTTGGAGGGAGCTGAAAGTCCGTTTTGCCCAGCGACAGCCCCGAAACCTGAAGGATCTGGAGAAGGTCTGTATGGAGGAGTGGGCCAGAAGCCCTGCAGTGTGTGCAAACCTGGTCAAAGATAGATAGATAGATAGATAGATAGATAGATAGATAGATAGATAGATAGATAGATAGATAGATAGACCGACAGATAGATAGATAGATAGATAGATATAGATAGATAGATAGATAGATATAATGGCAGTGTAATTGAGTCTAATGGGATTCTGTCTGTTTAAAGGTGCAGTATGTAAGAATGACAACTATATATGCAAACCAGTGTTAATTTCGTTAACGAAAACTATGACGAAAAATGTTCGTTGACGACCTTTTTTCCCCTGACTAAGACAAGACAATGAGAAACGACACCCATGTCATTAAACGATAACTGTGACTATATCGACACATGCAATATCGTTGACGAAAAAAGACGAGACTGAAATGTGTTTAAACATTTTTTAAACTTAACCAAAACCACTTGTTTGTGTCAAATAAAGGAGACGACAACACAATGCCTGTTTTTTTTACGAGCGTTCATGCTTACGGTTGCCAGATTTTAATAATTAAACCCCCAGTCAGAGCTTTTCTGTTAAAAGAACACGTTTTCTACCCGGTCTTTTCAATAGTATCTGGCAACCATGCGCGCGCGCTCTCTACACCGCTGAAGAAGCGCGGATGATCTGAAAACACAGACGAGTAAGCTGGAGTTTAGCGATCTTCATTTGAGATTTTCTACTTAAATTAAAGTGTCTTTCAGTCGGTCTGTGTTCTGCCACGAGCCATTTGCGCTATCGTGCTACCAGGCGCGTCGTTAGACATGGGCTGAAGCCCCGGATGTTTTTTTTATAGCCCCGGATCTCAAAAAAATTAATTTTTTGAAATTATTATTAGGCAAAGTGGCAAGCAGCACGAGTCCACGAGCCGTGAGAGCGATGCGTGGACAGTAGCGCGAGTGTTAATGAGTCACCTGAATTCAAGTTCAAGCACCGGTTTCAAGTTTCTCACGGATGAACTTCGGGGGCGAGCGCGCCGCACCGGTTCCTCACGGATGAACTTCGGGGGCGCGCGCCGCACCGGTTTAAAAAAAATAACGCAGTCAGCACCGCCGCACAGTCTTCAGTCACACCAGATGTTGTCAGGCTATATGTCAGTAAAACTCAGAAAAACGAACTTACTTACGTCGTGCCAGCCGTTTGCTCGCGACGCGCACTCTTCAATATGCGGCGCGCCCTGTATCACGCAAAATAAACTAGCATGTAACGTCGTGTTCTGTCGTCAATTAAGTATTGAAATAACCAAAAGGGAGATTAAAGCTGCGTCAAAACTCTATGTCGGGGCTTTTGTATTCCTTTGTAGGCTACATAAATGTTACACATTTTGGCGTAGCCCTACTCAATTTTCATTATTAATATTCTAACATTTTATCAATATTGCAAAGTCATCAAAACTGACTAAATATTTTGTGACCAAAAATGTGAAAAATAGGCCTACATCTAGCCTAAATGATCGTTCATGACATTCTTTTAACTATAAGCAACCCAATTTGTCTAGATCTGTATTATTTCCTTTGTATAATGAGCTTAAATATTGCTGCGCAGTCGTGTGATTTAGTCTGCTTGATTAACATTATTACAATGTATTCCTATTTAACTCTGATATGTAGCCTATATATAAGGTCCTCGAACGTGTTCGAATAATTCACCAGCATCAGCCTTTTCACAGTTTCTATCACTCCGCTTGTCTGTGTTTGCACAACTTGCATCATTAGGCCAGTAATGGTGACAAGTGACTGTCTTTATGAGTGAACAATTGAAATTTAATTGAACTGATTTAATAGTGCCAAAAACATTGATTAACTCAAGAAAGAAACAAGTTGCTGAAACCAATCTTTAATGCTAAAAAGTTTACATCTATGCAAAATAATCCTTGAAAGATTTCTCATTTAAGGCCATTCCTGTTTGGAATATGTGATTGTGTATTGTCAACAATAAGCAGAAACATTTTGCATTTCCATTTTGTAGTGTGGATCATTCATTTCAACATTTATCCTCATTCTCATGTTTAAGAATCTGTTATCTTGACAAATAATTTATGCTACTGCCGACTGACATGCTTTTAAAGCTATTGTCATCAAAAAATGTTGGCCTTCAAACACCTTAAAATGCACATATGTAGGTCCGAGAAATCAAAATTTTCTCTGGGGAGCATGCCCCCGAACCCCCCGGACTACCTCACATTTGAATGTGTGTGTTTGTGTGGTAATGTGGGCTGGTGTGGCTACAGTGCCAGGACTGAATTTTTTAACCAGTCTGCCCCCCTGCATATAGGCCTAAAATATACATTATTCTCTGTATCGAATCATGTTATCTTGTTACCCAGCCCCTGATGTTTTGGGCTCAGCCCCTGGTGTTTTTAAAACCTAGAAACGCCCCTGTGTGCTACTAAATCTGCGATCAAAATATAGGCTGATATCCAGCAGTGTTTTTAATGTTGATTATATTATACGAGCAATAATGCAATGTTTCCTGAATATCTACACGATTTCAAATGTGACATTGATTTTATACAACAGTTCAACAAACAGAAGGGTAGGCTAACATTAAATAATGTACTACATTTAAAAAAGTATTGTCAGTAGGATTATTGCTCTATTTTGCAACGAAAGCCACAACAGAACTGCAGCACACAGCGGTGATTCGAGAACGAATCTGTGGCTTTGAACGAATCGTGAGATTCAATGACCCATTCATAAAAATAGCAGCTTGCTTCCTTACTGAATGAATGAAGGAATGACTCCATGACTCACTCATAAAGACAGTGACTTACTACTGGCTTTAATTTAATATTTTAAAAGTACCGGTATCACTTCGTTTTTACCATCATTGCATATTTATTGAACATTGTTTAATTAAAAAAAAATATTAAAAAAATATTGTCCCTTAATGGAAAAAGTGTGACTGCAGTCTAAGTGGAAGAGAGGGGGTACGAGGGGGTAGGGCATCTAAAAACCACTGAACTAAGGAACAGGGGTATGTAGAATTGCACAAGTGCTACTGCTAAAGAGTACAATGTCAATACAGCCTGTACCTTAATTTACATTTCTCATAAGCTTAACTGAAATGGCCTAGAGATAAAACATTTGGACATGTTTTGTCTAAAGACTACATATAAATAGCTACCAAAATTAATGTCGGTAACTGCAGTTTGACTAAAAGTTGACAAAAACTGCAATGACTTTTCGTAAACTAAAACTAGACTAAAACTATGAAAGACAAAATGACTAAAATGTGACTAAGACCAATAAGTATTTTCGTCTCAAGATGAAAACTAAGACTAAATCAAAAAATGGCTGCCAAAATTAACACTGATGCAACCATATTATGGTATTTTTATGCTTTAGTAGAGTAAAAAAAAGTTGCATACAGCACCTTTAAATATTATTATTTATTTGTCAGTTGGAGTTTGAAAAGTTTTGGCTCATTTGAAGATTCTGTCAAAGACAGTCAATGAGATTTTTCAGAGTTTTGTTCGTTTTTAGGAAAACTGTAAGTCTGATCAGTTATAAAAGATAAAGCCGGAGTCAGAACAGTCTGAAGGTCTGAGCCGAGTTTGGAGGATAATAGGTTGTTAGGAGTTTTAGAAAATTTGAAAATTTAGTCTCAGAATAATAATAATAATTTCTCAATCCCAAATAGTTAGTTAGTCAAACACAACAGACCGTAAGAATAAACTGTTTTAAACGATACACAGACTGTCCTTATTTCTAGCTCCCATGATTCCATTTCCTTGCGTGAATTATGGGTGTGACTTTCTGTCACAGAACCAGAGGTTTCCATGGTAACGGTCATAAACAGTCTATGCTAGCGGTACGCTAATCCTCTTGTTAGAGTGCTTGAGAACTTAAACATGTGGGAACACACCCTGTTACACCTACAGTAGCGCCCCGAGAATAAGGAGGATAAGAGCCAATAAAATGAAGATGATCAGATGAAGATCACACACACACTTACAGTTCTTCATCTCAGCAGAAATCTCAACACATCTCATTGATTTATTGTTATTCCCAAAGTATCAGTTTCTAGTTTCTCCTGATGGACACAAATGTCTGAATCTCATATGTAATGTTTGTAGTTGATGCCGTTAAACACTGATGATAAAAACGAGTGTGAAACTAATAACAGCACTGACAGTGATCAGAGGAAAATGTGTTTGATCAACAGGACGAGTGTCATAATTCATAATAATCTGTGTTGGGTTCACTCTTGATCATTATATGAAGATCAGAATAAAAGCATCTGTTGATTGTGTCTCATCAGCTCCTGTGATTCTGGATCCAAACACTGCAGATCCACGTCTCGTCCTGTCTGATGATCTGACCAGTGTGAGAAACAGCGGGAACTATCAACCTCTTCCTGATAATCCAGAGAGATTTAACTGTTCTTTCTGTGTTCTGGGTTCAGAGGGTTTTAACTCAGGAACACACTGCTGGGATGTGGAGGTTAAAGAGAGTGGACTCTGGAGTCTTGGAGTAACTACAGCATCAAACCAGAGGAAGGGACGTGTTTTCTTCAACACTGATGTCTGGTGTGTGTCGTACAGATGGACTCCAGGTTCTGGTTTTCTTGTTAAACAGAAGCTTGATCGTGTGAGAGTGAATCTGGACTATGACGGAGGAACGGTGTCGTTCTCTGATCCTGTAACTAACACACATCTACACACATTCACAACCACCTTCACTCACACACTCTTTCCATTCTTCTGTTTTACTGGCTCTCTGAGGATCTTACCGGTCAATATTCAGTAAACGTCACTCCTGTAGGTCTGGATCTTCCTGCTTTCATCATGTTTCCAATATTTAATCCATATCTCATGAGTAAGAGTGCTGTTGATCTGAATATCAGTACGGTGGCTGTGATTGGGCCGTGATGTCAATGACTGATATCCAGCACTACAGCAACACACACACTCTCATGTTGCTTTAACAGATCAATAAACAACAGTGAAGTTTGTCACGTTGCTCATTTTCACATTATTATATAATATTTTTTTCTATAAACTGAGCCTAACTCTACATGGACAGTTTCAATGAATTTGTAAATAAATAATTGTTTATTTCGGTTTAAATGATGTGTCAAGCATAGTTTTGGTTTGTTTTTCTTGGTTAATAATTGTAGAGACGTCCCTAATGTAATATAATTTAATGTACATGAAATATGCATAATGTATTTCATTGTGGAAATGTCTTTTTCTGTCTTAAACACCGTCATATTAGCTTTTTCTCTTGTTCCTTTATCTTACTGTCTTCAGTCACGTCATAGGATGGATGATGTCACAGGGCAATTTTAAACAAATGTGAAGATAATTTGCAGCTCAAAAGTGTGTGTGTAACAGGAGTAATGGAGGTCAGAGCTCTGGGAAAGAAGCAGTTTCTCAGTCTGTGTGTTTTCATAACCGTGTACATTTAATTAATTATCTATAAGCGTTTCACAGATTTTTAGATGATTGACAGGGCAGTTTACTGTGACAGGATGATTGACAGAGAGCAACCGTTAAAGACACAATTATGACATGATAGTATGTCCCAAAGCTTGTCTACTTTTTGCTACACACTCAAAAGTATGGGATGAATTTATTCTCAAAACAATTAATAAATGCATGCTCAATTATCCATGAACTTGATAAATGTTAGAGATAAAACCTGAAGAGAATATCGCACGTATCCCGTCCGTGGAGAGGAATGGCGAGCAAGCGAAGACACCTGAGCAGAATCTAGGACCGGCTGGTTGAAGCGAGTACATGAGAAGAAACTGTCTCCACTTGGAGATTATAGAATCTCGTGAATGTGTTAGGTGTCGCCCAGCCTGCAGCTCTGCAGATGTCTGTAACGAGGCGCCATGCGCTAGAGCCCAAGAGGAGGCCACACTCCGGGTGGAGTGGGCCGTCACACCAAGGGCACGGTCGACCTTGCTGCTGTTATGCCAAAGCAATGGCGTCCACTATCCAGTGAGACAACCTTTGCTTGGAGAGAGCCTTTCCCTTCAGCTTCCCACCATAACAGACAAAGAGCTGATCTGAGGACCTGAAACACTGCGTTCTTACTGGACAGAGCAGTGCCAAGGCTGGGTCTGCCTCCTCCGAGGGCAGCGCTTGCAGGTTCACCACCTGGTCTCGAAAGGATGTGGTGGGAACCTTGGGCACATATCCAGGCCGGGGTCTCAGGATCAAGATCAGCTCACTGGGGGAAACGCATTGTTACGGAGGCCCCGCGGCCAGCTGTGCGCCAGTGCACCGGTGCCGAGCGTGCCCTCGGTCAGGGAATAAAACAGGTCGCAATGGGACGAGTCGTGGATCAGAATCTGACACATCGCGACCGCAACCAGAAGTGCAGGGGCGAGGCATCTTTAAAAAGACGTGCCGTTATTAACCAAAGATATTATGAACATGGTAATAGAGCTAGCAGATTGTTAGCAATTAGACTAAGAAAGCAAAGATCTTCAAACATCATACAAAAAAATAAATCTAGTCGCTCTATCAATCCCCTTACTAAGCCTAATGAAATTGCAGAATCCTTTGCAGATTTCTACAAATCACTCTACAAAAATTCTGATACTTGCTCTGACGATTATATTCTGGCACCGTTCTTAAATAACATAAAATTGAATGAGTTAACAGAGACAATGGCAAAGGATCTGGATGAACCTATTAAAGAAAGTGAAATAATTGAGACAATCTCTACGTTAAAGAACAATAAAAGCCCAGGACCCGACGGACATATAAATGAATTCTATAAAAACTTTAAAGAACTAGTTTCTCCGCTCTTATTAAGAGCATATCATTATGCGCCGCAATCTGGTACAGTGGCGCCCTCGTGGAGGGATGCAACCATTGTCGTAATTCACAAAGAGGGCAAAGATCCTGCCGAATGTCAGTCATATCGGCCTATTTCATTGTTAAATAGTGATCTACCAGAGAGATATTATGGAGATAACCTTCGTAGAGCGTTAAATATTATGAGCTATACAAAATCTACAGGTGCAAAGGCAGTATTCTTATCACTTGATGCTCGTAAGGCATTTTATTCCCAATTTCATAAAGTGGGTTCAAACACTCTACACAAATCCACTCGCTTCAGTGAGAGTTAACGGCTGTAGATCTGGACGCTTTACTCTAGAACGTGGATGCAGACAAGGATGTCCATTGTCGCCCTTGCTCTTTGCTATCAGCATCGAACCCCTTGCTCAACTCATTCGGGACAACAGTGCAATTAAGGGAATTGTAATTGGAGGAGAGGAACATAAGTTGTCGTTATACGCCGATGATGTCCTACTTTTCCTAACAGAACCTGAGACAACAATCCCATATTTAAAAAAGCTAATTCTCAAGTATGGGTACTACTCTGTATATAAAGTGAATATGGATAAAACTGAGGCCATAGATGTTAATGGTCAAATTTCAAAACAAATCCAAATTAATAGCGGGTTCAAATGGCCCAAGAACGGGTTTAAATACCTGGGCATCTTTATTCCCTTCTCTTTGGACCAGTTAGTTATACGATACAAACTATAAAAAAGTGATTACAAATATTAGTGAAGATTTAAATAGTTGGACAGCTTTCCCTCTCTCTCTGATTGGCCGTGTTGAATCTATTCGTATGAATGTCCTGCCGAGACTACTCTATGTTTCAAATGTTACCCATAGAAATGCCAAAATCTGTCTTTGATTTGCTTAATAAAATAATTTCTACATTTATTTGGCAAGGAAAACAACCAAGAATAAGGCTTAAAATAATACAATCACCTAAAACAAATGGCGGGCTGGGACTCCCAAACTAGATTTTACTTCTGGGCAGCTCAACTGAGGCCCCTGGGTTCATGGATGAGAGAAGACACACAAACCCGGTGGATCAATATTGAAAAGAGCCTCTGTTCCATGCCCCTTAAAATTGTACCCTTTTCCAATGTATCATCAAAAAATGCCTCCATGGGTGAATGGACCAAAGTTACTTTAAAAATTTGGAGAACTATACAAAGATCATTGGGTTTGTCTAAGAAAATCTCATCCACAGCCAGCATTGGCTATCTTAATGACTTTGCACCATCTCGTACAGACATGGGTTTTAAAAAGTGGTCTCAATATGGACTTGATTATCTGCACCAATTATTTCATGATGACACACTTAAACCATTCGAACATAAGAAATGAATTCACACTCCCAAGGTCTGAATTTTTTTTAGATATTTACAACTGAGACATTTCCTCACAACGCATAAGGATCTAGAAATCATTAAAAAAAAACTCCCCAATAGAAGTTTATTTTAAAGAAATGCAAACTGGACGTGCGGTAAAAAAAAAAAATCTCTAAAGGATATCTATTATTTTCGACTAAGAGCTCAAATAACACATTACAGATCAAGGAAAAATGGGAGGCCGAAATGAATGAAACAGTTCCTCTTGAAACTTGGGAGGAAGCTTGTGGAGAGGTACATCTTGTGACCAACTCTAATGTCTGGCGGGAATTCAAATGGAAGTTAATAACCAGATTTTTTCGAACCCCACCGATAATTGCAAAATGGAAGCCATCCTGCTCAGACAAGTGCTGGAGAAATTGTGGCCAACATGTTGGTAACCACACTCATATCTTGTGGTCATGTCCAAAATTAAGAAATTACTGGAAAGATATATGATGCCCTTAAAGAAATCTTCTATTATGAAATCCCAGAAGACCCCATAGCCCTTTTAGGTGTGCGTCCAGAGGGCCTTGAGGGTAGAGCTCAAATATATTTATTACAACTTGCTGCAGCCATTAAGTGTATTACATGCAGATGGTTAAAACCTGACCCTCCATCATACAATGCTTTGATTCAAAAAGTATGGGAGTTGTACAAAATGAACAAATCACATTTGCATTACGACTTCAGAAAACGGTTTTCTTAAAGAGGTGGGCCCCTGTAATGCCTTTAATACTCCAGTGATCAAGAGTTACACCGTCATATGTGTTCATCTCTGCCTTTCTCCATTTATTTATTTTTATTTATTTATTTATATTATTATTATTTATTCCCCCCCTCCCATAATGGACTAACATGTTAAAACCCAATGCCATACTGTATTGTATGTAATGCTGTGGTTCTAAATAAAAATTTATATTTAAAAGGATAAGTAAAAAAAAAAAAGAAAAAAAAAGTCTTTATAATAACGTTGTTTTAAACTTTAAAACGTTCCAAAACACGGAAGTAGCGCAATGCCTTGCCGAGCCCACTTCCGGCACCAGACTGTTAGGCTGGCGCTGGCGTCCTCACACTGCTATGACGTATGGTTCTGCGGTTCTGCAGTCAGACCTATCTCGTCTGGTTTGACCAATCAATGTCTTTGGACGGCCATTCTAGACTTCTGGTCAGAAATTGTTTTTATCATCTAAGAAATATTGCAAAATTGAGGGCAATTTTAACGGACTCTGATCTTGAGATGATTATCCATGCTTTTATTTCTTCACGTTTAGATTACTGTAACTCTCTTTTTACTTTTTTTTAACAAATCCACTCTAAATCGTCTTCAAATGGTTCAAAATGCTGCAGCAAGGCTTTTAACAGGATCTGGTAGAAGGACACACATCACACCCATTTTGTCCTCCCTACACTGGCTACCTATCAAATTTCGCATTGATTTTAAAATATTAGTTT
>FLSR01004878.1:17915302-17930072 GCA_900092035.1 Leuciscus waleckii | reverse complement strand
TTTTTTTTTAAACGCTTGTAAGTCTGAACCAGAATATCAAGATATTTTATTATTTTGCATATGATGGTGAAAAGTAAAAAAGCACCACCATGTTATATGTATAATAAATATTTTAGAGAATACACACACTCGCACACAAAAAGGTTGGAGACCCCTGGTATATAGTAACTATATGTTTTATAATGACAAGTTTGTGTAATTTGGGGGTTTCTGTAGCCAGTGACATTTCATTATTTGTATTTGATGGCATTGCACATTTTTAGTTTTTATTTGAAGGCTGAGGCTTCATTAATAAACACAACCCCAATTATCATCATTGGTTTTGAGATGTTATTTGCTGTGAATACCTTGTCTGATAGGCTACAGTATTGTGGCATAGTATCAGGACATCCTGGCTAGTCTGTTGCACATGGCTAGAGGCGAATGGCCGGATGATGGGCCTATTTGGGAGAAAGTCCAGGGCTGTTTTTTAGCCCCAGTCCGTCCCTGTTGAGATGTGATTCGTCTGCAGTGAAAATGGAGTTTGTGTAAAGCAGATCCGACTCAACACAAGCAGCACAACAAATGTGACGCCACACAAACCATGTTGAATCATGTTTTATTGTGGATAACTGCTGCTTTTCCTTTTTGCTTGCAAACTCTTTTCAGTTTGAGGTTCAGCTGTTGGGCTTCAAGCTTCTGCATATAGCCAAGTAGTAGCATGACCTTTCATTTATTATGAATATGATGTAAACACACAGACTAATGATGAAAGTATGCAGATTCCCAGGGGAATCTGTCCTGATGGCTTTAAAATAAAAATAAGCTTACCATAGAGATTTATACCATTTGGAAAATGGCTTTATGATGTACTTACTCATTTTTATCTTTGTAAATGAAAAAACAAACATAGTGTTTAATTTCTGCACCTAATGCAATTGAAAAATTATAATTTCCAGACAGGTTTTCCAAACATTTCTGTTGCCCTGGCTAAAAAACCAATGATAGATCTTGACCAGCCTTACCTGTTGAGAAGCAAATGTTTGATGCCTGTGAAAAACTATAACAAATGCATCACAAAGGTGATAAATTGCTGTTTTACAAACCCTGCTAATAATGTGTGCGTCTTCAAACTGGCACAGTACTTACACTAAAAGCAAAAACAACAGCAGCACATGCAGTTATTTATTCAGGTCTGTTCAAAATAGAAATTCAAAACCAAAACAAAAGAAATACAAAAAGTGTTTCATAAATGCAAGTGCATTTTGATTAAACTATTGGAGGCGTAAATGGTGCATCTTCAAATGCCATGCTGGAGAATATTCACACGTTATTGACAAGAACAAAATATTCATCTGACCAAAAATATATATTTTTTTCCATTCACAATCCAATTATAAGGCAATTAAAGACAAACGATCCTTACACTAGACGCCTATTAGAGTCGGGCAGTGAGCGGAGCTGGAGCTTGACCAGCAGACTGAGGTGATCGGAGGGGAAGGTTTGGTTGGGAAGACCCTTCAGAGACCAGAGATCATCCTCCGACAGCAGAGACAGACGACCCAACATCTGCAGACCACCAGCGCTCTGTGCGGACAACACACACACACGCTGACGTCATCAGTCATGTGACAGTCAACAAACAGAGCCTGAAGCTCCAAACAATAATCCCATCAAATGACAGTCAAAAAATATATACAGTTTATTGAACTTTTAGACAAAATATTAAAAAAAGAAGTTTGCATGTGTTTTTTGTTGAGTATCATATTTAATACATCAGGCTTTTATGGCTCATATAGTCTGATAAAGTGAGAATATGAAGGAAAAACAGATCCGTTTTATTCACAGGCCCAAACTGAACAAAAATATGCAATTTGTGGCAGATGCTGATATTAATATGAACAAAAAGATGAAATGCTGATGCTTGTGATCAATGAGATCTTTATAACGGTATAGCAGATACTTACATAAAACGCATTTAAATATCAATATCTGCCAATAATGTCTTATTTAGCTGATATTTAAATGCTTAGATTATGATCAAATCTCTGTAGTTTTAAAACATATAATGCAATGCAATATAATGATGATTGAGAAATGAACAAATAAACCTTCCTCAAAAGATCATATTTGATACTCATGATTTTTCTATAAATGATGTATGATAATCAAGTAAAGCGAAGCTGCTTCAGTTTCAGGACTGGAGGAGATTGTGTGCGACAGGTTTATCAGATCATGTTGAGCATTAAAAGACCTTATAAATATGATACAGTAGCACTAACACAAATTGTTGAAAATTAAAAAGACAATTAAATGCTAATTCAACAGATACAATTACAATGTTTGATTTGGGACGGATCAAAGTCAGTGCGGTTACAGATATTTGATGGCTTTAGGCCTTGTCCACACTAATACGCTTTCATTTGAAGACGCATCTTTCGCTCTCCGTTTTGTCCTCCCTCCACACGAGATGCGTTTTTATTAATGAAAACTAAGCTTTTTGAAAACGCTCTCCAAAGTGGACAAATGTGAAAACGCTGTTTCGTGTTGTAGTGTGGACTGAGAAAACAGAGGTATTTGAAAACGATGACGTGAGTTTAGTCATGTGAAATATTGAACCAATAGATATTGATGTTTATAGCGGTATTGTGTCTGTTATGTGCGATTCACTTTCACACAGTTGCTAAAATATGTTACTTTGCAAACTCTTCATATCACAGTCCTGCAAAGATGACAGGATTCACTCGCATTTGCTGAACATGAGAGCAGTTTTAGCGTTTTACACCAAACATATAATGCTGAGTGAGTTTGCTGGACGCTTCAGTGAATGAGGAGATATTTTGCTAAATAAAATGATCCTGCCAGAAGAATTGCGCGATAACTTTATTATTCCTGTCAGTATCATCTCAGTGAGCTTTTGTGAGGGTTTACACATGCGCAGTGAAGGTGAATTTAGTGTTTTTCTACTTTTCAGTGTGGATGAGAAGCTTTTGGAAAACGCCTGAAAACGCTAGTGTGGACGGAGAGCGTTTTGAAACGAAAACGGCGTTTTCAAATGTATGTGGATTAATGTAGACGAAGCCTTAAACTGAGCTCATCTTCATGCTGGATGATAGTTGATGGAGCTCAGGTCATTACCTTCCTCTCCAGCAGATCCGCTCCTCCGGGTGGAGTAGAAGATGTAGTCGACCATGGCCGCCCCGTCTGAGTTCAGAGTGGAGACTGCAGGGGTCTGAGTGTCGGGACGCACCTCGCTGTAAGCTGACGCCAGACTCAGCGTGTGATGTAAGGTGAGCCCGAACCTGCAAACACACAATCAGATTCATGTGAGGAACAGCAGATGCTTCTGATCTGGGGTCATAATAACTGTACATAACTGTGCGTAGGATCCTTACTAAAAGTGTATGTGCGCTCGAAAGCCAAAAATGGCTTACGGCAAACAATATTCAGACTTATAAAACCGTGCGTACGCCAGAACCTGCACAGAATTCCCTTTATAAATCCCAGTCAGCGGAAGATTGTGCTCTCATGATTCTCCTCCCCGAAATAACCATATATGGCGCTTACAATGCCTCGTTTTACTATGCATATCCTCATTTGCATATCATTTGCATATGCATATTCATCTACTGTACCATGTTTAATCCTCGCTGTATTAAAACATTAAAACACAGCATGCCACAGGAAAAGTGTTCAAAAGCAGCGCATCCACTGCAAATATTTATATTTATTAGAATTTTGTAACTTCTCAGTAATGATTTCATGTAGGTTAAGTGCTTAACTCCATTAATGAGAATGGCATATTTAATCTAAATGTGTATATCAGATGTAAAAAATTGTTTAAATCATTATTTTATTCATTTAAACTGTTATTGTGAACATGCACTGTATTTATGATTAGGACTGTATTTATGCCGTCAGTCCCTCAGCTCACCATCGGTGTCGCCAAACGTCTCCATCTCCAAAACGTTCGTACGCATGGGTCAGATTTTTCTTACAGGACCGCACATTCTCCCGTCAAGTTAGAAATCACAACTTGAGCGTGGGAAGTGGCATACGGCTCTTTCAGGTTTTGTGCGACGCAACGGTTATAAATGAGGCGCCTGGTGTTTCAAACGGCTGCTGAGTTTCTCTTCGTTTTCTCCATGGACCATAAGGACCAGCTGACCAATGAGCTTCCAGATGTGAAGCGCTAGAAATGCACAGCATTGAACTGAAATTATGGTACAAAATAAAACTATAGGTTAAATGTATATAGGATCTCGCAATAATCAATATATCGACTTATCGCACAATACATGTATACATGACCTCAATCATTTTTGGTGACGCAATATATCGGCCATTATGTTTACATGACAATAAATGTCACCAACATTTTGCCAGTTGTGCTGTGATCTTGTCTGTTCTCCATGTCGGCAAAAGTGGGGATCGGTCAGTTCCTTCATACACTTCGTTTTACTACAGACAGTTTGGAAAAATAAGTCCAAATGCACTCGATTTAAAAGCCACAATCCACTGTTCTGGTGCAAATATAAACGTCACAGTGCAAAATGGTGCATATTAAAATAGGTTTAGCAGCAGATATGACCTGTTGAGGCATCTGTGCCTTTGTTCATACGGACATCTGACTGCTAAGTAGGGTTTGTGTAACCGTACTTTACAGAGAAAAGAAGGGCAGGGAAATATCTGTAAATGGAAAATCTCCATAAGTGCCTTTTGTGCATGATACCTAATTTTTGATGATCACTAAAATATGTGATAGGAAAAAAAGGCAATTTAAATAAGTGTCTCAAGGAACAAGCCGATTCTCTGATTAATACTTTTCTCCTCAGGATTATGGCTTGGGAAAGACTTGTTAAACCTGAACAGCTGACTCACCTTCTACTGAACATTTCCATGTCTTCTGGGTCTGGAAATAAACACAAGAAATACCATCATTGCAAACACTTCGTCCACAGTCCACAGTTACGCTCATTAATATCCACTCTAGAGACTTAGTAACTACTAGTTAATTAGTTTGTAATAAACTCTGTACATTTGTTGCAGCATTTGTTCTTAAATCAATTGAATAGTGCATAAATTGTATCTCAGTGCGGATTAATGTCTGAACTAGGCTTAGCGTTGACTCGAGCGCAGCCGGTGTGAATCGATCACCTGGTGTTTTGTCGGTGACTCCTGGTATGAGCTCCAGATCCGCGGGCCGCACACACGCCGCCGGACAGTAACGCAGCTGAAGCATCGAGTCATGGCTGTACTGGCGATTATACACTGGGAAAATACCTTTATGCACAGAATTAAACACATGCATGTTGGGAATCAAAACCAACTGATACATTTGGTTCCTTAACGATTATATACATTATACACTGAACAAAAAACAATGCTATGTTATTATCTTAAAGGATGAGTTCACTTCAGTATTAATATTTCCTGATAATTCAAGCGTGACGTAGGCGGAAGAACAGACCTAGTGTTTACAAAGCGAACGTGCAAAGACTAAGACAAACGCCAGTTACAAAAAATTCTTAAAAAACAAGGTAAACCAACGATGTCGGACGATTTTGAAGTTGGAGGAGAAAATAACATTGAGTTTTTCGCCCTTCCCTACATTTATAAACCTGAACACGCTTGACCTTTCAAAGTGATTACGTAATGTGTGTCGCATCACACTAGGCAAGACCAACATTTGTGTTTAAAAGTATATAAATGTTTATTTTGTTACAAAATGTCCGCTGGTTTGTCTAGATAAGACTCTTATTCCTCGGCTGGATCGTGTCGAGACTTTGAAGCTGCACTGAAACTCACATTTGGACCTTCCACCCGTTGGACCCCATTGAAGTCAGTATATGGAGAAAACCCCTGGAATGTTTTCCTCAAAAACCTTCATTTCTTTTCGACCGAAGAAAGAAAGACATGAACATCTTGGATGACGTGGGGGAGAGTAAATTATCAGGAAATTTTAATTCTGAAGTGAACTACTCCTTTAATATTGCTCCAGTAATTTTGACTCGGAGAAGAATTTCTTTTTTCTGAAAATGCTGGTTAATGTTTTTGCATTGGACGAAAACTTACCAGCTTTGCTCACACAGAGTATAACAACTACCCAAAAACAATTTTTAAAAAGTTTTGAACTTTTAGGGTATTTTTCCACCACATTTTTACACTTGCTGGGTCAAAAACAAACAGCCAACCAAAAATTGCTCATAAATCTCTCTCTATGCTTTAGGTAATAGCCAAATATTGCATACAATCTTTTTTCTCAACTTGTTTGCATTCAATTAGCGCAGGTTTTGTATGTTTTTTTTTTACTGACTGATCGTAGGCCTCATTGATCTGAGCTCATGCCCCTCAGTGTATGAAGGAAAAACTTTTACACAAGCTTATTGACCTCAAAAATGCATGAGCTCAGGTCAATCACTTCCAAAAAGACATACAAAACCTGTGCCAACTGAAAGAAAACAAGTTGGCAAAAAGATTGAATCCAATATTTGGTAATAATATAGCATGATTAGAGATTTTCAAGCAATTTAAAAGGTCGGCCATTTTTGACCCGGAACACTAATTTAGCCCTTATGGGCATTTTCGTCTTTTTCAGTTTTGTTTAATGTCAACTGCAAACTGCATACATTTTGGCACAGGTGTGTATTTTTATTGGAATTTTACTATTTCATCCCCATTTCCTTTAATAAACTATTTGCACTAGAAACACAAAATAGTTCCACTCAGGACCTTAAGCACAAAACTGTCCCCATTGAAACCCATTAAAACTGCAATTTTTAATCCCAGGGACATTTAACTATACAATTATGCAATCTTTGTTAATAGGCTTTCATTCTGTTGGCAAGGCTTCAAAATGTACCTTTTTAAAATAAATTACAAGATGGTGCCATTTCCTCAGGTTTGGCCTATAAAGCAAATACTCGCTTTATTCTCGTTTTCTGCTTCTGCATATTATAGAGCCAATTGGATAAATTATGCAGCGATAATTGAGTGGGTGTGTTAAATGAGACCAAACTTAAGTATGTGCTCCCAGGCTTCACATTTTTATGACTCTTTTTTTGACATTTTTGTCCATTATGAACCTATGTTTAACTTTTTTTAATTGATGCACAAGGGTTAGGTATAAAGGTAACAATAATAGACAGAAAGATTGTCCTGAAACGATGTGATCTGGCACTGACCTGAAGCTGCGTTCTGGGATTCAGACTTGTACTGACAGTGGTCACTGATGCCGAGGCTGCTGGGCCACAAGGGGGCGAAAAGCATCGCCTGATGGACTTTATATGACAAATCCGTCTGTCCTGAAACCTGCAAAAGCAATGAATACATTCAGTGTTTCTACAAACTGCAGCAGTCATCAGAAACATACACGCATACAAGAAGTACACAACAGGGAATATTAATAGGAATATACACAATAGGAATATTTTTGAGCCCATTGAGCTTCCTGATGGACACAAGATTGATGTCTTTGCCCACGTAGAATCCCCTGTCATCTGTAAAGCGGAAAAGATGATGAGGTCATGTGCGCTCGCGCTGCCGTTTGCTTGAACTGAGGCACTCCAGTGATAGAGCAGAAAAAGATTGCGACAGCTCGAGACGTGTTATGTTGGTTTTTAATCCCAGTATCCATTGGAAAAAATATAGGTTGAATAATCGGTTGTCGGCACGGACGGTCAAACCTAAATATCGGTATCGGTAAAATCCACCACGGTCGCCTCTACTGATCACCCCGTCGGGTTTATTCTGAGATAACAACCGGCTGGGTGTTCATTATCCCTTACTTAAATCTGGGGTCCTGTAGTGAAACCTCTGCTGTCCAATGAGTAAATGGGTCACTCACCATCCAGGTTGGTAACCCGTGGTAGTAGAGCTGTCCGCTGCTGATGAACCTCCACAGAGGGCTGTTGGGTAAAGCGTTAAACTCCCCACATAACACAACCTCACAGCGCCGTCCTTCACTCCAGCATTTCTTGATCATGATGTCGATCTCCGCGAACACGATGGCCAGCTGCGCGAGCTTCACGTCTCCTCTCCTGGGGTTGAACAGCAGGTGTGTGTTGGCCACACACACGGGGCTGAACGCTTTGGCCTGCGCTGACAGTGGCTGGAGGAGGAGCACGATGCCCACGTTGTCCCGATCCAGCAGCTCGCAGTACGGTCGCCGAAACTCCAGCAGCTTGACGGAGAGCAGGGTAAAGCGCTCGCTGTGATAACACACCGCACAGCCGTCCGTTTTGGTTCCTGTGCGTCGTTTGTAGATGCAGGTGTAACCTTGATGAAAAAAAAAAAACTTAATTGAATGGGTGATTAAGAGAAAAATGTAATTGTTGCAATTGGAAAATTTGCACAAGTTGTAAATAACAAAGAGGCTCTTCATTCAAATACAAAATTATGACTGACGGACACCTTTCATACGCATTTGGAAGCCATGGAGTGACATTTATTATCAGGGTTGTAATAAAGGACACTTAATAACGAATGATACGGTACAAATGTTTAAAAAACATTTAAATCCTTCATGTTGGTGATCAAAGATGAGTTTTAAGGGATAAAATAATTGACTTTGACAAATTTAATCTGCGTGATTGTTTGCATCGTTGTAAAATGTAACTATATTGTCAAACAGCTCTAACCTGATAAATGTGACTATAAGGCATGAAGATATTAAGATTAAGATATAACACTAAAAAGCACAATACAAATACATTTAACTTGACTTTATCTACACATGGGTCATTATTTCATTATGCATTATTTATTTTTATTTTTTTGCAGGCTTGTTCCTCAATAAGGGAAGATTATTCTCAGTGTTATCAGCGGCAGGTTCATTTCATGTTCCCAGAATAATTCTGACAGCAGTTTATGTTCGGCACCTCACCCATTTCAGTCAGGACAGGATACATCTGCTTATGAAAGTGATCTTCTTGAACTTCTTGAAGACAAATAATCTGTACATAAGAGGAAATATTGATATTAGTGCAACAGTTGGGTCTACTACAAACTACAAACACACAAAAAATGTACTAACTAACTAAATAAATAAATAAATAAATAAATAAATAAATAAATAAATAAATAAAAACATGGCGGATCTGTGAGCCCGACGGTTAAAACTCCATTCATTTTCTACATAGAGATAACTTAAACCTTTAAAGACAGACATATTCTGAGCTCTGTGGTTGTTGTTGATGGTATATGCTTTTGTTAAAGCAATCTGTTCGAATTATTTCAACTTCCCTTTCGAGGGAACTCATGCTGCGTCGATGACGCTTTCGTCCCTGCGTGATTGCGTCTGAAGCACTTGTGTCAACTAGTCCAATGGCGAGAGTGAGCATCACGGGCGGGTGATGTCATGACCAGGAAAGGATAAAAGCACATCCGGTCAGACCGGCGTTAGCTTCGATTAAGCCGAAGCAAGTCGATCACAGGTATGCAGGGAGTATGGCAAAGTAGATGCAGCATCTCGTTCCCTTCTCAGGGTACTAGGGTTACAGTCGTAACCTGAGACGTTATTTTACCTACATTAACCATGATGCTGTGCAGAAAATTCCACCAATCAGAGTAGCGGCAAGCAAATTTGTCCAAGAGCTCATTTGCTCCGCCCACTCCCATGAAGCACCACTAATGATATAATCGAGTCTGTTTCCCTACACTCTCAGAAATAGTTTCATATTCATTTTTAATTCATTTGTCATTCGCCATGCTTCATGGGATTGCAGTTCTCTCACTCATTAAAGCCATCAAGTTCACGTCTTGTCTTTTGTTCAATTTTCAATTTTACTTTTCGGGGTGTCTATTTACACTAAGTGTAACTAGCCTCTGCAAACAAGGCGGATTATTTACACTAACTCCGCCCACTGACGTCTTATTGGGCCAGACAAAATTAGGGAAGACGCTGTATTGTCAGCAGTAGCAATAGTGTAGGAGTCAGGCGTGTAGCAGAAAGCTTTGACACAAATTGAGTTCGAATCCACCTTTTGCCGAACTCTCTCTACTCCCTTTTCCCATCACAGATCAGATCAGAGGAAAATATTAAAAAAGTGGAAATAAAGTGTCTAACGTGTGTTTAATAATAAAGTGTTTAGGGTTAGGGGTAGCTATAGGGAGGAATCCATTTAATAATTGTAATAAATATAACAATTTACTCTGTATGTTATTATTTTATGCGGTTTAATGTACAACAACACAGTGTTGCAAATAGTATCTGCCACTATTTATAAGTACAAATAGCATCTAACTACTATTTATACTTATTGCAAAGAAAATACTGCTATTTTTACATAGTGTAAATAGAATCTATTGCAATTTAAACTACTTTTTTTGCTTCAAATCAAAGGTTGTGCTGTTGTGATTCTCCCCATAGCTGGTTGGTTCCGTTCATGGCTCATAATGCTTTAACTTTTTAATATCCTCATGGGAAAAATGAATGGAAAAAATACTCCAGGAACCAGCGGTGCTGAAGAAGTGGACGGAGCTGATGCACTCTATTAGAATCAATGTCCGTCATGTTTCTCTGTTTTGGGTTGCCTGTTGTCTTACGCAGGCGCGGAGTTTGCGGGGGGGCAGGGGGAGCATTGCCCCCCCTGGTGAAACGGGTAATTGCATTTTTTCAAAAATGGTGGTAGGTAATACATCTGATTTCATATAGGCCTACTGCTTTAGACCACACATACTAAATGAGGGAAGGGTGTCGAGTTACATTCAAGATATTTTAAGACATGAAGAATTTTTTTTCAAGGAAAAAAACATTTAAATCCTTTATGTTGGTGATAAAGATGAGTTTAAGGGATAAAATAATTGACTTTGACAAATTTAATCTGCGTGATTGTTTGCATCGTTGTAAAATGTAACTATATTGTCAAACAGCTCTAACCTGATAAATGTGACTATAAGGCATGAAGATATTAAGATTAAGATATAACACTAAAAAGCACAGTACAAATACATTTAACTTGACTTTATCTGCACATTGGGTCATTTATTTAATTATGCATTCTTTTTTTTATTTTTTTTTTGCAGGCTTGTTCCTCAATAAGGGAAGATTATTCTCAGTGTTATCAGCAGCAGGTTCATTTCATGTTCCCAGAATAACTCTGGCAGCGGTTTATGTTCGGCACCTCACCCATTTCAGTCAGGACAGGATACATCTGCTTATGAAAGTGATCTTCTTGAACTTCTTGAAGACAAATGATCTGTACAGAAGAGGAAATATTGATATAAGTGCAGTTGGGTCTACTACAAACTACAAACACACAAAAAAAGTTAAAAAAAAATAAACAAATACAAACATGGCGGATCTGTGAGCCCGACGGTTAAAACTCCATTCATTTTCTACATAGTGGAATTGATTTTTTAATCAACAGCTCTGTGGTTGTTGTTGATGGTATATGCTTTTGTTAAAGCCATCTGTTCGCATTATTTCAACTTCCCTTTCCAGGGAACTCGCGCTGCGTCGATGACGCTTTCGTCGTGATTGCGTCTGAAGCACTTGTGTCAAACTAGTCCAATGGCGACTAGAGTGAGCGTCACGGGCTGGTAACGTCTCGACCAGGAAAGGATAAAAGCACATCCGGTCTGATATGACCGGCGTGAGCTACGATTTAGCCGAAGCAAATCAATCAAAGGAATGCAGGGAGTATGGCAAAGTAGACGCAGCGTCTCGTTCCCTTCTCAGGGTACTAGGGTTACAGTCGTAACCTGAGACGTTATTTTACCTACATTACCCATGATGCTGTGCAGAAAATTCCACCAATCAGAGTCGCGGCAAAGCAAAATTCCACTCCCATGAAGCACTCTAATGATTAATCGAGTCCGCTTCCCTACGCTCTCAGAAATAGTTTCATATTCGTTTTTTAATTCATTTGTCAGTCGCCATGCTTCATGGAATAAGTTTATAGACTTTTTCACCAACAAGGTGACTTCAATTCGGTCCAATTTCTCTGCTACAGGTTCACTTTCCTCCAAAATCTGTCTCGCAAATCCATTTAAAACATTTTCTTTCTTTTCATGCATTTCTCAGACAGAGGTGGAGAGGATCATAAAGTGCATGAGAACCTCCACATGCTCACTGGACCCTCTCCCCACACCATTATTAAAATCCAACATTACAGCCATCAGTCCACTGATCACAGTAATCATCAACCAGTCACTCAAATCCGGTCAGGTTCCTCCAGCTCTCAAAACTGCTGTTATCCGTCCACATCTGAAAAAGCCGTCACTTGACCCGGAAATCCTGGCTCATTACAGACCCGTTTCAAACCTGCCGTTTTTGTCTAAAGTCCTGGAAAAAGTTGTTGCAGCCCAACTTCACATCCATAACATATACGAAAAATTTCAGTCTGGTTTTCGAGCAGCACACAGCACGGAGACAGCTCTGGTACGCGTCATGAATGATCTACTTATGACTGCAGACCAGGGCTCACCATCTCTCCTTCTCCTAGTGGACCTGTCGGCCGCCTTTGACACCGTGGCTCACAACATCTTGTTCCATCGTCTCCAGTCTGTGGAAGGACTCTCAGGGACCACACTAAGCTGGTTCCAGTCTTACCTCGCAGGCAGGCTGGAGTATGTGGCTTTAGGACAGTCCCAATCATCACCCCACACGGTCAGCTGTGGAGTGCCACAAGGGTCTGTCCTTGGTCCGACCCTTTTCACCATCTACTTACTACCCCTTGGTCACATCATCCATAAACATAAAGTTTCATTCCATTGTTATGCAAACGATACACAATAATACATAAAAATGGACTCCTCACTCCCCTCAGCGCTGCCGTCTGCACTTCAGGTTTGCTTGGAGGAGATAGGGGCATGGATTCTGACAATTTCTTCAATTAAATAGCAGCAAAACCGAAGCCATCCTGATTGATACCACTCACCAAACCCAGTCCTCCTCCCTCAGTAGTATATCTATTTTCGGCCATCACATCACTCTGTCTACCTCTATTACAAACCTCGGAGTCAGACTTGACTCAAATCTCACATTGGACACCCACATCCGCCACCTCTGTAAGGTTTCCTTCCTCCACCTTAAAAACATCGCCAAACTCCGCCCTTCCCTCTCCAAACCGGATGCTGAGAGGTTGATCCATGCCTTTGTCTCCTCCAGGTTGGACTACTGTAATGCCCTCCTTGTCGGGATCCCTGGCAGAAGCCTGCAAGAGCTCCAGCATATTCAGAACTGCGCTGCCCTGGTCCTGACGAGGAGGCGCAAATACGATCATATCACACCTGTCCTGAAATTACTACACTGGCTGCCCGTTCAACACAGAATTCAGTAAAAAATCTGTCTCCTCACCCATCAGTGCATACATGGAACTGCCCCTGCCTACCTCAGTGAACTCCTCATCCCACTCCTCATCCCACACACCGCCACACGAAACCTCCGCTCCTCTACCTCTACCTACTGCCTGTACCAACCAAGGACTAAACTCTCCTCAATGGGAGACAGGGCCTTTCAGGCAGTCGCCCCACGGCTCTGGAATGCCCTCCCAGAGACCCTAAGGGCCCCACAAACTGTGGAGGTTTTCAAGAAGGGCCTAAAGACATTTTTATTTCAAAAGGCCTTTTAACTCTCATGATTTTAATTTTAATTTTAACTTTGTGGTGTGTTATTGCTATGTATTGTTTTTGTGATATTTGGGACTGTTTTAACCCCCTGTTACTGTAGCACTTTGAGATTTCGTTGAAATGTAAAGTGCATCATAAATGAAATGTATTATTATTATTATTATTATTATGGGATTGTAGTTATCTCACTCATTAAAGCTATCAAGTTCACAGTCTTGACTTTTTGTTAAATTTTCAATTTTACTTTTCGGGGTGTCTATTTACATTAGTGTAAATATCCCTGCCAACAAGGCGGATAATTTACACTAACTCCGCCCACTGACGTCTGATTGGGCCAGACAAAATTAGGGAAGACGCTGTATTGTCAGCAGTAGCAATAGTGTAGGAGTCAGGCGTGCAGCAGAAAGCTTTGACACAAATAGAGTTCGAATCCACCTTTTGCCGAACTCTCTCTACTCCCTTTTCCCATCACAGATCAGATCAGAGAGGCATTTATTTTCAATAAAAATGAAGAAAATATTAAAAAAGTGGAAATAAAGTGTCTAACGTGTTTAATAATAAAGTGTTTAGGGTTAGGGGTAGCTGTAGGGAGGAATCCATTTAATAATTGTAATAAATATAACAATTTACTCTGTATGTTATTATTTTATGCGGTTTAATGTACAACAACACAGTGTTGCAAATAGTATCTGCCACTATTTATAAGTACAAATAGCATCTAACTACTATTTATACTTATTGCAAAGAAAATACTGCTATTTTTACATAGTGTAAATAGAATCTATTGCAATTTAAACTACTTTTTTTGCTTCAAATCAAAGGTTGTGCTGTTGTGATTCTCCCCATAGCTGGTTGGTTCTGTTCATGGCTCATAATGCTTTAACTTTTTAATATCCTCATGGGAAAAATGAATGGAAAAAATACTCCAGGAACCAGCGGTGCTGAAGAAGTGGACGGTGCTGATGCACTCTATTAGAATCAATGTCCGTCATGTTTCTCTGTTTTGGGTTGCCTGTTGTCTTACGCAGGCGCGGAGTTTGCGGGGGGGCAGGGGGAGCATTGCCCCCCCTGGTGAAACGGGTAATTGCATTTTTTCAAAAAAAAAAAAAATTTGCATTGTTTAAAAAAAAGATATATTATAAATATTTTAAATAACACAAAACAACTAAATGGTGGTAGGTAATACATCTGATTTCATATAGGCCTACTGCTTTAGTAA
>FLSR01004878.1:17877920-17895979 GCA_900092035.1 Leuciscus waleckii | reverse complement strand
ATATTCTGATTACCAATTTTTTTGACGTATTTGTATCGAAGTAGTTACTGGAGATTTTTGATCCTGATTACATAACGCGTTACATGTATTCCGTTACTCCCCAACCCTGCACATTACTAACGCACTCTTTAAAGCATAACTCTCGACTATTTTGACTATTCAACGACTATTTTTCACTGACAAAATGCCGGCCAATGGAAACAACAACAGCTGCAGTGAGTTGTTCAAAATCTTTCTTTTTAGTAAACTCTGTGTACACAAACAATGTTCTCAATGCTCAAGTTCATGTGTAGAGCCCCTGGTGATACTTTGAGCGAAGTTTCATGTTGTGGCGAGCCTTCTTAGTGTTTTAAAAATAGCGATTTTTATGCTATCATAGTCGTGCCCCTAGCACTCCCATTCAAAAGGCAATTTGACCGAAAACGAAAAAATTTAAAAGTGGTGTTTCCATTCTAATTATGCTTTTAAATGAAAGTTTGCCTCGGTTAGATTAACAAAAATACCCTAGGTTGCATTTTGGCGAGAGTTACGCTTTAAATAACAAAAAAATAATAATACTACGCCATTGACCAGGTTTCAGTTGCCTCAAAATAGCAACGCGCCAACAGTGTGCCTGAACACCTCGTTTTCAGACCAGCACGGCCATTGGCACACAAATGGGCGCAAATGCATTTGCTATTTTAACAACGTGGCGCAGGACATGAAAATGATAACTGCGTTGGGCGAAACTAGCAAAAAACACTTGCGTCGCGCCTGATAGGGACCGTTAAGTTCAAATACTTGTTTCCCCAAAAAGCAATGCTACAGACAGTTATTCTACTTTGAATTGTGTATTCCGGGTCAGAATGTCTGTTTTTGTTTTAGTCTGTGTGAACCCACCCACTGCCAATTTACCCAATAGTACACCTCGGGTTGCCAGTTGGTAGGAAACACATCTTATTGCAGCCAAGGAAGCCAAATGAACTGTGGTCAGAGATTGCAGATTCAACCCAACCTAAAAAGCCCCGGCATCCATCTTAAAAGCTCTACCAGAGGCATATTAAAATGCAGATAAATATTGGAGATGTGTGTGAGAGATGGAGCAGCATAAAGCCCAGAAGACTTTAAAGCTAAAACTGAAATGGCTATTTTTCTCCTTGATAGGTACACATTGAGCTTCAACAAAGCACATTTAAGTTAATATAACTGCACTTAATATGAATAAGCTAATACTGTACATTTCCATTTAATTGCAAATAACATGCAGTTAAGTGTCCGAAAGCATTGCATTCAGTTCACATTTAAGTATATTTCTTTCTGTAATAAGTACTCTTTTTAAATGCATGCTAAAATGTACATCATCTTCACAAGGGAAAACTGTCCTCCTTCCTCTCAGGTGACTAAAAACAAGCCGTGTGGAGGGTCATTGACCCAGTATGCCACACTACACTCCAGTCGATAAAATAAGCAGTGAGGGGCAGACAGTATGTCCCGGAAACACTGATTAACTCTACATCAGCACTCAATGAAAAAAAGAGCAACAAAGAGAAGAATCTGATTTTATAAATGACTGTCAATTCATCTGGAATTTGCCCACTTTAAAGCAGACTGCAGATTCTTCAGGGGAACCAATGAAGAGTCAAAGTGAGGATTCAGCAAAATAAACCCGTGAAGATTCTCACAAGAGTCCCTCGGCTCTTGATATATTTTATATTCTGTTCTGACCAATTGTGTAGCTTAAGCAAATGCTTAACAGATAGTTTACAACATCAGAAATGAACTCCAGAAAGCAGTCTTCATAACTTGTGATTTTACTGGTGATGCTCTTCTCAATATTCTTTGTAAAACTACAAACAAGAAGAGAATATATATATGAATATTATGTGCACATGCAGATACATGACCAGATCCAGTTTCAGTTCATATCAAGAAATTATATTCAAATGAGATGCATATACAAATAGAAGTGATATTAACATGTGTTATACCACTAGCAGATGGCACGTTATCAATAACGCGAATTGAGTGTGCTTACAACAAAAATACAGCAATAATCTCAATCTAAAAACACTTAAACTCACTATTTACTAAAGTGCTAAAAACATAGCACTTACGGACATATATTCCAAGGCTTAAACAAGTCAACAGCAACAGTATGAGGAATGAAAATTGATGTAATAATAAAATTACATATAAATATGTACTTAAGTCCTACTTAAGGGGGTACACTTAACTAGGCACTGTTAAAGGGATAGTTCACCCAAAAATGTGAATGTGAATTCTGTCATAATTTACTCTCCCTCAAGTTGTTCCAAACCTGTATGAATTTGATTCTTCTGCTGAACACAAAAGAAGATATTCTGAAGAATATGGGTAACCAAACAGTTGATGGGCCCCATTTACTTACATAGCAAGGGGAAAAAAAATACCATGGAAGTCAATGGGGCCCATCAACTATTTGGTGACCAAAATTATTCAAACTATTGTTTTGTGTGTGCGTGTTGAACAGAAGAAAGAAATTCATACAGGTTTGGACAAACTTGAGTGAGAAAATGATTTTTGGGTGAACTGTCCCTTTAAGTCCAACTAATTGCATTAATATACATGTAAACTAATATACATTTTCATTTCAATTGCAATTAAAGGTATAGCGGAGGATGTTTTACTTCCTGGTGGGTAACCTATACTATTGGTCCTCCTAATTGTCAATCATTCTGGTGAATCAATCAAACTTTTCAAAAAGTGGAGAGGGCGGGTCTTATCTAAAATTTGGAAAGATCCTCCGCTATACCTTTAACATGCAGTTAAGTGCCCAAAACATTTCATTCAGTTTGAACTTATATTATTTAATACTTATAATATATTATTTTGAAATATATGATTTCTGTTATAAGTATGCTATAGTGTACTTTGCATTTGATGCTGATACATATGATGTGTGAATTTAAAGTAAAAAAGTACACCAGTGTCAACTGCTGCATAACAATAAATGAAAATGTAACGGATAGCTTTTCCAGGTATTATAGACCTCCTTGGTATGACCCTGTTTACATTATGCATAAGATAAAATTGCATAAACAGATTTAATACAGACTGACATTGAAGTATGAAGTATTTATAAGTATAGCCATTGCCTTGCTTCCTCTGGAGTGGTTAGATGTTTTCTGCACAACATCACTTGTCCTGAATCTCCTCCAAGACACTGTGCTGACTTAGACTGACTTTATTTTCTGCTTTGCCATTGTAACATGAGTGCTGCAAACATGCCTCCATTTTCACCACGGTTTCGTCTCCGAGTGGGAGGATGCAACCCAAGTCTTTGTGTGCAAAAAGAGCTGATAAGACCCTCTTTATCAGCACTCAATGGCCTGTAATGGAATCACACACCATTAAGAGATGGTTATGTTGAAATTTGAGAAAAATCTGATGTAAACGGGTCAGCAGAGAAAATATTTTCAGACTATCACATGCAGAAGAGGCATCTTGTTTTGTGATGTGAAGACCAATTAAAGTTTTCAAGAAGGCTATAAAAATAACATCATTCACAGCTTTGAGATGTTGTCATTTTCTGTGTCCTAATTATGTGAGTTATGGTACACAATGGAAGTTTAAAGAAGACGGCTCTGCATCTCCTAAACAAGCCATCACTTTTAATTAAGCAATCAAATCCTCAATTGCAACACACTCTTAACATGACTGCTAAGTAACCGACACATTCTTAGCTACGTAATTGAATTGGAAAGGAGTGCTGAGGTGATAGACTGCTACGTTACATTTAAAAAGCTTGGTGGTCTTCATTGGGATTCTAACAGCTTCCCGTCGGGGACGACAGACTTTGCATCCATCGCCGAACAGCTGTATTCCCTACAGCCATTAAACCTCATTGCGAGGCCGACGCAAGATTAATGCGTGAACTTCCCTTGTCACTGCATGGGCATGTCAGTGTAAGATGGACTCTGAATGTGAGGCTGTCTGAAATAAAACCCATGAATAATGCAATATTCGCTTTTACTGAAGCCAGGCTAATTGCAGGCGGCCCTACATGCAGTGATACATAAAGCCAAGGCAACACGTATTAACTGCAGAATTAATCCAGCTGAAGAGAACATTACCTTCAGCCCTTCCAGTCTCCTCTAATTCCCTTAACAACATGATGAAATCAATCAGATAAACTGGCACACCGATCAGACACTGAGTGCAGGGAATTCGATTTTGCTATCAAATTGTGGGAACTCTCCGGAAGTCCTTGTGAGATCTGCGCTTAAAGAAGTGGAATATCTTTATCTTTAGTCCACTCAAAATGTTAAATTTATTCACTCACCCTCATGTCATTCCAAACCTGTTTGACTTTCTTTATGCTGTGGAACATACAAGGAGAATTTTTAACAAGATCCTGGACTCTGATTAAAAAGGCTTTTCCCTATAATGAAAGTGACTGAGGACTGAAACCATTTTAATATGACAAATCTACCTAATCAGTGCGAGAGGAGACTTATATAAGTATAGAGCCGACTTACCTCTGTTCCATGACAGTTTTTCAAGCATCCCTCCTCCACCCCAACTCCTCACTCTCAATTATTCCACGCTGGGTTTGGGCCAAATTTCTGAGCTCGGAGCCCTCTCCTCGGATAGCACAGCAAGTACGCATATTTTATATATGAACAAGGGAATTAGGCGCATTTCATCATTTTATATCTGAATCAGGGGCATTTCCTCCAAGGAAGCATTGTGTGAGAAAATAATCCATAATATGTATAAATGTATAAATCACTCATTTTTCTAAAGGAATACTGTCCAACATCGACACCAGCAGGTAAAGTTACAGCATTCCTCCCCTGAGCCCATTGAGTTTTAATAGACCCCCTAAAGTGTGCAGTGGGCCTTTAGTTTTTAAAGACCCCCTAAAGGTTGGAGGGGGTTTGGGGGGGGGGGGGAATGAATGAATTTGATTGAGAATGAATGGGGGAAAGTCACGTGAGAGGAGGCAATGCCTCCATCACGCCATGATTGGATATTAATTGTTATGAATGGTTCATGCAATAAATCCCGCCTCTTGTTTTTATGCGCGTTCCGCGTTCGCGAATCAATCTGAATGAACAAAAGGATGGCGTTAATGGAAAAACTTATTAAAAAGAAAGTAAAAAGCTCAGCCACTTAGATGTCACCGCTTTGTCACGTCAAAATCAAACTTGAAATGGCCTGAAAACATGAGGGGGGTTTAGGGAACAACAGCTTGGTGAACAGCTTGGTTACATCTTCATGTCTGTGACCTGTGTTTACCAAGCATGATTGATGATCTGAAAATAAGTAACATCAGTTCACAAATCAAATATAATGTTTAAATATTTACTGCTTTTAGTTATTATTTTGGAATAAATGTACAAATGCTTAAAACACTAACTTGATGAGATTTATTCTTGGTTTTAATAAACAGAACATTAATTACATTGCTAATGTAAAAACACTATATATGTATGTAATATAAAGTAATATTTAACCAGGAAAATATGACAACATTAAGTATAACTGGGACATAAATATACATTTGATTTATAACAAAAAAAACTAAATCTGTGAGGACTTTGCCTCCTGATTTCAGAACGCCACTGGATTACATGTAACTGTGAACTTGTAAAATGTCCATGACGACAGAACTTTCTGTTTTAGGTAACCTATATTAAAAAATAAAATAAAAACAAGTAGGGAACATTATCAACACAAATAATCTTGAATCTGTAAATCTTAATTTGAATATGTATTAATCTGTGTGAATGAATCCGATCACTGCACCTGTTTAGGATGGGGATGTTTCTTCCTCCAAAGAAAGTATCACAGCCAACAAAAACATTACACCCACAAAACATCTGCATCTTTCCAGAGTATGTTTTGAACATGACTGAACCTGTTAAATTTTCCGCTATTGAAACAATCTGAGTTTCTCGTGTGCAAATAACTATTTTCTTCCAAATTATTTTATGATGGTTAAAATACTGCATTAGAAGGCAGCTGCTTATGTCGACAGGAGACAATGAGTCAGCTCACTAGGTTTTTATACAGAGCAAGAGTATCAGATTCAGTTACTTCGTTGTTTACATGGAGCTGAGCAGATAGTCTGTCAGACCGTTATCTTGAATCACAAACTCGTCTCCGCACTGTGGTCTGCTTAGGTTCATGGTGTCTGTCAACAAAAAACAGCCAGTAAGAGTTTAAACGATGCTGACTGCTATGGCTTTACCAGACAATAGGTGTGTAATTCCAGAAAATGTCAACTTCACACATTAAATAGAACATATTGTAGCGTTCTCAGGCAAGGACGAGACGTTTTTGATAACAAAGGGTGTTTATTAGAGGCTGTTGTCGGCCACAGCCCACGGCGTACCCACCCGACTTATAAGAGAACCGCACTTGAACCAGCGAGGCACTCTCTCCTCCTCCTATCTCTTCGGTTCCCCCATAACTCCCCAAGGGGTGGAGTCTCTTTTTGACTCATTGACTCACATAAAATGAATAATGTAGAACATTAACATTAAATGCATCCTTATTTGTAACAGAACAGCATTTTGAACACGTTACAATATTTTTACAGAGGAAGTAATGTGAGTCCTGATATGATCTTCACATTTTGGCCTTTAAAGCCTTACTTCGTTTTTTTATTTTTCATTTTTTTTTGATTTTTACATTTTTAACGAGTTGGAATGTTTTCTGTGGCAATCAAGCAAATGTTGCCAATTGAAGTTAACTTTTATTGTATCAAGAACATTGTGTTTGAGAGTGTCAGAATTCTGAGTATGCTAAAACCAATGTTAAATATGTTATATTACCGATTGCAGTAGTTGTGAAACAGGTTATAAGATGTAGTTAGGGGCCATAGATGGTCCGTTTTCTTGTTGGATGTTAGATTCAGAGCTTAGTAGTGCCACTTCAGTCCCCTGCCATTGTGGTGGGTTACGTAATACAAACACACTGGCAGCCAGTGAGACAGAAAATGTCTTGCTGTTTACTGAAGCATGAATGGACAACCAAAACACACTCCCTATCTCTCTTTCCCTCCATCATAGTGTCTCTCTCACTCATGCACTCACACTTTTGAATATATATTTTTCCACATTAATTCCACATGCTTGCATTCACGTGGCTCTACAATGTTTTGACTCTCTTTGGCTCTGCCATAGTACTGTAGGATAGTATTCACCTTTTATATGCTGACCTGCCGGGTGCAGAGCAGACCAGTAATGGCTTGTTTCTCGTCCTTGTACGCACATCACTCAAGTATCGCCTTTTGAACGTTTTTTTACAGTGTCGCTGAAGAGAACATATTACAGTTTGTGCAAAGAAAGAGCATCACCCACAAGGAACAGACAGGCCTTTTTTAGCTTAAATGTTCAAATGGGATTCTATTTAAGGTTGCCGATAACGGTAAATTGCATTTAGAAAAGAGCTTTCAAAGCACTTTCTCTTTCATTTTCGCTCTTGACAGCACTGTAATTGTGGATATTATTTTAAATAGCGGATGTGTTGATTATTTTAAATGGCTTACCATTGACCTGTTATAATTCTGTGCAAAATCTCTACATTTTAATGGAGCCTTTTCTCATATTAGTCAAAAACATTGCCTGGAGAAAAGTGCAATCCATTAGTCCTAAAGAAATCTTTATTTATTTATTTATTTATTTATTTTCGTTGTTGCCAAGCTTAACTGATTTGACCAATGAGGAAAGTCCTGGATCAACCTTTTGGTCCTAAAAGGACCTAAAAATAACTATGCTCCTTATTATTACTCACTATTTACGTCTATAGTATTTCCAGCATTCAATCAGAAACTAAATAAGCTCTTTATATCACCTGTTCCAAATATCATGTTCCACTACATGTGAAATGCAGTCCTAATGAAGATTTCAGAAGGATCTCAAGAAAAGCTGACTGCAATATGAGCGCAAGCCAAAAGAGCACAAAAAAGAAATAACTTTACTGCAGTCAAGTAGAAAATTGAAAGCTTAAGAATGGAGTAGACACAAATTAGTTGGAGAAGGAGTGTATTTAGTTTACACTGGAAGGAAAATGTTGCTTTCGAGAAGATTGACAGAAGTTGAAAGTGTGCATGAAAGATAAATGATTTTGAAAATGGAGCACAGCAGGGTTCGGTGGGCATTTATGCGATAGGCTAGGAGAGTGAGAGAGAGAGAGAGGGAGAAAAAGGAGAAGAGAATGAAATCCATCCAAAAAATAGCCTGGAATGCTCCTCGGAGTGAACCGTTAAATGGTGCATTTTGTATAATTGATACTTTTTTCTGTGCTAGGAGTGGAACTAAATTGCCCTGCTAATGGAAATATTGCACCCTTTATTAGATACGTGAAAGTATGTGTGCATATTCACATACATACAGTGCTATATGTTATGTGTTTGTACCGTACATCCGCCTTCCCTTTATTAGATACGTGAAAGTATGTGTGCATATTCACATACATACAGTGCTATATGTTATGTGTTATGTGCTATATGTTATGCTACTTATAGCATAACATGAAATGACTCTAAAATGTATATTTTCTATGATGTTTATTGGGTTCAGGTGAGGGACAAGTATCTATATACAGTAAATGTAGTTTAAGGATTAAAATACTTTGCTTCTAGCCCTCTGCAGATTTTTGTCTTCTACAGCAGAAATGCCCTCGGCTTTTCACTAGCTACTCATTGAAAGTGGTCTGAGATTTGGATTGCGCAGAGTATTTGGCGCCTTCATCGGTTTATCAACTCCATAATCTGCCAAAGGGGAGCCCCGGCTAAAATGTTGTGTGCACTGCCTCACAGATCTGAGGGACAGAGGGAATTTTGTAGATAAGACTGGTTGGAGTGCAACGTGGTTTTCAAGGAAATATCAAATGTCACAGAAATGTTTCTGACCATAGCACAAAAATATCTCTAAGGTCACAGCATTTCACATTATTAAGTTACATGATAAATACTGCAAGTAGCACTTTGTCCATGCTGCAAGGAATAAATCAATACAGAGTGTAAACAAGATGGATCCGACCTAGTCTTATATCCACATTTCTGACAATTACATGCATGTATATAAAAAAATCTTCAGCCTAATTAAACATAAAGTTTAAGGCTAGAGCTGTGTTAGTGTGTGTGTGGTTTATAAGGACATAATGTGTGTGACGTGTATTACAATATAAACACTTTCTGTGTCTTCATAAACCAAATGGCTTAAAACAATTCTAACCTTTTTTTTTATTATTCAAAAAATGCAAACAGTGTTCTGTCATGGGTAAGTTTAGTGTAAGGGGATAGAGTATACAGTTTGTACAATATAAAAGCATTCGCCAATGTAAATCTAAAATCTTTTTGATGTCATCGTAAATATTATTATATCACTATATAACCTCTATAAAAACACTATTCCAGCATGTGAAATCATATACATCCCTACTATATAGTATATAAAACAGTATGACAACAGTAGTATGTCCGAATACATAGTATTCGGAAAACAGTAGGCAAAAAGTACCCGGATGACCTATTAGTGCCAAGACTCTGAAGTGCACTTAACTGTCACATGAGGCCACGGGAGAAGAGTAGTGAATGGCAGTGAAGCGTGTAGGTTACATGACAGTGACAACATGGTGGATGTAGTATGTAATTTCATTCATACTACACATTTATACTAGCCTGGGAAAACCCAGACAACTTCCGGCAAATTTAGATTTGCTCTGCAAGTAGTCTGGCAAAGAGCTCATTCAAGCCCATTTCTAATCCGTCATCGCGGCACCAATCAGAAACGTTGGGGCGGGCTTTACACAATGGCGATCGCTCTGATTGGTTTTAGGTCTATCCAATTGCGCCCAGAGGCATTTGAGCGACGTCCGTTGGTGAAGCGCACCAACTTTTAAATGCATTATTATATTCAAATTGCAAACACATGAGGACAGTCTCCATGAAAGACCCACTGGCAGATGAACGTGCTACTACATTTCTCTCCGAAACGGTAGGAAATTAAATTAGATTTAATAGAGGATTTTAACTGTGACAAGATGATTGACAGGGCAGTTTACGTGACAGGATGCACGCGACAGATCCGTCCGATAAAGATGACGAAGTAGTATGTCCCAAAGCTTGCCTACTTTTTTGCTACACATTCAAAAGTAAATACCTTTTCTTCACAAAAAGAGTACATACTTTTATGGCGTAGTAGCCTGGAAATCCAGACCCAAATCTAAAAGATTAATGGTCTGGCGTCGACTAATGAAAATCGCCCAGCTCGAGGGGCGGCACCAAGCATGCATCTGAAAATCTCACTGCATGCAATTGGATAACACTACGACCAATCACAACAATAGCCCCAACGCT
Organism: Leuciscus waleckii; assembly: GCA_900092035.1. Classification (NCBI taxonomy): domain Eukaryota; kingdom Metazoa; phylum Chordata; class Actinopteri; order Cypriniformes; family Leuciscidae; genus Leuciscus; species Leuciscus waleckii. Next base: position 17,885,649 of record FLSR01004878.1, on the reverse strand, counting down.
TAGCTACCAGAGGAGCTAACTGGTAGATTATACTCTTACCGTATCTGGTCGGCAAAACAGCAAAAACGTCCTTCTTGCAAAGGAACGATTCGAGCGGCGTCTTCTGTTCCTGTTTTAGATAAAAAGCCAAGTCTAACTCGTTCATTGTAGCGGCCAAAGCCGCTTTAAACAACTGGTGTTCATCCATAGGCATCTTGCAATGTTTATTAATGACTTCGACGTCACAGCGCTGTCGTCATCTGTTTAGCTCGCCTCTGGCCCGCCTATATCAGATAACCCGATGTGATTGGTGCAGCTCAGATCGAGGGGCATATTTAATGAGCATTGTTACTCGACACCAGTCACGAGTAACTCGCTGAGCAAATTCAACTTGTGCTCTCGCGAGAACTCTGGTTTACCAGGATAATGGTGTAGTGTAACTTAGGCGAATTGGGACGCAGCATATGGCTTTACACGATGACGATCGCTCTGATTGGTTTTAGGTCTATCCAATTGCGCCCAGAGGCATTTGAGCGACGTCCGTTGATGATGCCCATTTGGAAATGAGTTATTAATGAAGCTTTGCCAGACCATAACTCAGTTACTACTGAGAATGGTCTGGTTTTAACCAGGCTACATTTATACTATACAGAACATGCTTTTTCAATGGTCATGTACTAAATTTCAAAACAAATGCATTAAAGTAACTACTATAAAAGCCTATTATGTGATTTTGGATGGAGGGCTTATAAATATGTATCTCTGAATCCACAAACATCACAGTTTCTTACTACCGCAAAAACACTATGAATTGTAACATACTGTGAGAATGTTTTTTGGAAAAATTTGTTGCAGTCTCTAAAAGGTGAATGTTAGTAGCTTAGAGTAGTAATATGTACCCTCAACCCTTGTTGAAGGTGAAAGAAGTACACTTGAAGCATGCTTTTTAAAGAGGTATTTAAATAGTCAACAAAGAAACAAATTTCTTGACACATGAACCTTAAAAAAATAAAATAAAAAAATAAAAATTCGGAGGTTAAATTGATGGGGTCCAATTATTTTGTGACATGTTTTTACATTTTTTTTATTTTTTTTATTATTATTTGAGCGTAACAGGAGGGTTAAATGAGTTAAGAAACATAGCCATGAAAGTGTACTCTTTTAAAGTATATTTTAGTAGCCTTTTATTGTGTTAATATTATATTATAAGGGTTATGTTTAGTTTCATTGTATTTTAGTTTGGTTTCCCCAGTTCCTGTTTGCCTGAGTTCTCATTCCTTATTCGTCGTCATGGTTACTGATTGTTTTGTGCTCCTATTTCTTGTTCAGTTTGTTTTCTCCTGTGTATTTAAGCCCTCAGTTTAGTTCTACTCATTGTCCAGTATTGTCTTTCGTTTGCAAAGATGTTACGGTCAGTTTGTTTGCTCTTGAATTTTGTTCCTATTATTCTGAAATGCATCTTGCATTTTGACCCTGTTTTTTTTTTTTTTTTTTTTTTTTTTTTTTCCCCTCCCCCCTCTTTTTTTTTTTTCCCTCCCCCCCCCCCCCCCCCCCCCCCCCCCCTCTTTTTTTTTCCCCCCCCCCCCCCCCCCAATTTCCCCATTTCTATCTCTTCTTTTCTTTGATGATGTTCACTGGCGCAAAGGCGGGAAAAATTTGTGTCTCAACACAATAGCAAACCACAACGATCCAATGATCAAATCATTTCCCGATGGACAAAAACAGCCATTTCACACGGATTCACGTCACAATGGGGACTAAACGACTATTGCAACTTCCATTTCATCTTTAAGGGTCAATATGACATGCACACTGGATCTTACTGCTGTGCATTATGGATCTATGATGGTGCATTCATTAGTACCCTTGAGAAAACTGTTTCAAATTGCTTGTGTTGAGTTTTGACCTTCAGTAAAGGAGCGAGTACACAATGGGCTATTAATTATGCACTACTCTAAGCAGTTTGTTGCAGTGTTGTTCTGTTTTAGCCAGGATTGTATTTCATTTGGTCCAATTATGATGTAAATCAAGCTCTCACTGGAATTTGTTAATGCAGTGCGTGAGCTATTCTTGTGTATAACCCCATGGAGACCATCAAGGGTCACATAAAGTGTATAGATAAATGAACTTAAACAAAAAAAGGTAGGGAGAACACTATGACACTCAGAATATAGCAATGTACCACCTGAATTGCTCTAAATTAAGCAACACTCTCATATTAGGAAACACAACTTTTATTGCATCAAGTTTTAAGGGACTTCTGTTGTTCACCACTTCGTATCACTTCATATATTAATATACTTCACTCCAGTGCTAAATATTTTTTTCTTTTATATATTTTTTTCTTAAAAGTATACTTTTATACATTAAACATGGCCAATTTGGTCCCAAGTAGTACTGAAACAGTACACTTACAAGTGTACTTCTAGTACATTAGTATACTTACTACTTAAAGTATAATTCAGAATATAGTATACATAATAAAATGAACTTGAAGTATACTTGTTTTATGTAAGGGTAGTCACTGTTAAGTCTACTGCTTCAATGTTTTTCTCATGTTCCTTGGAATTAAAAGAGAAAGAAACACAGATGTGTATGACTGACACATCTTCTTTTACATTTATCATTCTTAGGTGCAATAATCAATTAGCAGCTAGCTGAAGTTATCACACCAACGCAAACAGAAATCCACCTCTCAAAACAAACTTACACACCTCAACTCTGTTTGCTCAATTATGTGATCTGATAAACATACTCCAAATTCGGCCTTGTTTGACATCTATAATCCTTATTTGCATAATTGTAGGGAAATTATGCCTTTATTTTCTGTTTGCCACGATCAAACAGAAAACTCCACGATTGACTTCTTATTGGTAAATTGTTCCAAGATACTGTAAAACAAAATTAGGTTGTAGGGAAAAAAATCACCCTGTAACTCACTTCAAAATGTGAGGTGATGTTAAAGTGATAGTTCACCCAAAAATGAAAACTCACTATTGAAAGTAAATGGTCAATGGTGCATACATTCATCCGCCTGTGTTACTTTTTTATTTTATTTTTTTTTATTTATTTTTATCAAGAAATGATTAGGGTTAAGTTTAGAGGATTTTAAAAATAGCTATTTAATATTTCCATCCATCCATCCATCGTCAACAGAGCAACAACCAACGCGCAACAAAAGCCAACATTATAATCAATTAATTTATCCTTACTGGATGTGGCGCGGCACAATGCGACTTGTGCACGACAGTAAACTGTTGCCGTTTTATTTTACACACTCCACGTGCTTGCAATACGTCTGACATGAAGAACAAATGTAGACATGGTGAACTGTAAGTGTGCAAATACTTAGGGGTAAACTATATGTGTGTCTATACAGACAGGAAATCACGCATTGGTCTCACACTAAAGAACACGAAGGGCCTTATTTTAATGATCTAAGCAAGGGCGTGTTTGGCCTCAGCTTTGGTGGGGACATCCCCCTCCCCTCCCCCTGGAATTATTTTGTTGTAAGATACCAGTGCTTTAATGGCGATTTCAGACTGTTGGCAATACAGAATATCACAATACAGAAGTGAATCTACTTCATCTCATTATATTGTATCCTGACCCCAATACACCATCCTGTATACTGTCCCTAAAGAGCTAGTATAACTGTATAATCTCAAAAATGCACTCTCAAAAAATAAAAATAAAAACCTGAGACTGTGTAATGCTGAACAACCAAACGTTTTATTAACATAAATTATTATGTACATTAGTATTTACACTAACAAAAAACACTGTCACAAGGAAATACTTTCAGAACTTGTGGAGCAAAACAAATCTAAATAAATAAATGTAGAAACGAAAAATGTCTCAGATCCACTGTTTATGTTGACTGCAAGATTCTAAGTTAAGGTCAGCTAATTAACATTCAGTGACTTGCTAACGTAGCATTCTATCATGATAGCGTGACTTCTATGAGTCTATCAGTGCTGCACAGCCAATACTCTTAACCTTAGTTGAAAGATTGCTGCTGCTAGGTTTAACTGTAACAACATGGTAACACATACTAACACCAATCAATACTATTTTCCACAGTAGAATCTGCATTTGAAAGCCTGGTCAGTCACTACTACTGCTAGTTTATTTGTGTGGCTAGTTATTTTGCCTACTTACACTCTGCTTTATGAAAAAGCTTCGTATGTCCCCTTTCTTCTTCTTGGGTGGCATAGCTGATCTATCTACAAAGTACAAAAAGTGGCAAAAAACGGAATATTAAAATGTTTTACTCTGGCCTTTGTATGTGGCAGAGAGACAGCCCTGGTAACTTACCGTCGGCGTCGTCGACGCGCGCGCACACACACACACACACACACCACCCGCTCGCTGCCAGTGCAAGCACAAAAGTAGTCCCGGCCCGCGCGTGTAGCCTGTCAGATACACCGCCCCATCAAATTACGGCGTTTCTTGTACTGTCGTTGTTTTGGCCGTTGGAATTGATCCAAATAGCAGCGCAAAGATCCAAATAGCAGTTCAAAGGAGCTTGCTAAATATTGGTGGGGACAAATTTGTCATCTCAAAATATTGATTGGGACTAGTACCTAGCGTCCCCCCCTAAACCTACGCCCATGGATCTAAGCGCATGGTCTAAAAGTGCAAGTGCACTTAGGGCGTGTCCGAATACACTTTTGCTAATTTAAGGACGCGAAAAATGGTAGGTGCGCCTGACGCATGGTCTAAAAGGGTTGTCCCTATTCTCTTAATGAGTAATGGGTGTGTTTTGGGCATAATATGCAATAAACCAATCAGATCCTAATCTCTAATTCCCTTTAAAAGCCAGTAGCGCCGGCTCCATGGCGGATTAGTATTTACATGGTGGAATTTGCAAGCGGAAAGACTGAACGCTTCTCCAGAGAGCAAACGGATCTGCTCATGCGCGAGGTTAAAGCGCGCAAGCAGACCATCTACGGGACAAGCCGGATTCCACCTTATCTTTATGTACACAATAATACTCTTTTACATTGTAATCCTTTTATTTTTAATATTTGGCATGTTTGTGTGCTGCTGGGCGTCCCTGTGTGTGTGTAATAAGCAGAGTGTAGACTACACATGTTGTGCACCCGCCCATAGGCGCATATTACTAATGCGCAATTGACTTTAGACCAGGTTTCAGTTGGTCAATGGTGCAGTCTATTTCAGTTGCCTCAAAATAGCAACGTGCCAACAATACAACAATACAGTTTTCAGACCTGCAGGCCATGGGTGCACAAATGAGCGCAAATGGATTTGCTATTTAAACAACGTGGCGCAGGACGTGAAAATGATAACTTGGTCGGGCTGAAACTAGCAAAAAACACTTGCTTTGCGCCTGGCGCCGCATTGCGCCGGATGTATGATAGCGCCCTAAGGCTTTGACACCAAAGACCGCATTACCTCTGCAGTAAAGCTAAAGAACCCAGTGAGGTCAGAATCAAGAGTGCACCTCATTATGATGAGCAAACCAGAGCTAATTAGTGTCCAACAGCTGAGGTTATGGCCTTTGTAATTACAGAAAACCTACTGTTTTTAGTCTAAAATTGGATGCTTATTTCTATCTGGCTATTAGTCTCTCTCATTATGTTGCAATAATTTTGACCTCTTGACTTCAACCAATGTTCATGAGTGGGAATAGCGTTTCTGGTAAGAAGTATTGATTATATACACCCACTGGGATAACAGTGTTTGACTTTTTTTTGTACAAGACATTTGTTAAGTAGACCTTATTAAGGAACATGAACAGGCTTATTTTTTATTTCAGATGTTATAGGAATGATCCTTACCCAAACACTGGCATTGAATAAAACAGCCCACTCATTCTGCAATAAATCATTATATCTTCTTGGGCAGAAAAAAAATAAAATAATTCGATTAGGCCTATTGAATTTTTGCAAAGTGCATAAATTGTACAACAATAGCCATTATTTTTTCTCGTTCTGATTATCTACTGTAAAAACATTGTGACTTTACAGTATTTTTCCTGAGTATTTATTGCTATACTTCCACTTTAAATTTTACAATAGTACAAAATAGGAACTTACTTAATCATCTTCGTCCAATGTGAGACATACTGTAAGCCGCTACTAGCTCTTTCCGTCTAGGTCTGTCCTGAGCTGTGAAATGAAAGCTTTAGCGTAAGTTCTGCCTGGAAGACTCAATCAGCGCATCATGTATTACCTCACTTCTAACCAATCATGTGCTAACATTCGCAGTAAAAATGCCCTTCGTCTTCAGGCAGGATATGCAGCTTCCGCTACCCTCGCATTGCGCACTAAGGACGGGGCCTACGCCAAAGAACTTTATGCTTGCTGGGCTGTTCATAAATATACGCTTGTTATATCAATTTATCTCCCGAGTGTTTCTGGTAGAATTGTGCTTCTCCCCATGAGAGCCCAGTTTCTTCCAGCTTGATCCATGTTGTTCTTGGCCTGCTTCGTTTTTGCTTGTCAGGTGGTCCAAGGCAAAGCCACTTTGGGTATCCTTTCCTGAGACATCCTGAGTAAATGTCAGAGCCATCTTAATCTGCGCATCATGATCTCCTGAGAAATGTTCTTGGATCTTGTCTTTTTGTAACGGTTGACATTAGAGATGGTATTGCCCTAGTGAAAACAAGGATAAACATCGGCAGGGCTTTTGAAATATGGCGTGAACTCAGTGTTTTAAAGGGGTTCAAAATGGACGCAGAGACGGCCAGTGTTTTAAAGGGGTTCAAGAGGGACGCAGAGACGGCTTTTTTTTTTTGCTAGACAGGTAAGACATTTCAATAGTTTAATTACAGTAGCGCACTTGTTCACTTAATTTACACAGTTACGGAGTTTCCTTTGTTGTGCCTTTCTCGTTTTACTATTATGGTAAATATGAATTATTTTTTGATAGCTATGAGAGGGAGCAATTCACCTCTACTCCAAGAAAATCAAACCCATCCTCCATAAATAAATGCAAGATATTTAAAGTGTTCCTAAAGTATACTTGCAATAATTATATTTTAGCACAATCAAATGTACTTCTTTTCAAATGTAGGCCTATATCTTTACTTGTTCCAATTAAACAGAATTTAAGTATAACCAAAAATACAATTGCAGGGTATTTATATTAAGTACATAAATATGTAAATGTATTTGTATTTAAAATATATTTAAGTATTTTACTTTTCACTAGGGTGGGCAAGTAGATGTTGCATATCTTCCTCAGGCAACTTGTATGGAACTCATCTACCTTGCTCATGTCTGCTTTCACTATTCTCTAACATTCATAGCCATTCAGAAGCACTGATTTAACATTGCTGTTGTAAAGCTTGATCTTTGTTCTGAGGCTTAGCTGTTAAGACTTCCAGTGGGTTCTGGCCTGCTAAAAGCTCCTCTTGCTTTATTTATTTGGGCCTTGATGTCTTTTTGGGGTCTGTTATCAGTGCTAATGACGCCGCCAAGATAAGTGAAATCCTTCACATCCTTGATTGTTACTCAGGGTCATAAAGCATGCCACAACCCCAACCACAAGTTTTTTTTTTTTTTTTTTTAAGAGCATAAATACATTCCGGTAATTAATAAGTAACCTATTAAACACAAAATACAAAACATAAAAAAGGTAACATATTTAATTCATTATTTTAAAATATAGCACAGATCTCACAATTGTAAGTGGGAGAAATTATTGCAGAAATCTGTAGACCGGTATTTCATGTGTGTCAAAAAAAAAAAAAAAAAAAAAAAATTAATAGGCAAAAAAGGTA
>FLSR01004878.1:17844073-17870633 GCA_900092035.1 Leuciscus waleckii | reverse complement strand
TAACATTGTACAAGTAGGGCTTTAGAATAGGGTCTTTTTTAACAAATATAAACATATCTTTCTTATTCATCTTGGAGCATAATTTAAGAACATTTTGTAGTAGATCTGTCTCCTCCTGCAGTCATATGCATGACACAACTCTTAAAGATAAAAATATGAAATAGCACAGGCACAGGGGTTGGCCTGTGGCATGATATGGGTTCTTGTTGACCTTACGTACTTATGCATATGGAACGGGAGTGCTGTGAAATGCTAAATGTGAATGATGCAATCCCTGGAGATCCAGAATTTAGGGCCTTATCAGTCCGTAGCCTCTGGCATTAGAGATGCCAGCTCCATTACCCTGGCCTGTATCAGTTCCCTGGGCAGTGTGAAGCGCAGGGCACATCGCACTATGCCTAAAGCCTCGTATCATTTGCAGACGTTCATTCCGAGATTTCTTTCCCTTTCTACCCTTGTCATGCCTTCTGGCATAACTTAAAATGTCTGACAGAGATGAGCCAAAGGAGCATTCATGCTATTATGATTGTTTCCCCTCTCTCCTCTTTCGAACCAGCTGGCCCAGGGGAGGATCTGCTACCTAACCCAATTGACTGGGGACTGCTTTTATTTTCATGTTTAGCAATGGCATGGTAAAAAGAAGCCAAATCTTTTGTAAATGTATTCAAGGCTAAGGTTCAGAAATGACTAGGATTCAAACGGCATGCATCCTCCCAAAGCTATTCCTGGGCAATTACAGACTTGGATAGATTTTATATCAAATTCAACCTAGTGACTTTTTTGATCCTCTGAAGCTATTTGCAATTTCTCCCACAAGCCCAACATCATCTTTAACTCACTGAGATTGGCTATATTATTATTATTATTATTATTATATGTGGTTGTTTGTTAAGGCAAGCATCGATATTATTATTGCTCATACTTAGCCTAAAGACCCTAACCAGAATGATGAATATTTTGGATAGTACCTTCTTTTACACAGTTTACATCATATACTCTTATTACAACCCCATTTTTTTTTTCAGAACAGTTGAGACGTTTTGTAAAATGCAATAACATTCACAGTCTGTAATTTCTTAATTCTCTTGAACCTTTTTTTTAACTGACAAAAAGTACAAAGAAAAGTTTTCCAATGTTTTCACTGAACAACATAATTGCATTTTGTAAATATAAACAAATTTTGATATTGATGGCTGAAACACACTACAAAAAAGTTGGGACAGAGGAAAAATAAAAGTGAAACGATTATCCAAGTTAGATTATCCAACTCTTTAGAAACAGTCCACAATGAGCGGGTGAATTGGTAGGTGAGGGTACCGTGTTTGGGTGTAAAAGAGCCTCTCAGTCTTTGTAAGCAAAAATTGGTCATGGCTCATCACATGTGAGAAGTGTCAAACAATTCAAAAATTACATTTCTCAATGCAAGATTGCAAAAAATTGTATGTCTTTCACTATCTACCATACAATATTGTGAAAAGATTGAGGGAATCAAGAGTAATCTCAGCCCGTGTAGGTGAAGGCAGGAGACCTCTGTTGAATGTGCGTGACCTTTGAGTCTTCAGATGGCATTGCATGAGAAACCATCATGCTACTCTGTTAAGGCACTCCACATGTGCTCAAGAGTACTTTGGAAAACCGTTTTCACTGAACACAGTCTGTTGCTGCATCAAGAAATGAAACTTGAATCTCTGTAACGCATAGAGAAAGCTATACATCAGTTCTATGCAAAGATGCCGGCGAGTTCTCTGGGCTCAAAATCATCTCAGATGGTCTAAAATCTGGAAATGGAAATGTGTGCTATGGTCGGATGAGTCCATGTTTCAGCTCGTTTTTGGAAAAAATGGACATCGAGTTCTCAGTCCCAAATACGAAAGGAACCAACCAGACTTTCATCAGTGACAGGTGCAAAACCAAACATCTGTCCAGGCTTTGGGGTGCATCAGTGGAAAAGGCATGGGTGACTTGCATTTGTATGAAGGTACCACTGACGTGGAGATTGTATAGAGATAAAATGCTAAGCTAACTGCCATCAATATGACATCTCTCCTGGGAAGAAATACAATGCCAGGCCTTATTCTGCACATGCTAATACTGAGTGGTTTCTAGACACTCTGCACTCTCTCTTATTGAAAACGTATGACCCATCATGAAAAGGAGAATCAGACAACGATGAATACAGACTGTTGAGCAGCTGTCTTGTATCAGACGAGATTGGGCAAAGATTCAACTTGCAAAACTGCAACAGTAAGTCAATTAGTATCCTCAATTTCCAAACATTTAAAAAGTGTAATTAAAAGGAAAGGTGACGTGACACAGTGCCTCTGTGTCACTGTCACAACATCCCTCTGTCACAACTTTTTTGTAGTGTGTTGCAGCCATCAAAATCAAAAGTTGTGTATATTTACAAAATAAAACTAATTTGCTCTGTGAAAACATAGGAAATATTTTCTTTTTACATTTGTCAGTTAAATAAAGGTTCAAGAGAATTAACAAATCACAAATTCTTGATTTTATTGTATTTTACAAAATGTCCCAACTTTTCTGGAAATGGGTTGTACTTAGCTTAAAATAATGTTTGAAAATGAATCCATATATTTCATATGACACGTCTGTGTTTGCTTTTTGTTAACATTCATGTTGTCATGTTTCTTTCATATATTACACATGCACAGAGCACATTGCGATCTGATCAATTCCGATTCAGGGAATCACAATCCATTTCTAAAACGATTCTTGATCCACATATTCCCCTTATTATTAGGCCTAATGAGTTTGCCAACTTCCCCTGGATTCGCAGACAGGGCTTCAGCATAGTCTCGGACTAAAATGCATGTTTGAGCTGTTTTAGCTGAAAGCATCTTGCCCTGATACATCTAAAAATATGTCAGAGCCATTGTTTTGTCTTAAGATGCACACCAGTAATGTTTTTTTATTTTATTTTTTTTAAGGCATGTTTATAAAAGCTACTTAAATTCCTAATTGAACTGAGGCCTAATCCTGTTTGTGAAACCAGGCCATATATCAAAATTATTTCTGCATATTCATTAAATTACTTATAAATAATTACAAATTAATAATAAATCAAAACAACTGTATGTTAAGAAATATGAACTAACGAAATACAAATTCAAAACATACCAGCATATATAATAATAAAGGATTATTAGCAAGCAATAAACAGATTTATATCTGTTAAAGCAATAAGTAAAACATTTTCCAGACAAGGGCAGGTAGGGATTATTTTATTTATTTTTTCAGCATTATTGTAGTTTCATTATAACTGATGACATCATAGACAGCAGCAGGCATTGATGTCACTTTCCCACCGGAACACGCCCCCTCAGCCGGACTGAGTGGCAAAAGAGCGTAAAACTGGATTTAATAGGGGAAACTGCGAAAACGCGAGTAAAACAAAGGATTATCAATTATTTAAACTAAAAGTTGGACTCAATACTGTTCCTTACAACTTACCAAAGATCCAATGATCCATGGATATTGATATGCAGCCAGAAATCGTGTTTCCTGACATCTATATGTCCCTGATTTCGACACTGGGGAAATACATAAAGCAAATTTGCCTGTGAACGCTTTATATAAATATAAGGTAGGTCTGAATCCGGGTGCTCAATTATGTCAGTGTTATATTGTCATATCGTCCAGCCCTAAAACTTGTATAGTTTTTGTCAATGTTTATTTAAAAACATAAAATTATGCAGAATATAAGATGGTATATATTTAATTGATGGGTTGTCAATACAGTATAACAATACAATACATAGGGTATGATTTTACCTCAAAATTCAACATATTGACACACAATGTTGAAGTGCCTGGAGTCCAGTTTTTTCTCTGAATTGCAGCAATCCATTTGTTTCTCTGTTCAGTAGCTTTTGGCAGTCTGTAAAAATATACCTTAGGCTTCTTGTCAATCTATTTGACAGTCCGTTTCAAAGGGCTTTCTCATTTTAGATGTGTTTTGTGTGTTTTTCACGGCATTCATGCTGAAAACCAATGTTGCCACTCAATCTTTTTGCCACTCAGTTGGCATATTGCAGTCACTCCATTTTATGTCACGACGGTGATGTCATGTGCATACCCTCTATAGGCTGCCTTCACACTAATGCACAGATCTGTTTAACATATCAGATGTGTTGTTGTTTTGCACGTGAGTAACTGAAAACAGGCGCCAGTCAGTGAGTTTTTTTTTCCCCCCAGCCCTATCTTATACTTTTAAAAGCCAGCTAGCATCCTATTTTTTTAGCAGATTACAAGTCTATTTTTTTTCCCCCCCTGATGTTCTAAGATCACATTGGAAACAATTAACATACATTTACTTGTGCCTAACATGATAAAAACGGCTTTTAATTTTTCTTGTCACCTCACAATGACAGTAAACGTACTCGGTTACTAACGTAACCTCGGTTCTCTCTAGAAGAGGGAACGAGTACTGCGTAAGTTATCTTACGCTAGGGCCCGCACCACGAAACACAACAAACAGTGTTCCAGCCAATAGCCGACAAGTATTTGAGGGTGGGGTTTGGGGGGGTTAGTGCGCGTGCACATAAAGGGGGGTGTGGAGGAGAGAGAAGCATGAAGAGGGAAGTTTTAATTATGGCCGACACACGACCAAAGAGACGACGTTCCGATGAACAAATTGCAAAGAAGAGGGACAAGGATAAGGAACGCGTGAAGTACCGAATTTACATCGGAAAAACCTTCGAAAGGTGGCGAGAACTCCGCCGGCAGAAGGGCTTCCAATCAGACATTCAGTTGCTCTGTTTTTGCAGAACAGGAAAATCCATTTTTCTTTCTAAACTGATGTTCATGTTCGCCAAACCAACACAAGGATGTAATTAGCTAGAACTATGCAGTCAGCGTTAACTTTGGTGAATACAACATATCTGTTTCTAGCAGGGGCGCAACTACCCAGTGTCAGAGGGGTATGCAGCAACAATTTTGGCGATCTATATTTTTGTTATTATGTTTGGTGTCTCTAGTGGAGCTGTGGAATAACAAATTTAAGAATCTATTTCAAATATGCTTCCGTACATAACATCACGGTAAAGAATATTGTATTTAGCTTTTAAGGTTAAGATGATGATATCACACGAATGATTCTGCTCAGCAAAGTTGCAATTCCTGTTTTCTCCATTCTAAGTTAAATGAGTCAGATCACTGAGACTCTCACCTTTTGTTCTGCAAATGGCTTTCGGAGCCCCTGGCCCAGACATTGAATCGTTAGGCTGATTGGATTAGCAATGCAATAGAGTGTTATGCTGATTGGGTCTGTTTCTCTTGAGCAAGCCAGATAACCTGCCAAACCGGTTTTCGCTTGATAGAATCAAATCCTCCCTACCTTTGTATGCTTTGTTTGAATTTGTCTCCACCTCCAAAAGTCCCTCCTCCTAAAATGCCTATAAAGCCTGGTTCACACGGCAGGATAATTAGGCCGATTTTAGCCCCGAATCACCCTTCCGACAATCTTAAGGATGCTCCATTTATCGTAAAATAATCTGATCAGATATTCCTGCCGTGTGTGGTGTGTTAAGGCTGCTCTCGTCTGCTCGGAAGGACGTCGGGACCGCTCCGATCTCAAATCGGGGATATCCAACATGTTGGATTTATTTGGCCCGATTTCTCCTCGTGTGTGGTGTCCCCCGGGGACAAACGAGCACGCAGCCTGTGGACTGTGGAGTGTAGCCAATCAGAAAGCGAGGTGACGAGGCGGCGAGGAAACACCGGGAAATATAATCAAAACAGCCGGCGGCATGGCGCACCAGAAAGTCCGGTGGACGTCAGAGATCATCTAACCATTGGCTATAGCCAGGGGCGCAACTACCCAGTGTCAGAGGGGTATGCAGCAACAATTTTGGCGCCCCCCAATTTTCTTCTCAAAATCTATATTTTTGTTATTATGTTTGGTGTCACTAGTGGAAGCAGAAAAGACAAACACCCCTTTAAATCAAAATAAATTTACTAGTTTTGTATAAAAAAGAATGATAAAAACAGAAGACTAGTGAAAAATATGACGAATAACCAGGGGCGATTCTAGGATTTAAAAAAAAAAGGTAACACTTAGTTTAGGGTCTAATGCTCATTATTAACTAGTGTCATTAACATACATATTGCAGGGTTTTATAATCACTGGGTCCCGAATGTGAGGTAGGCTAGTTAGGGGGATTCGGAGAAAATTTTGATTTCTCTCATCTACATATGTGCATTTTAAGATGTTTTGAAAGCCAGAAAAATTGGATAATAATATCTTTAAAACCATGTCAGTGGGCAGCTGATTATTTTTCTCTCCTCATCAGATCAGCATCACACTCTTTTTCTCTTTGTTTTTCTCTTGCTCTGTCTCTTCCCCTCCTAAAGCTGAGCTTTGACTGATATAGGCTGATATAGGCTTTTCACGTTTGTCCGTCAGTGAAGAAAGTAAACATAGGGTCAACTGATAGGTTGATTTATGAATAATTTTCTCAGAAGCATTCATTTACTGAAAGCTACTAGGAAATCTAGCTAACTAAGTTTATTAAATTCATTCACAATATGTACACATTCATTACTGATCTTATGCCTAATTCAGGGCCGTAGACAGGGCTTTAAAATCAAAGAGGTCCTAAATTTGAGGTTGTTAGGGAGTTAATTTTTTTTATTTCTCTGATATGTGCATTAAGATGTTTGAAGGGCAAAAAAAAGTATAGAAATAGCTTTAAAACTATGTTAGCGGGCAGTAGATTATTTGTCAATACCTGCTCTCTCCTCATTTCTTCTCCGTCTCCTCATCTTGCCCTGTCTCTTCCCCTCCTAAAGCTGAGCTTTTTTTATTTATTATTATTTGTTGAAGGCTACAAATTATATTATATTAATTCTCAATATGTACACATTCATTACTAATCTTGTGCCTAACATGATGAAAATGGCTTTAATTTTTCTTTTCACCTCATGATGACAGTAAACTCATTACATTACATGCGTCACTTTACATAGGCCTATTTTCAGTTCAAATTGGCGAAATTAGACAAAAGTGTATTAGTTTGCCTGATTATTTGTCATTCGTTTAACATTTATGACCTAAAAAAACTGTCAAATATGAAATGTTTAGTTTAGCTACTTACATCTTATCTCGCACTTGAACATAAACTGAAGCGTCGAGTCGCTCTGCTAAAATTGCGCTCAGTAGCTTCTGTGAACATAAAGGCCGCCAACTTTGATTTGATTGGTCATCTCAAATATTCTGACATTGACGATCAGTGTCAGACCAATGAGGCTCAGATGAACACATACACACACCCTGAGGGCGCCTACTCTAGCCTGTTAGTCCTCTAAAATGTTATATAACATTGAGGAAATGCAGAAATGATTTAGAAACGGACAACAGCAGCTACATATAGAAAATACCCCCCTAAAAAAAATATTTTTTTTACCATCGCTTTGGCGCCCCCATGGTGCTGCGCCCCTATGCGCCGCATATAGCACATACCCACTTTTTGCGCCACTGGTTTCTAGCAGCTAGCGATCAATCTCTATTGTAAATGATCAAGCAAATTCACAGTAGGGCGACAATTTGTGTGAATGATTGTTTTCACCCAGTGTTTGTTATGAATTTGAATGTTCATTTATAGGCTTTTGACAACTTTGACTAAATTTGTTTACGACGCCGCCGTTGTTTATGCTGACTGGGAAACACGAAGCTAACGTTATCTTGCTATTATTGCGTCCTTGATGGTAGTGGTGTCAACAATAATCGATTCGGCGATGCATCGCAATGCGGGGCACTTAACTCCAAGTCCTCCAGAGTCGCGGCCAAAGCCGATTCGAAAGACCGCTGTTCGCCAGCAGCAGACGCCATTCTTTGTTTTCAAGTAGCAGGACCGTCACAACTCTGCCGTCATTATGTTAAGCCCGCCCACCGACTCTATACACGATTTGATTGGCCTGACTAGAGTTTGGTTTTTCCAGCTCGAAAGTCAACGGAGAGTTGCAAGACTACATTGGCTGCAAAATAAATTTTGCTGCCGCTAGGGTGCGTCTAGATTTCTAGGCTAGTATGAGCCCTGTTTCTGTTTTAATCTACAATGTGTGACTAAACAGCTGAGCTGTTAAACTACTGGTACCGAGAGGTATCTGTGTGATATTTGGGCAAGAGTGGGAAGCCGCACTTTGTTAACCCCCCAGTACTGCAGTGGTTTGTCTTCCTGAGAAGTTGTGGTCTCTCCAAGGTATGTCTCTAACTGATACTGAATGGCAGCAACCACTGGTGCACTCCTCAGTGATGTTGATGCTTGTGCATCTGCTATCTCATCAAACACACTGTCCAGAGTGCCTCTGGCCTGGGCCTTGCGTGCTTTCTGGCAGGTGGTTCCCCCAGATCCTCCTGCTGGACTGCCTCTCCTCCAGACACCCTCTGCAGCTCCTGCATCACCATCACTTTGGCCTCTGTAGCAGTGTTGATGTTTGAGAAAAAACGTTTATACCTTAATCAGATAATTATATTTTTAATTATATTTAGAACTGTCAGGTAGGCCTAATATGGCCTACAAAAGAAATCTAATGAAGTAGCCTATATATATATATATATATAAAATAAATAACACTGCACAGTTTTCACTGTATACATTTATTTGACAGATTAATGCTTATTAAAGCTAAAGTTATTCATTCAGAGCCGTGCAATTTTCTATTTGCCTTTTGTCATTTGATTTTCATCCCCAGCAAACAGAAAACGTGTCAGTGAATCGTCTCTTGACGGCTGCAGCTAAGGTTCCCTTCATTGTTTTGATGCCATGGTCCTCTTCTGTTTCTTTGGTCAAAAGCCTCTGAAGCACGTTCACAGCAGGAATCAAATCTGATGCCAAAGCATCAGAGGAGCTCATTTTTCGGGTTAACTCCTCAAATGGAGCAAGAACAGATAGAGTCTTTTCTAGAAGTGTCCACTGGTGAGCGGGGAGATTGTCGGGGAGCTAATATTCGGACCCAAATATTCCCATAGCCCACTTCTGCTCGATGAGAGATTGTCCCATGTAGTACGTGCTATAGGCCCTTTTAACAAGATAAATCGCGGTCAGCCTGTGTTGCCACAAGTTTACTAACAAGTGTTACATTTTTATATTAATGTAAAATCGCTCAACTTAATCAAAGCTAAATGTCAAACCATTTCCATATGCTAATGTGATTTATCATTAATTTCTTCTTGTGTCCATTTTTCAACAGTTTCCCATCCAATAAGCATAGCACAGTCATCTTGAAGATGCTATTGTAGTGTTCCTTGTTGTTCAAACAACAAACATAAATTTCCCTATTTAAGTTTCCACGATTTTCCAGTGGACGCTGAAATACGTGCCCATTGGGTTAGGCCGATCAAAAGAGATGAGGGACCGAGTTTTTAAATCATCTGTGAGAGCACCTACGTGTGAAGTCAGCACTTTACGCCAGAGGATATATGTACATCAGCCAGTGGACGAACCAAGATTAAGAAAGGAGCAACGCCGTCTAGATTCCCCTGGAATGACTGGGGTAAAGTAGGACACTATTAAGCCGGTAGTACATTAAAATAACAATAAATCATAATTTATTACATTATTTACAATGTACATACAATTATGCTTGTATGAAATACACAAAGAAAAAAATTGTGTGTAATTTTTTTATACAGCTTATTAGTCCATATAAAAAAGTACAATAAATCATCCTGTAGCAATTAAAATTGCCATTTGTTATAATTGCATTTGTGGTGGTATTATACATACTTTTTGGGTCCTGAGAAATTATTACTAAATATCCATAATTACATGCATGTGTATCTATTTCACATCTCTGGGAAAAGCCTCAAGCTCGACAGCCAGTTTACCAGAGAGCAAGGAAGCATTTTAGGGCTGCAGTCCTAGATGAATCTCAGGAGATGCCTGTCCCAGGAGACATCACAGAGGAGACACTGCCTGGAGGTGGAGTAGCAAAAGATCATGACTATGCCTACCATCCTTCTCCTGGTTAGTAATTCAAAACCAGAGTATCAGGTTTTTCTATGTGGCAATAAATTACTTTGTAACTATAGGGTTCGTCGGATTCAGAGCAGCTGTGCTTACTGTGAAATGTTTTTATAGGAAGCTCAGTTACTCTGAATAATACCACACAATATGATAATGATTTGGACGATTGAGAACCACGACAGATATTACATTGTGATCTAAGTTATTGTAGTCTCTTCATTTCATAAAAGCCAAGAATTACTGTCAAGCTCACTAACAAATAACATCCAATAATGAAGACGAAGTGAAAACTAGTAGATGACTGAATGATAAACATTAAGGTGTACGCTTTTTTCTTGCTTTTAAGGTAAACTGGATGCTGCTGCATGGAGAATTCAAGAGTTGGAGCTTCAGGTTTTGTCACTAGAACTTGAAATCCAGCAGCTGACAGTTAAGCAGCAGCAGCCTTTGATTTTCAAGTTCTGTGTCACAGATTAGGACTTTCGTTACTACACTAGGTTTAGCTCAAATGAGGTCTTCACTGTGTTTTGGGAGTCAGTTTACCCTTCTACTTCAGGCTTTTGTACTGGTCATGGCACAGCGAACAGCACAAGAGACACCTAGCACACAGCGAAAACCTCCTCTCATTGAAGAACTGTTCATGTTTCTCTGCCTCGTGTTCCAGCTGGGTTTCAGGAGAAAACCTTGTCATTCATCTTCGAGGTCAGCTTTACTGTTAGCCGCATCATCCTAACATGGACAAGCTACCTTTACCAGGTTCTTGGCTCGCTACCATTGTGGATGACGAGAGAGCAAGTGCAGGCCAAAATGCCTGACAAGTTCAAGCTCTACTTCCCTCAGGTCAGAGTGATAATTCCTGCACCGAGATCCATTGTGAAACAGCATCTTATCTCTTACTACAGTCGGAAACGTTTTCCAACTATAAAAACCACACCACCTTTAAAGGTCTAATTGGCATTGCCCCATGTGGGGTTATCACATTTGTATCTAAATTGTACACAGGCTCCATCTCCGATATATAAATAACTTGGCGATCACAGATCTTGCAGTTACTTCAACCAGAAGATGGAGTAATGGCTGACAAGGGGTTCCAAATTGAGAAGATCCTGTCACAGGTGGGGGCAACTCTCATCATCCCTCCAATGAAAAAAATCGAATCAGCTCAGCACAGAGGATACCCAGAAAACCCAGGCTATTGCCCGCCTGATAATTTTAGTTGAGAGGGTGATACGATAAGTACCACATTTGGCATGGGCTTGTTCTTCTTTCTATGGCAGGTTCAGTCAATCAGCTGTGGGCCATCTGCCTACTCTCAAACTATCAGGGACCTCTTGATATCAAAGGGGACAAACCCGTCTGAAGTGTTTCCTTTATTGGGTGAGACTAATTATTCAGTACTTTTAGCTGTTTGACACTGTTATTAATAAACAATGTTGTGAAGCATTCTGTAAAAAGTTTATCCTGAGAAAATGCATTTACACCTTAACCATTAAAAGAACAAGAATATTTTTTAAACTTGCACTTTTTTTATTCACACATTTGATAATACCATATAAGTGAGGTGAAAGAAACTTATAAAAATCTTCCATGGCGCTCAAAGCTACAATCAAGGTTGGAAGCAGTTCCTTGCAACCATGGAACATAAGCAAAAAGGGACCAATTACA
Organism: Leuciscus waleckii; assembly: GCA_900092035.1. Taxonomy (NCBI): domain Eukaryota; kingdom Metazoa; phylum Chordata; class Actinopteri; order Cypriniformes; family Leuciscidae; genus Leuciscus; species Leuciscus waleckii. The sequence continues at coordinate 17,858,982 of FLSR01004878.1, read as the reverse complement.
GAAAATAAAGCCCATATATATTTACATACAATGCAACATTGACTGAAGTTGTAAATTTAAAAAAGTATTTACAACAAGAATTGCATGCATCCCAGATGCACATAGAACTATTTACATTTGAAACGCCTCAACGTAATAATACATCCATAGATGTTGATTGATAAAAATAATCCAGCTTCTGTCGCATTGAGTTGATGATCTCTTCATCCCTAAATATTATTTCAACTGTGAAGTCAGTGTGGGTATCTGTTATGAAATCACATCACTGAAGTCCGCTTAATGCCAGCTGGCCTTAAACCTGATAATAATATGTGTGGCTTTTCTTAAGGCAGGCCTGGCATCAAATTGCCTCAGTATGTCAGGTTCCAGGTCCAGTCCTCTTTTCATAGCAGCTGTCTGAGGAGTTCCTCTCAGAATGTGAGCAGCTAAGGATTTGGCAGTAGACTCTCCATGGACATGGCATATTTCACCAAATCTGCTGGCTGTAAGTCAGGGTTTGCGTACCTGGGTCCACAGCTGGCATTATGACTGCAGTTGTGTTTCTGCCTCAATAGCAGCAGAGATCTCCCTTGACACTTTAAGGCTCTCTAAGTGGCATTGTTGCTTGTAGTTGGGCTCAAATTTGATGTGAAATTTTAAATTGTAACCTTCAACAGGCAACTGAGAAAATCCAGGGGCACCAAGGTGTTTATTAATGTCTCTACTTATCTCAGGACGGCACTGGTAAGAGAGCAAAGACCCAAATGGCACAGGGCCAAATTTAGAGTCCACAAAATTAAGGGCCTCGAGCCCGTGCAGCAATTTGCAAATGCCTGGTTGTGAGCATTTGTCTTGCAGTTTCTCACCACTGGCAATGATGTGAGGATCTGGAAGAGGTGCTGACAAAAAAAAGTGAGATATGTCAAGTTAAATTTACATATCATTGTCACCTGACTTTCATATTTTAGCGACACCAACACATATCACCTCTCTATAAATACACCTGAAAATGTTTTGAGCTGCTCCGAACCCTTATATTAAGAAATGTTCATAATTTGCAGAAGATAATATCAACTGATAGCCTGGATGCCAGCCGAACTTAGCCCCGCCCACAACATTTTTAGGTCGGGAAGTTCGGTCTGGACTTTATCCGTTGTGGAGCAATTATGCTCGAACCAGAGCTGTTCGGACCAATCAAATTGCCAGGGCGGGCTTTATACAATGATGGACAGATGATCAACGGTAACGTAATCATCCATGTCACCAAAGAGCACTTGGGTTGAATTCGTTTACAACAAAGATGACTGCGGGTGGAGAATTTAGATTTCACGAGTTCAAACTTACAAATAAGTCAGATAGAATAAATGCATATTTGCCGTGCTGTCCGAGGAGAGGTGCTCCGGGCTCGGTATTCGGCCTGAACCGAAAGTACTCCCCCCGTATTCCTGGCTGTGTAAGAACAAGCCGAGAGTGAGTGGAGGGATACTGAAAACTGTCAAGGAATGTTAGGTGAGTTGACAGAGTGAATAAATATATGCTTCCTCTCATGCTGATAGGGTAGACATGGTAATTGTTTGATGACAAGTTGATTGGATTGATTATTTGAACGTGCTCCTCCCGAACTTTGTTTATGAAACATCACGTCCACCATCACGTCTGTTATAGAAGATATCGACAGCGCATTCATTTTAAAAGAGGAACAGAGAACCGCTATCAAGGCATTTGTCGATCGGAAAGATGAATGAAGAACATATGTCACTTACTCCGTTGCTCTGATTGGTTGTAGGTCTATCCAATTGAGTGCAGAGGCATTTTCTTTCCTGGTTTGGTTGAAACACGCCCCTTAATCACAGCCCAATGGAGCAGTATTAGACTTTTACATTATTATGAACATTATATTTGAACATTATTATTTTACATTATAGATATTCTGACTAGAATCTGAGTATGACGACGTCAGGCTAATCAACTGAAGGCTAAAGGGAAAAGAACTAATGATTGTTATGTTATATTTCTGTTATAAATATTTGGACAGGTGTTCATTCAGACTTACCACCATATGCTCTGTACAGTGTACATTTCACGGGCATGATCCTTAGTCTTTGGTACTGGTTTACACACTACCATGTCATTTGTTGCCTCAGGAGCAATGTAACCTGATAATAGAAACATGAAAATAAGTATTTGCTGCACAACAATTTTACATTTCATTGGAGTAATTGAACAAACTCAAGGATTAAAGCAAGTCTATGAACTTTGAACACCAACTTTATTTTAACTTATCACACAGAATATTTCAGCCTTTATTGTCCCCAAACAACCCTCTTCTGTTTTTAAATGTAAGATTGTCTAGAGTTTGGCGCCACACACTCATTGACATCAGGCTGAGAAACACACTGAACCACAATGGAACTTTGTGGGATACTGCAAAGTCTCTAGAACTGCAGCAGAACATGGAAATCAGAAAAACCTGAAGGTGATGAGCCTCCTCATTTTTCCTCATGGACCTCATGGACTTGATCATGTTTTTGGTGTTATCCCGCAACACAAAATTAACACAACTTTTCGGAATGCCCCACGTCTGAAGCATATCATCAAACGCACCTGCTATGGCCTGACCAGTGTGCAAACCTTTAAACTGCTTTGCTTGTAGAACGACTCTCTGGGGAGTAAAATCCTCATCAATCCACTGCGCTGTTAACTGATGAGAGACATTGGGCTGACACGGTTAGTCCAAATATCAGTGGTGAAGTTGAAGGCCGAAATGTCCTGCAACAGGTTGCTGATGTGCTTGTTCACCAAGTCATGCAGCTTTGGTAATACCGAAATTCGTTGTTTCAAATGAAGGGCGCGGCAAGCTCACTCCTAATAGTTTTTCTTGGTGTGCCTATGTTCATGGTTGCATAGCAATGACAAGTGCTTGTGGGAAGAAGGAGAAAGCGGTGCGGCCGCGCTTTCCACGCCTTTTTAGAAGAGATATGTAAACGGCCCCTTAAAGTGGATAGAGTGGGTTGTATCGGGGTAATTTTACTACCCCGCACTTAAGCACAGTATCGGACCGAAACCCGAGTACTGGTATTGGTGCATCCCTATAAATAAACATTGAGTTGAGTTGAGTACCTACGAACGCAACATTATTGCCATAGAAATAAATGCAGATACTCCGGAAAACTAAAGAGCGGCATGGACACACAAATCGGATCTGGGCAGTTGCGATACACAATGTGGAGAGTCAATCATTTTAGATCAGATTCCAATCGGACAAATAATCAGTCTAACTTAACCAGCAGAACTTCAGAATAGTAAGTAAACAACTTAACCAGCAGAACTTCAGAAAAGTAAGTAAACCAAAAAAAAAAAAAAAGAAAGAAAAGTACAATAATATGATTCATTATTCAGTTGATCTACAAATCTTGTTTTACAACGTACTTTAAGGCTCACTGCATCTTTCTAATAATGAGAAAATAATGAAGACACGTCCACTCTGCTTTAGTTACAAGTGAAATAAGTCGGGAAAGATAACAGCCAAAATCCTTATTCATCACAAAATGAATTCCCTTCCTGGCATCAGCATAATCCCTCACACATCAATTACGTCTTTATCAGAGGGAGACAAGATAGATTCCCTGTCTTCAATCTTGTTAATAATCACATTTAAAATGCTTTTTGTCCAAGTGAAGTTTTCGGGAAGCGTCTCAATATTTCATTGCTGTAATAGGAACATTTATCTTTTAAAAATAATGTGTTAGCTTATGTTCAATCGCTTATGCTCAGAATTTACCCATTAATGCCCTACTGTGCCGAGCAGAAGTTATTTTTGATGTGAGAAGGATGATATGAAACTTGCTGTCAGTCACTCCACAGGCATTTTACATGTATTTGATGGCTCCAGAAACTAACTTCCAGAAACAGAAAAAGGTGCCAGAAATATCCACACCCAGAAATAAATGTTTTGCTTTATCATAGCTCTGGAGACCTAATATAATTCTCAGTTATGCTTCATTTAAGATTCAACTTTGTCTCAGATGCTTGTCTTAACCGTGCGTCTCAAGGGAGGAATTTAATTTAAAACTCCAATTAAACGGTGCTAAGCAAATCACCTTACAGTTCATTTGTTAAAATTAAGATGTACTGAGTCTGTGACTCGAAAAAAATATTCTTAATTTTGTGAAAAGGAATCAGTTGTTTTAAATTATGCAAGTCTGTGCGTTCTATTCCAGATGAATTATTACTTAGGGAACTGAGAGCTAAGGTAATAGACAACAAAATCAGCAGCCTAATGACAGCAATTTGTGTGTTATTATTTTTATTTACCACCCAGTGGAAAAAGCACCATTTAATATCTTAGTTGTTTATTCATGACAGCAGTGAGATTAAATGGAGAGCAAAAAAAAAAAAAAAAAAAACTTCCCTCTTTTTCCCTGTGCTGAGATTTGCCAAGACACTAAGCACCATTTAATATCTTAGTTGTTTATTCATGACAGCAGTGAGATTAAATGGAGAGCAAATGAAAAAAAAAAAAAAACTTCCCTCTTTTTCCCTGTGCTGAGATTTGCCAAGACACTAATCTCAATATGATCTAATTTCTCATGAGATTCTTCCACAATAATTGTATAGTGCTATACAAATACATTCTAACAAAATACTTAAAAAACTAGTTTAAACTAGATTTATTTAAATGTGCTATTTTAAAATTAATTTAAAAGTTAATTATTTTCCTGATCATTATTTTCTGTTTATTAGAGGGTTTATTTAGTCTATTTATTTTGGTATCCTGTATGCACAGTTATATAGTTAGTTGCATTTGATTGTTTGCATTTAGCTTTGCCTTTCTCATTTACGACACTATCTGTAAATACCCATGACACATTTTTGGGGTTTTTGGTTGTGACCCACCAGAACCACATGATACAAACAGAATTCAAATCCTTCATGGCATTTCTAAAGCAGGGATGTGACGGACAGGTTGTGTGCAGTGAAAACCGGACATATAGATTTAATCAAAGATACATAGCTCTGTAACCTACCATATTAAAGCAATAAATATTGTCATGGTATTGCCAATACACATCCTTCGCAACTTCCATTTTCATACTTTCAACTAATGTAAATTGTGTGTCCAGAGAACGGTGATAAGGTCAGTTATCAATAAAACAAAGCAATCTCCTGATTTCATCAGGTCCGGATGTGTCGGGGATGAGAAAACCCAGCAAGCGTCTTCAATCAAAGCTTTGCTACCCGTGGCAGGTAATTGGAAAAGTCCTATCAGATCACAATGTATTTTATGCCGTATCTACAATGTTTTTTCTGCCTGTTCTGCCTCATCAAGCTCATACGCAGCTCTGGCTTTCCCTCTGTCGGTGTGAGATTGCGGTGTGTCTGAGTATCGGTCCTTCACAGCAGTGCCAAGACCAATGTTTTAGACGCAGAACCTCACAGGTGCTGTTTTAGACAGAATTACAAGCGAGACTGAGTGTGTCGTGGCCACCAGAGCATGGCGGAGCGGATCATAACACAGGCAGATAGTGGCGGCACGCAGACACTGTAAATCAGCATGGCCAGGTTCAGGCCTGTAGGTGGCAAGTCCGTTGGGGGAACGGAGCAGCGTATCGACAGGCTGCTGAGGAGGCTGGACGAAGTGATGAATGTGCAAGCTGGCAAGGGAAGATATCTGCAAGCATCTCACCCAACTCGGTACCCAAAGCAGGCTCGCTGAAGAGGATTAGATGATTCATCAAATGTGACCGGGAACTTGGCTGCAGGGATGGATGGATTTTTGATTTGATAAGGGAGCGTCTCTTATCAAATGCTTTGTATAATTTTCTCTTGCATTTCCAAGGATTTGCTTGTGGTTTACTCCACAAAAGTTTCTCAATAAACAGTGATTTTTCAGAGACTTGAATAGTAATGGGTAGACTCAGAATTAAAAAGTACAACAATATCAGTGTCACGAACACGCCAGATCCCTCAGCTCCTCCTCTCCGATCACAGTCACCAGAGTTCTAATTCCCTGTCACCATGTAATCAAGGACACTATTTAATTACTACTCTCTCATACCATGTTGTCTGGTCTCGTCAGTATCTCACGAGTGTATTGACTTACTGTTCTATTCCATGTAGTTCCTGAAACCTGGATCCTTCTTCGACTGACCTTCTTCATCGTCTTCTGTTCTGAGTCCCTGGAAGAGACAAAGACTTTAGTTCAAGTTAAGTGCTCAATTACTTTTCTTGCCTTACGTTTCTGTTTTGGATCTCTGCTTTGGATTCCTTCAATAAAGCTCTGTTTGAGACGCATCCTCTTTATCTGTACTACTGTGGTCCTGTTTACCCCTGGAATTAAGATGCATTTTGGTCGATCGGATGACAGGTATATGAAAGAAACATATCCATGATTTCACCTACCGTTTTAATTCTTCTATTTTGTCCACTTTCAACCACTTCAGTCCTGATTTCTTCAAAGGGAGGGTCTATTGATTGGGTAAATGTGTGGGCTTTTTCAGATCTTTTGATCTAATGGACAAAATGAGCTCACACAATTTACATATGAACGTGAAAGGAAACAACGAAAAAACATTTAGTTTAGTTTCTGCTTTAGTAGCCGCAAGACCACGCCGAATGATTGAGTGTTAGAAATCAGGAATGTTGAGAGAACATTGTGCTTGGTATGTTTTCGTCTTCAGACCAAACTTGAGTCTCTACCGGACAAAATTTAAATCCTGTCTGGCTAGCGCGCTTCCCATAATGTTTATGTATTAGGTCAGCAGGCGGAGAGTAGGCGGTCTTTTGCGACTGTTTAGAGCACATTTGACCACATGAGTGTCTACAATATGAAAGCAATCTGGTTTCCATTTACACATGTATTGAGCGTCATCCACTTGTGATCCCGTCGACCAAAACGCATCTTAATACCAGGTGTAAAGAGGCCCTGTGTCACAATCAGGCTGATACAGTTGTCATAATGTTATAATGAAGACAAAAATAATAAAATAAAATTAATATTTACAAAACTGCTTCACTTAATCATATTGTAAACCCTTTTCCACCAAATCAACAATATGCACTGTAGTGTAACCAACATGCAAAAACATGCACAAGAGATAAATAAATAAATAAATGAAACAGAATTTCCCAAAATGTGCAAAATGTCTTTTGGTGCGACTCACCAAAAACATATAGATAATGTGAATTAACAATGTGAATAAAAGCCTACAATCAGTCTGTTTATCATATAAAGCAATTGTGTCTCTTCTTTCTCAGAAAATTTGGACTAAACCTCTCTATTCACATGGATTAGTTTTAAGATCTCTTTATGAACTTTTTTAAGTGTCAAAGTAGTAGTTGCATAGACTCTCAATGGTGGAACAGAAATCACTCAGATTTCTTTAAAAACATATTTATTTGTGTTCTGAAGATGAAAACAAGTCTTATGGGTTTGGAATGACATTAAGGTGAGTAAATGATTAAAGAATGTTCCTTTTTGGGTGAACCATCCCTTTAACAAGTTTCATCACATTTGGTTGCATTCTATTTTCTGGATGTTTGACCTCTCTGAAACGGCATGCTGTGTAAGTCAGCTGCCTTTAAATTGGACCACAAACCACAAACGTAAACATGAGGTCCTCCGAAACCAATAAGGCATCACCGAATCCGACATATGAACCCACAAACACACCATACAGTCTCATCTGAGAAGCTAACGGAAAACCGAGGGACTCATCTGCAGGGATAGAAAACCATTTTACACTCGCGCTCTCCAGGGAGATAACCTTGTATAGACTGTCTACACTCATTAAGAGTATCGCCTCCCGCTGAAAGAGCTCTGCCTGCGTATCCTTTCCATAAACACGCTCTCAATACTCCAGACACCTTTAGCCTTGAGCTTATGCTACACCATGGATGTTTTGACATACATGGTGTTTATCTCAAATGTTTTTTTAAAACCTTCAAACAATAAGGTTTCATTATTGGCCGAAGGTTACAGATCTCATCTGAGAAAGTGGTTTAATTATTTATTTTTTATGGATTTCTGAACTATGCATATGCAATGTGTGTGATTCAGTATACTGCTGCATTGGTATTGTATGATACCAATAGAACCACATGAAAAATAGAACAGGCATGTCAAATACTGCACACAGGATGATTTAGAAAAAATCTAAATTAATTTATTCTGAAAACATGATATTATTATATCAGTATATTCATAATAAAGTTGACATGTTAATGCTTGTGATTTATTTAATGTTCTTATTATTTTGAACATTAATTGATTTATTACATTTGAATACAAACAATCAGAACAGGCTGAACATCTGCAAGAACTCTCACATGTGCTCCTGTTCAATATAGTATAAAAACTAATAAAATAAATATGAAATATCACCTAACATATATATATCACATATTAAAGTGTGGCAATAAACTAAAAGTAACAATTATATTAATACTAATTATGAAAATAATTGTTGCTTGATGCAGAATATATGAGCATGTAACACAGGCTATAGGCATATATATATAAGTTAGTAAATGGACTTAAACTTCCAAAAACCTGTAGAGTAGTGGTCTGGGTTCAAACATTTCAACACGCAAAAAGTGAAGCATTCACGTGACTGGAAAGAAAGTGAGGCTTCGTTTTTCATTGATCACGTGTTTCTCTGAAAACAATACGCGCTCCTTCATGAGAAATTGAGCTGCGTACTCGATACGGGCTTTGAAGCTTCAGTGTCAATTGTAACATCACTACTGCACCATTCCCTGCTAGCTGTGCTGCAGCCATTTTCCCTTTGCACTTCAGCACTATAAGATGAAGCTAAATTTCCCCTAAAGAGCAAACACAGGTGTGACACTGCGTCTTTTTAAAGATGTCGTTCCACCCGTGTGTTTCTGGAGGTGAGTAAATGATGACAGAATATTTTGGGTGTACAATGCTTTAACATTTTCATCCCATTTGGTTGCGTTCTATTTGGTGGATATTTGACCTCTCTGAAACGGCATGGTGTGTAAGTCAGCTGCCTTTAAATTGCAACACAAGCCATGAACGTCTGAAAGAGCAAACAGGTGTGACACTGTGTCTTTTTAAAGATGTCATTACACCTGTGTGTTTCTGGATGTGATCGTTACCTGGTGCCAGCTGATAGTCATGATCGTTGCCTCACGTGTCTGGGCGTCAAGCATGCTGAGGAAGCTTTTGTGGATGAGTCATGTACCCACTGCGGGAAGATGACCATATCAGTGTTGCGGTCAAGCCTCAACTACCTCAGACGAGGTGGAGTCCCCTCCGCCGGAAGACCGGATGTCGATCGCTGCACCGGAGGGTGAGCTAGAGTCCTCCAGGGATGAAGACTCGGCTGTGTTGCCACCTTCGGAGAGAGTAGCTTTGCCTGAGTCTGACCCAGAGCCGACTGATATGCTTTCCCGGGCCGCCAAAAACGTTGGGCTCGTGTGGAGGCAATATTCTGTGTGGGACACGTGTGGAGGCCTCCACCGTGTCCCGAACGCTAGGTTAGAGGATTGGTATCCCGGGGCAACCCATGCTGGTTTTTTAAGAAGAAAATTGTTTACATTTTTGTAAATGTAAACAAATGTGTGTCATCTACTCTTCCCTCACCCTCACAATTCTCATCTCTGGATGTGAATACCGCAACGGATACATTATTCTCCACTCTAACCTCTTTTCTAGACAAAATCTGCCCTCTCTCCTCCAGGCCTGCACGCGCTACTCCCTCTAACCCCTGGTTATCTGAGGTTCTTCGTGAACATCGGACCGAACTCAGGGCAGCAGAGAGGAAATGGCGCAAATCAAAATACACATCTGACCTGAGTATGTATCAATCTCCTCTCTTCATTTTCTGTTGATGTTCATGCTGCAAAATCTTCCTACTTCCACAACAAGATCAAAAGCACCTCTAACTCACGATTACTCTTCAAGACATTCAACTCTCTCCTCTGTCCCCTCCCCACCACTAACCTCCTCTTTAACTGCTGACGATTTTGCTAACTTCTTCACCGACAAAACAACAACTATCAGCAGTCAGTTCTTAGCTCCACACACACAGGAACCCAGACCAACCTCTCCCACAGCCAATAACCTTCTCTCCTTCTTCTCTCCGCTAACCAAGGAAGAAGTATCTAAACTTATTATGTCCAGTCATCCTACCACCTGCCCTCTAGACCCTATCCCCTCACACCTTTTACAAGCCATCTCTCCCACACTTCTGCCAGCACTCACACACATCATCAACTCATCCCTCCATACTGGCACTTTCCCTACTGCATTCAAGCAGGCTCGGGTAACCCCACTGCTTAAAAAACCAACACTAAACACATCCTTTGTAGACAATTACAGACCTATCTCTCTCCTACCATTCATTGCAAAAACACTTGAAAGAGCTGTTTTCAACCAAGTAACATCATTCTTGTCTCTGAACAACCAGCTGGACGCCAGCCAATCCGGCTTCAAGAAAGGACACTCAACTGAGACTGCATTACTGTCGGTCACAGAAGCCCTATTTTGGCAGAGTAGATTGGAAAGATGAAGTAAAACTCGGGGGATCGGGGGATTGAAACTCTTGGCAAGATGAGCTCAGAGCTCCTACAGGCTTGTTAAAAACTAGTCTGTAATATTTTGTCTCCTCTTCTGGTAAAGTTTAAAAAATTTTAACTACATTTTAGTCACATCTTTTTTATCTAAACAATATTCCATGCTGATATAGTCACATTTATTTAACTCAAACCCCGCTTTTTATCGCTTAGGCCGTGTGTCCACCAAAGCGTTTTTTCACGCGACTGGCGTATTTTTCCAATTGTTTTCAATGGGAGCGTCGCATTTTTAAAACGCCATGAGCGTAACGAGTTTTCACTCTGAAATGCTGAACGCTCAGCTTTTTTACCGGTCGCCGAGAGTTGAAGAATGTTCAACTTCTACAAGTCTACATCCCTACCAGAAGCCTTCGGTCGGTCAACGAGCGACGTCTCGTGGTCCCATCACAGAGAGCCAAAAAATCACTTTCCAGAACATTCTCATTCACAGTTCCATGCTGGTGGAATGATCTCCCCACCGGCATCCGGAATGCAGAATCCATGACAACATTCAAAAAAGAGCTGAAAACTCTTCTCTTCCGTGAGCACTTAACCGCATAAAAAAAAAAAAAAATGTATATATTCCTTTAAATTCTCGCTTATCGGGCTTATGCTACTCTGAATAATGCCTGAACTTCGTATTTTGAGCACTTCTTGCATTGTTTTTTGTCTCTTCACGATGACTTGCTTAATTTAGTCCCAATTTGTAAGTCGCTTTGGACAAAAGCTTCTGCTAAATGACTAAATGTAAATGTAGCTTTGAAAGTTAAAGGAGTGGTTGATTATGATTTCACTTTTCTAACTTTAGTTAGTGTGTAATGTTGCTGTTTGAGCTAACAACGTCTGCAAAGTTACAACGCTCAAAGTTCAAAGCAAAGGGAGATATTTGCTTTTAAAGAATTTTTTTTTAAGGAATATAACAAATGGCTGGTAGGGACTACACGCAGTCCATGTTGAGAAGAGGAAGAGTCTGTGACATTTGTGAGTCTGCTCAAGCTGTCGCATTCGTCTTTTCACATTTATTGCAATACAGTACGTAAAACAAATGCAATAGCATGTCATTCTGTAGGCATCTTACAACAGTTCCCACACGAGCGATTTTATAGATTATCATGACAGAATATGCTAATCAAAAACTATCAAAGAAGATAGTTACCTCCACATGAGCAACATACATTCATCAACTAACCATTTAGAAACATCTTGTTGCATTCTACATGTCACTTCTTCTTGAGTCTCTCCATCATTGTCCGACTCCAGTTTAAACATAAAAGGCAGAACAGTTTCAGACATTTTAGTTCTTGTCTGCGTGAGGTAATCGGAACTGCTAACACACAAGCTGTTGAAGCTCCGCCCTCTGTGCCGGGAGCAGCTGCTTATTTGCATTTACAGGGACACACGAAACGACGCGTTTTTACTGACCCTCAAAAAGGGACAATTTTAACATGCTGTAAAAAATGATCTGTGGGGTATTTTGAGCTAAAACTTCACATACACACTCTGGGGATAACAGAGACTTATTTTACATATTGTAAAAAGGGGCATTATACCACCGCTTTAAATTCATAAATCTGGTGCACTTTGAGAGTACAAAATTAAGAGCTAGAACACATATTCAGTATGCAACTTGAACAAAGTCAGTGCATTGACTTGTACCTGAACTTTAAAGGGAACTCAAACCTCTTTTTGTTTGTGATATAGTGTCTCAGTCTACATTACACTACATAATACTAATACTTATACTACTAATAATATATATTATTCCTATGACAGTTATAGTCATATATTGTAAAACAAATGATAATTAGATTTGTCCTCATTTCTATATGCAAGAGATAAACCCATGATCTTTTATTTGCAGAAACCGCAGTCAAGCTTTTATTTTAAAACAAGTTAACAAACATGTCTCATTACATATCTAGTGAAATGCTGTAATTATCAACTATGCAAATGTCAAAATAATGTGTAACTGCTTTCCCAAATGTACGCTAAACTCATCACATGCACAGATGGAGTTCACTGCATTCATTCACTGTGTGTGGACCGGCAGAGCTGATGACGCACTGATCGCGTGAGCGAAGTGCGCACTTCTCTCGTAGCTCTCTTTGCTTGTGTGAGAAATCCACCCTTAGTAATGCAGTCATAAATATAAAAATAACAATTTAAGTTACCCGGAGATGATTGGAAATGGGATTTGGTTTCTTGTTAGAAAGAATGAGCTCTTACTGGAGATTGCATCATAACTAAGGTTTCACGAATATACTACACCAAGGTTAACAAAAATAAGGATGCATCACGTAGGCTACAACAAACACACAATGGAGCACATAAAAGAAAAGTAAACCCATACAGACCATGCAGCACACAACTCATTTCAGGGATACTAATGTGATAAATGCAATAAGATTATCATGACAAGAAACTAACCAACACTAATGGAAAATATAGCAATAATTCTACCCAAACACATTGTATATATCAATCTGTACCAAACTCAAACAGATCTGCTGCCTTCATGTGTTATTGGAAATTTCCTATTTCCCTCTTATGAAGTCGTGATCTTTTCTGTTCTGATTTGATTGTGTTGGATGGCCACTTCCACACTTTATTACAAGAGCAAGAAATTCTAATTCACTTATGGTTGCAAAATAGGAATTCCAGCACATCACAGAAAAGCATCAAACTTGAATTTTAATATTATGACATATCTCAGTATGGGGGTTCCAGGCCTACCTTTTATCCTTGCCCAAAGGGGTAATGTTGGAAATCCAGACTAAATAAACCATATTGGCGGGAAAAAAGAGTACAGAGTTGGAGATGATTTCTTAAATTCAATATTTCTCTAATGTTCTTGACAATTTGCCACACTCAGTATTGAATGTATCATTGACTCAATCAGTATCCACCATGAATCTTCAGAAAGATAAGCACAGGCCCCATTCTGCAATTGAAAACAAAATCCACAGCAACTGTCTGACCAACCATCAGTATGCTGATGCTGTGGGCTTCAGAAATGAGGAGGCAAAGTTATTATTACTACTAATTTATCATCAATAATGAGTTTCTTTTTGGACCACTGCTTCATAAATCCTTTTAGCACTGCAAGTGTAATGCTGGTCACAGCTCAAAGCGATCTTTTCAAGTAATTTCAAGTTCATTCCCATTCAGTTGTGACTGAAAGTGATGATGTCTGAGTTGTTTACTTTGTAATTAGTCAGTGCCTTTCCACCAGTTTGACCCATTCAGATGGGTCAGATGCATTATCACATCAACAATCACAGTAATATGGAGACGGAGCCCTACTCTTAGCTAGTATTTTGTATCATTAATACAATGCTATTCCCCTTTTCACATCAACATGATTCAATTTGATATTATCATGATATACCAACCAATATATTTTGGTATATAATGGTCAGCAGGCTTGTCATGTTGCCATGATGTTACCTTTCTCGTGCAAAATATGAGAAATAAAGAAAATAAAATGAAAATAATCCATAGCAAACAATAGTCAGTGTCCAAAGTATCTGGTTTAGTGCTTTCTGAGGGCAACAGGTCCAACCAATGCTTGTAAGTCAGGTCAGGCCAACCAATTTGGAATAAAGCACTTGAGGGCATGTCGAACTCTGGGCATCATAATTCAGCCCCGGCCAAATTGTTTTTGCCCTCTGAGACTTAGAGCAGTTTTGTGAACCTTAAAAGGATATTACATCAGTGTTATGTTTTTGTAATTAAACTTCCTGTATTCTAGAATTTTTCACCATCTACAACATTACTATAAGAATGTCTTATTTATTTATATAATTTCTATGAACCCTTTTCACATTTCCAGGGTTTTCAGAAATGGAAGCCATCTCGATGTTGTCTGTCATCATTTTAGTTACACCAAACCCTGATGCATGTTGTCAGCACAGGTGTCGACTTAGAGTATGAAGGGTCGTAGATATCTTTTTATTATTCATATAAACTGAGAGGTCTTTTCAAGCTACAAAGCCAGTCTGGAATGAACCATCGAAACTATTGTGACCTTCACAAAGAAGGGTGGCTGGGATCTTCAGTGCTTTCCGTCTAAGTTGTCCATTATCATTACTACTGCTTGGTGTAAGCGTGCAATGAAAGGACGGAGCTGGTAAATCTGGTACAATGGGATAACAGTGACAGTTCATCAAATTAATATATATGTGTAAAGCCTGACCATACGAGTAGAATGGAAGCACAGCTGTTCTTGTATTCCATATTGAATGACACATAATATTTTCACATTTTCTCCCCGCAGGTAGATGTTGAATTAAGATTTAACACTGACTGACTGACTGATTCTCTTTGCTTTTGAAGATCTTCAATAAAAG
>FLSR01004878.1:17808274-17843973 GCA_900092035.1 Leuciscus waleckii | reverse complement strand
TTTTTAAATGGTAATAAATATCATGTCGTAAAATATAAAATATGCATCTCAATTAGGAGACATTAGGAGGTTCTGGGCTCATCAAAATTAACCTCCTAAACTAAAAAATGTATAAAACTAAACACATTTAGAAAAAAACAAGAATAAAAATGACAAACACAAATTAGTAAAACTTTACAATTAAAATGAAATCAGAAAATATAAAATTATACAAAATATTAACAAAAACTATAATAGTATATCAGTGATACCAAAATAAAAGTCTTGCATCAAACCTGATAAGCTCATATTTCCCCCTTTAACTCTTTCCTTGCCAGCCGCCGCGCGTTTTTGATCATTTTCTCAAACGTTTAATGGCCCCCAGAATACTTATATATATTTTTTTGTATCTGAACCTGCAATATATCATAAGAAAGACCAGACCCTCTGTTCTTAAACAACCCTGTCTTATTCTGGCTTCATGCATTATTTTTTTATCAACACTTGAATGTGGGCGAGTTTCATAAAAATGCAACATCGCTGGAAAATTGTGTCAGTGGCAGGACAGTTAAAAATATCCCAATAATAATGATATGATCTATATATTGTTATATAGCCTATATGTAAATAAAATGTGGGAATATTAACAATAAACCCGTTCTTTTCAGGAAGTGAAGCCTTTCAAGGTCTCTTTATTCACTATGTTTGTCAGCCTTATTATACCATAATTATCAAATTATTGAAAGTGGGGTTTTGCACAAATATCAGCATTATTCAAATGATCAAATTGCACTGTAACCCTGACAACCGTTCGCTTTATGAAGGAATAGATTCTGTCCAAACTGTTTAGCTTAAGATAAACACAGATAAACACAGAGAGTTTGATGTATGAACGGCTTCATCTCCACATGTGCTGTGATCATCAGTAAAGGCCCGTTCCATAACTATATTAGCATCACACTAGCAGGTCCACAATATCGCTCAGTTTAATCTGCAGTTTTGTCGCCTGTCACTTTAAATGCTCGAGCTCTGAAAGCAGGATGTTCTGATTGGCTGTCAACGTATCAGTGTGTGTGTGCGATCACATGTCCAGCAGCAGCACCCGAGGGTCCTCCACCACAGATTTGATCTTGCGGAGGAAGGTCACCGCCTCTCTGCCGTCAATCAAACGGTGGTCGTACGTCAGAGCCACGTACATCATCGGCCTGATCTCCACCTGAACACACACACACACACACACACACAGAACGAGTGAGAACAATACGATTAATAATACTAATTTATTACCAGTTTAACAGAAATTACATTCTTAATGTTTTTTATTCCATTTTCTTTTCCCCAGTTCTGTGCTTTCCATTTACTTTAGTCTATATTCCATTTTAAAGGTTTATTCAAAAACATATATAATTAATTCATAAAAACTTAATTTATAAATTTGTATACAATAATAGGTCCCTATGAATTTTTATTTTATTTTTTATTATTCTGTGAGAGTGGGCGGAGCTAAAGTGCTCATCTGGTGCCGCAATTCTCTGATTGGTGGAATTTTCTGTGCAGCATCATGGGTAATGTAGTTTTCCAGCCTAAATTTCACTGTTAAACGTGATTATTTTAAAAATACATTGAAATTATGTGAATGGATGGCTTCAACATTCGATTAACAACCTCTGACCCCGTCTCTCTTTATAAGTCATTGTTAAAAATAAATTTCTCTATGAATAAAAAGATGGAGTTCAGACATCTAACCTTCCCAGCGATGGCCACGGGCCGGTCAAAGATGCCATGCATGCCCAGGATGGCCGACTGCGGCGGGTTGATGATGGGTGTCCCGAACATGGAGCCGAACACTCCTCCATTGCTGATGGTGAAGGGCGCCGTCCATGTCCTCCACAGCAAGCTCATTCTTACGAGCCTATGAGGAGCCAGAGCACAAGACTTACAACACACACCACAACATCCCCTCCGACCTGTTTCCTTCTCTGTGTTTCTCCCTGATCTAGCCGGCTGTTAAACCTGGCATTGCAGATTCATTATATTGTTGATAAATTGCTTTTTGTTCCTCTTTTGTAAGTCGCTCTGGATAAGAGCGTCTCCTAAATCAGGGGTTTTAAACTTTTTTGGAGGCAGGACCGTTTATAGGGCAGGGAAAACCAGTCGAATCAGGTCAAACCTGCGCTGTGGAGAGACACACACACACTGAAGTCCACTTACATTAGACTTTTTTTTCACAGCACACAACAAATTGTTTGTCGCTATAGCAACAATCCCCCCTCCTCTTTGTGACGGGCCTACACACATACACTCACACACACACTTATTTAGAGGACATGTTTTTATGTTTGCCACGTTGTTGCTGTTTGGAGCAGGTCTTAATTCTTTTGCTACTGTAATTTGCGCAGAGTTAAAATAACTTTAAGTTCACTTAATTAAATTAAGTTACACTTTGTCCTGCAAATGTGGCCAAGTCTAAACTGAGCATACTCATACACACACATACTCATACACACACATACTCATACACACACATACAGATTAACATACACACACATACTCATACACACACATACAGATTAACATACACACACTCACGCCTGGTTTTGTGTTTATGTGGATCACATGTTTGTTTCTGGACAGTTGTTGAATAAGCACTTGAACTGAACATACGCTCGCCTCTCTGTGTGACTGACAGCTTTATTGATCACTGATCACCATTGACTTGAAATAAAGTTGGTTCAATATAAAAATGACATTTTAAGAAGTAGCTTCGATGTCGTAAACTACTTTTGCCATGTTGTGTAGCTTAGCTTGCTACCTTTTCCAGCAGATTAATAGGAGACAATAGGAGACAACAGGAGCGACCAGAGACGCAAGTGTAACAAAAAAAAAAAAAAAAAAGACTTTTTTTTTTTGGTCAGTAGCCTAGTGGACCAG
This sequence comes from Leuciscus waleckii, assembly GCA_900092035.1. Lineage (NCBI taxonomy): Eukaryota > Metazoa > Chordata > Actinopteri > Cypriniformes > Leuciscidae > Leuciscus > Leuciscus waleckii. The sequence continues at coordinate 17,841,063 of FLSR01004878.1, read as the reverse complement.
TAGTAATTGCATTCTTGTCTGTAGAAGTGCATTTGTCATAGACGAAACTCCTGTAATTAAAGTAGCCTTCTGTTCTACTTAATATGCCTGCTTTCCTCTTGATGCCTGCAAAATATTAAATATATACTATTTTTAATTTTTTATATTTAATTTATTAATCTTTTACACATTATTTTAAGTAATTCTGACAACTATCCAAGCATAAAGGCACAACAAGGGGGATCATAAGAAGGGTATCCAATTCATGAAAACATGTTTATTTAATATATTCCTGATCTGTTTGCAATAATAATGGAAATAATTTGATGAATAAACCACCACAGACATGTATATCCATAAACCTTTTATTGCACTTTTTTAAATAGCATACAAATACATTTTACACAAAAAATATTTACAACAACAGCACCTCCTCACTGTTATAGTATTACGTTTCGATTTGGATCCATATGTAGTATGACTGTGGAGTATGTGTCTATATACATTCTTAAAGCCTTATCTTCGTGGTGGTGGTCCACCTCTCCCTCTTCCCATCCCTTGACCTGGTGGAGGTCCACGGCCATTACCTGGGAGAGGCCCGGGTGGCCTGGGACCTGGAGGGCGAGTCACTGGTGCCCGAGGATTTGCCGCAGCCAAAGACACATCTCTCTGAACATGTACCCCTTTCCCGGTGGCTGCAGCGCCTGGTTTTCCAGTCACTTTTGGTGACTTGCTAAGCTGGTCAGTTGGTTTCTCTGTAATAAAAATGGCAAGTTTGTCACAGAAACAGACACTCCATTGTGAATGAAGACCGTTCCACTCTCAAGTTTGAAGATCACAAGAGTTTGGAAGTATCTCCCTACAATGTGAACACCAGTAGGGGAAACACGGCAAAGAAACATGTCATGAGTAGTTCAACGAGTTGTTTAGCCCACTGACCAGCCTCTTCAGCAGATGGAGGGGGAATCAGGGACTTGTTGGGCATAAGATCCTCCAGGTCTTTCATCACCTGGTTGGTGCTGTCCTTGTTGTTTCTCCTGTTCTTCTCCTCATCTCTTTGCTATATGATGGAGCAGAAAATATAAACCAATAGCTGACACTGCTGATGTCAGACAACTTTACCATCATTTACAAAAAACGTTTACCAACCATTTGCATTTTGCGTTTTAATTCCATGTTAGCGTTCTGATATGCTTTGGACACAGCATTCAGGTAATAAATAGCCAACCTGTCAGAGACAAGACATACTGATAGTTTTATTAAATGCAAATAAATCATAACATTTACCTTTATACTTCACATTAGTTGACTACTCACACCATGAGCAGGACTGCAGAAATTATGAGGCCTGGGTTGGATGCATAACCAAAGATGTCTGCCATAAATGGTGGCAAGTCCTTCTCTATAGTCTCCGTGATCACATCAAACATCTTATCTTTACCACTGTGGAGAGACGTGGATCTCATATTGCTCAGGACATTTATGATTCAACAGAAAAATTTAAATATGAGTTGTGGTGGATTTTTAATGAATAAAATAGTAAACTGTATATCAAACTAATATTAACTCCTTACTTCCCTCTTTAGGCCTAACATAACTAACACTTTGAAACACAATGTACTGTGTTTTTGAATGTTATATGTTGTGTTGCCATATCCCTTTGACTTTGGTTGTGTGAAAATAACAAATATGGGAAATAAAACTAGACAGATGACTAAGTTTGAACCTTGTGATTAACAATGAAGTAATCATTAAAACAAAGTTTGCTTTAGCTAGTAACAGAAGGGTTGCTTCTTCTTGGGGGAGATTCTCTGAGAACTGCTCGAGAGATCCTCCGGCCGTGATTAAAGCATTTAGAGGACATTTGCTGAAGTCTGTTTGTCGGTTATTCCTGCGCAGGAAGTAAGCTAGTTAGGGGAACAGGTATTTGCACCCAGCCGACGTCGATGTGTAGACATCAAGTAAAGGATTAGACTCAGCGGCCGTCGATGTGTAGACGCGCCAGAGTATAGGATTGTTTATCCGCCGTCGATGTGTAGATGCTCTGGGTATAGGGTTAGACTCGGCGACGTTGACTGTAGACGCTAGAGTATAAATATTATAGGACGTAGTTGGGTTTAGGGAAAAATCTACGACAAGAGCATTTGATTGGACAGAAGATGTGATGAGAAGCTGATGTCCGCTGTGATGTCATAAGAATCCATGATCCATAGAGACTGTTTTGAATGCTTATATCTCCTAAATGCACATTTTGGAACAAACCAGCTTATTCATAACCTTAAGGCTAACATATTCATACTAAAAGCTAAAAAACGTAAATTTTGATTTCAGGGGGCCTTTAAGTTCTGCTGTGCTAAAGTTCACACTCATAGTTATTTTGCTGACTGTAATACAACTTATGGGAACATGACCAATGACTATCAAAACAAAAGCTGTAGAAAGTTATCATGATGATTTCAAAAGAATGTTCCATTGCTCTATAAATGTGGAGCCCACCCAAACTTATTTCCTTCTTCTTTTTTTTTTTTTTTGCAAGTGCTACTCATTTTTCTGCAAAAGATTTTCCTTTATCTATGGTTCCTAATAGAAAAACATATGAATCTCTGTCTGTGTGTGCGTATATTTTGCATATTTTATGCCAAAGGACTGATTACATTACTGTTCAATGGTCAGTGGGTCGAACACTCTTATAATTGCATACTACAGTAGTGTTTGCTTGGATTCACAACGCTACATTATAAGCACATAAATTGATTATAAAGATGTGGAGGGGATATTTCCTCCAAGTTCAAATAAACAATCAAAATATGAGGATTTTATATCAAAATTGAACCCGACAACTCGTGTTCTCAATAAAGAATCCTGCTGAAGATACAACCAAGTCTCCTGGTCTTCGCTTTTTCGAGTTTTCTACAATCACAAATAAATCAACTGACTCTAAGCACAAATAGTACATATTATGATTACAAATTCTTTAACAAATCTTTTATATTATTTCATTAAAGGGTGAAGATGTCAATTTTTCTAGGCCGGGCATCACTTTTGGCCACTAGAAGCCATGATTTAAAACATGATCATGTAAGTTAGTCTGGTGCCAGAAGCTTCCACTTAGGAATTTTTACATGAAGCTAAGAATGTGCAGTAATAAGAACAAAAAAATATATATATATATATTTTTTTTAAATCTGACTGAGCTTAACCCTTTGAACGGTGGTGAAGCATCACTGACCTTAAGCTGTACAGCAGAAACAGACTTTGATGCATTATTTTCCTGTTATCACTGTAAAGCTAAGATGAAAGCTTTACTGTATTGTAAAAAGTGTAACATAAATAAAGTTGAGGTGACCTGACTCATGAGATTCACCATTTCAGAGTCTTTATAAGAGTCTTTATAAGAGGAATAAATCTGTAGGAGTTACCTTTGGTGTCGCGACGGCCACACTGATATCCACATAATCCCGATACACAATCTCTTTGGTCGTGTCATCAATGACTGCACACATAAAAACAACAGTTAACAAACAAACATAAACACAAACATACACACATACAAACACACATACATACACACAAACACACACACATACAAACATACAATTGTTTTTTACATCCTCAAGCATGTTAGTGTATTGTGTGTTAATGAGAATGGAAACGTTTCACTGGCCTACTGAAGTATTGGTGTCGTTATACTATCATTGAGATACTATTATAGTTTTTATTAGCACATTTAATTCATAAAGAAAAAAAATGTAATTTTGTTGTGGTTTTTGTTTGTTACGTTTTTATTTATGTTTTATTTAGTAAATCAAGTTAAAAGTAAATGTAAAATTTATTCTACATTATTAATATTTTGAAATAGTTTTATTTTTATATTTTCATTAATAATTTTGTTGTGTATGTCATTTATATTCGTTTTTTTTTTTACATGTTTAGTTATATTAGTACTTAGTTTAGTTAAACAATGTTTTTTATATTATAATTTACATTTTTAATAAATATTTGTAATAATTTTTATGTTTTTTATTTTAATTGTTCGTAATTTTGTTGGATTTTTGTCATTTATAGTTTATAAATCTATAGTTTTTATACTTTTTATTTCTGTTTTAGTTATTTTAGTCCATGAAGTTAAACCAAATCCAAACTTTTCATATTTTAATTTTCAGTAGTCAACATTTGAAGTGGATCAAAACTTTTCATCAAAGTTACACATGAATTTTGACCAATACCTGTTCTTATCTTAGGAAAACTTTGTTGATCTACTTCAAATGTTGACTACTGTATTTCAGTTGAAGTTTGGTTCATTTGAGAGTAACAGAAGCTTATGGTTTCAGTGAGCAGTAATAGCCCGGATCGTGCCAGCCCTACAGGCGTGTGTTTCCTCACCAGCAGGAACATGCAAGTCTCCGATGAAGAACATGCAATGGTGTGTCTCTGGGCAAATATAGACACACACTGGCCTAATGAAACCGTGTTAAACGTGGCTGTCTATGTAGGCCAAGCCAATGAGGTTTGGAAGGAAAGAGAGGAGGGGGGCGACTGACAGGTAATCTGTAAAACATGTTCTTTAGACTCGAACAGACAACCACATAACCACACAGCGGCTTAATCTGAACTAGCAAGGTGTGTGTGTGTGTGTGTGGAGACACATACCAGCGTTAACGGCAGGCTGATCTGTCAAAGCATAGGCAGCAGCTTTCACAAACGCAGACATGAAGCCCAGTTTGATACTGTGTTTCTTCAGGAAAGCATCTTTATATTGTTTCCTCATCTCTGTAATGTTGCTGTCATGAGGAATAAAGAAACATGCAAGACATTAAACAAGGAACAGTTTCTCAGCCTCGTATCATCGCAAACCGGCACGTCTTTCAACCATGCAATCCTGAAGCAGATGTTCAGCAGAATGTTCACGCTGCTCTTTATCATCCAATTAGATATTCTTAATTGGCTTTTTTTCTGGTTATGGTGGCATTTTGGACGGTACCTTGAGGTCTGATTGGCTAGTGTTAAGATTAGCACTTTGATAATGAAAATGAGGAACATAAATAAGAGCACATGCTAATTACTGTCTAATTTTGTCGATTTTGTTTTAGAAATGGTTTCTCTTTCTGTACATCGCAGCTGGAACAACAATATAAAAAGTATGACAATCTCAGCTACGATTATGTGCTTTATTTAATGTTTTAAGAATTTAATGTGAGTTTGAATAATAATTTTGTGTGAGCTTTATAGGCGTACTGGAAGAGACAATGATCAAATTCACCTCAGAAAACAACATGTACAACAAACAAGTGTATTCTATGACAAATCGGCTCTTCTGATTGGCTGTGATTTTTGATTGATTTAGTTGCGAATGACTCCGCCCACACACTATTCTGATTGGCTGTGATTTTTGATTGATAAATCTCATCTTGATTCGCTTCAGCGTACCCGTGGTCATTCAGCTTCAGCTCACGCATACCAAACAATAATTTATTCAAATCATAATTGGAATATTTACTTTTACAAAAACACTGATTATAATCTATAATGTTAATAATCTAATCCATATGTTATTTTCCTCATCATTTTCATCAATAGCGACATTACTGAATATGATTGGAATATCTAAAAAGAAAAAACTATGCTATATTTTTCATTTGTAATTTGTAATAATATATAATATAATAGTAATTTAAGCACATTTTGATTATTGTTAAACAGTCGTCACCACATTCATACACCACAGAAACGAGCATCCCTCTAATTTTGATTTAAAATTCCTTGAAACATGAAAGCACAATCGGACACCAATAACCCACTGATAACTCCTCAGCCATCAGAAGCCTGTGTGTGTGAGGCCAGTGCCATTCCAGGTTAACTTTCCTCACTAAAACCCCAATCAAGGATGTTGTGGACGACAGTCTGCCCAGGTTTAGAGTGAAAAGCGCCGAGACGGTAATTCTCCATTTTCCTGTCTCTAACGCCGTTTAGCCTCTCCGGTTTCTCCGCTAACGGAATTAGGACCGTCCCAAGACACGCGCTCTCAGAGAAAGGAGAGAAGACGCGATAAAAATCTTCACTTTCCAAAGCCTTCAAATGTTATTGGCTCGTCATAATAGCCCATAACGGTCCGGGTTGCCTCGCACGCTCCCCCGAAGGCCCGTCTCAGGGGACGTCCCGCGCAGATGCTAGCAGGCCGAGACTAGCGCGCTCCTTCGACTCCAGACCGGCACAGTCTTCCTCCATCCCATCAATGCCAACGAGATTAGCGCACGAACACGAACCCCGAGCAGCTGAAAGGCAATACGGCCATTTGCGCTGGGGAGAAATCCTCAAAGTGTCATCTTCAGGGGCGAGCGAGGGAGGCTGCGGACATTAACGTTTCCTTGTAAATTAATAAAGCCCATTTTGCCCTTCTTATCTTTGTTTTGACCAACATTAGGACCAAATATTTACATTCCGCGCTTTAAGTGGCGATCGGGTTTCAGAAATCTCTTCCTGTAGGCCAGATCCCAATCTATAACCATTTGGACGGGCATTGCGGAGCTTCTAATCGGGTTTGGGCAATAAGCAACATTTTCACAGGCCATCGACAGATTTCCTATGTGTCCTTGTCTGGACACGCTCGACATCAGTTCTGTACACAAATATAACATTATAATGCTAGTGACATTTTCCAGTACAATAAACATCCAGATTTTAGTTTTTCAAAGAAAGTGTTTGAAAGTCTTTAGTACAAGTGGGGTTTAAACACTTACTATCATAAATAACTAAATATAGACAGAGAGATCAATTTAAGACTCTCTTCGATACAAAAACTTTAGGGATGCTCTGAAATTAACATTTTGGCCGATACGATAATTCTTTATACTTGAAAGCCGATAACCGATAGATTGGCCGAGATCCGAATCTAAATACAAGTTTTTATATAATTTTTGAGAGTCCTATTTAGGCAGCTGCTTTTTCTGAGACTAAATATCACCCAGTATCTCCTCCTAGAGTTAGACTCAGTTATCTTTTATAACTGATCAGACTTAGTTTTCCTAAAACGGACGAACAAAACTACGAAAAATCCCATAGACTGTCATTAAGGGTGTCAAAACTTTTAACCTACATGCACCATATATCTATCAATCTAACCAACATGAGTAAAAAAATGCTATCGATGTGCTAATCATGCTAACAAGTTAAAACGTGTTAATGTGGTAAATCATGTTAGCTAGCAGCATGCTAACAACGTCCAAAATCATGATAACATGTTATTTCATGCAAGCAATGTGTTAAATAATGCTAGAAACATGCTAAATCAAGTTAACAATGTTAAATCATGCTAAATTATGCTATCAACATGTTTAAAACATGCTAGCAATGTGTTAAATCTTGCTATCAACATGTCAACAACATACAAAATAATGATAGCACCATGCTAAAAAATGCTACCAACATGCTAGTTCATGCTAGAAACAAGCTAGAAATGTGTTAAAATGTGATGCTAACAACATGTTAAATTATGCCAGAAACGTGTTAAATCATGTTAGGAACATGTTAGATCATGTTAACAATGTGCTAATTCATTCTAAAAACCTGCCTGCAACATGGTAAATCATGTTAGCAACTTGCTAAAACTATTTTTTATACTTATTTTATTACTATTTTTTAAATGCATAGAGCTGGAGCAGACATCTAGTCAAAGAAGCAGCTCAAATATAAGTGCTTTCATCACTACGTTATCCCGACGACCGTTCATGTGATTTCAGAGTTAATCACTTTTTCTGAAATCCCATTAACAAAAACGAGTCGGTGTGCACAAACTTTTGACTGGTAGGGCATTAAAAACACATGTAAAAGAACCAATGACCCTTTATCTGCAGTTGTAGGCTGATGTTACAGGAACAAACCTCATATCGACTTCATTGAAGGTTGTCAACATGGCACAGGTGCTCTGTGCTTCCTTCAGCCGCTGAGCGATACGCAGTCTCATGCGGTTCATCTTCACCTGCAACAAAACCACAGCAGAGACAAGCATTCACAACCAGAATTTAAGCTATTTCCAGTTGTTTCATCTGTGATATAACACTCATATGTAAATATAACTGATTTTAATGCACCTTTTTATTTGGCTATAGGATTTTTTTAAGAGCAAAGACGGAGTTATTATGACAGAAACTGATTTAAACCACAGAGGAAAAACGGATGTCGAGTTGCATTGGGAATTATTTCTTGTAAACTGTGTGTTTCAATAATTGTTTTATTGTTTCAACAATTTAGCAAGACTCAAAATGCTAACGGAAATCTCCAAAAGGCATTTAACATGTTACGCATGTAAATAGTGCATTTTATTTGGTGAAAGAGACGCATTGATCATATTTCATTATCTTGCATTAAACATTATCAATCAAATGGCAACAACTCAACATGATCTACTGATTCCTTTTAAGTAGAGATGCACAATATATCGGCCACCATATCGGTATCGGCCGATATATGTTAATTTTTTATGTTATCGTAATCAGCCCTTTAATAAAATTTGGCTGATATATTAAAGCTGATAAATAATGCATTATTTCCTCCAGCTGAGAACCTTCAGATGTGCACTGTTCAACATGAGGGTTTTTAATAGCTTGAAATATGATTGTAATCACTTCAAAAAAGAAAATACTGTTCAGTGCAACACAAGTCCGTCATATAGGCTGTATAAAATTATAATGAGAACATTATTATAATTGTGTGTTTGGGACGTGGCTTTTAATGGTGAGACTTTTGTTTTTGTAATCAGGCTCTCAAAACTTACATAAAAAAATTTGGATTTAGATTCATCGGCCAATATATCTGTTATCGGCTTTCAAATACAAAGAATTATCAGTATCGGCCAAAGTTTTCATATCGGTGCATCCCTACGTTTAAGTGATTTCAGATCAAATAGAAACTTTCTGAATATCATCACAGAGATGAAGAGTGTCAAGATATAATGAGCCACATCACAGTCACAGGTGAAACTGAAGGCTTGACATTTTGTGGTCTAACATGATCATGCTAATATACAACAACTACACAAGTGACTGAAGTAATCAAATGCTGTGACACAGTCTAATCAGCCCTAAATTATTCAAGTCGTCTTTGATATAATTGGTCCAATATTACTAGGGATGCACGGATATGAAAATATTGTCGGATACGATAATTTGTTATATTTGAAAGCCGATAACCGATATATTGGCGATGAATCTAAATCCACATTTTTATACATTTTTTAAGGGCCTGATACAAAAAAAAGTCTCACCATTAAAAGCCATGTCCCAAACACACAATTATAATGTTCTCAATATAATTTTATGAAGCCGATATGACAGACTTGCTCTGCACTTTACTGTATTTTCTTTTTTTGAAGTGATTTCAATCATATTTCAAGCAATTCAAAAGCATCATGTTGAACAGTGCGCATCTGAAGCAAATAATCCATTATTTATTGGCTTTAATATATCGGCCCGATAACAATAGCATCAAAAATATACATATATCGGATGATACCGATATGGTGAGCGATATATCGTGCATCCCTAAATATTACCCAATAAAGATCCCAACAGAATAAGCACATTAGGGTCGTACGCAGCAAGAGCCGTCAAACTGAGCTGTGAAAAACACGTCCTATAGCAGTGTGCAGAACTCAAGCTGCAGTGTGTGTTCCTGCAGACGGAAGGCTATCTGTGTGAACGTGTGTCTTACCCTGTGCTCTGACCGGGCAGCTTTAGCCCCAGTATCAGCAGGAGCAGCAGCAGCAGTGGGTTTAATGGCTGAAACTGTCAACACACACAACAGAAGACAGTTTTAGCACCGTTCAGTCCCGCAGTGTTTAGTAACAAAAGCAGGATTTCAAATTTAAGGCTTTTTAAGACCTGCAGAATATAATATAAAATTAATACAATAAGGGTAGGGCTGTGCGGTATATCAAGTTTGTACGATATATCGATATATATATATATATACACGATATATCTGGATTGCCGGAACATTTTAAATAGACAACATGGAATAATTTTTTTTTTAAATAGACATTTCATAAAATTTAGTTTTTTATGAATTCAATTAATAGACATTTCATAAAATTTTGTTTTTTATGAATTCAATTAATTAGCAAGCTTTTGATATTAAATTTGTAAAAATTTAATTAAACAATTGAAATTTAATCCAGAGAACCTAAAATAGAAAAAAAATTCTTTGGGAAAAAAATTAAATGGATTTTGGGAAAAAAATTAATGGGATTTGGGGAAAAATATTAATGGGATTTGGGGTGGAAAAAAATCCAACAGATTTCATAGGGCTCTATAAGCACCATAGAACAAAATAAATGACGTTTGAAATCAACGATGAGGTTTGATTATGTAAGCCAGGTAAAACTCCTCCTGGCGGGCACTAACCTGGTGTGGCCTGGATGGGCTGGGCTGGTACAGGGGGAACGGGGGGCATGCTGGAGGGGATGGGGCCCGCAGGACCCGGAGCAGGAGCCGCAGGAGCAGGAGCAGGAGTCTCTGCTGGAGGAGGAGGAGGAGCTGACGCCACCGTCGTCTTAGCAGCTACAGCTGAAACATGTCACAGTCACAGCTCAGACCACTGCAGCACAACATCACTCACTTACACTCATAACCACTTCCTAGGACACAATGACCTGATTCTTTATTTATGGTTGTGGTTAATGAAGATGGAAATTTTTAATGTGGGTATACACACATATATACTTCTCCCTGATAAAGATTTCACAAGTTAGTTTACTTGTTTAGAAGCAAAGTTTTATTAAATATATTATCTCAAAACAGCATCACAGAAAATGCATGTTTCAATCTTAAAATCAGAGTCAAAGTTATGTCGATATGGCAGTAATATACATAACGTTATGCGGATCGTTAACATCATAACACAATGATCATGTCAGGCAACGATTACAGCCTGATAACAATAAAAGTAGGGCTGGGCGATAAAACGGTATCGGTATTTATCGACGGTACACCATTGTCGGTAACGATATAAAAAATGTTCGATATAGCGCTCAATATTTTCATTCAAATGCACGCGCGACCACCATAACGTCGCCCGACATCAAATGGCAAGCGGAATGAAAGCGGAACGAAACTGCGTTATTATTTTGTGCTCCAACTTCAGGCCCTCACACACACACTTCAGGCCCTCACACACACACTTCAGGCCCTCACACACACACTTCAGGCCCTCACACACACACTTCAGGCCCTCACACACACTTCAGGCAACAACCACAGAGCCCTCTTCTGCAGAGCTGAACTCAACTCGTTTCATAATTGATGAACTTCACACTGTAATAGAACTGAATCAACATTGACTTGTGTTGAATATGACACTATTGTATATTTTTAAAAGCTGCTTTAGAGCAGAATTGAAATCTGAAAGACTGGCTAATTTAGGGCCAACATGTATAATGGGAAACAAACACAGTGTATTTTGCACATGGCACATTATGCCGGTTGAGTCTGCACATGGGTTAAGGATTTATCTCGCCCTACAACTTACTAAAACAATTAGTGAAAAAAAAAAAAAAAATCTGATTACTATCCTTGATTAGTCAGAACCTCAAGCGTAAACATTTTAATCAAAACATTTGATGTTTAACATCAAATCTAGATTTAAAACTGACCATAATTGAAAATTGAAATATATGCAACTGATGTTTATGAACTTTAACTGCAGGAGTGCTGACACACAGCTCACTGTGTTCATGTGTTCCTGCTAAACCACTTCTTAGTCTGTGGTTTGCAGCCCTTCTGCTGCGTTTTTTAACCAGTTTATGTTATTTGTTTTTTGTATAATGATTTTAATAATTTTGTAACATACAGACTTTCATTGTGCACATAGTTTGAGTGCACTGGCATGACAAATATGATATCAATTATTAAACGGTTCTGAGTTGCAATCCATGTAGTTTCAAAATCACATCACTATTCTTACCTTATCAGTCTCGATTTCACAGACCACCTCATCCTCAGAGACCGTGTCTCCAACAGCTAAGAGAGACACAAACAGGGTGAACGAGGTCCAATCAGGTAAACCGTGTGTAACACACACCTGATCTCACACACACATCTTACCTTTCTCCCACCTGACGTCTCCCTCTGTGACAGACTCCGCAAACGCTGGGGTTTTTACCGTAATAACTTCATTCCCTGCAATCACACGAGACATTTAATGTGGTGTGCAACAGTAGAAATGTGTTAACCAATAGAGATCTTCACACCACTGAAGACATGACTGCACAGAAAGAAGAGCCTGACTAAAATGGTTGTGCAATTTAAAACAAACAAACAAAATCAATTTGTTTCAGTAGTTAACTGGATTAAAAAGGTGCAGTGGACAAACACTTCAGCAACAGAAAGATAAGAAACGCTTCTAAGTACGTCTGCATTAGCATTGAGTTTATTACATGTAAGGTAAATAATTAATAGCGCTAATAACTCGATAAACATCACCAAATGACTTAAAGTGCAATGCTGCACTCAAAACATTTCGTGATTTGTATTCTAGCATCATTATTGCAACATGATTCCTCACATCTTAAATATTTATCAGCATCCATGGCAACGATGTGCCTTTATATTATCGCGCTTATTACTGCACACAAAATATTGATTTGAGCTAATTAACGTTAAATCTTTTATTAGCAAAGTTTTGTGAAGCAATCGGGTTCTAGCAAGCAGCTTTCAGTCAAGACAAACCACAGAATAATAACAATCATGCCACTGAATGCTGAGATTAACGAATTAGAATCAAGTATTCTAGAGATGTGCAATAAAGCTAAATATTTCAAAATAATCTGAGACCTCATCCTACGGCTGATAAGAGTTTGAAAAGGCTGCATCAATTTGTTTGCACTTTACCAGTGCGTTATATGTAAAGTGGGGTGTCAAACATACAGCCCACATGATGGCCAGAAAATAGAGATGCACCATAAATCACAACGTTTTCAGTTTCATTTAAAAACTACTTGCACTTCCGTAAGAAACGCCACAATTGATCAAGAGCTTAAAGCAGAAATGAGGGAGAAACACCCAGAAACTCCTCATATGAGCCGCTCACAGTATAAGGGTCTTTCCTTGCCATTAATGCTTGGATACACACACATACGTCTCCTTCCGTTAAACATAATGGCTAGTGCGGGGGCTGAGATACACGTAAACCTACCAACATCTGTCACCATGATGTTTGAAGTGACTTAACACGAGAGGAAAAAAATAAGTTTTCTATTGCATAACATCGGTTAATGGAAACGTCGTCGTTTCGCAATCGTTCTTTATCGACATTTAGAAAATATCGCAAAAGTTTCGCGCAAATCTGTAATGGAAACGCGGCTTATGAAGGGAACTGTCTTCAGAATGGTTTCGATGGCATTTGCTTGTCCTCTTACGGCCGTATACAGCAGTGTTTATAAGACTGTGTACAGCGGTAAACAAGGAAACGCTATAATGCTGTTCCATAAGCGCCACCTACTGTCAGAGAGTGAATTTGCTATTTTATTCAGTCCGTTTGCCGTTTTTGTTTTGTGCATGTGTCTTGCAGAATAATTATAGCATAATTTTACAAAACAAAAGTCGAGAGCTGCACGATTAAGCTTTAAAAGATCGCAATCTCGATTCAAACACCAGCGGGATCTTATTCCTACATGACAACAATTGGTCTGTGTCTATTAAACGACAAAATCACACCTGAACATCTAGATCTGTGTTTGCGCTGCTGATGAGCCAGAGAGCAGTGGTCATTCATGGACAGGTATGAAACAGCGTCACTAACAGTCTTTTTTATCACACAGTTACATTATTTCTGTTTTACAGTATTTTCACAATAATTCAGATTTTCACAATAATTCAGATTTTCACAAAAGTACTGGGATAAGTCCACAGTTCAGATGTAAACACTGATGTCTACGGAAGCGAACAAAATGGAGTAATCATCATTTTGAAAGTAACTTGATGCTTCACATAATATATAGATTTCATCGTTACACCAGTAGGTGGCGACAAGTGGCTGTTAAACAATGTATTTGTCATTGGATAAATTCTTCTGAGATTTTTTTTTTTAAATGAAACAAGTATTTATGAGTGAGTCATTAAATAATTTATTCAAACCGTTTTTAAAAGTATTCATTCACATGATTATTTTTTTTTAATTAAAGACTATTTTTACAGTATTACATTTTTTTTTAAATGCAATTATGTTATTATTGTTCAATAAATACATTTTTTATTCTTCTTTTTTTTTATCGGATCTAATTCTGACCTTGAAATAACCTTCAGATTCTGTAATTTCAGCAAAATAATCAACAGTGAAACCCACTAATGAGGAGCTCAGGGTCACGTTCTTTACAGTGTCCTTGTTACAGCCACTTACTATAGTAACAGCAAATTATGCATAATTACATACATCTGACCCTAAACCAAACCCTAATCCTAACCCTAAGGTATATCATTAATTAATATTATTCAGTACTTAAATGTATAATTCAGACTTTTGAGGCAAATATTCATGACCAACCATTCCATGAAACGTCAAATCAGTACAGGTAAAATAAGAGTAAAAATAAGTTCATATTTACCAAATCAGAACTAAAATGAATGACAAGCTATGCGGTTTAATACAAAATAACATGCATTTAAATAACACCGACACACCAGTAAGATGGTTACACAAATATGTCAAAAATATATTTTCCAATATACAGATATTTGTGAAACAATCTCCACGGCTGTTCCAAAACGTTCTGCATGCATGTATTTTTCCAAAACTTTTGGAGGGAATTAAACCAAATCATTCTGATGACTCCGGCGTTTCAGAAACACCAAACCAACATCTGAGATGCTGCGATGCCATGGGTCACCTGGTTACTCCAGTTATCCAATCACAGCCTCAGGGCAGTCACATGACTTTATTGTTGTGCATCCAGGTAAATGTGTATTAAGGTATTAAGTAATAAGGTAATTAAGTAAATGTGTTTCCATCATAGTTTAGTGCATGTCTTTTTATTGGATAAATTATCTGCCTCGATTGAGTGCATGTGTTGTTTTTTGTGCGCATTTATAATTTATGCACATCTTGGCGTTTCCAAAAATGGGTGGATGGAAACACAGCTAATGATGCTGTGCAACACTTTTTAGCAGCTTTCCCCTTAGCCTACAGAACCAGAGCGTGAGCTGATACGTACTGTGAGCGGCTGTGGTGTTGAAGTATCTGATCTGGTAGACGCTGGACCGGGTCTCACTCCTCCTAGAAATCAACAGCACAATCCAGTGAGATCTCACCACATACATCCTATGGGATCAGTGAAGAGTCAGACTTCAGGAATACTTACGGGCTGTTCTTGAAGGAGACGCACTGACTAGCGGATGAAATACCTGGAGGAAAAAGGAACATCTAATCATGTTTGTTTGCAACTGTCAGAAAAAGAAAGGCTTTGATGTCATGTCATACACTGACTGCGCAGTGAGCAGCCCCTGATTGCGTAATTTTTTTTGCGACCAACCGACCAATGAAAATGTATTCGACCAAGCCCTCTTCATATCGACTAACGTTTAGTCGACTATTTGGGGGCAGCCCTAATTTATTCAGTTAATGAGTGTCCTGTTTAAAATGTGCAATGTTCAAACGCAAAGACAGCACATCACAACTAGAAGCCCTTTTCCCTGAGGTATTTTTTAGTTTCATATTTGGATATTGGAATAATAAATAAAGTAGCCTATCTTAATTTTACACAATGTTCCTGTTTTGTTTTTGTTTTTTTACTGTTTTCTAAGGGTTTCTTAATTTAGACAAGTTGACCAGCACACATTACTGTATATGCAAGCAGTATAATGCATGTGTGTCGTATGTGACATATTTTGCACACAGGTAAAGGTGCCCAATATCAGTCATTTCTAAAGTAAAAAAAAAAAAAGAAAAAAGTCTTTTGGAAAATAAGAACGGCAGAAGAACTTTTGTAGCTTTAATAAGAATGAGTATTTAATTCATACAGTGAAAACAAAGCAGTGTTTATTTTTACATTTGATTATTCAGTTTCTGTTGTTAATAACCCTAATGTAGGATAACCTGAACCTCACTGATGGTATAATAACACTTCTTATGCTACAGTAAAACACTGATGTTCACTTTCAGAAGCTGTAGGGATGTTTTCTCGTCACAAAAAGAATGTGAAACACATGTAGGTTATATCATTATAATATATTTTAAAGATCGCATGTCGCATTATTTAATGAGTTATCGCATTTTTCTTCGATATCCTGCAGCGCTGATACTGACTATGATTGGGTTATTTGAGACGGTCATATTCCAAGCTTGATAGACAAAAATCATTGATGATTTTAATAATGCAGTAATAATAAAGAAGTTATTTCTCATTATGGCTCCGAAAACACGAACTCATTTCATGTACTCCAGCTTTACCTCAAGCTGCTATTCCTTTCAGAGGTTTCTTTATCGATGACATTGACTACGTTTACATGCAGCCAATAACCCGTTCAAAACCGGGATATTAGCAATAACCCGGTCGCGCACAGCCATGTAAACACTGGCAAAAACCCGGATATGCTCATATCCCGGTTTTTAAAAACCCGGATATGATCCCTGGGGTACCCCTAAGAATCGGAAATGATGCATATTGCGTCTTAAGGTTGTCCGTACGTCCAGACGCTAACCGTGCGTCGCCGTTTACATCGGGATATTGCCAATTGATTACAAATTCCATGTATACAGGAGTAACTCTCTCTACTCACGCATGTAAACGGGTTATTCCGAATGTTTCAGAAACCCAAATAGTGACCTTAAACCGACCAAACCCGAATTTTAACAGCTTGTAAACGTAGTCATTATGCATCATAATCTAGAATATTATTTTTCGTAACAGTCTTAAAATATGTATTTTACATGTCGGACACGCCCCGCACCGAAGCTCTTTGTTTTATGATCTATCCTGACAGTGATTATGTTTGATAATGAAAAAAACAGGATAAGTTAATATTACAAATGGTTTCTTTGCAATTCATGGTGTATTTATTGTCAGTGCCGGACTCTCAGTTCACATGGAGTCGGGAACTTTGTAGTGTGTGTGTGTGACCGTGTTGGTCCGTTACTGAAGAGTATTTTTGACCAAACTATGTTAATTTAAAGCTTCATGTGACTTATGAACACATTAGTATTTCATATGGAGTAGGGAACTTATCAAATACACATGGAAAACTAAGCAAAGCCTATATAAAATAATAATTTGCCAAAAAACAGGACCTGTGAAGTTGCAAAAACTGCACTGCCATTTTATATTAGAAAAAGTAATATTCAATGTAATACTTTAACGTCATATTGTTCTATAGTTAATCTTACATCGTTATCTAATAAATTAATGGAAAAAAAGGCGCACTGATACATGACTGCATCTGACAGGCCGTTAAACATCATTGCTGTCGGCATGTGAAGGCTGAGTGACAGTCAGGCCCATGTGCGAGTCATGTGATCTATGCGTGTCACAGGGTCAAGGGAACTCTCATATCTACAAAATGAAAAAGATTATCAATATGCGTTTGAAGTTTTGATAAATAACAGACTCATTTTGGGGATTTTCCTCCTCTACTTCTCAATTACTCTGTCCTTGTGTCTGTCCCTGGTAAAGTCACCTTGAAATTAAAAATTCTTTTTTTTTACGGAATATTGTAGGATTTATTATAAATGATTTATCAGTGCACATCATCATTATTGTGTTAATAATCTTGAATCAGAATAAGTTCTTCTTGCAGCATCTCTTCTCTGATGATGAGGGCGGGGCTATAACCTGTCACTCACATGAGATCAGCCAATAGCAAACACAACCATCCAACCAGCCAATCAATTCCCCACAGCACATTCAAGCCCCGCCCACATTTGTTCTTGTTTTAGAAGGCCAGTTCAACTTCTGTTTCATGACTTCAAAGACTGATATATTTATAGATGCATAGTAGATTTTAATTACTGTAGATAAGATGTTTGCACAAACTGAAATGAAACGCTTATTTTACAAGTTTTCCTCAAATATCACTTAAATGAATAATTATAAATGTATGCGTTACATTTTGAAAGTGACCCACAGTTGATTGACTACTAAATGCAGTTATAGTCAGTAATCTTTATGACCAAATTACGGTAGATATCACTAATACTTAGTAATAACGAAAATAATGTTTTATTTAATACAGTCACTTTAGAAGATAATGATAAGAGAAAAAAAGAGAAAGTGATGCCATGAAACAGCAGAGACTGACACACGAGTGTGACAGCAGCAGCACACACACACACACACACACACACACACACACACACAAAACGACTAATGCATTAGCATAACACATGACAACAAACATGAATATGAACATGTTTAGCGCGTGTCGTGTTGTTGTATGAGGTGACAGCTTGATCACATGAGGTCTTTGACAGCAGACGTTTCTCAAACGACCTCACTGATCTACAGTATTTATTTAAAGTTTGATGAACGCATCATATAAAGCCCGAAAAGCTCGTGTAAGTGTCATGAATATAATGTAAAGATATGAGTTTGTGCGCGAGTGTCCTGCTGCCCTTGGGCCTGCGCGCGGCCTACCGCTGCCGTCATCATTAACGGTCGTTACGCTCACGGTTCATCACCGTTCGGTCTCTCCGCGGGACACACACGGGGAAAGACACACGTACCTGCCGCAGGGCGGTGATCGAGCGCCCGAGGCTCCGGGAGAGACAGCGGGAATGGGACAACATGTCGTCGGGGTGAACCGCGCGCACTGCAGCTCTCACACAGCACAGAACCGGAAACAGCGCCGCCGCAATCCGGAAGGAGTCCGGGACATACCATTCACGAATAGAAAGGGGTGAGCGCGAATGGAATGTACCATTATTTGTTACTCTTATTTCAACTCAATAGCGTAGCATTAAATTTCATGTAAAGATAATTGTAATTGTTTAAAATTCAATCGGCATTAATAACATTAAATGTGCAATATATACTTTAGTGATCCACACACATTGTGTTTTATACTATTTATTATTAATCTGTTACAATTAGCATACAAAATAACACGTTGTAATGCATTATAATGTATGTTTGTTGAAGGTCATTGTGTATCATCATGTTTATAATGTATACTTTTACGAATTTCCTTTTTTCGTTGCAACATGTGTATAACACATTTTCATAAATTCTGTGCTGGTTCATGTCCATGACTGTGTGTAATGTATTATTTTATTATGTTAAGTAATCTCAAGTAAAGTGAACTCCATACCTTATTATAGCCTACTCATAAATGAAAAATTACTTTTTTATCATTTTTTATTTTGTAGAGATTTGTTTTTCCTATGAGAAGCAAGAAAAGTACAAATCAACCTCATCCATATCAAAGTATATATATATCAAAGTCAAATAGCCTGTCATTTTAGCAATTCCAGCTATAATACTTAACCAAAAAAGTATGTTCTTCCGATAATAGAACGAATGAATTAATGAATGAATTATTTAATGATTTGTTCAAATAAAAGTTCAAATAAGATCCACGAACCGACTCTATGCGCAATAGATACTGTTGTGAACCATACATATTGTCTACTGTTTTATACTATTTATTATTAATTAGTTTTTTTTTTATTAATAGTACAACTTAGCATAGAATAACACGTTGTAATGCATTATAATGTATGCTTGTTAATATCATCATATATACTATTACATCTTTTCATTGCAGCGTGTGTATATCACATTTTCATAAAATGAATGAATGAATTAATTAATTGTTCACATAAAAGTTAAAATAAAATCCACGAAACGACTTCAGTGACCGAGTTGTTTTCGCTCGTCTGTGTGTCTGGTCTCTGATTGGCTGGCATGTTGAGACGGAAGGCTCTGGCCACGCCCACACCACAGACCGAGATCAGAGCGCGCGCCCCCGCGAGCGCTCACTGTCACTCAAGCGTCTCCGGAGCAACAGGTAAGCGCGCGCTCTCCTCTCCTCTCTCTCATCATGTGCTGAAGTTTCTCTCATAAAACTGCCGATTTTATTGGCTTAACTTTGTTTTTTACCTCTTTTTCTGTGAGAAAAAACATACTTTGCGATATGAACCTTGTAATTCTTCATTATAGTCCTGATATGAAACGAAACGCATATGCAGTCACAGGCATAAGACACATAGTCGTTTATGTAGGCTATGTTTCATATTTATTACACGTGTTTTTACATTGAATATTAACGTTCAAAGTGTGTAAAGAGTGCTAAAGTGTGTATAGATATTTATTCAGATCGACATATATACAGAGAATTAGAAGAAAATCTGTGGATGAGTCCAAACTGATATGAAATGCACTTTAAATATATCAAAATGCATATTTTTTTCTCTCTTGTAGTTACATACTATCTTATGAAATTATGTTATTTTAATGAAATATAATATTATGTTATTTCTCTGTTCTGTTTGAATAACATTGGAATCAGCTGAAAAAAAGTTGAACATAATTATTTTCATAATAAAACAGGCATAAGATGTAGACACGTAGTCGAATATGTAGGCTATTTATAACACGTGTTTACATTGAACATTAACGTTCAAAGTATGTATAGAGTATGTATTCAGATTGACATATATAGAGAGAATTAGAAGAACATCTGTGGATGAGTCCAAACTGATATGAAACGCACTTTAAATATATATGAAAAATATATAATTTTTTTGCTCTTATGAAGTCTTGTGAAATAATGTTATTTTATGTTATTTTAATGTAATATAATATTATGTTATTTCTCTGTTCTGTTTGAATAACAGGAATCAGCTCAAAAAAGTAAAACATAATTATAAACAATACTCACAACTCAATATTTAATAAAAAATTGTTGTGTGTGCATTTAAGAATAAGATGCGTATGCATGGTGCAGAATGCAGAGTTATTGCAAGTCTAATGTATTTCTGATTTTATTTACTAATAATACAGATTTTTAAGGCTCAAACGGAATCTTATCCTTAGATGCACACAAAACTATTATTTATTAAACATATTGGTTACACTTCATTTTAAGGTGTCGTTATATATTTATAATGCAGTAAGAAAAGCAACAGCAGAATGCAGAGTTATTGCAATGCCTAATGTATTTCTGATTTTATTTACTACTAAAAAAAAGATGAACAGAATTGTTTTCATATATATAATAAACAATACTCACAATTCAATGAATATGTTTAATAAAAAAAACATTTTTGTGTGCATTAAAGGATAAGACAGCCGTGTGTGGTACAGAATGCAGAGTTATTGCAATGCCTAATGTATTTCTGATTTTTATTTACTACTCATACAGATTTGTAAGGCTCAAACGGACTGTGACAAGCATGAATCTGAGTCCAGCAGAGCAGAGCGACGGGTGTGAAGGCAACCGATCCGAGCAGATGCTCCCTTGTTTCCGCAGAAGCGCGTACGACGAGCCTCTCGCTCCCTACAACGGCTCCGTCATATCCCACCTCCTGCGGAAGACCATCCACAGCAAACTGAGCTCCCTCGACATGCTTTACTGCGCCAACGAGTCCGGTGCGACGGACGAGGAGCAGAGCGGGGGCGAGGACCTGTCGGTGGACGTCGAGCAGCATCTGCAAGCCAAGCGTGCACGCGTGGAAAACATAATCCGAGGAATGGCGGGATCACACGGGGATCCGGAACGAGAGTGCGAATCCGCTCGCTCCCGACGAGACAAACGCAAGCAGAAGCTCCCGCTCCACCAGGAGCCCGACGCCAAACCCAAGACGAGCAAAGACGAGGAGTGCCACAAGCTGAAGGAGCAGCTCCAGAGCATGCAGAGACTCCTGCACCAGCTCCAGGAGAAGATCTCGCACGTGTACGACTCCGAGGGCGAGCCCAAACCGGGACTGAGCCGCGAATCCAGCGTGAAAAACCTCAGGAGACTCTGAAGTGCGAGCTGACCCGCACGTGAGCGAAAGCATCGATTCAGTCTTCAAGAAGCTCGCGACGAAGCCGAGCACGAGTCCGGAGTACAAGCCGAGCCAGGACGACTCCCGTTCCGAGATATCCGACTCGGAGGAGGTCAACAGGGAGCACTTTGAAAGCGACAGCCAAACCGAAGCGTTATCCTTAGTAGTCCGTAAGCCTTCCCAATCCCAGATGATCCCGGGCGTTAAGCGACCATTCCCGCTCCACCAAACCCCTTTCCAGTTCGGCTACAACACTCCCTTACACGACAGCCAGATCCTGGAGCACCTCCTGAAATACGGCCCGCACTCGGCCTTCTCCGGGCTTCCCTGTGTTCCCGCTTCCCTGGAGAGGTCGTCTCCGGACTCCATGGAGCATTCCTGGGAAAGCGTGGCCATGAGGTCCAAGGCTCATCATCTGGGTCAGCACCATCATCCCGCAGGACTGGTCCCGGTGGACTCGCTCTGTCTCCCGCACGTTAAGATGGAGTGTGCGGATCTGCAGAGTATGGAGAGGAGCTCCTTCATGGCCCTCAATATATCCTTTCAAAAATAAATAACACTTTATTATTCCCGAGTGTTTTCTGTATCAGTCCGACCTAAAGGGTCTGGGTACCGACAATCCTCAAAACATCAGTTTAGAAGAAAGAAAGGCTTTTTTAGGGATGCACGATATATCGGTATCGGCCGATATATGATCATTTTTAATGTTATCGTTATCGACCTGACCAGAATATTTGGCCGATATATCAAAGCCGATATGATAATGATATCAAAAGTGATTGAGTAAACTTCCATCTCTCTCCACTAATGCGCACTGTTCAACATGAGGGTTTTGAATTGCTTGAAATATGATTGAAATCACTTCAAAAAAGGAAAATACAGGTCAGTGCAACATGTGCAGCGCATAGGCGACATACAATTATAATAAGAACATCATTATAATTGTGTGATTTGGACATTATGAGACTTTTGCTTTTATAATAAGGCTCCAAAAATTTGGATTTAGATTTATCGGCCGTATATCGGTTATCGGCTTTCAGATACGAAGAAATATCGGGTATCGGCCAAAATGTTCATATCGGTGCATCCCTTTCCTATAATGCCACAACAGAACAATAAATGATATCAGAAGTGATCGAGTGAAATTAGATCTCTCTCAACTGAGATGAAAGCTCTTAGGGTTCTAAATGGAACTCTAGAGTTCTAAATAACTCTTTAAATGCCGAAAAGATTCCGTATTAGAAGAGTGTGCAAATATTGGCCAGAAAATAGGTATGTTTGGTTTTTCTCTCTCCTGAAATTCATTAGTATTAATAAAATGGCAACACTTTACAATAAGGTCCATTTTGTCAACATGCATAATCTAACATGCAATAAGTACAAGCAATATATATTTTTAAAGCATTTATTAATATTGGATAATGCTAGATAATAGAAAATCAATTGTTTGTGTTAATTAACAAATGTTACAGCTTTTGACTTTTTGATCAGTAAATGTTGAAATTAACATAATCTAAAATTTTATAAAGGCTAAAGACTCATGAAAAATGAAACCTTAATGAAATAGACACAAATGAGTCAGAAGTGGGAGTGTGGATCTGATCTGCACGATGAGAAATGCTGTTATATACTGAGGTCACAGTCTTTAGTGACTCTGCAAATCTGCAAGTCTTATTGATTACTAGAAACTTCTCAGATGACAGAGAAAAGTCTCTTGTTTAAAGAAGATTAAAGAAATCTCACTGATGATTTCTCTTTTCACAGTCTCATAAAGTTGTTTGCAGGAACGAAACCAGGAGAGGTTTTTATCCACGCATGATGTTCTTTGTTTAGCTTGAGCTGCTTCTGAAAGAGCCCCCTCTTTGTTTAGTTGACTGTTTTTATTTAATATCCAGTAGTTAACATCGAGATAGCGCTGAACAAACGACCAGCTCTCGAGCTCGACGAACAATCGCAGGATTGAGTGCAGCGGTGAGCCGTTCCACCGACGCAGACTTCAAGGAGAATTTCTCTTTGATCTCGATAACCCCAAAGAAAATGTAGCATCTTCTTTAATCTGGGCTCAGTAATGACTTTAAGTCCAGGAAAAGACAAATAAAAAGGAATACAAGGCTTTGATAAGAATTGTTAGGAACAAAAGCCAATTTTCAAAGGCAGAAAAAGCAACAGTTTCTCTTCTGGAAATTCTCTGATTTTTTCCCTCCTCGGACTTGAAAAGGTGCGGAATATGTTTCTGCACTCTCGATGTGATCGGAGTGGATGAGAGAGGTCACTTTTGGTTGTTTGTGAAAAGCAGGCTCTCAGCCATCATTATACACCACCATCAATGGCCAGAGTCGTACATATATATATATATCTGCAGTCAAACCAAAGATTATTCAGACACCAGAAACCATTTCTGATATGTTTTCACTAGTGTGTGCAGGACACTATAGTTCATTTCTGTAAGTGAGGAGAGCAAAATACAGTAAACTGTGACATATTATACCCAAAATATTCTTCATACAGAGACTACCAGTAACAGTTATTAAGAGTTGAGATCAAAAATGATTCAGTCAATGTTTTCTGAAGTGTTTTGTCTTTAATTGCTAATGCTCTTTTTACACACAGACTGAACAGAATGAAGCATTGCTTGGTGATTGGTTGAGCTAAACTGGTATTATCTAATTGTGTAGTTAAATTTAACAGCTGACAGATATTCAACATAATTCATGTGTGAGACAGTCTAACAGAAGGACGGACAAAACCAGTCAAATATCAACTGAGTTCTGCTCATATTTATCACCATTTTCTAAACTATAGGGAATGAACTGTGATAATGTGAGACATGTTGAAGGTGTCTGAATACATTTGGGTTTGACTGTATATACACACATATGTGACAGTATTGCAGAGTGCTTCGCTTTTAAACATTAGATTTATATTTGATAAAGTGCTTCATTGTTTAATAGCAGCTGTTTGTGCTTTACTTGGTTTCGTTGAGCTAAACAATGTATTTTAAAAAGAAACTGGATTATTTGAGCATGTAAAAGGCGTAAGCTGATCCTCTTCATCCTCACTAGGAAAACCATCTGTGTGTTTTGCAGCAAAGCAATTATTATCTGCAGATATGAAGCGAACGGCTTGTATTGGAGGTGCTTAATCAAATTATTCTGGCTGTCGTGTCTTAATCCACTCTCTGGTCAACACGGCGCTGTTCGTTCATTTGGGCCGATGAATTGGACAAATTGATGTGTATTTGTCTGGGAGTGTGTGTTAATGCGCAGTGCTGAGTCGAGGTTAGTCTCTGTGATCTTTATTTATCGTGAGGTTTTTGAGGCCTTGACGCTCTTCACATTCAGGAAGGTCTGACCCCAAACCATTTGAAGAAAGCCAAACTGATGTTCTTCTACACACGCTACCCGAGCTCAAACTTACTCAAGAACTTCTTCCCTGACGTCAAGGTATGTCTCTGTGTTTCACACTAGTGTGGCTCTCAGTACGTTTATCTTTACTTTATTTCGAAAGGGACAAAGCACATTCATTTACATGAGCACTTGTGTCTGTCAAAATATGGGTCAGTGTTGCTTCTCCTGTTGTTCATATTGTGATCACTAGAAAAGTATAGGGTTCTATATAGAACTCTAGGGCTCTAGACTCAATTTTAAAGAACCCTTTATGCCAAGTATGTTTATGAGCTGCTTAATTAAAAAATGTAAAATACCTAAATAAAAAATTTATAAAAATAAAATAATTTAGGGCCTTATTAAATCAGTTTAATTTTTTTCAAATTCTGTTTAAAAACTCAATTTTATTGGTTTAGTTAAATTTTAGTGATCAAAAAGCATGTCTGATTAATTTAGATCATGAAACTTATACAATTTAACAACAATTTATAAAAAAAAGTTTAACAAAAATTACATGTTTAGGGTTTTATTAAATTTTTTTCTCTAATTCTGTTTTCTTTTTTTTCTAAATTCTATGTTTTCTGTTTTAAGTTTTCTGGATTCCATTTTACTGGTTTAATTAAATTTGAATAATAAAAAATCATGTCTAATCAATTCAATTCATAAAAAAATGACTTTTTTTAATTTATTTTTTATTTTCTTTTCATTTCTATGAAGGGACAATGTACAAAATACATTAATCTTACGAAAAATGATTTTTTTTTTAGTTTGCCTTTTTCTGGCAATCAAATGAAAAGCATAAAACGTTCATTTAATTTATAATTTAATCATATGAATTTAAACAAACTTTTTTGTCAAACAAGGTGCTGCACAACAGAGCTTTACTGTTACAATTAAAAAAGAAAGAAAAATATTGTGATTGTTCTAAAAACATTTTTTTTTATAATAATGTATCATTATTATTATTATTAGTGTTTGTATTATTATTACATTGAGACGTACCTAAAAAGCTACCGTACAAAAGTAACGTTTTTCTGTCACAATTTCTTCAAGTTAAACCAAACTTTTATTTTGACGTGTTGAAATTAAACCCTTCAGACATGCAGAACATGCAGGATTCATTTAGAAATAGTCTTTTTGAGGTTTAATATTCACAGAAACTAGTCTATATCGCGATATTATTTAAGTGTACTGACCTGCTTTTAATTTATTCATAAAAAATCTGACAAATTCCGTTTAATTCTGCATTATCCTGTAAATTCCGCAATTTCGTTCGTGTTTTCTGCATCGTCATCATAGGACCCTATTAATTCAAACTAAATATGAATTCACTCTTTACATGAAAAGTCTTATGTTTCTATATATAACCTTTTCTTCTATAAGAGTGTCCAGTAAACCAATTATATTTATATTATAAGTACAACATTATTACTTGTATCTGTTTTATCTTAATCTATATTTATCCTAATAATCAGTTAAACATAAAAAAAATGCACATAGATTGTGAATTGAGAAAAGAACGTTCCATTGCTTTGGCAGAAATACAGGAAAATAACACAAAATTAGACGCTTGAGCAAATATTCCTGTGTGTTGGGGTGACGATTCCTGAACTGCTGGTTTAACTCTGACAAAGTTAAAAGAAGAGTTTCTCAAGTCAGCAAAAGGAGACAAAAGAGTCTGTGGAGAGGAGCACAACCTCCTCTATTCAGCGTTAACCCTTCAGCCCGCCACTTTCAGCACACTACAATAGCAGAGGCTGAGCCGCGGATAGTGTGTGTGTGTGTGTGTGTCTAGCGGCATATCCTGTGAGTGTGTAACGTGTCCTGAGGCACAAGTGTTGTGATGAGTCAACACAACAGGAAAAAGCTTGTGTGTTATTTCATGACTCTCTCGTTGGTTCTCCATCAGACGGCACATCAACGAGCCCGTGTTTAAGACACGACACACATTCAGTCGGGCGCAGGGCCAGGAAAGGGAAACATTCGGGCTTGAATATTTCGAGAGGATGGAAAGGCGTAGCGCCAAACATTAGTCCCAAACTGATGAGTGATATCTTCTTCTTGCGGTGCGTAGATCCAAAAGGAAATCAAAAATAAGAAAAAAGAGATCCGCACACAAATATAGGCCACGGGATTTTATTGTCCAGAGGCCACAAATAAAGTGCAAGAGTGCAAAACGGTTTCGGGTTCAACCCTTCATCAGTGTGATGTGTCCCTCATATATATATAGAGGGACACATCCTTCGAAAAATGTGTTTTTAAATGGACGATTCTTAACCCGTTAGCTGTCAATGTCCCGCTGCCTTTCCCCCATCACATATTTCATTATTCATCATAAATCATCCTGTGAAAAACATTTTGAAACTGGTACTTTAATACCTTCTATTAAGCTCCTCCCCCTTGTGGGCGGTGTCAAGTTTCATATTACAACATTTATTTCTCTATTTTATAACCAAATCTTTTTCTAATCTTGACAAAACATGTATGGTGGGAAAGGTCGGAGACTCAAGGTCGCATATTGGTTGCTGTTTTGATAGAAGTGATATTGTGACAGAAATGTATTGATTTGTGAAAGAAGAACACATAAAAAAAGCTATTTACACTAACTCCGCCCACTGACCCACTTACTCGCTTTTCCCATCACATATCAGATCAGAGAGTCATTTATGTTCAACAAAAATAAAGAAAATATTAAAAAAGTGGAAATAAAGTGTCTAACGTGTGTTTAATAATAAAGTGTTTAGGAAGGGCTTATTGTCCCATAAGGCAGAATCCATTAATGATTTTAATGAATATAATAATTTACTCTCTATGTTATTATTGCATACTGTTTAATGTACAACAACACAGTGATGCAAATAGTATCTGCCACTATTTATAAGTATAAATGGTAGAGGTCGACCGATTCATTGGTTTTGCCGATATATCGGTACCGATAGTTGATTGGTGGAACTATCGTTATTGGCAAAATTCATAACGATAGTTTTTCCGGGTTGCGTCCGTTGCTGGAGCGGCTGAGAAGAGTGTGCAGTCATTACACAGAGCGAGAGCGCCCTCTAGAGGCGGAATAACAAACTATCACTGGCGACTCGAGTTGTTTATTGTAACACGTAAGGCTGTGCGCTTCACGGAGAGCGCTGACACTTCAGATGCACATTTAAAACACTGACAGCAAACGGTATGAATACAGAACACTACGGTCCATGTTGCCATATCATTATAAAGTAATTAATTTGTTGACTAGATGCTGCATTAGCAGAGAAAGAACAGCAGTGTGTTCGCCGTCGAGGCTGAGATGACTCTAACATTAGTGCCTCAAGCGGTTAAAACAATGTGACAAAAACACACACAAACCTAATGTTTAGTGTCGCAATACATACCATCTATTACCATTAGTTTATATCTATAGATATAAACTATCTATAGCTAAAGAAACCTGTAATATTTTAATGTTTAAATTATTTTCTGTAGAACTTCTCATTTTAATATATTCATATTTATATATTTATTTAATTGAGCACATTTCAGTTCAGCAGTGGTATGTTTTTTTTTTTATCCAGTATCCATTTAAAAAATATCGGTTGATGAATCGGTTATCGGCACGTACGGTCAAAGCTAAATATCGGTATCGGTAAAATCCACTATCGGTCGATCTCTAATAAATAGCCTCTAACTACTACTTATTGCTAAGAAAATACTGCTATTTTTTACATAGTGTAAATAGAATTTATCGCTATTTTCACTTTCAATAAAATTCAATAAACTGAGGCCGTCACCAGTGGCGATCTTTGGTACAGCCCTAAACAAAATCTCACAGGAACCTCAAGTTTTGTGATATCAACTTCAGTTTTGCCAGTTAACAGGTTAAACTATTATCCACAGTCCTAAACATGTGCTTACAGCCTTTCTAAGGCTACAATTTCCACAATTACTATCCATAAGCCAAACCCTCAAGTTCAACATTATATATTACATAGAACTATATTATATATTTAAATAAGATTCAGTTTTGTTTTGTTCTTTGTACTAAATTGCACATTATTGAAGAAAAATCCTTGTTTCATTGTTGAAAGTCACAATTTATACTAAACCTCGTCACACCAGTATGTTGGTGTCAGGAAAACATTGTGTGGTTGAGATTGAATTACTGAGGTTGATGAACATAAAATACTGAGGAGAGATAAGAGAAACTGTTTCAGTCTGAATCATGTGGTCAAACACATCTGATGATGTTAAAGATATAATGTCAGATAGATAGAGATGTTATTTTTAAAGGCGGAAGTGTTTGGTTTGGCTACACGTTATTTTAAGGTGATGTAAGTATTAAGTAATATTAATTAACCATGTACTACACCTACTATAGAGTTACGTTAGAGTTTGGTTTAGCGTTAGTTACTTGTAATTATGCATAATTTTCTGTTATTACTATAGTAAGCACATGTAGTAACGTGTTACTATATCACCTTAAAATAAAGTGTTATTGTGTATTTAGATAATGTCTATTAAATTATGTTTTAAATCACAGATTCTCCACAGACTAACATTAGAAAAGCGCAAAAGCTTGTCTGATAATGTTGGTTTTGAAAGTAGTGTTTCATGAAGGTTTGGTTATATCAGGAATCAGTCATGAGGATGTTTCTTCACCAAACAATAGCAACAAATATGACCACAACAGTATGTGACAAATCCATGTCGGGAAGTCTATTGTGGCGTATATCGAGTGAAGCGCTTCTGGAACAAGAACAAATGTGGGCGGGGCTTAATTGTGTCTGTGGGGAATTGATTGGATGGTTGTGGTTGCTATTGGCTGATCTCATGTAGTGACAGGTTATAGCCCCGCCCTCATCATCAGAGAAGAGAAGAGATGTCACAGAGAAATAATTTAGAATAAATACTAAAATATTCCATTAAAAAAAAATTTAAAAAAAGAGGGAGAGGAAGTTATTCTGATTCAAGATTACAATTTTGATTTCATTGGGACTTTAAGGAATCAAATGATACACACAGAATGGCCTAGAAAATGAAGTTCACTGTAAGAGATGAGGAGCTTTCTGACACTGAGTCTCGTGTTCGTCCATCACAGGCTTTCCTGACCACTGAGCGTCAGCTAGTCAAGTCTCCTTCATTTATACAGCGCTTTAACAACATAGATAGTTTCAAAGCAGCTTTACAGTGATAATAGGAGATTACAGTAACAGAGATTGTTTTGGCTTTACAGCAGCTCTAGAATAAAGTTATTGTCCAGATAAAGTTAGTTTTGATTGATTCACTTCCATTGCAAAGATCATTAGTTATTAAGTTATGGGCCGCTAACACGACTCTCGTTGCTCGAGAACGCAAACCTTGAAAAATGTTGAAAAGCGTAATCATCTCTGCGTAAACTTCAAAAACATGAATCTGTGAAAGCGTAGACGGCGTTCACATGCGGATTACGTGTTTAGTCTATAGGTGTGTGTGTTTGAATATATATGTGCGCAGGCGTGTTTGTCTTTCTATACAAATTGACCTCAACAAACTCCTTGTCTGGCCTTAAAAATTAATAATACCGAATTTTTTCTTCCGCGTATCAATGTGAACTGGAATCAAGGAGCAAGGAGAGTCCCGGCGAACTCCTGTGGGAAGTCACAGCACACAAAGCCTGGACTAATCCCAGTGCCCGATCCCATTCCCGTCAGCCGAAGCCACTTTCCTTCTGACCCCTTTCTCACACTCCACCAGAAGAAGCGTCTTTGAGCCCTTGGGCAGCTCTGAGCTCTGAGATCGGATCAGGCTTGTAATAACAGGGCTGATGTGAATAGCGGTTTCATCTGCTGTTTGGAAGAGGTGATTCTGTGTGCAAGCATTGCTGGGAAAGACGAGGTGTGACCACAGCCCATTAAACAGGAGTGTGTTGCTGACAATAGTGTGGAAAGCCAGCGCTAGAATAACAACAAACACAACAAACAAACTCGCTAACACTTTATAATAATGGTCCGTCATTAATAAGCAGGACTAATGGTTACACTTTATTTTAAGGTGTCATTGTTACAGTGTAATTATATATGTAAGTACTGAGTAATACTAAGCAACTACATGTACTTACTATAGGGTTAGGGTAAGATTAGGGTTTGGTTGAGGGTTAGTTGCATGTAATTATTCATAATTTACTGTTATTACTATGATAAGTACATGTAACGTGTAACAAGGACACTGTAAAATAAAGTGTAACCCACATTAACACTTCAGCTACTACTATTAACTACTATAGAAACAAGCTTAACTAATCAGTAAGTAATATCACATTTAGGACTAAGATAGTTCCTTATTTGGTGATCAATGAGATTGTCATCATTAAGAACTAATAGGTAATTATGAGAAATTATAAAGAATTATTAATTAATTACTAATCACAATATTAACGTGTCTGAGGTCATAAAATGCATAAGTAATTACTCAAGTGTTGCCTAGTCACTCCTCAGGAACTACTAGAGATCTGGACCATTATTATAAAGAGGAAATGATGTTTTTCACCTTAAAATAAGCTAAAAAAGGAAACACTTGAGTAATTAGTGATGCATTTTATGACTATAATCAGAGTAAAAATTATGACTGATTGAGTCTCAGACACACGATAATGTCCTTTATAATTTGTCATTTAGTTAATAGTTAATAATAAGGCAAATCCCATCAAGTAATCATTGATTAACTAATAAGGAACTATCTCCTAAATGTGATATTACTTACTGATTAGTTAAGCTTGTTTCTATAGTAGTTAATAGTAGTAGCTGAAGTGTTAATGTAGTGCTACTCATTAGTCCTAAAAATTTGTGCAAAAAATTTGAATATAGTGCAAAAGTTCATTATTTCAGTAATTCAACTTAAGGTGAATCTAATATATATTATTTAGAAAATAACATGCAAAGTGAGATATTTCAAGCCTTTATTTGATATAATTTTGCTGATTATGGCTTACAACTTATGAAAACCCCAAATTTAAAATCTCAGAAATTTTGAAAATGTTCATAAGCTGTGAGACATAATCATCCAAATTATAACAAATAAAGGCTTGAAATATCTCACTTTGCATGTCATTTTCTATTTAATACATTAGTTTCACCTTTTAAGTTGAATTACTGAAATAAATGAACTTTTGCACGATATTCAAATTTTGTGAGTTTCACCTGTAGTTACTTATTAATGACGGACCATAATTATAAAGTTTCACCCAACAAACGTTTATGAAACAAGTAGTGCCAGGACTCTAGATTGCTGACGCTTGTTCCTTACGGGATTCCTCCTGCTCTCCATCCAGTCTTCCCATGTTTTCCGATCGCTTCTCAGGACGGACACTGACTATCATAAGAGCACATTATAGTCTCTATAGTCAAAGCGTTGAAACATGGTCATAGAAAACCTCGAAACTTGAGGCAATTTTAAAATTGTGATTTCCAGGCCATGAAAATTTGTGGAAAACAATTA
>FLSR01004878.1:17795857-17808008 GCA_900092035.1 Leuciscus waleckii | reverse complement strand
ATGAATTTACACATGGTTTGTCTTAAAGCATATTAAACACACCACATAGACACATAAACTACATTAAAAGCTGGATTTTCACCACAGGGGGACTTTATGATCAAAGATGAGTATTAAGGAATAAGATTATTGACTACAGGGGGACTCTAATGTTTAACAGATTGGCATCGCTGTAAGTGCCTCATGTTGTGCTTTTTTTAAGAAAATGATCAAACCAAAATATTTTTTTTTAGCAGTAATCAACATCATACCATAATGCTGTCGATTGAGCTCTCTTGAGATTTACTAACAGCTTCCAGCGCAAACCCTCTTTTGGCGTTAAAAACTACTGTCAGGATTTACTAAAGACACACAGTGAAAATTCACCATTTTGCGCTGAAAAGGCGTGGACGGGGTTATTTTTGCGGCTGACTTTATTGCATTTGTAGGAGTTTCACTTTCCCATATTTGTTAATAAATGACATAAGTATAATGATTATTTGCTAGATAAAGTTCAGTTACTGTTTAAATGCACATCAGGATTTAGTGAGGGTTGTGTGTTACTGCTTCTCCAGCGTATAGCATGTTTTGTGTTTGTTTTTATAAATGTGTTTATTAATTTTCAAGCATTACAAACATAACCTAAAATCAGAAAAGAGAACAACACAGAGAATTAAAAAAAGGAAAAAAGAAAAAGGAAGTATGCAACAACAATTATTACTATTATTATTATTATGGCTCACCACTCCAATACATCAATCTGAAAAAAGGTGAAAGAAAAAATACAATTAAATGATTGTACAAACAATATTTCTTCCATATTTACACTTGAATATACCTTACATATTTAAACCTCATTTTAAACAAACCCTCTAAGAATAGAGGATAAATGTGACCCTGGACCACAAAACCAGTCACAAGGGTACATTTTTTAAAATCGAGATTTAACTATTTGAAAATCTTGAATCTGAGGGTGCAAAAAATCTAAACATTGAGAAAATCACCTTTTAAGTTGTCCATTTATGTTTGCGATTTTGCTGCATTCACTCACAAAAATATTTTTTTTATAAAAAAATATCTTCATGGAACATGATCTTTACTTAATATCCTAATGATTTTCGGCATAAAATCTATAATTTTGACCCATACAATGTATTGTTGGCTATTGCCACAAATATACCCGTGCGACTCGTGACTGGTTCTATGGTCCAGGGTCACATATTTAAACCCATATACATCAAGACTGGATCCCAGCGTAGAGCATGCTGATCTGCATCATAAACCAGATTCAGAGATTCGGCTGGTTCTTTCAGTCGCTGTCCTCGGCCCGTTTTGTCCTCCCTCCACACTGAGACGGCGTTTTTATTAACGAAAACTACGCTTTTTGAAAACGCTCTCTAAAGTGGATGAATGTGAAAACGCTGTTTCGTGTCAAGATTATTGACTACAGGGGGACTCTAATGTTTAACAGATTGGCATCGCTGTAAGTGCCTCACGTTGTGCTTTTTTTAAGAAAATGATCAAAGCAAAATATTTTTTAGCAGTAATCAACATCATACCATAAATGCTGTCGATTGAGCTCATCTTGAGATTTACTAACAGCTTCCAGCACAAACCCTCTTTTGGCATTAAAAACTACTGTCAGGTTTACTAAAGACACAGTGAAAAATTTGTGCTGAAAAGGTTATTTTTGCGGATGACTTTACTGCATTTGTAGGAGTTTCCCTTTCAGGCGCAGTGTTTATGGGAGGAGAGTATTTAAATTAATCATGCTGGGTGATTTACTAAGGTTTGCGCTCGTCAATTTACTGGTATTTGGGCAATTATTTAAAAGCAAGACAGTAATTTGCGCTGCTCTTGGTAGATTGTGTTGGTCATTTTGGAAATGATCTTTAATATGCGTGTCGTCAGTAGATCACGTGCATAACTTTCCACTCCCATCAGCGCTTTTATGCGCTAATTTGTTAATAAATGACATAAGTACAATGATTATTTGCTAGATAAAGTTCAGTTACTGTGTAAATGCACATCAGGATTTAGTGAGGGTTGTGTGTTACTGCTTCTCCAGCGTATAGCATGTTTTGTGTTTGTTTTTATAAATGTGTTTATTAATTTTCAAGCATTACAAAATTTTTTTTATTTTTTAAATGTGTTTATTAATTTTCAAGCAATACAAACATAACCTAAAATCGAAGAAGAGAACAACACAGAGAAAGGAAAAAAGAAAAAGTAAGTATCCAACAATAATTATTACTATTATTATTGTGGCTCACCACTCCAATACATCAATCTGAAAAAAGGTGAAAGAAACCTAACAATATGCCTTCCATATTTACACTTTAATATGTCTTACATATTTAACCTCATTTTAAACAACCCTCTAGTAAGAATAGAGGATAAATGTGACCCTGGACCACAAAACCTTTCACAAGGGGCAATTTTTTTAAATTGAGATTTATACAGATACAACCGAGAAAATCTTGAATCTGAGGGTGCAAAAAAATCGAAACATTGAGAAAATCACCTTTAAAGTTGTGCATTTATGTTTGCGATTTTGCTGCATTCACTCACAAAAATATAAATAACAAAATATCTTCATGGAACATGATCTTTACTTAATATCCTAATGCTTTTTGACATAAAAGAAAAATCTATAATTTTGACCCATAATTGTTGGCTATTTCCACAAATATACCCGTGCGACTCGTGACTGGTTCTGTGGTTCAGGGTCACATATTTAAACCCATATACATCAAGACTGGATCCCAGCGTAGAGCATGCTGATCTGCATCATAAACCAGATTCAGAGATTCGGGCTGGTTCTTTCAGTCGGCTGTCCTCGGCCCGTTTTGTCCTCCCTCCACACTGAGACGGCGTTTTTATTAACGAAAACTACGCTTTTTGAAAACGCTCTCTAAAGTGGATGAATGTGAAAACGCTGTTTCGTGTTGTAGTGTGACCTGTGAAAACAGAGGTATTTGAAAACAATGACGTGAGTTTAGTCATGTGACACATATTGTACCAATAGATATTGATGTTTATAGCGGTATTGTGCCTGTTATGGGCTGTTCACTTTCACACAGTTGCTAAAATATGTTACTTTGCTTCTCTTCATATCACAGTCCTGCAAAGATGACAGGATTCACTCGCATTTGCTGAACATGAGAGCAGTTTTAGCGTTTTACACCAAACATATAATGCTGAGTGAGTTTGCTGGACGCTTCAGTGAATGAGGAGATATTTACCAGAAGAATTACGCCATAACTCTATTATTTATTTATCCGTCTGTATCCTCTCAGTGAGCGTGTGTGAGGGTTTACTCATGCGCAGTAAAGGTGAATTTAGCGTTTTCAGGCGTTTCCCAGAAGTTTCTCATCCGCACTGAAACGCCTGAAACGCCAGTGTGGACGGAGAGCGCTTAGTCCTTCAAAGTGATGCGCCGCCTGGATTCCTGCGATGGGAACCCTGTCCTTTCATGCATTTTCCGAGCAGTTAAGTTCGAAGCAACAATCAAAGCGTCCATCCACGCTGCTCACCTAATGATTCTGACACTGTATTTGGTTTAAAACGAGAACATTAAAGATTCTGCGTAAAGATCAAGGACTTGCGCGCATACCTATAGACCTGATGCGCCAGAGAAACGAGCGCGCAGCGTCTTTAGAATATTGTCTTTGAACTTCTGTTTCAGTGGTCGCTCTGTATATCTCTATGGCATCGCTGTCGAGGAGTGATTAGCTGGTGAAGGGGATTTACTTACTGTAAAGTTAGCAAAAGTTATCATGAGGATTGTAATGTTTAAAGTAGATGTCTTAACAAATGTCAGTAGACCAGGAAGATATTAAAGGAACCGTTCATCATAAATACGCAAATCACTGTGAAAATACAGACCGGAAGACAAAAGACAACGAGTGCAGCGCTGAAAAGGGGCGGAGCTACATAAGGTCTATAGACTAAACATGTAATACGCATGTGCACGCCGTCACCGTTTCCACAGATTCACGTTTTTGAAGTTTACGCGGAGATGATCATGTTTTTTTTTACTTTTTCAATCAATCAATCAAAACTAACTTTAGCTGGACAATAACTTTATTCTAGAGCTGCTGTAAAGCCAAAACAATATTTGTTACTTGAATTACCTATTATCTCTGTAAAGCTGCTTTGAGCTGCTATATTGTTAAAAGCGATGTATAAATGAAATAAATTATGGGCTAGGGTTTTCTGGGTTTTTGCTAGGGGCTTGCATTTTGGTTCTGAGAGGTTGCTAAGGCATTTTATGTTGTTGCTAGGATGTTTTGAATAGTTGCCAGGTGCTTGAATGGTGGTTCTGGGTGGTTGCTAAGACATTTTAGGTTGTTGCTAGGGTATTTGGGGTGGTTGTTAGGTGGTTTATAGGCTTAGGGTGTTCTAGGTGGTGGCTAAGGCACTTTAAGTTGTTGCTATGGTGTTCTTGTTAGTTGTTAGGTGGTTGCTAGGTGTTTGCATGGGTGTTATGGAGGTTGCTAGGCCATTCTGGGTGGTTGCTAAGGTATTGTTAAGTGGTTTCTGGATATATGTGTTCTGGATGGTTGCTAAGGCATTTTAGGTTGTTACTAAGGTATTTTGGGTTGTTGTTAGGTGGTTTATAAGATAGGGCATTTTGGGTGGTTGCTAAGGCATTTTATGTTGTTACTAGGGTATTCTGGTTGTTGTTGTTAGGTGGTTGCTAGGTGCTGGCATTGTGGTTCTGGGTGGTTGCTAGGGAAATCTGGATGGTTGCTAAGGCATTGCTAGGTGGTTTCAAGCCTAGTGTGTTCTGGGTGGTTGCTAAGGCATTTTAGGTCAATGCTGGGGTATTTTGGGTGGTTGTTAGGTGGTTGCTAGGATGCTCTAAGTGGTTCTAGGTGGTTTCAATGTGTTCTGGGTGGTTGTTAAGGCATTTTAGGTTGTTGCTGGTGCATTCTGGATGCTTGTTTTGTAGTTGCATGGGTGTCCTGGGTGGTTGCTAGGTGCTGGCATTGTGGTTCTGGGTGGTTGCCATGGCATTCTGCCTGGCTACTAAGGTGTTTCATTGCATTACACACTCAGTCTGATCACAGTGGCACTAGTGAGGGTTCACTCACTGCAGTATAGACCCCTTTTCAGTTAGTAAACATTGTAAACATCATTTTTTCAAAAAGGGTCTATTGAGTGTGTAATCAGTGTCTGGCTGAGGTCTGTTTCAAACGTTTATTCCTCAGGTTCCTGACAGATTCTTGGAGGTCGCTGAAATTTAAAATTGTTGTTGCTAAGGCATTTTTAAGTGGTTTCTAGGCATGTGTGTATTTTGGGGGTATTTTGGGTGGTTGTTAGGTGGTTGCTAGAAGACTCTAAGTGGTTGCATAGGTGTCCCGAGTGGTTGCCAAGGCATTTTAGGTTGTTGCTGGGGTATTTTGGGTGGTTGTTAGGTGGTTGCTATGATGCTCTAATGGGTTGCATCAGTGTTCTGAGTGGTTGCTAAGGCATTTTAGGGTGTTGCTGGGGTATTTTGGGTGGTGGTTAGGTGGTTGCTAGGATGCTCTAAGTGGTTGCATAGGTGTTCTGAGTGGTTGCTAAGGCATTTTAGGGTGTTGCTGGGGTATTTTGGGTGGTGGTTAGGTGGTTGCTAGGATGCTCTAAGTGGTTGCATAGGTGTTCTGAGTGGTTGCTAAGGCATTTTAGGGTGTTGCTGGGGTATTTTGGGTGGTGGTTAGGTGGTTGCTAGGATGCTCTAAGTGGTTGCATAGGTGTTCTGAGTGGTTGCTAAGGCATTTTAGGGTGTTGCTGGGGTATTTTGGGTGGTGGTTAGGTGGTTGCTAGGATGCTCTAAGTGGTTGCATAGGTGTTCTGAGTGGTTGCCAAGGCATTTTAGGTTGTTGCTGGGGTATTTTGGGTGGTTGTTAGGTGGTTGCTATGATGCTCTAATGTCTCAAACGTGTGTTCCTCAGGTTCCTGACAGATTCCTGGAGGTCGCTGAAATCACACTTCAGGAGTTCTTCAGCGCCGTCTCCCTCTCCAAAGACTCCGACCCCTCCTGGAAGAAAGCCATCTACAAGGTCATCTGCAAACTGGACAGTGACGTTCCCGAGGACTTCAAATCCCCTTCCTACCTGTAAACCCAGAGCGCCACCTACAGGACGCTTTATTTATCATGAGTGTCAATCACACATGTGTCTTTTTATAAGTGAATCGTCAGCTTTATAGACAAATCTAAATATATATTCTAAATATTTTGCTGTTGACTGCCAGCGAGTTTGTTTCATTTTGTCTGTGGAATAGGCTTGTTTAATAATAATAATAATAATAATAATAATAGTTTGGATTTTGGTTTTTCAATGTAATATATTTTGCTTTTATAATGCCACTGTAGACAAATGTGTGGTGTGTTTTTTAGTCCTGGTAATGAACTGGAAAAGCAGTTATGATTTGTGTTTTTAATGTGCATTTGTTTCTTCTGTGAAGTATCTCATGAAGCATCTGTAATAATTATTAAAAAAGGTGTAACTAATATAATTTAGCTGTATGATATGAGTAAAGGTGGAATATTGCTGTTTATGTGGGACCCCAGATTAACATATATTGCATGTAGAAGCATTTCCCTCAAAATTTGCCAATCTCATGTATACTGGTTTTCATATTCTTGTTTATCATTATCTAGCAGTGTGTGGTTTTTCATTTAATAATAAAAGATTCATATTGCTGCAGTTAATATGGGGTACATTTTTTGAGGGTTCTGATATAAACGCTTTCTTTCCACATAAAGAAATCCCCCCCCCCCAAAAAAATGAAAAAAAAAATGAAAAAAAATAAATTGTGACAATGCAAACCTGTTTGCTGTTATTTTATTGTAGCAAAACATGACCAAATTTTGACCAGTTTGACGGTCTTCCATCTCTTAAATCTCGCCATTGTGTTCAGATTTAACCCTCTGATGCTCTTCGGTCATTTTCGACTGAAACATTTTATGTTTTGAAGTTTTTTACTTCATCGGAAAGGTATCAAACTTGGTAAAGGTTTTGACACTTGTTGTGTGAACTAAAAAAATTATAATCATGGACATGATTCGAACAGGTTAAATGGTCCTCACAGTTAAAAATGAGCGCATTGGAAATGAATGTGAGAGGAATATCCTCTAGTGGAAGCGTTTGGTACTGCAGCCGAACAACATCTCACTGAAAGCTCATTTCCTGAGATATCAACCTCAAATTGGGATCACAACCTGTTTAGATTTATGGCATTGACTTTCTCAGAGTTTTAGAGTAAAACGTGTGTTAGAAAACAGTGATTTCATACACAAATTAAAAATAGAATTTATGTGCATTTTTCATACCAATAAACACAAACTTTTTTTTCAAATTCACTTTTTCAAACTTTTTTCACTTCAGCAATAATCTGCCAAGTGTCGTCTTTAAAGAAGAGACCAAACTTCAGTCTGTGATCCAAAACATACAAGATTTACAACAGTTTTAATTGGAAATGTCAGTTTCAGGTCTATGCTCAAAAAGTGAATAAATGAAATACTGCATAAAATTATTTAGTATCATAACTAAATGAAATTACTGCATAAATATTATTTAGTATCATAACAAAAAAAAAATAACAAAAAAAACATTATTGAATTAAAATATAGTACATTCATCTCATTTATAAATAAAAAATGGGTTATATTTGACCCCCATGCAAAGAGAACCAAAAGGTTAAAAATGGTGCAAAAATAAAAAATACAAACAATGATTGGCAATTTTTACATGCACCCTAATCTGTTAAAGTCCCCCTGTGGTGAAAGTCCAGCTTTTAATGTAGTTTATGTGTCTATGTGGTGTTTTTAATATGCTTTAAGACAAACCATGTGTTTTCAGAAAAAAAAGTCCCATGATGAACAATGTATAATAAGGTTTTTGTGCTAACCTTTTGAGAACTTATTTGAACTCTGAACGAATGTTTCATTGATGTTACAGGAAGAATGTTTGTTCAGTGCAGTGTAGCGTCTGTCCCGTTTGGACGGCTGTGGTCACTGTGGTGGAGTGGAAAGAGCTGCGTGAAGATTCTCCTTCAGCGTTTCACCTCACAAACATCAGCTTACGTGTTCGGCACAACGACACACTGATGCCACTAGGCCTCCTTTCCCCTTTCAAAGCTCCTGACGGCTGTGTTCCTGTTCTGCTAACTGGACATCCCCCATGTAAGTCCCTACAGCTCCATTCAAAACATCTTTCCCCGATTCCAGGCCACTAAGGTGCAACTAATCCACCAAATAAAGGCTGTTGGGGAAAGTATGCTGCTCACATTGTTTCCTGTGGCCAATTCAAGGCACATTTCTAAGGCCGCATTCATTGTGAGGGACACGCGAGCTCTCACTACGGCCGTGTCTTAAAAACAACAACAATGCATTCTCTCCTCATGAGTAATGTGCAACATGAGCTCATAGCAGAGATGTGCCAGCGCAGCAGAATCCATGCGCTCCTCCTCCAAGCACCCGTGCAGTCGACTCATCACTCCTGTCACTCACTGCCTCACAAACACACCAAACGTCATCATCTGATTCAAACATTTACATTTATGCATTTCGCTTTTATCCAACGCCACTTGCATTGCATTCATTGCAGTCGAGGTCTATACTTTATAGGTTCATGCATTCCCGGGGAATCAAACCCATGACCTTGGTGTTGCGAGTGCAGCTTCTATTAATTGCCCTGAAGGTTATGGCCTATTCGGCCATTTTCAACTTTTAATTTTTTACTTCATCGGATTGGTGTGAAACTTGGTAAAGGTTTTGACACTTGCTGTGTGAACACACATCCTGATCTGATTCAGCTGTTCTAGTACAACAAACATTTACATTTATGACCATGGACCACAAAACCAGTCATAAGGGTCAATATTTTGCAATTATCTGAAAGCTGTCTATTCCGTGATGTATGGTTTGTGATGTCAATCAAAAGATTGAGAAAATTGCTTTTAAAGTTGTGCATTTATTTTGTGATTTTGCTGCATCCACTCACAATTATTATTATTTTTATATATTTACAGTAGGACATTTTCAAAATATATTTATGGAACATGATCTTAATATCCTAATGATTTTTGGCATAGAAGAAAAAATGATATTTGATCCATACAATGTTATTTACCGGTGCGACTCGTGACTGGTTTTTGATCCAGGGTCACATTTATGTATTTCGCTTTAATCCAAAGTGACTTGCATTGCATTCATTGCATTCAAGGCCTATACTTTATAGATTCGTGCATTCCCTGTGAGTCGAACCCATGATGTTGGTGTTGCGAGTGCAGCTTCGGTTAACTGCCCTGAAGGTTTATACCCCGCAGACACGGCTCGAGT
Organism: Leuciscus waleckii; assembly: GCA_900092035.1. Taxonomy (NCBI): domain Eukaryota; kingdom Metazoa; phylum Chordata; class Actinopteri; order Cypriniformes; family Leuciscidae; genus Leuciscus; species Leuciscus waleckii. The sequence continues at coordinate 17,798,695 of FLSR01004878.1, read as the reverse complement.
TTAGCCCCAACTTTCACTCGCCAACAGTTTTGTGGGAATCGCTGAGAAATGCCAAAATCAGAGGGAAATCAGCGGGAAATCAGCGCTCAATGAAAATCATGCCAAATCTTTACTTCAATAATCATTACTTCAATGAGCTCATTGTTTCTGTCCTAAATTATACTTGTTTTTTAAATGAAGACATTTTTAGCTAACTGTGATTTGTATATGTATATTTCTGAAATACATAAGACAGTAACCTCTGATCACAGATCACTTTAACATGCTTTGGAACGATGTGTATTGTATTGAACTGAACTGAATGTGTCACTGAGGCCCGTGGAGTGTTTAGCTTTGCCAAATATCTGGAAATGCTGCAGATTTGTAATGTTTGCTTATTGTACACCTCAGGTCTCAATTTCCCAGCACACGCTAATATTGATTACCATGTTATTAGAGATCCAAGAACTGAAGATGCTGGAAAACTATTATATTTGTTTCATTTTGCCAATTATTCTTTTCCAGCCCTAAAAGGATCTGGTTGTCAGAGACCGTAAGTCGTAGAGATCCCGAACCTGGTGCGATGGTTCCAAATCCCCCGCATTACTCACACACACACACACACACAGCTGTCAGGCCTAGATTAATTTATGCTGATTATCTGAGGGGCAAAAGGTAGATCACGTATACATTCTTAAGTGGAGATTAGTTGCTTAAGAGTCGCTTCTCAAACTGTCGTGCAAACTGTCGTATCAGAGCAATTAGAACGATACTCACAATTGAATATTGTACAGAGGATACAAGGCTTTTTTTTTTTTTTTTACACCATAATCTCCCCACAATAATTTGTTTTATCCTACAGTGGCATCTTTATTGTCTACACTTATGACATGTTATGGGGCTTCCTGTGTCCTTCAGGTACTTTCTCATCGAAACTCCATGACGAAAGCCGTTGCAAGACATCGCTAAAGTCTAACAAGGCCCCAAACACCCCAAACGCCACCTGAACATTTTTAATTTTTCAAAATCTGAAACACGGTTATTTTGGTTATAACTTGTAACTGTGATGCTAGAATCATCATTTTCTTATTCATTTACATACGAAATGTTCTTTTTCTTCTTTTTCAAACTCGTCCTAGGCCGTTTGTCCAATTTGCACAAAATTTGGTACGCACAATCTGAATAAACTCGACAAAACGTATTTAATCATTTTAATTGTCATCTAATCAATTAGGAGATTTGGGCCAATATTCTTCCTTTTTTTTTTTTTTTTTTTTTTTTGTTTCCAGAAAAAATTATTAAAAAAGAGAGATTCCAGAAATAATTATCATAAAGTAAATTACTATTATATATCATACATTTTTGGCAGTCTATGATCCTTATGAAAAACTTAGCTCAGTATTTCTCCCAGTTTCTAGTAATGATATTATACTACTTATGCAAATATCAAGTCATCGGTCCTTTATAGTTTAACCTTCACTAAAGTCATTTGCACCTAATAAACAAGGACATTTTAAAGAAGAATGCGTCTTTTAAAAGGTATTATTGGGGGTCCAAGCACAGCCTATCACACCGTGTGACAACATGCCCCGTTAACGTCTCTTTTTTTTCTGGTCAATATCAGCATCATTTTTTTTCGTCTTTTTTTTTTTTAGTCAAGACTTTAAAGTTTCTGTCTGTATAAAAACAGACTTGCAAAGACAAACTCACCCTGAGGAATATCCACTGGAGTCAAACAAGCGTGCAGACTCAGAAGAGCCCTGTTTATTTCTGCTTCCGTGTTTCGCATCGATGTTTTCTTCATATTGGCAGAGGAACACATTAAACCGCCGGCCCTGCGAGGCACTCAAGCAGCAATTACTCCTGAAGTGATAAAATTAAAGAAATTAAAACATTAGTTTAATTGGTTTGTGAGGAAGAGCACAAAATACAAACGTAGTAATCATTTAAGCAGCGTTCTCTTCCAGTTAGATCAATCTACTACACATTAATTGAGCTGTTTCCAATTAAAATGCACACACAGTTGTGTCGAGGTGTGTCTCTCAGATTAATTTGTTGTGACTGTTTTTGTGTGTGAAGTGCAAGACGTTTCTCTGATGATTCATCAGTTCTCAGCTTTCTGCAGACGCTCTCAGATCTGGCTAACAACTGAAATATGCACATGAATCATATCAAGAACAACGTGAGGAATAGATGCAACAGGTCTGAGTCTGTCCAGTGAAGAACAAGATTAGATATACAGTACTGTAAAAACAATATTTCATTTGATTTTCAGATTACAGATTTCAGTCTTTCTACTCAAAATGTCAAGTTTAATTCACTGTGTTGCTGTTTCTGTGTGATGATTTGTGAAAACACTGGCAATTTCTGAGTGAAAATTGCATGAAAACCATGCTACGAGTTTTGAATGCAAAACATTACAGCTTTTATCCAGCATTTTCCTAAAATCATGGCCGACATTGACATCAGTGAGTGTACAAGAGGGAAACCAGATGTCTAGAACAAAAGGGTTCAGAGGTTATGGGATGAAGAACAAACACATGTGCAGAACTGAGACTCTGAGGAAACAGCGCCACCATGTGAATCACACACATACCAACGTGAGTATCAGAGTCAGAATGAACATTTTGACTGGAATAAAAGGTTACACTTTATTTTGATGGTCCCTTTTGAACATTCTGTGGACTATAAGTAACTTTGCAACTACATGTCAACTAACTGTCATTAAAGTATTAGTAGATTGTCTGTTTATTATCTGTAAACTCTTTATTGTGATGCTCCTCCAACAGACACTCTACTGACTACAAGTAACTTTACAACTACATGTCAACTTATTCTAACCCTAACCCTACCAGTCTA
>FLSR01004878.1:17752608-17788592 GCA_900092035.1 Leuciscus waleckii | reverse complement strand
ACTCGACAAAAAATGATATCCTGAGAAAAGTGGATTTTGATGGATATAGCGCCATAGACCTCCATTCATTCTGCACTCGCCTGCGAACGCCCCCGCATGGACAGAGACGTGTTACTGCAGCCAGTCCAGAAACCGGAAGTAACCAGAGAGTGCCAATTCTCTTCCTATTAGACATTCTCTGGTAACAGTAAGGTCTGGAGGTTTCTGATGCTGTCAGTGGATAATGCACACAAATGCTGCTGTACTTTTAGAATTTGTGACAAATTGTTTTTGTAAACTTTTTTTTTTTCAGTAGATTTAATAATAGGTTAAGGATTCAGTGTTTAAGGATTCAGTGTTTTATAATAGGTTTACGGCACATAATATTACTATACAGTGGGTAATGCTAATACTCCATACACTGCATTTAACCTTAGCATTAGCATTTTTACACAGAACATCTCGGTTACTGATGTAATCCTTGTTCCCTGAAGGAGAGAACGGAGACACCAAGTCCGAATCGATTCTGCTCATCGATTCCAATAAGGTAAAAAACTAAACAAAAAACATAGATATCGTTCTCAGTTAGTCTTACTGCAAAACATTTAATTGAATATCATGAACAAAAGTCAACAGGCTAAATAACACTTATGCAAGGTACGTTTGCCTGTGGCTTTAAAATACAATAGAAAACAACTAGCCTAACTAATATACATTTCAAGCATTATTTAAGAAAAGTAAACACTCAGAACAAAAAAAGAACAAATAAAAAATTAGCAATCGCAACAAATATATACAAATGAACAAAGATCCAATTTAAATAAACAGTGTTTTCGGGTGTTCAGGAACAGAAACTGTAATCAAATGTAAAATAGCACTGCACTTTATAAATAAAATATACATTAGAAATATAGTTACAAAAGTTATTCAGTCAAGAACGAGTGGATTTTCTCTTTGTCTTTTGTTGTTTGATCCGTGTTATTATGGAGACGGCGGCTGCTGTCACTTTAAGAGTTGCAGTATAGTTACTCACGCCTGCAGCTCTGAAAGCCTGAAGCGTCTCGCGCTTTAAAATCACATTTTCTCTGAGCAGGTTTTCTGCTTCACACAGAAAACAGTGTGTGAGTCGTCTCGCGCTTAAATTGTATAAAGTCATATTGAAATGCACACAAAGGTATCGATAAGAGGAATCAAAATTTACATTTTATAAAAAGTATCCGATTCCTAAACTCAAGTATTCGAGTCCAGAATTGGACTAAATTTTTGATTCCCAACCTTATCGTGGAGAGTACACATAAGAGATTACTCAGGGGGAATCACAGCATATATTCATGCATTTCATCAGGTCCCTTTCCACAGGTGTATTAATCAAGCACCATGCAGTCTGCATTCATAATCTAGGTGCTTGATTTTATACACCTGTGGAAAGGGACCTGATGATACCCATGAATAGGCATCTGTTCCAGTACAGGGCTGACCCGCCGGGCATACAGCTCGAGGACTGGGCCTGGCGTCACACACTTCCACCGCGTCTGCCTGCCGAAGGAGACTGGAGGAACTCGATTCAGGGTTCAACAAGTGGGGAACTCAGTTCCTGGAGGGCCACTGTCCTGCAGAGTTTAGCTTCAGCCCTAATTAAACACACCTGATCCAGCTAATCAAGGTCTTCAGGATTACTAGAGACTTCCAGGCAGGTGTTTTTGGAGCTGGTTGGAGCTAAACTCTGCAGGACAGTGGCCCTCCAGAACTGGAGTTTGACTTGTATCCCCCTGTCAGAGGGGAATGGCGCTGCAAGCGAGACACAGAGCCAGCCTTCCCGCACATTTCCTGCTTGTACCCAACACACAGGAAGAAACCGGCTCCACTCTGAGATTGTAGAATCTCACAGATTATTAGGTGTTTAATTGTTAGGTTTTGCCCAGCCCACGGCCCTGTCAAAGAACAGACATCAGCCCAGGAGGAGGCAACAATCCGAGTGGAGTGAGTCTTAGGACTGGTCCGCCAAGGCGATGGCATCCACTAGTGGGCCATCCTCTGCTGAAACAGCCTTTTCCTTCTGCTGATATCCAAAGCAGACAAAGAGCTGCTCTGAGCTTCTGAAGATAGTCCATGTAAATACGCAGGGTATGAATGGGACACAGCAACACGAGCCCTCCACGAGCCCTCCTTCGGGGCAGCCCTTGCAGGTTCATCACCTGGTCCCTGAAGGGAGTGGTGGGAACTTTGGGTACATATCCGGGCCAGGGACTCAGGATCACGTGAGACTCATCCAGACTCAAAGCAGGATTTGTCGAATTTTAAAAAATGGATTCTTAAAACACCTCTGATTGGCCATTGTGTTGACGCACTCAACATACATGTCTGTGATTGGCTACAATGATCAACAATGACGTCTTTGCTCTAATATAGATACACAAGCGAGCGTTCAAAAGCGGCATCTACCAGCGGATCCGTCTATCAGCGGATATATTAGGGATCCACTGACAGACGCCTGCTTATAAATGCTCCCGTGTTTAAGAATCCGTTCAACAGCGCTCAAAATACTAGAGGAAAACGCTGGTATCGTCACATTTTTAAATTTCGGTACCGAAGCCGGTACTTTTTGACAACTCTATTCTGCACAGATGAGCGTGCAAGCCTTTCAAAGTTTCAAAGCTTCTTTGGTCGTGAGCGCGGAAAGACACGTTCAGCGTACAGTATGTGCACTATCTAGTGGATAGTAGCACTCAAGTCACTCACACATGACAAGTCACTCACTCACGCTGTTGTACGTGCGGGCTGGTGAACCTATCATCTCTTCCTCTTTACTAGTTATAGCACGAAATAAACATGAATAAACATCAGAAGATATATGGTGAAAAATACAGTACAAATATCTGAAATGATCACCATGTCATATAATTGATCAATCAGTGTTTCATACGCAGAAAAACGTAAATAAAACAGCTAATAAACAATATCACTTAACGTCACATTTACCTCAGAAAAGCCATTCAATGACCATAAACTCGATAGTTAACTAGAAAATAACTCTAGAGAGGAGCATTTTGATAAATATTACTGTTATTACCTTATAATCATTATTTTTAATTAACCTGTTCATTATGTTTACCTAACGCAATGATTATTTCATTATTTAATGTAACCTGTTAATGTAAATCTGTCATGAAAACAAGTTAGGCGATTGCTGCCCGTGTTTAAATGTTTATAATTCACCAACAAATTGGAGTAGAAACATAATTCTATTATTAAAAAGTCGATATAAAAACTGCCTTATGTGTAATTTAAATGTTTGTTCAACTCAGTAGCCTATTATTTGAGTGTTGATTATTAATAAATAAATTGCATTAATTAATTGATTATTAAATACACTTTTTTTGGTTTTTAGATCCTGAGTTTTCATTTCAGTACATCACTAGTATAAATGTATTTACACAGGAATGTGTACAGCAGGAAAAAGTGAATATATATGTGTATATATATATATATATATATATATATATATATATATATATATATATATATATATATATATATATATATATATATATATATCTTTATGTAAAATCATCTAAATTAACAGGTTTCATGCAAGTCTGCATATCTGCATCAACCTGACAGATTACACTGGCCATATGGCGGTATGATTTAAGCTCTATATGTTTGATCAATGGTTTGATTTGATACAGAATAAATGACCACTTAAATGTTGCTGTTCATACTTAAGTCGTTTGAGTTACATTTACATCGCCGTTGCCTTTCTGTCCTTTTTGGAGCTTGAAACATTTGGACTGCAAATACCTATATTTGATTTAATGTTCCGTAGAGGAAAATCATACGAGTTTGGAACAACATAGGAAGAGTACCTGACTTTGCTTTTATGTTTAGAAATGTTATTAAAATGTAATTTTGACATCAGATTTGGACTTTTTGGACTTTCCCAGTTGAAGCAGTGCAGGTGTGTTACCAAAATGTCTCTGCGTGTTTCAGACCTTCAATCCAAAGTTCACATTTCTGCCATACAGGTTATTTTTGCTTCTGCTTTAAGGCTGAAGAACACAGAACATTAGTGTTCCCAGCACTTGCTGTTTGAGCCTTAAATCTGTGTGTTTCAGGCTCAGAACTGTGAGTTTATGGGCCAGTAGAGGGCAGGATTGACCCACTGAAGCCTCTGTCACTTACTCTTGCCCTGAACTTCATCAATAAATCACATCCTCAGATAGTTACCGGACACTCGAGCACATTATTAGTGGAAGGGGCACTTAAACCGGAAAGCGTGGAAATTGGGTTCACTTTGGTAGGAAGAGTGGGAATATCATGATGCATATTGTGCAAACTTGTCTGGCGTGTGAAACTATGAGTCTGTGATGAGCATGGGCATTAGGCAATTTTAAGTGTAAATAGCAAGCTTGGAAAATTCCATCGTAAATATAATATATTAAATATACTATGTTTTCTTGCTGCCAAAGCTCATTCTGTATAATACTGTTTGATGGGCATCTCTTAAAATGTGCACTTTACCATAAATTATGCTATGCACTATGCACATACAGTACTATATTGCTTTTTGCACACTGTATTTCCCTCACCGATGACAGATGTAATCACATTCACTTGTTTTTGATCTGCTCTTATACTTGGCTGAAAATGCTCTTTGTGAGTGCAAAGTCTTTTGTAAAAATCCATATCCATAAATAATGAACAACTGGACATTTTTTTTTGGACCAATCTAGCCCTATTTGGAATAATGTGAAAACTTTCACTCCTTTTCCCTTTCTTACAATGGTCCTCTTCTTAAATATTCACCATAGTACAGAATAATTTCCATTTTCACCAAATACATTTTATGGTAATCCACAGTACTTCACTGAGAGCAAGGGTACTGCTATAGTGCCACATACAAAAACAATTATTTTGATGCCATTTATAAGATAAGTGTGATTTTGGGAAGCTTGCTTCTGCCACAGAATAAAAAAAAAAATATATATATACAAATAATAATAACTCGCGATTCTGATTTTTCCTCACAATTTCAAGGTTATATCTTGCAAAACTTATTCTCAGAATTGTGAGAAAGTTGAAATTATTTGAGTGCTGACTTTGTACATTTGACTGAATTGTTTACTTCTTTATTTCTTATTGTATAGCTTCTTATACTTTATACTTACATTTTATGAGGAATATTGATCATTAAAACTGACATTTAACAAAAAAGACGTTTTTTTCATTTCATTATACATGTACATACAGTGAAGATAATCAGAGTACATATGCACATATATTAATGTTTCATATTTTTTAAATGAAAACGAAAGGAGGCAGTGTTGTGTTTACATTTAGTTTTGCTATAAACATTCATGCAGTGAAGATAATCAATGTACCACATTTTTGTGGCTATTAATAAGTTTAAGATGTTTTAAATGAAAACGAAAAGAGGCAGGGTGGCGTTTTATAACATATGCCGTTTTATTGTAAATACATACAGATGCCAAGACACCAGACACGCTGCTTGTTCGATGTCACTCAGAAATGCTGCACAATTTCCTTTTCATGCCGACTGCAACTTGACAGTACTTTATCGTACTTTATCGTACTTTTATTATTTTTGAAGTAGTTTTATTTTCATGTTTTCTGTTTATTTTAGTAAACAATTTTTTTTAAATTTTTTTATATTTATATTATATTTTATATTTATATTATTTTAGTACATTAAGTTAAGCTAAAAAAAAATGTTGCCCTAGCAAAAATATTAAATCTTTTCTTTTTCTTTCTTCGAAGTGAAGTGACATTATCAAGAACGCTGCAGAATTACCAGACTTGCGTCTTCCCCTCCTCGGGAGTTCATTCTCCTGAGTCGAACTTGCCAAGTCCAAACTTTGTGTACTTGGTATTGAGAAACGCCTCATGTCTATCCATCACTAAGAATGTATGTACATGCAACCATAAGAGGATCAGTAAACTTTCTGTGTCCCTTAGGAACATGCCAGGGGTTCTGTCCCTTTAAGTTATCCCCCTCCTGGAAACACGGAGCGTGAGCACCACGTTTAGCATCAGTGTACTTTTTCATTTTGTGTCCAGCTAGTAACCAGTTAGCAAGTGCACAGGAGCAGATGGCAAACTAGACAGCCTTTTGTGCATCTGCCTGCCATAGAAGAGCTGAAAGGGTGAAGTACAAGTTGCAGCATGTGGAGTGGCATCGTACACCTGCATGAAGTCAGTTACCACAGGTCTCCATGGCTGATGTTGCTGGGTGGCCATTTGGACAGTGTGTTTGAGAACAGTTGAATCTCTCTACAGGACCATTAGTTGCTGGGTAGAAGAGAGAGGAACGATGGTGACGAATTTTCCTTCCTTCCAGAAAAGCAGCGAGAGCAGTAGACGAAAACTGAACACTGTTATCAGGTAACAATACTCAAAGGATTTCCATGGCATCTGAAGACTGATGACAGACATGAAGGCCGGAGAGGAACATACAGCTTCATGAACCCAAGTATCCATCCCTGGCCACCAACAGAGACCACAATGGCGTTGCCCGGCTCTCACCTCTCCCTGATGTCCTTTGCACGCCACAGAGACCAGCACATATTGAAGAGCAACAGGTGCTAACAACCATGAGCCTCGGAAGCTGTCCTTAACAGACAGTTCCAGACACACATTATAGTACGGCAACAACTCAACGGCCAGTCCCTTGGGTGAAGGAGGCCAACCATTAGAAATCTGAGTACGAAGTTTGGTAAGAGCAGGGCAAGAAGCACATGCAGCATCAACATCTGCAGCAGACAGAGAATACAAGCAACAAACTCCTCATCAACACCATGAACAGGAGCTGGAGCTGGAGCAACATCTGCGGGAGAACCAGGTAAGGGCAAACGTGACAAATAATCAGCAGGGGCATTTTCAATCGCTTGTACATGTGATTCTTCAGGAAGAAGACCCTCCCCTGGTACAGTATGACCTAAGAACACTGGTTTGACGGACGTGACACCTGTCTTTATTGAGCTTCAAGCCAGCAGCTTTTAGTCGTTGTAAGACTGCTTGAAGTGCTTTGTTGTGCATAGACTTGTCACATCCATGGATGATAATGTTTTCCAGGTAATTGCAGCCCTGACAAGCCAGTCAGGATTATCGTCATCATCTTCTGAAATGCTGCAGCCGCTAAAGCCAAGGATCAAGACAAAAACGGAACGGTCATTCGTTCTAAGATCAACGCACATACTAATTTTACCTGACCTTTTCTACAACAGTTGGTGACACCCATGCAGAGGCGTTGATGCGCTCTATCACCCAGCTGCTTGCAAGAGATGTAATTCCTCTGACACAACAATACGAACAGAGAATGGCAGACGGCGGAGTTTTTGGCGCACAGGTGTGATGGGTTTATCCGGCATTATACGGTCTACGTTTTTAGCACTGAAAGACTGGCACAGGAGAAGCAGGCATTAGGAGGCAGGACTTCATTGTTTCTCCTGCAGTGCAGACATTAGGTCCCTCCCCATGAGTGGTGTCCCTCTGTTCACAATGACGAACGTAGCAGGAACTGAGTGGTCGTGTAGGGAAACGTTCGCTGACAGACATCCAACCATTTTGGGCTTTCGAATACGTCACAAATATGGCTGTGGGTTGCGACAGCACAGCATTACTGAAATGACATGCATAAGTGTCCCATGTCCCACTGTTAACCACCAAATTAAGTGCAGCTGAAAGTCCGTATGTACGTGGTGCAGGCAGAACGATGTCTGACGAAGGCAGAGCCGGAGGGACGAGATAGCCCTGTGAAGCCATAAGGACGATGGTCCCAGGTGGAGCCGACTAGTGGACGAGCCGAGGTGGAGTGAAGGCTCGTCGGCTGGAAGCGGGGCCAGGGAATCTCAATAGTGGGCTCAGTCTTTATCTCTGGCTCTTGCATCGCAGCGGAGTCGGGCTCTCTGTCTGCGGTGGGCTCTGGCGTTTGCTCCCTACAGTGTGTGAAAGGCTCTGGGTCCAGAGTGGGGCTGGTTATATCCCCCTTGGAATGGAAGATGGTAAACGCCAATCTGTTGTTCACCAGCACCCACTCCACAAATGCGGCGAAATCCTCTCAAGGACCGTTCATGGGGTTCCTTGTGGAAAAATACGCAAGCGAGCGTCTGGAAGTGAGCGGTCTCTTTGCTCCAGGCAGAGTAAACGGACTGCAAGTCAATTGTTTTTCGTCGATTTAATCTTGTCCGGGCCCAGTATTCTATTACTAATAATGTAATGTAACTAATAATGACATAGAAAACAAGAACAAAATGAAAAATGAAACCAAATCAGAACAAAGGAGAACGAGACCCTTACAGTGCGGAGCCAATAAAGCAGTACAGCTCTCCGTCTTTTGTCTGACCAGGCATCCCCTGTAGCATCGATAACTTGTAGGTAATTTTCAAAGATCCGCTGCCATGTGCTGATCTGGGTGTCTTGAAAGATCTGTACACTCTACTAATGGGGGGCAGGAAGTTGCTCTCATCTGAACTATAGCTAAGTCGCTTCATATCCCACTAAACCACCTAGTCCAAATGACTGAAGGGTTACCCCAGCGTGGTTTGGTGGGTCATTTGAGTCAATGCACCCATTTGAGTCCAGAGCCCATCTGTGTGTGACCCGCTGCCCTCCCGCTGCATTTCCCAAAAGCATCGCTAGCCAACTATGGTCGGACTATATTCTGCTGAATTTGTGTTGGTAATGAAGAAACTTGCGACCATAGCTGGCTTCGGGAAACACACCTCTGGTTAGTTAAGTTTAGCGTCTTTGAGTAATTTGTCATTTGTAAACCCGATGAATACATTTTATTTTTCCCCAAATTCTATTTTAATTGTTAAATAAAAATGTTCTATAAAAAGAAGCCTCATTAATTGGAATCGTGAAACTAATCCTTTTTTGTTAATTCAACAACAAATTATTAAAAATGTAACAAAAATGTGATTTTTTTTAGGGCCCAATGAAATCCAATCAAAAATTGTTTCCCAAATTTTGTGTTTTCCATTTCAATTTTTAATAACTCCATATATTAATGGTTTAATAACATTTTAATAATCAAAAAGCATGTCTAATCAATTGAATCCATAAAACTTTGATAATTAAATAATTTGTTTAATTTTTACAATAAAAAGGACCCTGTGAACCCTGCACACCACATTGAAACGCAGACTTTGGTGATTTGTTTGTCATGACAGTAACATATTTCACAATATAAATGTGAACAATATCAAGGTTTGTTCAAGGCTTGTAGAGCCGCCACTTCGTTTCACCGCATCAAATCAGGCGGTTCTCTACAAATGGGCCGCATTTAATGCTCAAAATGGAGCTTTTGTGAGACCAAGAACAAAACATGAGTGACAAAGTGTCTCTTCTCTGCTTATTAAAGAGCGAGGGTGAATGATAACCTGTCCGTTATTAGAATAATCAAGACGAATCCTGACCAGCTCTGCTGATTCCACCTGCCGCCCCCGATTTTTCCTCCCGTATCACCCCCAGCACACCCCCTCGCCATTCAAAAGCTGTAATTGAATGAGTCTTTGTCATTATTGTGATTAATCATATTAATTTGTGCTAATTAAGAGATGGTTTGAAGTGATGACAATTAGATTAATGAAATTAGTTTTAACTTTCAGCACCCCACCTCTCCTCCTAACTTATAACAAAGAAGGGGAAATCATAGCACAACTGTTATGAAACAGTTGGCAATCTGGATTTTGGGACTAATTGAATGTCCGATTTTATTAATGATGAAATTTATAAAAGTCCTTGGGGGGAATATTACCGCAGATTCAGCGTTTGGGGGAGGGAAATTAATTAAAATTCCCAGAGATACTCTTCGCATTAAAGGCCCAGACCCACCGCAACCCTGGTCCTCAGTGCCTGCCGTGATGTTCTCAAGGCATAAAGCAGACATTTGACTTTAGTAGGACGTCTGATTGTGACTGGTTGAAATCAGCATCAGGGATTCTGATACTGATCGGATAGAGCCAAACCCCCCCCCAAAGAATCAATTAAAAATGAACGAATCAAAACTACATAGATGAAAGACAGCTTTTCGGTCATGTCTGCCCTGGTGAATTATTATTTTTTGCTAAGTATACTTGCAGCCAGACTAATTTAGTATACTTCAAGTGTGTCAATGATTAGTTATCTTAAAGTGTGCATTTTGAAAAACTAATTTTGTACTAAGTGTATTTTAGTTGTGATTAAATTGTAGTAAAGCATAACTTTAATTGTATTTAGTGTACCTCTGTGTACTTAATTGGAATAACTTTAAGTATACTTAGTATATGTAAGTATAAGTATATGCCTGTGTAGAGACTAATTATATGCTTGATTAGTGATATTAAAGTGTACTTTATTTGTGTTACAAGTACATTATAAATGTCTACGAAACATACAAGAATTATACCATAAGTGTATTTGTATATATATATATGAAGAGTTCAGATGCAAAAGCCTCTAAGTGCCATCAGAAAGTTTCTTCTAGAATTATTATTTTTATCAAGCTTGTATATTTAAGTTCAGTAATTTCACTAATATATTTACAGAAAGCTGGTTCTAAACAAAACCATCCAAAACAAAAAACTATGTAGCCTAATAAATGTGCATTTCTCCGGTGCGTTCACTAGCCTACTGCGAAGATCGCGAGTCAATAGCCTATCGTCAACTTCATCTTTGCCAGAAGTTCAATTTAAATTGCGTGTGTGAATGATGATGTTTTAGCAAACTGTATTGCTATACTGAGATGAGTAAAAATCGACTGAAATTTGTTTAAATAAAATGTAGGCTATTTGTATAAGCAACGTATTAAACTGCAAATTAACAATATGCCCTAATATTTTATGAAAACAACGTTACAGTCAGGCGAAATATGAAAGACAACATTTTGTTGACTAGATTTGGGTACAGTTTTTACTGTAGAATATACTGCCACGTCAAATAAGCTTTTGTTTAGCAATTTCTATATCTATTTTTGTCAAAAATAAAGTCATCAACTAAGATGTTAGCTGTTCCAATGTTGACTATATTCAAACTAATGAATACATAGATAAAATGTAGGCCTATAATCTTTTTTTTTTTTTTTTACAAAGGAAGAGGACTTTTTTTCAGAAATATTTCTTAAATTTTAATTTTTGTTGTAATTGTAACCTTTTTAATAAAATAGCAAAACATATTTACAAGATAGATGTAAGCAAAATCTTAAATGGTCAATATAAGTCTTCTTCTAAATATATCTTTTGTCCTTGCATTCATTCTTGTGGCTCAGTCAGTGTCACACCTGAATGAATGGCTCATTATGCAAGTCATTACGCATAATGGGTGGGACATTGTATTCTCAGGTGTAAACCACTCCTCCTTCACGCCCCCCTCGCATATTGGCTTTCCAAGCAAAACCTGTCTTACACAATTTAAATCAATGTATTGTTTTATGTGAACGATAAAGCAATACTATTTTCACATAATTTTGAAGCCAGAACTCGAAGCGACAACATCCATTAGTCAAAAGTCTTGTGGACACATATTTAGTATGAGTTTTGTGGTCTTATTTCAGCAACTTTCATTTTTAGTTTTTTCAATAACCACGCATAAACATTATTCTCTTAAAAATACAAACATCTACATACATGTTGCTCACATATTATGGTAGCCCTGTTTGTGCTATATAGAGTGAATTTACACCTTTGCCATTAACATGTTTATAAATAACTGAAAAAAGCACAAATGTCAGGGCATGTCAAAACATCCCAAGGGCCCCAAAAACACATCAGACCCCAGAGGGTTAAGCTTCCCGCGACACCAGAAGACGCAACACCCACAGGACACCGTCCGCGCTTCCTGCCTCTCAGCGTCACTCGAACAGAGAACCAACTTGCTGAGGACCTGTCCGTGCTCATTGCCCACATTGGTGACCCAGGCTGCGGTCCCAGCTGCAGCTCCCGCCAGTTTTTTGGCCACCTATTGTGAAAAACAGAAAATTCAGTTTAGAACGGGTGGCTTATTAGAGCCAATATGAAACAATATGAGAATACCAAGGTAAGTTAAATAAATAAATCAAGTAAGATAAGGTAATGTATATTTTATACATACCATAATCGGGAGTGGGTGTTTGTTCTTTGCAGACCACCCACTGGTGTTCTTTTCGGGTGGCCTGCAGCTCCTCCAAAAGTTTTAATCTCCTTTTTAAGGATGTTTGTTCTGTTTCTCTCTTTAATTAGTTCTCTCCCTAAAACGTTGCACTGGTGGCACCTGGGGCTGAGCAAACCCTCACCCTGTGCACCCTCCTGGCTATCACTATCCGAGTGAAGGTCCAGGTTAGAGTGCACAGGTATGTCTGGCTGCTCAGACGCAATTTTGATAGTTCTTTAAGAACTTCAGTTCTTTTGGCTCTCTTTATGGTCTCAGCCCGTTCCTTTGACAAAAAAAAAGAAAAGCCATTGTTATTCACTGTGCATTTATTAGTCGTTCTCTATTAGTCAACGTGTATTAATCTCCAAAGATTTGGAAGCACCCTAGGCAGAGTGGAGACAAAATCAACATCAATCCTTTTAATTTCGTAAGACTGATAAAACGCAAACAAAAACATATTTCTTAAATAAAATGATTAGCGCTTTGAATCAATAAAAAAACATATTAATTGCTAAAATAATTAGACAACCCGTATTGCAATTCATTACATTTTAATTCATTATGCGTAACATTCTTCCGGGTTCTACAAAACAAGTATAACTACTTCCGGCCGTTAGCTACTGAGGTAAACACAGCGTAGTAATGGCAACCTTTTATAGCCGTTGTGTACAAGAGCTACCCAAACTATCAATTTCAGATGTACACCGTATTGCTAAACGGACGTTCAGAGTCCCAAGTACTCTGTTAGACAAAGGATTTAAGTTTTACACCTCCTCATTTATTTATAATTATGAAGATATGTAAGTTAGTATATGTAGCTTTTGCTAATGGCACCCGATACAGCATTAGCTAACTATTCAGTAGTTAGTTTAGACTTGTATGCTATCAGTAGTTTAGCCTTTTATTTTTGCTCGCAGACAACACCGGAATCGCCCCGGCAAGTCTTGCCAATTGGAGGGCAAGTCTGGTGCCAAAAATGACCAGTTACCTCAGAGATCACCTACCGCTGCAGATGTGTACGGAAGTGAAAAGCGGAATTATATTCACAATGAATGTAGAAACAACATAAAACACAGTATATTTTAAATATTTGTAATAAATGCCATATTTTTTATTCATTCTATGAATATCACCGATACTAATACTGATGCTTCTATAAAGCAGTTTTTTTGTTTAGTTTTTTTTAATTTCTGGGAATAAAATTCAAGTAATTATAGCAATTCAGTTGATTCAATGACAATTTTAACCCTCTGAGGTCTGAGCTGTTTTCTGGGCCCTGGAGGTGGTCTGACATGCTCTGACATTTGTGTTTTTTTCTGTTACTAGTGACATTTTCATGGCTAAAGTCTAATTACACTGTATTCAGCACAAACTCTGCTACAATAATATATCAGCAGCATGTATCTAAAAGTTTGTAGTTTTGAGATAATGAAATTTATGCGTGGTTTGTGAAAATACAAAAAAAAAATTCTCACTGAAATAAGGCCACGAAACCCATACTGATTATTTCTTCACAAGACTTTTGAAAATTGTATCACGTAGCCTAGAATATTTGCTCCAAAACTATGTGAAAAACTCCCTGACTGCTCATTCAGATAAGACAATATATTGATTTAAAATTTCTAAGACGTATTTTGTGTGAGAAAGCCATATGCGAAGAGGCGTGATCATCTCATGAATATGTAAGCCTTCAACACCTGAGAAAGACAAAGACACTCCCCTAACCGCCCTATTAGGAGCTATCAGGCCCTGTCATTCAGAGCAACCTTGCACAAAGAATGAGGAGATTTAAAAAAGAATGGCTTTTAGATTGTTTGGATTTATTTACAACACAACACAATCCAAAAATACAAATGACAAAAGAGCACATTAAAAACAATGATCCAAAGACAGAGACCTCTGTGCCATTCCTAAAAACTGGCCGTCAACGCTGCCTAAAGTACAATGCGGGCTGGTAGGAAATACATTTTGCTCGTCTGTGTCTGGCTCTTTCTACTGCCTGTTCACCTGCTAGTGACGGGCTTGCTCCAGTATTCGGCCATTGATCTTCTCCGGCTGCGCTGTCAGCTGCCTGGACCTGCGCCTGAGGCTCTCCACCTTCATCCGGACATCGCCTTTCAGCCTCGCCCGAGATATATCCACCGAGGGTCCCGCCGGAATTTCCACTACAACAGCTTAACTGCAATAAAATCCTTCTGGTCCAGCTCTTCTCGCCCTCCACGATCTATCAACCGGGCTGTCGACCACAGCGTGTTAGCCCGCCTAGCTCGGTCGGCTAGCACCACCACCAGCTGTGACAACACCACAGTCAACTTCGCTCTGCTCAACATCCGCTCACTGACAGACAAGGGACATCTTATCCAGGACCTCATTCAGATCGTAAGCTTGACTTTCTTTGTTTAACCGAGACATGGCAACAGCCCAACAACTTTTCTCAGCTTAATGAATCCACTCCTAGTGGGTTTGTTTACATCTGTCAACCACGCAGCTCCGGCCGGGGAGGAGGTCTCGCGATAATCTATCACGAGAAGTGGAAAGTCTCGCCGGTTTCTGTGCCTGTCTCTAGCACATTCGAATCTGTTGTCTGCGAGCTTTCTGGTCCTACTCCAACCATTATTGCTACTGTCTACCGCCCCCCAAAACTGAATAGTGAATTTTTAAATGATTTTGCTGTCTTTCTTACTCATCTATCCTCTCTTTCATCAAACATAATTCTGCTGGGTGATTTTAATATCCACATGGACAATATAATCTGCTTCTCACTAAAGACTTTTCCTCCTGTCTAGAGAGTTTTGGATTCCAGCAACATATCGCTTTCCCCACACACTCAAAAGGACATACTCTGGACTTAATTTGCTGCTCTGGTATAACCCCTTCTGATTTTACACCTGCTGAACTCCCCATAACTGACCATTATCTCATCTCATTTTCAATGAAACTCACTCTCTCCATCTCTAAAAAAACACGTTTTATTTCATTTCGGAATATAAAGAATATTAATCCTGCCACTCTCACTTCAAGTTTCCACTCCTTCTGCCCCCCCGACACTCATACTCTATCTTCTCCCGATGATCTGGTTTCTCATTACAACACCGGACTCCATAATATTCTTAATTCCCTTGCTCCGTTAAAAACCAGATCCGTTTCATTTTCCGTCTCTGCCCCCTGGTTCACCACCGATCTTCGTCTCATGAAAGCCAAAGGTCGGCAACTTGAACGTCTCTACAAGAAAACTGGTCTCACTATTCACAAAGAAATGTACAATAATCACATCTTACAATACAAGGACTCCATCGTTCGCACTAAAAGTCACTACTACTCCAGCATAATCACTGCTAATAAAGGAAACTCGAAGTCACTGTTTTCCATACTTAACAATATCACTCAACCTCAGACTTTCTCCCCCCTCATCTGTATACAACCCAATTTTGCAACTCCATTATGTCATTTTTCACTGAAAAAATAAAAAATATTCACCAGAACCTTGGACATATCCCTCACCACAGCATCTCAGCTGATTTTCACCCATCCACACATTCATTCTCTTCCTTCCACCTCCCAGCTATCTCTGAAATCACTGAATTGATCAGGAAATCTAAGGCTTCCACTTGCCAACTTGACCCCTTCCCCACACAACTTGTTAAAACTTGTCTCCCATCCCTGGTTCCCCTCATTTCTGCTATCATCCACTCCTCTCTCACCACTGGAACTGTTCCAACATCATTCAAAACTGCTTCCATTACTCCAATTTTAAAAAAGTGGGTGCCAACCCCTCTGACTACAATAACTTCCGTCCAATTTCAAATTTACCATTCATTTCCAAAATCCTAGAAAAAACAGTTGCCTCTCAAATCCATTCTCATTTATCCCAAAATAACCTGTATGAACAGTTCCAGTCTGGTTTCCGTCCACTTCACAGCACTGAAACAGCACTTATCAAAATCACCAATGACCTCCTTATGGCAGCTGATTCTGGACTCCTTACCATTCTCATTCTCCTCGACTTAAGTTCAGCTTTTGATACCATCTGTCACACCACCCTCCTCAACAGGTTATCTGCCATTGGTATCACTCACACTCCATTAGACTGGTTCACTTCCTATCTCTCTGGCCGTACTCAGTTCATTCAATTTAAATCTTTTAAATCCAGTCCCTTCAATGTTACTTCAGGTGTTCCCCAGGGCTCTGTCCTGGGGCCCTTGCTTTTTATCATCTACCTCCTTCCCCTGGGTAGTATTTTCCGTAAATTTAACATTCAATTCCACTGTTATGCTGATGACACCCAGCTCTACCTTTCGACCAAACCCTCATCCACTCTCCCACCCACCTCACTTACTGACTGCATCTCAGAAATAAAAATTTGGTTTACACAGAACTTCCTCAAATTAAATAGTAATAAAACTGAGGTTCTCCTCATTGGCACTAAATCTACTTTATCCAAAACCAACAGTCTTTCTCTCACTATTGATAGTTCCTCCGTTTCACCCTCCCCCCAGGTGAAGAGTCTGGGTGTCATCCTTGACAGCACATTATCTTTTCAATCTCACATCAATAACATTACCCGGTCTGCCTACTTCCATCTAAGAAACATTAATCGTCTCCGCCCCTCCCTTACCCCCCACACAGCCTCCATCCTTGTCCACAGTCTCGTCACTTCACGTCTAGACTACTGCAACTCTCTTCTTTTCGGTCTCCCTCACAAATCCCTTCACAAACTTCAACTGGTCCAGAATTCAGCTGCCCGCATAATAACACGAACACCATCTATTCACCACATCACCCCTGTTCTCCAACAGCTTCACTGGCTCCCGGTTCAGTTTCGTATCCATTTCAAAGTCCTTTTATTAACATTCAAAGCCATTCACAACCTGTCCCCCCCATATCTGTCCGATCTCCTCCAGGTTTCAACCACTTCCCGCTCACTCAGGTCATCCTCCTCCATACACCTCTCTGTCCCCCGTGCCCGTCTCACCACTATGGGGAGCAGAGCTTTTAGCCGATCTGCTCCCCGACTCTGGAACGCACTACCACCACAACTCAGAAACATTGATTCGTTCTCTCACTTTAAACTTCAACTTAAAACACATCTGTTTAAAACTGCTTATCATATCTAATGTACTGTGACATGCTCTGCCTCTCTTAATTGTTCTTAATATTGTTTTATTCTCTATTCTTCTGTTTTTCTTATTCTGCACTGTTCTAAATGTATTATGTATTTTTGTACGGTGTCCTTGAGTGCCGAGAAAGGCGCCTTTAAATAAAATGTATTATTATTATTATTACTAGATGATTCGTCCGCACCGAGAGACCACACACCTGTCGATTGTAGTGACATTTTCACAGTGATACGACATCTCACAGAGACTTGCGAGATCAAACAGGACTTGAGAAGAAAATGGAGACAAATGGAGGACAATCAACGTCGTCAGCTGGTTCCCTGGCATGAGTTTTGTTTGACTGGAATAAAAACAAAGGAGAAAAACGTTCAGGGTACCACTTTCATGGCTGCCAAGTTTCAGCTATAGAAGCACGCAACATCCTCGCTCTCATTGGCTATCACGGGTATCACATCAGAGGCAGCCTGATCAAGAGTCGTAAATGTCCATTATGTTTGATATTTACGATTTGGGATTGTGTGGGCTCTAAGGTGATCGGGAGCAGTAAAATAATCATAATGACACCACACAATTGAGGATTTTTTGGACAAAAAGTCACATTGCGAGAAGCCTCAAGTCGGGCCACACCTCCCAGATCGTTGGGAGTTGTAAATCGGGCTTAAAATCTTCAAGTGTATGGTCAGCCTTACAATGACCAGGACAAAGGCATACAGGAATAGGGGAATGCAGAATCAGAACACAATGAAACTTAACAGAACATATGTTGCAACCACCCAGAGTATGTGATTTTTTCATATATAAATTAACTAAATTAATTTGACTAAAATGAAATCTGAAAATGTTCTACATATCAATCAATCACATTTATTCATAGCACATTTAAAAACATGGCCAAAGTGCTTTACATACACATTTATACAAGCAAGGATTATGAAGTATAAGACAAATACAAAATTACACAAAATAAAGTTGCAGTTGAATGCAAGTGAGAAAAGATTTTTTAAATGAGATATAAACGCAAGAGTGGCACAGGATCTAATATGGAGAGGTATACATTATGTATACATTATGTTTCTGACAAATATCAGCCAAAGGAAGCATGTAGATGGAAAACAAGACAGGACCCAATATGGATCCTTGAGGAACCCCGCATTTCATCTGAAGTGCCTGACAGAACCCTTTAGTTCTGTGGTGAAGTCGCCCTGTGGTGAAAATTAAGCTTTTAATGTTGTTTATATGACTATGTGGTGTTTTTAATATGCTTTAAGACAAACCATGTGTAAATTCATAAGTCGACAGCATTGCTGAGTATTTTCTCCTTAAAACTGCAGTGAACCAAAGACAGTCTCAAAAACACGCTTTGAAATCGCTGGTGTTTCTGACGTCACAAACTACCTTGTAACCAATCAGATAAACGATAATCTATCCGATTTTTGTAGTCGATTTTTACTCATCTCAGTATAACAATAGAGTTTGGTGAAAGCTGTTAATTCATTCACACACAGAAACGCGATTCATTTTTAAACAGTATTTTTGCGTGTACAGACACTTGCGATTAGAACAAAGCAAATATAGAACTGACCTATTCCTCATCGGGATCCGTTGGTCCTCGAAATGAAACTTCCAGCACTTCTGGTATATTTTCCAGGATTATTATTAAGATAGTATTATTCCTCACAGCGTCGTAAAGTACACGAGTCTGAAAGTGAACTCGCGGTGTGTGTTATCCAGCTGATGTGGGCGTTTCACAGGTTTGTATGGGATTGCCTCAGATCATTTGCGTTTGAATAGCGCACGCTCTCCGTGGGCGGAGTCACATTAAAACTTAATGAGATAAGAACGACTGACATCTCTCTCTTTTCATACATATTACATAAACTGAGAATATTTGTTTTCTTATATAAATTACTTAATTTAAAAGAAGATAATTCAAGCTTCATGCCTGTGTGTCTTTATGCCTGTTTGACTGAGTATTCGCTGAGTTATAGTTTCGGCCGCGTTTCAGAATGGACTTCACTGACAGAGAGAAAGCAGAACTCGCATCATGTTTATTTTTCTTTATTTGTCAAAAAGCACAACACTTTGTTTTTATTGTGAGTATACGCAAAAATAATACACACTTAACAGGATCGATTGATGTATGAAACTTGTGTGTAAGATCAAAGTCAAGTATTTTGAGTCTCTTTTGCACTGATAAGAAAAAAAGTGAGCCTATCGCGCTGGCGTGATTGTCGACCCCAGGGGGTTAATAACAACAGACGGAGCTTGATGAACACTAGCAGTATGGGCACCATTTTCTCTAGTACATTAGACATTGTTGCACCAATTAGATTATAAAAGGTTAGAGAGAAAAGTAAAGCACCATGGTACAACAATGATACACATGTTATCAAGAGAGAAACTCGTAATCTAGAGCGTAAATGGAAACAAACTAATTTAGAGGTCTCAAGAATCACGTGGAAAGACAGTATGTCACGTTATAAAAAGGCCCTAAAAGCAGCCAGTAGTGATGTGACATTTGAAGCGAGGCGTCGGAGCTTGTGTCGAGAAAAAATGGGCGTGCCAGATGAAGCCGCGATTCGAGGCTTGTGTTGTTAACGTGAAAATCACGTGACTAATGACAAACGAGGCCTCGGTTTGTGTGGCTACGTCATCGGCAGGGTCACATGGATGTTCTGGAGAACAACACATTCAGCATCACACCCAGTGGAGGAAACATACATGTCAATGTGCTCTCTAACCCTAAACATCAACACGAGTTTTATTAACAACACTTCAAAAGAACTTCCTAACAATCTCCATTACTTTTAATTCATTTTAATAATATATAAAATAAATGTATCTTTATTTAAGAATGTTTAGATATTTGTGCTGGAAATTCAAATAATTGTTTGCACTAGTGGTGGACACATTTGTGAGTTTGTGTTAAAAAGCAGAACAAATATTGGTCAATGGAGTCAGAATAATACACTTGATTCAAAGGGAAAACAAGAGTATTTTTCTGACTCCATTGGCAGATATTAGTTCTCGTTTTAAACCCAAAATCACTTCATTTTGTTGAGTTTCTCGGAAATCAAGACTTAATATCTTCAGTCATTTTGCTTCTTCTCCAGTAAATATTTAAGAATGTTTAGATATTTGTGCTGGAAAACGAGACAGAAACACTGAGGAAGAACATCATTTAATGCTCTGCATTTATGAACTGAACACGGTTGTGTTTTAGAGCTGCTTCACTGAATGGAACTCAGTTAGCATCACTGATTGTGTTTTTAGTTTCCCTCATCGAGTGTGTTGTGTTCTCTCGGACACCTTGAGCTCTTTAGCGCCCCCAGTGGCCGCCCCCTGCGAGATCTGCTGCAGCTGCTGGATCCTCTCACTGAAGTCCGACACCCACTGGATCACCGTCATGGCCGCTGGGACGGTGTAGCGACACCAGCTGCGCGGGAGAATGCCTGAGGAAACAGGACAGGGTTAGTGACGAGAGCAAGGGGTCAGAGTAAGGGGTCAGGGGTCAGCTACCTTTGACCAGGTCGTTGATGAGCGTGCGCAGGTCGTTGGTCTGCTTCTTCTTGCCCTCACACACATGAACCACATCCGTCAGATCCTGACGCACGTCCTGCAGCATCCGAGACCCCATCTTCACCTCACGCTCGAAAGCGGAACAGCGGGTCCTGTGGAGGAACACATCATGAGGAGGCTGTGTGTGTGTGTGTGTGTGTGTGTGTGTGTGTGTGTGTGTGTGTGTGTGTGTGTGTGAGAGAGACCCCCATCTTCACCTCAAGCTCAAAAATAAATAGATCAGAATCAAATAAATCAGAAATAAAACATAAATATCTATATTCTATACATCGGTTGTCGGCACATAAACATGTAAATAATTGGTATCAGTTATAAAAAAAAAACAGTCAATGACTAATTTAAACCATTGAAAACAAGTGTTTCTGTAAGTTTTGGAGGGCTTGACTGTGCCTGACTGTGATCAGGGTGAGCTGCAGAAACCCCTGAGGCCCGAGGCCCTTCCCAGCATACCTTGATGTTCTCCACGGTGCGCTTGAGCGGACTGACGGCCTCTGGGATCAGCAGGAGCCAGTTGCGAGCGGTGGACAGGAGCGTTCTCATCCAGGCCGGCTGAGCGTCGGTCGTGGACGTCGAGCGCTTCTTCTCTGTCTCGTACGCCAGATCGTCCTCATCCTCCAGCATCTGCATCTTCAACAGCTTCCCCATCATGTCAATGCCTGAGCGCGAGGGACACGCCCACAGGAAGTGAGGTGCACGAGGGACACGCCCACAGGAAGTGAAGGAGGGAGATCAAATTAACCGCTGGACAAACTTGCATGTTCAAGCATTGTGTTGATAAAGAGGTTAAAGTGCTGAAAACCAGAAAAGAGGCAACTGGAGGTTTGCCACGTCTGCGCTAGGGCTGACGGATAGAAACTCCAATAAAAAAATAATAAAAGCTTCACATTCAAATGCAAAAATTGTGTGTGTGTGTGTGTGTGTGTGTGTGTGTGTGTGTGTGAGAGAGAAAGCGTTCAGCACTCGCTCAGATCAAGCTAAGCGTCTGGTGTTTTTGATGAACAATATGTAGATGTAGAGTAGAAGTGAGTGTTTCTGAATGTCAGTTTGCTGTAGTGTTCATGTAGTTCATTACGCTGTGTGTTGAAGTGTGTTTTCTCAGGTTCCTGATGCACAAACAGTTTTAGAATGCAATTAAAATTTTGATAATACTTTTCAAAACAGAAATTCCAAATTATCTATAACTGTGTCTCTACAGAAGACATTCAAGTCATTACTCAGATCAGTGTTGGTTCAGCTCTATAACTGTGTCTCTACAGAAGACATCGAGTCATGTTGGTTCAGTTCTATAACTGTGTCTCTACAGAAGACATTCAAGTCATTACTCAGATCAGTGTTGGTTCAGCTCTATAACTGTGTCTCTACAGAAGACACTCAAGTCATTTAGCTTAATTTAGTTCAATTTGATTCAAGTTTATCCCCAGAATTAGATCTGATTCAGCTGTTCATCACAGGGGTTAGGGTTAGGCTGGTCTTGTGAAGGAGCGGCACAAATAAATCCAAGAGAATAAATGTTATCTGAGGAGATTATTCTGTGTTCGGCCCGATCCCAGAGTTCCCAGAGTTCCTGGCTGTGGCAGAACCAGCCGAGAGTGAGGAGTGCAGGAGAGGGTTTATATCGGCCTCCTCTATGCTGATGGGACAGATCGTTGATTGGATTATTTAAACGTGCTCCTCACAAACTTTGTTTAATAAAACATTTACCGATGTTTGGTGAACTTTCTCAGGCAAAATCCTTTTCATGTGAAATGCACGCATATTTTTTTTACCACTTCAGATGTTTGTGTAAATTTGCCACTTTGACCAGGAAAAAGCCGCTTGGTTTGACAGTGTTGCATGAGCTGAGCTTATTATATGTTGACAATAGAGCGCTTCTGCACACTGAGTGTTTCTATGTACTGAACTACTGTCCTCCGTAGAGCTGAACTCATTCACAACTGATGAACTTTACACTGTTATTGAGCTGGACTGAATCAACACTGATCTCATATCTGATGGAGGTTCATCACTGATCGTGTTCCTCACTGAAGCTGCTGTATATAGCGCTGTAGAGATAAACATGTGATGCAGAAACATTAGGGTTGGCTGACCGGATGCCGTCGGGCATCTTGATGTCCTTGTGCCCGTCCACTTTGAGCGCCAGCTTGAACTCGCTGTCGAAGCTGCTGGTGGTGAAGAGCCGATCCAGGAACGTGTTCAGGAGCCGCTGGTCGAACTCGTTATCGATGCGCCCGCCGTAGATCGACTGAGCCATCAGAGTCTTCAGAGCCGCCCAGGGGATCTTATTAATAATAATAATAATAATAATAATAATAATAACGTTTACTAATTTAGCAGATGCTTTTATCCAAAGCAACTTACGGATGAGAAAAACATATTAAAGAGGAAATAAACACAAGAAGTGCCAGTAACAGTTTCAGACATTAAATCAGCTGTTAAACACCTATATGTGGGTTTACTGAGTATGTTCTGGAAAATTCACATTTACTGCCAGTGAGTTTGAGGTTTAGTCAGGTTTAGGAGTAAGATATAACAGATCCCGCAGAGAGATCAGATCAGATGTGTTTCTGCTGACTCACCTTACACATGCGCGCCACAGGAATATTGCTGAAGGTGCGCAGCATGTTGGCCTTCATACCCGGAGGAGGCTCGAACACGAAGATGCGCCCGGCACGCAGCAGGTTCACCGGCACCTGAGGGAGAACATCAATCATCAGATGAGGCATTCATGACATGTGACACAGACTGAGCACAGGAAGTGATGCGGGACCTTCGGGTTGATCTCCATGGTGAGGAAGAGCCGGAAACTGGAGTGCGGTTGCATGGAGTGGAGTTTCTTCTCCAGCTGCATCAGCCAACCAGGAGCCAGATGCACATTCTCCAGCATCACCCACCTGAAACACAAACACACACGTGAGAGCAGCTCGTGAGCGCCGGAGGAGTGTGTGCTGGTCGGACGCTCTCTCACCTGCCCGACTTCACCGCTGTGTTGATGTCTCGGTCCGCCTTATTGAACCCTTCAGCAGAACCTGGAGACGCACACACAAGAGTTCAGCTTACGTTTGCTAACTTTCCATATCATGCAATTCTGAGAAAGTCAGAATTTTGAGTTTATTTCTCACAATTGTCACTTTATAACAAGCAATTGTGACTTTATATCATACCATTCTGAGATAAAAAGCCACAATTACCTTTTACATTGTGTATTCCCTGGCAGAAACAAGCTTCCACCGTTGAATCCAGTGTGTTATATCTACATGTGTATGTGTGTGTTATATCTACGTGTGTGTGTTATATCTACATGTGTATGTGTGTGTTATATCTACATGTGTGTGTTTGTGAGGTCTCACCGATGGAGATGGAGGTGATGTGTTTGTTCTGCTCGGCGGCGAGATCCCTCACTAGACCACTAGCATCGTACCCAGGCACAGAACACATCAGCACCGGCGTCCCCGGCTTCACCTGCACACACACACAAGCACTGAAGCAGGAGCAGCTCACGTCTCACACACACACAAGCACTGAAGCAGGAGCAGCTCGCGTCTCACACACACACACGAGCACTGAAGCAGGAGCTGCTCACGTCTCACACACACACAAGCACTGAAGCAGGAGCAGCTCGCGTCTCACACACACACACGAGCACTGAAGCAGGAGCTGCTCACGTCTCACACACACACAAGCACTGAAGCAGGAGCAGCTCGCGTCTCACACACACACACGAGCACTGAAGCAGGAGCTGCTCACGTCTCACACACACACAAGCACTGAAGCAGGAGCAGCTCGCGTCTCACACACACACACGAGCACTGAAGCAGGAGCTGCTCACGTCTCACACACACACAAGCACTGAAGCAGGAGCAGCTCGCGTCTCACACACACACACGAGCACTGAAGCAGGAGCTGCTCACGTCTCACACACACACAAGCACTGAAGCAGGAGCAGCTCGCGTCTCACACACACACACGAGCACTGAAGCAGGAGCTGCTCACGTCTCACACACACACAAGCACTGAAGCAGGAGCAGCTCGCGTCTCACACACACACACGAGCACTGAAGCAGGAGCTGCTCACGTCTCACACACACACAAGCACTGAAGCAGGAGCAGCTCGCGTCTCACACACACACACGAGCACTGAAGCAGGAGCTGCTCACGTCTCACACACACACAAGCACTGAAGCAGGAGCAGCTCGCGTCTCACACACACACACGAGCACTGAAGCAGGAGCTGCTCACGTCTCACACACACACAAGCACTGAAGCAGGAGCAGCTCGCGTCTCACACACACACACGAGCACTGAAGCAGGAGCTGCTCACGTCTCACACACACACAAGCACTGAAGCAGGAGCAGCTCGCGTCTCACACACACACACGAGCACTGAAGCAGGAGCTGCTCACGTCTCACACACACACAAGCACTGAAGCAGGAGCAGCTCGCGTCTCACACACACACACGAGCACTGAAGCAGGAGCTGCTCACGTCTCACACACACACAAGCACTGAAGCAGGAGCAGCTCGCGTCTCACACACACACACGAGCACTGAAGCAGGAGCTGCTCACGTCTCACACACACACAAGCACTGAAGCAGGAGCAGCTCGCGTCTCACACACACACACGAGCACTGAAGCAGGAGCTGCTCACGTCTCACACACACACAAGCACTGAAGCAGGAGCAGCTCGCGTCTCACACACACACACGAGCACTGAAGCAGGAGCTGCTCACGTCTCACACACACACAAGCACTGAAGCAGGAGCAGCTCGCGTCTCACACACACACACGAGCACTGAAGCAGGAGCTGCTCACGTCTCACACACACACAAGCACTGAAGCAGGAGCAGCTCGCGTCTCACACACACACACGAGCACTGAAGCAGGAGCTGCTCACGTCTCACACACACACAAGCACTGAAGCAGGAGCAGCTCGCGTCTCACACACACACACGAGCACTGAAGCAGGAGCTGCTCACGTCTCACACACACACAAGCACTGAAGCAGGAGCAGCTCGCGTCTCACACACACACACGAGCACTGAAGCAGGAGCTGCTCACGTCTCACACACACACAAGCACTGAAGCAGGAGCAGCTCGCGTCTCACACACACACACGAGCACTGAAGCAGGAGCTGCTCACGTCTCACACACACACAAGCACTGAAGCAGGAGCAGCTCGCGTCTCACACACACACACGAGCACTGAAGCAGGAGCTGCTCACGTCTCACACACACACAAGCACTGAAGCAGGAGCAGCTCGCGTCTCACACACACACACGAGCACTGAAGCAGGAGCTGCTCACGTCTCACACACACACAAGCACTGAAGCAGGAGCAGCTCGCGTCTCACACACACACACGAGCACTGAAGCAGGAGCTGCTCACGTCTCACACACACACAAGCACTGAAGCAGGAGCAGCTCGCGTCTCACACACACACACGAGCACTGAAGCAGGAGCTGCTCACGTCTCACACACACACAAGCACTGAAGCAGGAGCAGCTCGCGTCTCACACACACACACGAGCACTGAAGCAGGAGCTGCTCACGTCTCACACACACACAAGCACTGAAGCAGGAGCAGCTCGCGTCTCACACACACACACGAGCACTGAAGCAGGAGCTGCTCACGTCTCACACACACACAAGCACTGAAGCAGGAGCAGCTCGCGTCTCACACACACACACGAGCACTGAAGCAGGAGCTGCTCACGTCTCACACACACACAAGCACTGAAGCAGGAGCAGCTCGCGTCTCACACACACACACGAGCACTGAAGCAGGAGCTGCTCACGTCTCACACACACACAAGCACTGAAGCAGGAGCAGCTCGCGTCTCACACACACACACGAGCACTGAAGCAGGAGCTGCTCACGTCTCACACACACACAAGCACTGAAGCAGGAGCAGCTCGCGTCTCACACACACACACGAGCACTGAAGCAGGAGCTGCTCACGTCTCACACACACACAAGCACTGAAGCAGGAGCAGCTCGCGTCTCACACACACACACGAGCACTGAAGCAGGAGCTGCTCACGTCTCACACACACACAAGCACTGAAGCAGGAGCAGCTCGCGTCTCACACACACACACGAGCACTGAAGCAGGAGCTGCTCACGTCTCACACACACACAAGCACTGAAGCAGGAGCAGCTCGCGTCTCACACACACACACGAGCACTGAAGCAGGAGCTGCTCACGTCTCACACACACACAAGCACTGAAGCAGGAGCAGCTCGCGTCTCACACACACACACGAGCACTGAAGCAGGAGCTGCTCACGTCTCACACACACACAAGCACTGAAGCAGGAGCAGCTCGCGTCTCACACACACACACGAGCACTGAAGCAGGAGCTGCTCACGTCTCACACACACACAAGCACTGAAGCAGGAGCAGCTCGCGTCTCACACACACACACGAGCACTGAAGCAGGAGCTGCTCACGTCTCACACACACACAAGCACTGAAGCAGGAGCAGCTCGCGTCTCACACACACACACGAGCACTGAAGCAGGAGCTGCTCACGTCTCACACACACACAAGCACTGAAGCAGGAGCAGCTCGCGTCTCACACACACACACGAGCACTGAAGCAGGAGCTGCTCACGTCTCACACACACACAAGCACTGAAGCAGGAGCAGCTCGCGTCTCACACACACACACGAGCACTGAAGCAGGAGCTGCTCACGTCTCACACACACACAAGCACTGAAGCAGGAGCAGCTCGCGTCTCACACACACACACGAGCACTGAAGCAGGAGCTGCTCACGTCTCACACACACACAAGCACTGAAGCAGGAGCAGCTCGCGTCTCACACACACACACGAGCACTGAAGCAGGAGCTGCTCACGTCTCACACACACACAAGCACTGAAGCAGGAGCAGCTCGCGTCTCACACACACACACGAGCACTGAAGCAGGAGCTGCTCACGTCTCACACACACACAAGCACTGAAGCAGGAGCAGCTCGCGTCTCACACACACACACGAGCACTGAAGCAGGAGCTGCTCACGTCTCACACACACACAAGCACTGAAGCAGGAGCAGCTCGCGTCTCACACACACACACGAGCACTGAAGCAGGAGCTGCTCACGTCTCACACACACACAAGCACTGAAGCAGGAGCAGCTCGCGTCTCACACACACACACGAGCACTGAAGCAGGAGCTGCTCACGTCTCACACACACACAAGCACTGAAGCAGGAGCAGCTCGCGTCTCACACACACACACGAGCACTGAAGCAGGAGCTGCTCACGTCTCACACACACACAAGCACTGAAGCAGGAGCAGCTCGCGTCTCACACACACACACGAGCACTGAAGCAGGAGCTGCTCACGTCTCACACACACACAAGCACTGAAGCAGGAGCAGCTCGCGTCTCACACACACACACGAGCACTGAAGCAGGAGCTGCTCACGTCTCACACACACACAAGCACTGAAGCAGGAGCAGCTCGCGTCTCACACACACACACGAGCACTGAAGCAGGAGCTGCTCACGTCTCACACACACACAAGCACTGAAGCAGGAGCAGCTCGCGTCTCACACACACACACGAGCACTGAAGCAGGAGCTGCTCACGTCTCACACACACACAAGCACTGAAGCAGGAGCAGCTCGCGTCTCACACACACACACGAGCACTGAAGCAGGAGCTGCTCACGTCTCACACACACACAAGCACTGAAGCAGGAGCAGCTCGCGTCTCACACACACACACGAGCACTGAAGCAGGAGCTGCTCACGTCTCACACACACACAAGCACTGAAGCAGGAGCAGCTCGCGTCTCACACACACACACGAGCACTGAAGCAGGAGCTGCTCACGTCTCACACACACACAAGCACTGAAGCAGGAGCAGCTCGCGTCTCACACACACACACGAGCACTGAAGCAGGAGCTGCTCACGTCTCACACACACACAAGCACTGAAGCAGGAGCAGCTCGCGTCTCACACACACACACGAGCACTGAAGCAGGAGCTGCTCACGTCTCACACACACACAAGCACTGAAGCAGGAGCAGCTCGCGTCTCACACACACACACGAGCACTGAAGCAGGAGCTGCTCACGTCTCACACACACACAAGCACTGAAGCAGGAGCAGCTCGCGTCTCACACACACACACGAGCACTGAAGCAGGAGCTGCTCACGTCTCACACACACACAAGCACTGAAGCAGGAGCAGCTCGCGTCTCACACACACACACGAGCACTGAAGCAGGAGCTGCTCACGTCTCACACACACACAAGCACTGAAGCAGGAGCAGCTCGCGTCTCACACACACACACGAGCACTGAAGCAGGAGCTGCTCACGTCTCACACACACACAAGCACTGAAGCAGGAGCAGCTCGCGTCTCACACACACACACGAGCACTGAAGCAGGAGCTGCTCACGTCTCACACACACACAAGCACTGAAGCAGGAGCAGCTCGCGTCTCACACACACACACGAGCACTGAAGCAGGAGCTGCTCACGTCTCACACACACACAAGCACTGAAGCAGGAGCAGCTCGCGTCTCACACACACACACGAGCACTGAAGCAGGAGCTGCTCACGTCTCACACACACACAAGCACTGAAGCAGGAGCAGCTCGCGTCTCACACACACACACGAGCACTGAAGCAGGAGCTGCTCACGTCTCACACACACACAAGCACTGAAGCAGGAGCAGCTCGCGTCTCACACACACACACGAGCACTGAAGCAGGAGCTGCTCACGTCTCACACACACACAAGCACTGAAGCAGGAGCAGCTCGCGTCTCACACACACACACGAGCACTGAAGCAGGAGCTGCTCACGTCTCACACACACACAAGCACTGAAGCAGGAGCAGCTCGCGTCTCACACACACACACGAGCACTGAAGCAGGAGCTGCTCACGTCTCACACACACACAAGCACTGAAGCAGGAGCAGCTCGCGTCTCACACACACACACGAGCACTGAAGCAGGAGCTGCTCACGTCTCACACACACACAAGCACTGAAGCAGGAGCAGCTCGCGTCTCACACACACACACGAGCACTGAAGCAGGAGCTGCTCACGTCTCACACACACACAAGCACTGAAGCAGGAGCAGCTCGCGTCTCACACACACACACGAGCACTGAAGCAGGAGCTGCTCACGTCTCACACACACACAAGCACTGAAGCAGGAGCAGCTCGCGTCTCACACACACACACGAGCACTGAAGCAGGAGCTGCTCACGTCTCACACACACACAAGCACTGAAGCAGGAGCAGCTCGCGTCTCACACACACACACGAGCACTGAAGCAGGAGCTGCTCACGTCTCACACACACACAAGCACTGAAGCAGGAGCAGCTCGCGTCTCACACACACACACGAGCACTGAAGCAGGAGCTGCTCACGTCTCACACACACACAAGCACTGAAGCAGGAGCAGCTCGCGTCTCACACACACACACGAGCACTGAAGCAGGAGCTGCTCACGTCTCACACACACACAAGCACTGAAGCAGGAGCAGCTCGCGTCTCACACACACACACGAGCACTGAAGCAGGAGCTGCTCACGTCTCACACACACACAAGCACTGAAGCAGGAGCAGCTCGCGTCTCACACACACACACGAGCACTGAAGCAGGAGCTGCTCACGTCTCACACACACACAAGCACTGAAGCAGGAGCAGCTCGCGTCTCACACACACACACGAGCACTGAAGCAGGAGCTGCTCACGTCTCACACACACACAAGCACTGAAGCAGGAGCAGCTCGCGTCTCACACACACACACGAGCACTGAAGCAGGAGCTGCTCACGTCTCACACACACACAAGCACTGAAGCAGGAGCAGCTCGCGTCTCACACACACACACGAGCACTGAAGCAGGAGCTGCTCACGTCTCACACACACACAAGCACTGAAGCAGGAGCAGCTCGCGTCTCACACACACACACGAGCACTGAAGCAGGAGCTGCTCACGTCTCACACACACACAAGCACTGAAGCAGGAGCAGCTCGCGTCTCACACACACACACGAGCACTGAAGCAGGAGCTGCTCACGTCTCACACACACACAAGCACTGAAGCAGGAGCAGCTCGCGTCTCACACACACACACGAGCACTGAAGCAGGAGCTGCTCACGTCTCACACACACACAAGCACTGAAGCAGGAGCAGCTCGCGTCTCACACACACACACGAGCACTGAAGCAGGAGCTGCTCACGTCTCACACACACACAAGCACTGAAGCAGGAGCAGCTCGCGTCTCACACACACACACGAGCACTGAAGCAGGAGCTGCTCACGTCTCACACACACACAAGCACTGAAGCAGGAGCAGCTCGCGTCTCACACACACACACGAGCACTGAAGCAGGAGCTGCTCACGTCTCACACACACACAAGCACTGAAGCAGGAGCAGCTCGCGTCTCACACACACACACGAGCACTGAAGCAGGAGCTGCTCACGTCTCACACACACACAAGCACTGAAGCAGGAGCAGCTCGCGTCTCACACACACACACGAGCACTGAAGCAGGAGCTGCTCACGTCTCACACGTTTTGCGTTTTGAATCTCCGGAGGGCGTTTAGTGAAGACGGGTCAAAACGGAGGACTTTAGAAACGATGACGCAGAGGCTCACGCTCGGCTCTATGATTGGGTGTCATCAGTCATGGAGTATACACGGGTAATATTCAGTACCAGTAAACTCCACCCGCTGGAACAGTTCATTCTTACAGTAAGAAACTGCCGCGTCTCAGGCGCGGCTCACGCAGAAAACGCGTGCATGCTAGAAATAGAACCGACGCCAATTTTTCATGTGACACGCAAGCGTGTTGGAAGCATTTCCAGGCAAAATAGAATAGGAAAATATGTTTATATGTCATTTTGAGTGTGGATGGGGCCTAACTGTCAACAGGCTGCGCTCCAGACTGACCCCACATCACGTTGATATGTTGCTTTTTTTAAATAAAAATTAGGTGTTGAGGTAGGGCTGCTATTTTTATTTAACGAAAAATCTTAGTCTAACGGAAAAAAATTGCCGGTTTTTGGCATCTTAATTTGTTAATTATTTAAGTAAAAAAAATAATAATTTAGTGTAGGCCTATTTTGTTTTTTATTTGTTTTTTTTGTATTATTTTATTGTTTTATTGTTTTTCTCTCACTGTCAGAAATGCTGCAGGTGCGTGAAAATTTAAACTGAATCCAGTTTCTTTTGTTGATCTGTTCTGTATGCTGCTGTTTGCACTTTGCACGTTAAAATAAACCCTTTGATAAAATAAAATAATCTTAGTCGAGTAACGATGCTCATTAAATATGCTCCTCTATCTGAGTTGCACCAATCACATCAGGTTATCTGATATAGGCGGGCCAGAGGCGAGATGACGACAGCGCTGTGACGTCAAAGTCATTAGTAAACATTGTAAGATGGCTCTGGATGAACACCAGTTGTTTGAAACGGCTTTGGCCGCTACAATGAACGAGTTAGACTTGGCTTCTAAAACAGGAAGAGAAGACGCCGCTCGAATCCTTCCTTTGCAAGAAGGGTGTTTTTGCTGTTTTGCCGACCGGATATGGTAAGAGTCTAATCTACCAGTTAGCTCCGCTGGCAGCTGAGCGTATGGGGCTTGTTGTGATTGGTCGTAGTGTTATCCAATTGCGTGCAGTGAGATTTTCAAATGCATGCTTGGTGCCGCCCCTCGAGCTGGCCGAGTTTCATTAGTCGATGCCAGACCATTAATCTTTCAGATTTAGGTCTGGATTTCCAGGCTAGCTTTTATTCACATATGAACGTTGATCAGTGACTCAAACATGGAAAACAGAATCTCAAGAAGTGAGATTGATTGACACCAGAGACACCCGTGATTGACACCAGAGGGTTAATGGTCAGTACCTGGTCAGGCCCTTCAAGTTGATGCGGGCGAGCAGCACAGCGAACGTAATGTGGTCCTGATGCAGCATGCCTCGAGCCACTCGGTTAAACGCGCCCTGCAGAGGAAACACCACACACTCAATCATGTCCTGAATAAAGGCCCTTCTCACAGCAAAGACGAGCATGAGCAGCACCAGTCTGATGTTATACACGTCATCTGTGGATCTTTGAGCAGCTTCATGTGTTCATTGTTGCTGTATTTAAGTGTATTGCCCTGTCCATTAGTACATGGCAGATACTAATTAAACATTTATACAATATAATAAAAACAAACATGGTAAAAATTTACAATAAGGTTCATTAGTTAACATTAGCTAATGTATTAACTAACATGAACTAACAATGAGCAATACATTTATTACAGTATTTATTAATCTTTGTTCATGTTAGTTCACAGTGCATTAACAAATGTTAACAAATACAACCTTTGATTTTAATAATGTATTAGTAAATGTTGAAATTAATATTATTTATGATTAATAATGACACATTGATCATTTTTAGTTCATGTTAACTAAGGTAGTTAACTAATGTTAACTAATGAACCGTATAGTAAATGTTACCACTAACATTTTATCAAATTCACGTTTATTGAAGTTCAGCAGAAAAAGAAGAGCTGAAGTGTGTTTTCCTGGTTTCACACTGGCATGTGTGTGTCTCTGGGAGTTCTGGGACTCACCTGGAACAGGTCTTTGGTGATGTGCGTCAGACGCTGCGTGTGGTCGCTCACACTCTTCAGGTTTGAGTTCTCGTATAGCACGGTGTGGTAGATGTCCAGGAAGAAGTGCAGTGAGTACTGGTAGAGGAAGTGCATCTGTGGGGCGAGAGACAGATCCGGCATGAGGAGCGGCGCTGGGGGAACTCAAAGTAACTCGAGTTATGTAATCAGATTACTTTTCCAAGTAACCAGTAAAGTAACAGTTACTTTTAAAATTTTACGCGTGCAATCTCACAATCTCTGCAATCTTTACTCTCACTTGCACAAAAAAAATTCATTATTCTTCAAAATAAATAAAATCAGTGAAATGCAAAATCAGAATAATACGCAAACCTACAATAATTAAATATATTAAATAAAATGCATTTTTATGCATTTAATCTCACTTTATTGACCAGTGTATTTGGTGCTGACCTTCGATAATTCAGTTTCACCATGAGCAAAAATGACTGATTGAAAAGATTTTTTGTTTATTATTGGTGAAGTACTAAACTTTCTACACGTGAATTAGCATTTCCTTCAGCCTGAGGATTATCATTTCAATTCTGGTCTGAAAGGGTCTTTACATCTGCCCAAAAATATAACTTTTTTGCTATAAAAACAAAACAATTCCCAGCCCAGGTGAGAAGAAGTGACGCAAAAGTAACGTAATGCTTTACTTTTCTAAAAAAGTAACTAAGTAACACAATTAGTTATTTAAGTTTTAAGGGAGTAACGTAATATTGTATAGTAACTTTCCCCAACACTGATGAAAGCACGACAATTTAGACTAATATGATAATAATCAACACAAAAATGGACTGTAAATTGTATGTGTTGGTGTGTAACTTACTTGACATTTCTTTGTTTGTCAAATTTACTAGCAATTTCTGAGTGAAAACTGTTTCAAAGTAAATCCTACACTGTATCGGTTACATGTGAACGTTATAGAAACATTAAGGAAATGTAAACATTATAGGAATGTTTGATGTTCTTTTACACTTAGGAGTAACATTTAAAAAACGATTCATTTATTTGTACAGCGCTTTTCACAACACACATCATTTCAAAGCAGCTTTACAAAAAGTGCATGAGTCCACATTACAATTTACAGTGTCTGTTATCAGAGGAAACTAAGTTATGCATTTCAGAAATGTACATAATTATGCAAATCACAGTTAGCAAAACATTTATTAATTTAATTTAAACAATGTAATAATTAAAGGCAGAAACAACGAGCTCAGTGAAGTAATGAATACCTGTTTGTTCACAAATGATTATGACATTTTGTATCAGAAAAACATGTTGTTTGTGCTCAGTTTTGAGAATGTTAGCTACTAGCGTTCCATTGGCTGTAACTGTTAGCTGAACTGGCTGATTTTGTCTGCTTTATCCGTAGTTAGGGGATGGCGGTGAACGTTTACTCCACATCGATGACCATCGAGAACCTGAGCAGACATGACATGCTGGCCTGGGTCAACGACTCGCTTCACCTCAACTACACCAAGATCGAGCAGCTCTGCTCAGGTACACTGCTAGCACTGAGAGCAGTCGCGCGTGTCCAGGGCCCATACATTATACACACACATTTAGATGTTCCTGATCTACACATGTGCATTTTAAGGTGTTTGAAGGCCACACAAAAAATCACACAAAAAAAAGATTCACAGATTCTTAAACATGAGAATCAGTTTAAATGTCACAATGAATGATCAATGATGCTAATGCTTATTGTTGACAAAACACAATCACATATGGGAGACGAGACTCTGATTGGTTTATTGCACGTTACGCCCTAAACACACCCATTACTCATTAAGAGAATAGAGACGACACTTTTAGATCTTGCACCGGGAGCGCCGACCATTTGTCCCGTCACTAAACTAGCAAAAGTGGATTCGGACACGCTAGTGAACTTGCTTTAGACCATGAGCTTAGATCCTTAAAATACGGCCCTTTGTGTTTCCTGGTGTTGCCATTGGCTTTTGTCTTGCTTAGTTGGGGACATTAAATTTAACATTTAATTTAATATTCAACAATATTATTGATCTGCCTATATTGACAGCATCATATGAGAACTGAACTGAGCTGGACGATGACATCATGGTTTTCTCCAGGGGCCGGTTTCACAAAGATAGACTTTGACTATGGCTTAGATATAGTAGATAGTCAGACTTTAGATAGACATCTAAATCAGACCGTTGCAAAAAGCACTTAAGAGTCTGACTATCTTAAGTAGGACTACACTGCAATGCATTCTGGGTAAATTAAGACACTTTTCAAAACAAAAAACATGGCGGATCGAGTAAGCGCATTCAGCCGCTCAGTGCAGTTTACCCCAGAGGAAGAGATGTGTGTGTTGGAGGAGTATAACAGTTACAAGGACATTTTACTTGGGAAATTTAGCGGAGAATGTAGTAACAAGAAGAAATGTTTAAATTATGAGCCATTTTCCCTTTTCTTTTGGCTGTTTGTAATGTAACTGATTGTTACTGCTGGTTGCCAAGGTAAAATAGAGTCTTAGACCTAAGTTAGCCTGGGGGTAAGGTGTCT
>FLSR01004878.1:17737105-17749748 GCA_900092035.1 Leuciscus waleckii | reverse complement strand
ATTTTCTCATCGGATCTGCACAAATCACGTAGGTGACCCATTTTGGTTTTAAAACGGCGAATTTCGCCGAAAGGTGAGAAGTTTTCATGCCTGGTAAAGTTTTTTTATGCGAATAAATCCCATGTTCAGGGATAAAGGATTTTAAGAAAAAAAATCTTCTCCTCCTAAACTCTCGTGTGATCCTGGAGAGTGTGTGTGTGTGCATGAGTCTGAAGTGTTGCTGCTCACCGGTTGAACCTCTTCAGCATGATGGCGTTCTCCGTGCACAGGTCGTCCGCCGGCAGAGAGTTAGCCTGCCAGCGCAGCCTCTCGTCAGCGTTAGACAGATACTCCGTCCTGGCGATGTCTGTGCGGAACTACAGATCAGGAGAAGATCACAGGTTAGAGAACTACACAGAAGATCATCACAGGGTTAAAGAACCGGGAACTGCAGGAAAAGCAGTAGAGCACAGATTCCTAATCTCCATCTGCTGTTCGTCCTCCTCCTGATAATAATCACAAATACTCACCGCTTACTACATTTCTGTAAATCAGTTTTTGTGAGTGATGAGTTTCTCTGCCTGATGCTCTAGTCTTCACCACACCGGCTAACAGCAGATGGAGATCATCAATCGCTAATCTACTGCTATTCCTGCAGTTGTTTTTCCGGGTGTGAAATGTTTAATTTTCTGTAGAATTTGAACCACTGAATTTGTAAAGCGAAATAAAATGGACCAGAATGTGCCTGTCGAATATTATAGGTTGTATTTAAACAGAATGAATATTTTGGAAGTGAAATCTGAAAGGTGAATATGGATTATTGAATTTTAAATAATGAAAACTTGAGCGAAATGTTTTGAATTGAAATATTCACAGCTTGAATATACAACCATGTTGCATTTCAGCCCATAAAAGTGCAAGCCCTAAAAATACAATCCATTAAAATGTACGCACTGATAATGCAATGCATATTTTCAATTAGTGCAATTCAAGCTTTTTTGTTTCAAAAACATGTGATTTTCACTTCCATACGGAAGCGTCTGGTGAGGTCAGTACCTGAACGTTGGCCTGCTGGAGGTGATGGGACCAGGTGGTGAACAGGTTCTGCCTCATCTGCTGGTCGAAGTAGCCGGCGTACGCCACGAACGCAGCGGAGAGCAGGCAGTCGCCCGCGATAGTGGACATCTGGTTCTTAAAGGTCTCGCTGGTCTTTTCCCAGCGCTCCCGTTCGGCTGATAAACTCTTCAGCAGCGCTGTGCTGCGGTTCACCTGCACACACACACACACACACACACACACACACACAGCCGCACACGCACACACACACGCACGAGAAAGAG
Source organism: Leuciscus waleckii (assembly GCA_900092035.1). Classification (NCBI taxonomy): domain Eukaryota; kingdom Metazoa; phylum Chordata; class Actinopteri; order Cypriniformes; family Leuciscidae; genus Leuciscus; species Leuciscus waleckii. The sequence goes on along the minus strand of FLSR01004878.1, from coordinate 17,748,429 downwards.
ATTTTTTAGGTGTTGCTTTTATGCGATTATTTTGTTCGTGTCACTTCATATATTTACATTTATTCATTTAGCTGACGCTTTTATACAAAAGAAAATATTCTTCTTAAATTGATTTGATAGCATGTTTTATGTATTCTTCTCATTTTAAAGACGCAGTGAAGTGTGTCATCAGTCGCACCTTCGCTTCCACGGCGGCCAGATCGGCTTTGATGGCCTGCGCTTCTGAGATTAGCACGGCGTACTCCTCCTTGTAGCGCGCGATGCTAGCCTCCAGATCCCGGATCATCTGCTCCACCTCCTCCGCCTTGGTCTTGTTGTCTGTGGCGTCGTCCTCCAGCTTCTGCAGCTCGTTCCTCAGGGGCTCCACACGCTTCAGCATGTCTGCGTAATTCAGCTGAACACAAAGCCAGAGGTCAGAGGGTCAGGGGTCAGAGGTCAGGGGGAGTCAAGAGGTCAGCGCTGTACCTGAGCAATCGCCCACTTGACCATCGGCCCGCAGGCCAGAGACGCTCGGTTGACCTGCTCGTAGTTGTAGCTGGGGTTGGACATGTAGTTCTTCTTCATCTTCTCCCGGATGGAGTCGCTAGGACACGCAGAGAGAGTGTGTTAGAACGAGCCGACGGGTGTGTGACACACAGCAGAACCACACAGTGTCCGAACCACACGCCATCAAAGGTGTCGCTGTTAATCAGAGCTTCTGCCGGCGATACACGACGAGCGAAAGACGATTCTGTTCTAGAGACGCTCGCGGGTGTAACAAAGACCATGATAAACTCTAAGTGCTTTACTTAATGTTAAAAAAATTGAATGTGGGTTTGAATATCATTTACAGCCGTCTCGTTTCAGTCACTCAGTGTGTATTTATGCATTTCTATTGTCAAATTGGCTTAATATTCATGAACTTGATCCATTAGCGCTCGCAGAGACTCCGCCCACAGGCTCTTCTGATTGGCTGTGGTGTTTGATTGATGTGTCACGTCTGGTTAGGACACTGTAAAGCATCGACACACTCATGCAAATGCAATGTTTTTCCTCAAACTGATACAACACACACATTAAGTTAATATTTCAATCATTTAACAACACATTCACATGTTAGTGGGTCTGATAACCGGTTAATGGCCACATGATGAATCACACTGAGCTGAACTAATGACTATCCTCTCCTGTAGTTTGAGTCTCGTATCTGATGGAGTTTCATCTCTGGTTCGGCTTCTCACTGAGAGTCTGTGCTGTGTAAAGACTGGACGTACAGCTAAACAATAAAATCTATATTTAGTGTTCTTTTGATTCTATTTATTTGAATATTACATGATGCTGATGTTACTCTGACACACTTGTCTCTGACTGATAACTGAATACGTCCCAGACTGAAACACTTAAGGAAGTAGCTGCACTGAAACAATATATATTGTGAAAATCGCCATTCAAAGACGTTGAAGTGAGGCGTGAGAGCGCCCGTCTCACGCCCGAGAGGAAGATGTGTGTGAGAGATGATAATACCTCGTGTCCTCAGAGACAAAGTTGACTATGCTGGAGATGAAATTGTCTCTGATAATAACTTGTCTGATCTTTTTCCAGTCACTAGTTTCCTCGCCGAGCAAGAGGCAGATCGACTCTAGAGCCAGTTTAACGGCCGCCGGGGGGTTAGCCATAGCGCGCACTTCAACAAGGTGCTGCTTCTTAATCGAGCTGACGGCTAGAGAGGGAAGGGAGGGTTTAGACCACGAGGACAAACGGTTCATGAGGCGGGAGCGTAGCGGCCGCGGCGTCGGGGAGAGGGACCGAGTCACGTGACCCGCCAGTGTCGGGTCTATGATATCATCAGCTGCTTTGTTTACATCCACCTATTTTTATGCAAACAAACGTTTACAGAATAAATCCCTTCATGTGCAATAAAACACTCTCAACCAGTGTTGGGGAAAGGGTTAGTGTGTGAGTGAGTGGGGGTGTGTGTGTGTGTGTGTGTGTGTGTGTGTGTGTGTGTGTGTGTGTGTGGGGGTGGCATCTACTTCCCCATGGAGGCCCTCAACCAGGTGTGTGTGTGTGTGTGTGTGTCACTCTTCATCAGTGTTGGGGAAGTTACTGTGAAAAGTAATGCGTTACAATATTGCGTTACTCCCTTACAAAGTAACTAATTGTGTTAATTAGTTACTTTTTAAGAAAAGTAATGCGTTACGTTACTTTTGCATTACTTTTTCTCACCTGATGTAAAAATGTAAAGGGCAGATGTAAAGGAAATAAACCCAAGTCATTTTTGCTTATGGTTTAACTGAATTAGACCGTACATTGGTCAATAAAATGAGATTAAATGCAAACTTTTATTTATTTATCTAACATTTAATTATAGGAGGTTTGCGTATTATTCTGATTTTATTTTACTTTAAGGAATAATGAATCTTTTTTGTGCAAGAGAGATTAGTAAATTAATACTCACATTTAGTCTAGAATGATAATAACCATCATGTTTACGCACTGACTCACACACACACACACCTCTGCACTTACTCACAATTTCTCTACTTATTTGAAAAAGTAACTCATATTTTGCTGTCAATTTAAAAGTAATGCGTTACTTTACTAGTTACTTGAAAAAAGTAGTCTGATTACATAAAATAAGTTACTTGTAATGAGTTTCCCCAACACTGCTCTCAACAGAGGATGTGATTGGATAGCTGGACTAGCGGACCAATCGCAGCATCTCAAATGTTTTATGCGAATTAAATTTAATGCACAAGTTAGATTGGATGTAAACGCAGCAAGTGAGTGTGTATGAGTGTGTGTGGGGACTACAGTTGTCCTCTTTACACGCGGCGGCCACCGCTCCGCACCGGCAGTCAGTCACCTGATCTCATCAGCAGAAAAGTTCACAATAGTGGGGATGAAGTTCTCGCGCATAATGATGGAGCGAATCTGCTTCCAGTCGGTGGTGCTCTCGCCCAGCAGCAGACAGATGGACTCCAGCGCCAGCTTGACTGCCGCCGGCGGGTTGGCCATCGACCGCACCTCCACTAAGTGCTGCTTCTTAATCGATTTAACAGCTAAACGAGCCACGAGCGTGAGAAGAGACAGAAAGAGTGAAGAGAGCAGACACATTAGCGCAGTGAAACGAACGCCCAACACCACTAGCAATCACAAGACAAGAGCAGAAAGCAGAAAAACACAAGGAAACATCCACTGTCGCCTTTGGCTCGCTTAGCTGGGGTTTATTAAGACACTTCATATTCAGTAATATTATTGATATGATGCACTTTCAGATGAGAACAAAACTTGATCTGGAAAATGACTCTTCAGTCTTCAGTAGAGATGCTTTACAACTGAGTCTCATATCTGATGAACTTTGCTTCATTGATTCGGTTAGTTTATTGTTTATTAGCTTTGAAACAATCTGTATTATATAAAGCGAAACTTGACTTGCTATAAAGGCCAACTGTCTCCCAGATATGGAGAGAGAACTGACGTAGTTTGGACTGACAGCAGTGAATATTTCCTTAAGAGTAGATCACAACAAGACAAGAAAAACTATTTCAAACTGTTTGTAACGTGAGCAGATTCTCTGGAGATGTGAAAGCCAAAGCCACAGTGTCAGTGTAAGCGCAGGAGAGTGGAGAGAACTCGTACCGTTCTGAGCCTCGATGACGGCCGGCTCCACCTGGTCCAGGTCCTGCTTCACTCGCAGCTGCTTGTCTTTGATCACTTCCTGCTGCTTGTACACTGCTTCCTGTATCTCCTGACTCATGACCTGTGAAGCAGAGCGAGAGGTTAGGAGAGCAGTGAGGGGTTGATCCACACAGGGGCCTGTCAGGGATGCTCCGAGCGGCTCGTCTTGCCTTTTTCTTCTCAGCCTCCTGCTGGTCCTTCACCATCTTCTTCAGCTTGTCGTTGGCAGCAGCGTTTTTGACCTCCAGCTCCTGACTCTTAATCCGCAGGTCGCGCCGCAGCTCCTCCACCTGAGACACACGGATAACACGCTAAATCAGGGTACTAAACTGGGAGTAACGCATTACAAGTAACAAAAAATGAACCGTAACACATTACACTAAAAATTGTACAAATATTAATGTGTACATTTATAAACTACTGAATTAGGATTCTTTCTCTTCTCAAAATATTTAAAATAAGTGCTCAAAATATGATAATATTCTAAATATGTTTTTAACAGAAAATTGAGGTGTGTTACATAGGCTGATGTTGAATGCATTACTAAGTTCATAACTTTAAAAAAATAAGTGCTCAGTAAAACAACTCCTGCAAGACCTGAAGAGATCAAGCCTCAGCTGAGAAAAATGCAACATTACACAGAAACTAAGCAACGCAATTAGTTACTTTTTTTAGGGAATAACACAATATTGTAACATTACTTTTAAAAGTAACATTCATAAATAGTAACATGTAATTGATTACTTTTTAAGGGTAGTAACTATTGTAACATTACTTTTAAAAGTAACTTTCATAAAAAGAATATATTGGTTACTTTTCAGGGAGTAACAATATTGTAACATTACTTTAAAGGGTAACTAAACCCTAAACCAACTTTTTTTAGTTAATGATCTGTAAGAATGGGGCTTTATTAGTGCTGTTCATTGATTTCAACTCGATAAAACTCATCAGATGCATGTACTTTACGTCGTCTTGCGACCCTGTGAGCAAACTCTCCATTTTAGAGAGTCTGACAGCAGGTCTCAGGTGCACGCCCCCCCGCTCACGGTTCGTCCCCTCTATCTCCGCTGGGGTCTGCCCAGATTTCTAGCATTTTTCAAATATTGCCAGTGGGTGGAGTCGGGCTCTGACCAGGGGTTTAGTTACCCTTTAAAAGGGAACTTTCATAAAAAGTAACCAAGTAATGTAATTGGTTACTTTAAGGAGTAACACAATATTGTAACTTTACTTGGTTACTTCTTTATAAAAATGACCTTTTAAAAGTAATATAATTTGTTACTTTTTTAGGGAGCGAGGCAATATTGTAATGCAATACTTGTAAAAGTAGCTTCACCCATCAGTGGTGTTTGCATGCGTGATGTCGGGGGAAGCACGTACCTGATCCACGGTCTCTTTGATTTTGCGCAGACCCACATTGAGGTGCATCTGCTGCTCCTCCAGTTCGCTGCGCTTCTCGTTGAACAGGTTGGCGTAGTGGTTGATGAAGTCCAGGTAGTGGCGTGGGGTGATAGCCATCGTGCGGCCGCCGCGCTTAGCCAATCGGTTGTTAGCCTGAGAACACCAGAGTAAGTGTAAAAGCGTGCAAAGGAACAGATGCGAATGTCTTCAGATCTGTGAACACGAGACGCCGCTGACCTGGTGCAGCGTCTGGTGGACAAACACGCAGCCATTGACGATAGCCTCGCGGTGGGTGGGCGGCTGTGGCAGCTTATCGTACACGATGGGCATGTAGTCGGGCACTTTGTAGTTGGGCTTCTCCAGGTCCATCTTGCTGGTGAACTCTTTACCCACCTGGTAGAGTGCTTCAGTGGACCAATCACCAACCAATGAGCACACACCTGCAGAATTTGAGTTTGATGAAGTTTGCATCATTGATTCTGTTTATTAAGCTTCTTTGAAAGATCTTTACTGTATAAAGCGCTACAGAGATAAAGCTTCTCCGGTCAGGGAAAGGGACACGACGAGCGACGTGTACCTGTTGAAGAGGGCGGGTGACGTGGCCGCACGGTCCTTCAGTCCCTCTGACGACGGGTTCATGGTGAACACCACATGCAGGTTCCTGATCACCTGACTCGTGAACCACTTGTAAAGCTCCTCATGGGTGTCCAGCATCAAGCCCTCCTTCTGCGCGCCCTCCTTACACTGCGTCATCAGCGTGGCGTATTCGTCGCCCTCGAACAGGCCGGGCACCTGCAACAACACAGAGATCAGAACACACACAGAGATCAGAACACACACAGAGAGAGAGTTCAGAACACACACAGAGAGAGAGTTCAGAACACACACAGAGAGAGAGTTCAGAACACAGAGATCAGATCACAGAGAGTTCAGAACACAGAGAGAACATAGACAAAACACGCATGACGGGACGCACCTCTCCGTTGGCCAGCAGTGTGTTCATGCGCTCCAGGAATCCCGAGTCCAGCACGTTCGACTCGTCCATGATGAAGGCGATCTTCTCGTTCTTGCACCCGGAGCGCCGGAGGACCGTCCGCAGGTCTTCGTCGAAGTCCTCACCGGTGTACTTCCTGTGGACCTGCGCGGATACGATCACAGTTACTGAAGCCTCAAGAACCATAAAAACTTTTATTTTATTATATATACATTCACTGTTATTAATGTTTATGCATTGTCCTCTTTGATTTAGAGTCACTATTTCTCTGTGGTCAAGTCACCTTCATTTATACAGCGCTTTTAACAATATAGATTGTTTGAAAGCAGCTTTACAGTGATAATCGGAAATTAAAGTAACAGATTGTTTAGGCTTTACAGCAGCTCTAGAATAAAGTTATTGTCCAGCTAAAGTTATTTTTTGATTGATTCACTGACAGTGCAAAGATCATAGTTATGGTACACTGGTGGTGGTTGAGGAGAGATCCCCTGATATGATTGTAAAGCGCTTTGGGTGTACAGTAGTACATATGAAAGCGCTATATAAATGCCCGATTCTATTCTATTAACTTAGGGGCCGCTAATACGACACCGTTCTAACAGAAAACAGGAAACTTTTAATGTGTCCGTTCATTTGCATGACACTGTTTGGTGGCTAAAGAACGCAAACTTTGAAACAGGTTCCAAGTGTTTTAAAAAAAAATTAAAACGTTATCGCCGTGTAAACTTAAAAAACGTGAATCTGTGAAAAGATGACTGCGTACACATGCATATGTAGAGGACAGGACAGTTTACATGAAGCAAAATCAATGTTTTGAGGATCATCTGACAAATTATTGCATCTTTAATTTTCTCAAGGAAGTGCACTGTACATTTAACCGTGTTAAAACTGAATAAACATGTCCAAAAAATCTGACAGACAATCAAACGCTTGTTGGTTCTAACCTTGATCTGATAGACACTCAGTCCGTTCATCCAGGCCACGAAGCGTGAGAGCGTTGTCTTCCCGGCTCCGCTGACCCCGATCAGGAGAAGATGCCCCTGCGGCTGACGGAAGATTCTGGAGGAGAACAAGCCTGACGTTACTGACACATTAGCTGGAGAAATATGTGTTTAATCGGGCTCTCTGTACCTGTCGATCCTCAGCACGTGATCCAGAACCTCATTGAAGAGCACGAGAGGAACGTCCAGCTCCTCCTCGTAGAACACCTTCAGTCTGGCCTTCACATAGTCGCGCAGCTCCTCCTGCTCCACGGGCACGTAGTCCTACAGGAGACGGGATGAGTTCAACTGAGTTACGGGATGAGTTACGGGATGAGTTACGGGATGAGTTACGGGATGAGTTACGGGATGAGTTATTAGTTACGGGATGAGTTACGCTGAGCTACCAGATGAGTTACGGGATGAGTTACGGGATGAGTTACGGGATGAGTTACGGGATGAGTTACGGGATGAGTTACGGGATGAGTTACGGGATGAGTTACGGGATGAGTTACGGGATGAGTTACGGGATGAGTTACGGGATGAGTTACGGGATGAGTTACGGGATGAGTTACGGGATGAGTTACGGGATGAGTTACGGGATGAGTTACGGGATGAGTTACGGGATGAGTTACGGGATGAGTTACGGGATGAGTTACGGGATGAGTTACGGGATGAGTTACGGGATGAGTTACGGGATGAGTTACGGGATGAGTTACGGGATGAGTTACGGGATGAGTCTCGAGTGGTCTATGCCTGTCGAGCCCGCGCTCTACAGCCCGGCGCGAGGTTCACCCTCGCCCGCACCCACCTATTCTGTCTTTTATTTTTGTTTTGATAATAAATGGAGCCAGGCTCCAAAAGTGAAACCTGTCCTGTGATTTTTGTTTTTATACACTAAATTGTGTTTGTTGTCTTTAAATTAGATTATTAATGTTTCATATAATCTAGAATAGATATGGAATAAATAGCATTCAATACAAAATGAGTATCTCTCATATATTGAAATCGAGTTTTTATGTGAAAGATTTGCTTTGCACACCAAGCATTTTAGTCATATTACAAAATAATTGATTGAGGCCAAACATAAAATAACATTATAAACTGTCACTTCACCACGTGACAGCAGCAAGCAGGCTCCTGATTGGTTAACGCGGCGCGAATTGACGCAGAAGTTCAGATTTTTCAACTCGAGCGGCAGACGCGAATTTGCGTCAAACGCGTGAATGCACAAATAGCACTAATAAAATCATTCGCGCGTAACGCGCCAGACGCTCAATTCGCGCGAACCTGACGCGCGAATGAGGCGTATTCGCGTCTACCGCGCCGCAGGAATTTTTTACGCGCGTAACGCGTCTTTGCATTGACTTAACATTGAAATCACTCGTAACTGACGCGCTATTCGCGTCCGGTGTGAACGCACCATTACGCTGAGCTACGGGATGAGTTACGCTGAGTTACGGGATGAGTTACGCTGAGCTCCGGGATGAGTTACGCTGAGCTACGGGGATGAGTTACAGGATCTGTTACGCTGAACTACGGGATGAGTTACGCTGATACGGGATGAGTTACGCTGAGCACTGGAAGCTTCAGCGTACTGTCCCGCGACACTCACTTTGGAGAGCCAGTTGCTGTACAGGATGGGTTTGTTGAGGGCTTTGTCACGGTCGATGTTGGGAAAGTGTTTCAGGGCGACCATGTCGATGTTTTCATCGGTCCAGCGTCTCTCCTCGTCCTCCACCAATCTGTCAGGAGAATCAGTTCAATCATTGTGCCATTTCAAAACAATCAACCACACATATTCCTAGGTTTGCTGCTGGAATTGGGAGAAATGTGCCGTTTTCCCACACTCCCCTTCCTTCCAGTCATTTCTTTCCGAACCTGACACATTTTCACCCATAGTTTAGTTTGTTTAGGCAAATATGAACATGGCAGTTGAACTCAGATTGCAGCAAAAAACCAGTTAGAGATCCCCTGAACGAAGTAGCGATGGGAAACAAACAAACTCTGGAGCGGTTCGCTAGTAGTGAGAAAACAATGAGACCCAACAAACCAAGTAGGGCTGCAACTAAAGATTATTTTGATAATCGATTAATCTGTCAATTATGTAAAAAAAATCTTTGATTAATCTTGCCACTGAGAGGACAGTTTCAGGCACATGTAACTTGCGTAAACATTTCAATGCGGTGTGAAAGGAAACTGAACCAAGATTAAAATGCAACATTGTTCCAAAACAGGGACTTGAATAGTTACAAAGTGTAGGATCTACAGGCCTGGAAACCCCTTCGACTCACCGGTCCTGGAAGAGTCGGAGCGCCTCGTGAGCCCAGATGCGGATGAGCCCCTCGACAGGCAGCGTCTCTAACGGCCTCAGCGCCTCGAAGATCCCCCGCACCCAGCGAGTCATCTCTCTCGGGGAGTAGATGTAGTGTGGCTGCGTGTCCTGAGTGAACCGCTCCTGTCACACACAGACCAGTTATAGCTAAACTGGATCCTTTCAGAACAAACAAGCACAGCATCTTTATCTGGGAGATGAGCATGTCAAGTTTCAAGTCTAGTTGAGATCACTCCACAGTCGAGGCGGAGTGGAGTCGAGGCGCACGAGACATGATTATGACGTCACTGACGCGGTTTGTTTTTGTTAGCTTATCCAGTACAGCGCGGTGCGACTGCGTTGCTAATTTGAAAAATGCTGAAAATCCTGCTGACAATATGTAGATATGTAGTGAGTAGAAGTGAATGGTTTCTGAATGGCACCCTCTTGTAGGCATATTTTTTTCCTCTAACATTAAATATTGCTTTTAGAATATAATTCGAATTTTACTAATATTTAAGAAATAAAAATTTAGCTTTTCAGCCATTTTGACAGCCCTAATGAGCGTAGTAACTTCGTCTCCAGAGCCGCTCTGAGTCACTTCAGCAGCATTTCACCATTGGCAGAAACACACAAACCCACGGCTCTTCACTGAACCTGACAAATAAAGGTTCAGTTTCACTTGAGGGACTTCTGACAGATCTGTGTGAAGTGCAAACCTGAGACATGGTGTAGAACTCGACCATGGCTGCGGTGAGCGGCTCAGCGAAGGTCCTCAGCGACGGGATGAGTCTCAGCATGGCCCGGTTGAAGGTGCCGTAGATCTGGGTCAGAGAGGCCGGGCCGGGATAGTCCACGTACACCACTGGCACATGGCGCAGAAACCTGCAGACATCACGAGTAAACGGCCGTTCACACCAAGAACGATAACTATAAAAGGTAACTTTATATGATGATGATGATGGTGAACCTATAAGAGAGCGGCTTCCGGCCCGGGTCAGTGGGAGGATTACAGGCCCCGACGAACTGGATGCGCTCCAGCTTCACCCATGTCTGGTCTGAGGTGCGATAGAAGCCGCCGTGCTCCACCATCTGAACACAACACACACCGGTTACATTCCACACACACACACCAGCGAGAGCTAAACACAACACACACCTGTCTGATGAAGGAGATGACCCGCTGCGTGCCGTACTTGTCCATGTCGGGCAGGTTGATCTCGTCGCAGAACAGCACCAGCCACTTGCCCAGCTGCACCGGGGCCAAAACCACACCGTTAGGAGTCCGGCGGTACTCGCAGTAATGATCGAACGTCTTCAGCAGCAGCTCCGGGGTCGTGGCGCTCGAGAAGTTCAGGCCCACCACCTGGAGGAACACACACACACACACACACACAAGTTACATGTGGAACACACACGAGTTACACACACGAGTTACATGAGGAACACACACACACACACGAGAGAGAGTTACATGTGGATCAGGAAGATCACATCTGGATAACAGCACTCTGTCCTCACCAGTGTTCATGTTGACCGCAAACTTAATCGACTAAAATAGCTAGCTTCCGGTAGATGGCCGAACGCATCGACTTACACCGAGTAACACTTGACCCGACGCACAACCTAATGGCGAGCACGTTTGCCCAGCCCTGTGTGTTTGAACCGCGAGAGGGTCAAAGCTTACCTACTCCTACATCTACGTCACACATCGTCAAGTGTTACTCTGGTGGTGTAAGTCGACTTGTGTAGGTCGTCTGCCGGAAGTTGTTTTTAATCGATAAAGTTTTAAATATGGACATTTTTCTTACAAGAACGCATCGCTTCACTTCAGAAGGCCTTTGAAGAACTATCCCTTTAACCCTCTGAGGTCGGCAACAGAGAATTGCAATGTGAAGTTTATGCAACAATACCATAAACTAATAAGAATTTCTTACCTTACATCTTTCTTGTCTTCAAATCGCGTTCTTCTTCTTCT
>FLSR01004878.1:17713622-17729912 GCA_900092035.1 Leuciscus waleckii | reverse complement strand
GGGAGAGTGCAGGGGAGTGAGAAAAAAAGAGAGACCCCCGCAAGAGCGCGCAAACACACACACACACACACACACACACACACACACACACACAAGGCTCAGTAAGGCAATGTTCATTCATGCTATGCATTAGCTAGAATGTGTGCACTCTATAGACTCTATGGCTGTTTATCAAGCTTTTGAAGGCCATATATGTTTCTTCATACTGAATGTGAGAGTGATTCTACCTAGTATCAGTGTATCTGTTGGTTCTGTCTTGATCCTCCTCAAAGTCATCTGGGCCATTATCCTTCCAGAGTAATTAAGAGGGAGAATATTACCCCAGATACACCCCCTCACCCTCTCATGGATCGGCCCCTCCAGCATGATGGATGGAGGGCTGTCACATCAACCTGAGCAGCAGAGGGGTGCAGGACCGGTCATAACACACCTCTAATCACATAAAACCAAACACTTGTCATTACACACTCTAATTGTCAAACTGCAGATGGCTATTACTCAGATCGCTGAGTACTAACAGCGTCTTGAATGAGGTTTACTTAGATTTGCAAAGCCATGACATCTAGGCATAGTTCATGTATTTCATCTTCTAACATGCTCATTATAATCACGTTTTCCTCATTTGTAAGGAGGGTTGGATATTGATACATATTTCCTGATTCAATTTGATTCTGCTATATACACTAAGCTCTCAGTTCATTTAGATTTTCATTGAGATTCAATTCCAATTCATTTTCATATAAATTCATTAAGAAATTCTCTCTGTTTAGTTTATACAGGGAAGTTTCTAACTTTTTAAAATAAATGAATACTTTTATTAAGACAATATCCATTAAATTGATCAAAAGTGACAGTAAAGACGTTTAGAATGTTACAAATGATTTTTGAATGATTCAGAAAGATCATGTGCCACTGAAGACTGGAATAATTCAGATTTGCATCACAGGAATAAATTACATAATTGGATTTAAAATATTTTATAAGAGAAAATAGTTCACAGTATTACTGTTTTTACTGTATTTTTGACAACAAATGCAGCCTTGGTGAGTATCAGAGAGAGACTGACCCTAAACTTTTGAACGGTATAGGGTATCTATAGGTTCTATCCCACCAGTGAAAATTATAATAACATGTTGTGTCAGTAATCACTAGGATGGATTCAGTAAATCTTTTTTTGAATGATTAATTTAAAGATTTGTTGATAAATTGAATCTTGTGTGCTTGTGTGCAGCCTGTGAAGACGGCTCAATAGAAAGGCGTGTTTTCTTGCAATTATTTTGTGGTCTGTTGTCTTTCTTTATTTAATTTGGACTGGAAACTGGAAAAATATGGCTTCTTTTGGCAAAGAATAAAAGATCAATCAATCAATAATCGAGATCATTCAATAGATTTGCGCAAACTGGAAAATGTTAAGACTCTTTAGAGAAACGGTCTCTGCTAAACGAATAAACGCAAATGTAATTTACCTTGTGTTGTTTAATGGTGGGCTTTATAGTGGATTGAGGTGATAAATTGTCACTCTACAGTAAACATGATAAAGCCACGAGCCTGCAGATTCAAAACAAGTGAGCAGTTGTGCTACAAACGAACAAAGCAAACATGAAACCATGAAGATAAATAACAAAAAACACTATACATCATTGACTTTCAGTGGTATTGCGTGTGCGATAACAAGTTATTTGTGAAAGGGCTTATCTTGAATATTAGTATTAGTTGAGGAGGCTTTAGGGAACATCTCTTGAAAGAAAGAAAGAAAGAAAGAAAGAAAGAAAGAAAGAAAGAAAGAAAGAAAATGTATAGAAAGATATATAGATGTGTTTATGGCCACTTTGCTTCCTGTCATCTCTCCAACTACACTATCAGAATAAAGGCAAAAAAAATACAACACTAAATCTGTTTAGATCAGTTGACCTAACTTTAAAAAAATGAGGAAAACCGATGCCTTAAAATTAAAATCATGTGTAATTGAAAAAATTAAGTTATGTGACCTTGACAATTCCACATAACTTAATGTTTTCAATTATGCATAAGGGAACGGGTTTCCTCACTTTTTTAAGTTATGTCAACTGATCACTTTTTACAGTGACATTGCGTTTATATACATGTTAAAGTCCCCCTGTAGTCAATAATTGTATCCCTTATAACTCATCTTTGATCACCAAACTGACATATTTAAAAGTTTTTTCCTTGAAAAATTATTTCTTCAGCTTGAATGTAACTCTACACTCTTGCCTCATTTAGTATATGTGGTTATGCAAATGAGCCCTGCCTCCACCCACTCACACCAGCTCAGAGAGCCACTCGTTGACGATCAAACATTGACGTGATTGGTTACAAGGTAGTTTGCGACGTCAGAAACACCAGCAATTTCAAACCGTGTTTTTGAGACTGTCTTTAGATCACTGCAGTTTTAAGGAGAAAATACTCAATGGTGTTGACTTATGAATTCGCACATGGTTTGTCTTAAAGCATATTAAAAACACCACAGACAAATAAACAACATTAAAAGCTCGGTTTTCACCACAGGGGGACTTTAATATGAACTATTATGTGTGCAAGTATAAATGTGTTTATAGACTGTGTACATATTAACCATATTGTGTTTGCATAGATGTGTATATAGATTCTGAATATCGTACATGTGTTTATATTAATTATACTGCATTTGTATACAGGTTAATATTAACTATATTATGTATCAATCAATCTATCAAAAGCGTGCATAAATCAAAGTTCAGACTTCTTCAAAAGTGAGGCGTAATTAGCAGAACATAAAAGCAGTTTAAAAAGAGAAAAGTGGCACAGGCACACGAGTGTTAGTGATTGACTGGGCTTTAAGTGGGAATCCCTGGAGTGAAGCACTTTCCCGTGATAAAGATCCTGAACTGTAGAATCATCCATAAGCAGATTAGTACAATGGGATGAGGAGGCTTTGAGAGTCTTTAGCCCAATTCACTGCAGAAGAGATCGACTGCGACTAGTCTAGATAAATCTCAACGCCCCCCTCCTTCCCTGCCTGCCTGCACTCAACCCTTCAGGCCAAACTTCCCTCTCGAACCCCGCATGCCTCATCTGGACCTGATGCAGCGTGGGCCATGTCCAGAAACCAATGACTCGCTGAGAACGAGTACATGACTTACCAGCGCTCACGCTGAGTTCGCCCTGCTCCCCTTACAACACTAATCTTGTGCTACAAATGCTTTGTCCCGTTGTCCTATCACCCGTTGATGTAGATAACAAGGGTGTGTGGTGAATTGTAAACTCTGAATGGGACATTGAAGGGGGGCGGGGGGGGTCATTAGGGCCTGTTAGTATGTCTGACTCTACACAGCTCTTCTCTCATGTCAAGACTTGTCGAGTGACAGTACATCACCTCCCAGTCTGCACTGTACAGCGCAAGCGGCAGGAATTCAAATGACACAAAGAGTTATTCAGTTCGCACACACACACACACTCTCTCTCTCTCTCTCTCTCACCAGATGCTCCAGCTTCCTCCTGCGCAGCGGCGGCTGCTCCATCAGGACGGTGTCCGCTAGCAGGTTTAGCGTCGCCTCCACGTTCACTAGCACGGCCTGAAGCGGGTCCATGTTCTCGGCGCCGGCGATCGTGGTCAGCGCGTTCTCCACGTTCTCTGACCAGTCGATCTGGGTCGACAGAACCACCAGCTGGGCCTGAACGCAGCGGAGGCGGGGTTTAGAGATCATGTGACGTGTGCACACGCTGGCCGCGTCTCAGGCTACGTTCAGTCAGTCCAAATCAGATTATGGTGCATATCCGATTGAAATCAGATCAGAATTAGCTCAAATAAAATAACTTAAAGCAAATAAGAACCCATGTAGGAGAATAGTTATTATGCGCAAATATCAGGAAACTCTGAATATTTGTGCAGTGAGAGCATGTCATGTCTTGTGACATATAGATGCGCACATCAACCCGATCACATGATTAGCGTTCATGTAAACACTACACTCAGATTCATCAATAACGATGAATTCAGTCCGACTGACACAGAAACGCAGCCGGTGTGGACGTCAGTAATCTCAGACTCCAATCGGATTCACAAATAACCGTATTTGGACTGACAGTGTGAACGCAGCAGAGACGGGTTCAGAGGTCATGTGACGTGAGGTCACCTGGTATCGGTCGATCCAGTTCAGGTATGTGCTGAGGTCGATGCCGCTGCCCTTGTTGAAGGCGGCCACCTCCGTCACGGACTCGGCTAGCAGCTTCGCTAGCGTCACACGCATCTCGCGCTCCACCAGCGTCAGCCACTCGTTGATCTTCGGGTGCTCTGTGATGGACACCGCAGTCTTGTAGAACACCTGGAAACAGCAGCACAGCAACACATGAACGGGCCTGAGCTGAAGAGTGCAACGGTTCATCACTGTGAGCTTTACTCGTCCTTCCCTCAGGACACTTTCACCCAAACTCGTTTTTTTTTAAACTTGTGTCGCACTTGAAACATGAATACACATGTTCAAGGAGTTTTGTGGTTGAAATTTTTAAAAAAAGTAACACATCCTTCCCTCTCGGCTCAATCTGACCCCCTTAGGAATGCGAGGAATGCTTCAGTACACACAGAAAAACATAAAAATGCTCAAAATTCAACAAAAAATGCTAAAACTTCACCAAAAAAGGATTTTGTAATGTCTACATGTGTATCTAAATGCACACTGAAGAAAAACTGACTTTAGGACCCAGAGGAACAGCTCATTTACTCCATATAGAGCTATAAGGCCATCTAGAGTCATCAAATATCATCTTAGATTATTATATTCCACAAGAGCTAAGCAAAGACTCCCTATGTAAGATATTTAGAGCTGAATTAAAAGGGTATGCATGAAATGTGTTATTTTGAATTTAAGTTGAAAGAATCTGAGGAATGTTTCTAAATTAATATTATTTATTATTTCTTGATCAAATCTAGTACTTTAAAAGGTAAATTACAAAATTCAAAAAATGCATTAAAAAATGAAATGAAATGAGCTTTCTGGACAAAAATAAATAAAAGTGAAGTATAATTTTAGGGGCTTCGGGTCATTTGGAGCCACGAGGGGAAGATGTGTTACATAGGGAAGGATCTGAATAAAGCACTCTATGAACAGGCTAGTCATCTGTGGGCT
The DNA here is from genome assembly GCA_900092035.1 of Leuciscus waleckii. Lineage (NCBI taxonomy): Eukaryota > Metazoa > Chordata > Actinopteri > Cypriniformes > Leuciscidae > Leuciscus > Leuciscus waleckii. The sequence goes on along the minus strand of FLSR01004878.1, from coordinate 17,724,789 downwards.
AGTCATCTGTGGGTTAGCACGAGTCGCACCTCCTCTCCCTCTCGGGACGAGATGCCCAGGACCTCAGTGCTATCCTCGTTCAGCAGAATGCTGGACACTCCTGCAAACATCTTCTTGAAGTGCTTCTGAAGCTTGGCCACGTTCTTGCTGTTGCCAATGATCTCCAGCAGATCTTCATCTCCCACGAAGTAGAACCTGCAGGAGACGGTAACGAGTGTTTAGTGTTTAAGCGTGACATGGAGACACAACCAACATATCTGGCAGAGCAAGAACTATTAATGCACAATTCTGAAAGCAGTTTCTCGGTCACTAACTCGTCGGCTAACCCTTCCTAGACGTCACACTAAATAGCGCTCACTCTGTCAGCTGGCTTCAGTCCTGCATCACATGACCTTCAGTTTATTTAGTCAACCGATCCTGTTTTTTAGTCTAGTCAGGCTTAGGTTGAGGAGACGTCTGGGAACTTTTGTGTTTGTTTGTGTCATGGGTTTTAATGGTGAGACTTTTGTTTTTGTAATCATTTGTATTTAGATCGGTATCAGACAAATGTGCGTCCCTAACCCTATCAGTGCGTCCCTAACCCTATCGGTGCGTCCCTAACCCTATCCTCAGTTCTGGTTAAAGTGAACACTAATCTAAACCAAACTAAGGGTTCCCATGATCCTCTGTCTAATGAACGCTGATGTTGTGATGGTCTGACCTGGGGAAAGACGAGCGCTCTCTCTCCAGATATTCTCCCAGTGCCTTCTGGATCTTTCCCAGCAGATCAGCCAGTCTCTCCAGCGACCTCTGAACCCCCTGGATGTTCAGGACGTCCATGACCAGAGGAGACTTGGTCACCTTCTTCATCAGAGCCAGAAACTCAGTGCTGATGCTGTAAAACACACGGGTCACATGTTCAGTCCACAGCCTGAGATCTGCAGCACACTAGTATAGTGTAATGGCTGTGTTTGACCTCTGACCTCTGGAAGCGCTGGGTCTCCACGGGGAGCAGGTGTTTGATGTCTGCGCTGCCGGTGAAGATGCCCTCCAGGTAAACCCAGCGGCGCTGCACGTCGATCCACACGTCGAACAGCGCCATGATGCGGTTGAGCTTGTCCTCCCAGCTCAGAGCGTCTTCCTCGAACACCTGACGAGAGAGGGATAGCTTTATCTAATGCCAGGTCTCAGATGCTCTTACACAAATACAAATATCATACATATTCCAAGCAAACAAACACAAGTCATGTGATCACCCTCGGAGAAGCCAGCGCTAGCAGAACGCAGACGCCACTAACAGATGCTGTTCTTTTCTCTGCGGTTCGATTCTCCATTTTGAATCAAATTTCAATTCTATATCGAATTGAACTTTGGAATCGAATCATGACCGAAAGAGTCGAGTCGTGGGATTGCAGAAGATCCCCAGCCGTACTGAGAGTGGAACCGCTCACATGACCGAGCTGTAATCAGTGTTACCTTGTAGTACGGGGAGAGCTTCATGGCAGACACGCTGTTGATGTGCTCCTTGACCCGGTTGAACAGATCATCCCATCCACGAATCAGACGACACTTGTTCTGATAGTTGACCAGATCGAGCTCGTACGAGTTCCACACCTCACGGATCTGCAGGCCAGAGGACACCGCGTTAGGACACAGCGTTGGGGGAACTCATTACAAGAAACTGGAGTTATGTAATCAGATTACTTTTTCAGTATTCATTCTTTACTACTAAATTTACAACAAAATATTACTTTTTCAAATAATACGCAAACCTCCAATAACTAAATATGTTCAATAAAACATAAATTTTTATGCATTTAATCTCACTTTATTGAACAATGTACTTGATTCTGAGCTTCGATGATTCAGTTACACCATGAACAAAAATGACTATAGCTTTCTTTATTTTTATTGGTAAAGTAAGTGTTAAACTTGTTTCTCCTGCATCCTCTTCTTCTGTTATGTCTTCTTTCCTCTTCCTCTTCCTCGAGTGAATCTACATTTCCTTCAGTCTGAGGATTATTATTTCACTTTTGGTGTAAAAGGGTCTTTACATTTGGCCAAAAATTTAGCTTTTTTGTTATAAAAACAAGTCCAGCCCAGGTGGAAGAAAAGTAACGCAATATTGTATTGCATTACTTTTCACAGTAACTTCCCCAACCCTGTGTGTGTGTGTGTGTATGCGTGTGTGTGTGAGCGTGATCACCTGTTTGAGGAACTCCTCGAGGGCCATCTCCCCCTGAGCCACCAGCAACACGTCCTTCACCACCATCTCGTTCTTCTGCAGGTCCACGTCCCAGATCTGGCCCAGACTCAGCTCCGACAGAACCCAGTTCACATGCAGACGCTTCATCAGCTGCTTCCAGTGCCGGTCCTTCAGCGCCTCCGACTTCAGCTCGATCACCAGCATGTTCACCTGGACATCAACAAGTCGTGCAAAAGGTGTTTTTACGCAAGTTTTAATTTATTCAATTAACACATCATCTAATCCCATTAATCATGAAGTGTGTTTATAATGCGTGTTATTTTATTAACCTAAAAATGAAAAGCTGGTTTGATCAGCCCAATAAAAGACAATTAACTGCAACTCTTTAATGAACATTAAAATGTTATAAAGCTGATCTGAGATCAGGTATAAATCATATAGAAACTGGTTCAGAGATAATCTCCCCTAATTTGGCGAACCATTGAAATTAGCAAAACGTTTAGAAACCGTAAAGACGTAACAAAGCTAGTTTCCTAAATCATGTGACTTTGATCCCGCTCCAAATCACTGGTTCAAAACAATGCCAAGGTTTCAGCGTTTCCTCACTAGCATGAGCGTCTGCTAGCGTGCAGGACCGGCTCACCTTCATGTAGCCTTTGAGCAGCCGCTGCACGTACTCGTACGAGGCGTACTGGCGCAGGCGAGCGGGGAAGTTCTTCAGCTGGTTCAGGAGACCATCCAGATTCTGACGCAGCTGTGGGGAACGAGAGCACGAGTCAGTGAAGCTAGCACTCGGACACGCGTGTCAAGCGTTACGACAGGAGCACGGCTAACCTTGCGCGGCTGCACCGAGACCCACGGCTGCTCCTTCATCTGATCGATCTGCTCCCACACCTTCGACAGCTCGGACCACACGCCCTTCAGATCCTGCAGCTCCTCCAGCGCAACCTGACAACAGCACACACACACGTTAGCAGAGCGCTACGAGGCGCCGGACAAACAGCACACACACGTTAGCAGAGCGCTACGAGGCGCCGGACAAACAGCACACACACGTTAGCAGAGCGCTACGAGGCGCCGGACAAACAGCACACACACGTTAGCAGAGCGCTACGAGGCGCCGGACAAACAGCACACACACGTTAGCAGAGCGCTACGAGGCGCCGGACAAACAGCACACACACGTTAGCAGAGCGCTACGAGGCGCCGGACAAACAGCACACACACGTTAGCAGAGCGCTACGAGGCGCCGGACAAACAGCACACACACGTTAGCATCAGAGGAAAACACTGACCACACCTTTAACCTTCCCTGAGACACACACACAGAGGACACCTGAACACCCCCAAATGTACAAACACACACACACACACCCCCACACGTACCCCCACTGGTTTGGTCTTCTCCCAGTCGGACAGCAGGTCAGTGGTGCGGTTTTCCACGGCTCGGTCCTCCTGCACGATCTTCATCTGGAGGTTGGCGACCTGCTGCTGAATGGCCGTGTCTTTGCGCTTCATGATGTCACTGAAGGCGCCCCACTCCCCCTCGATGTTGTCGATGTAGAGCCAGGAGGGCGGGAACTGGAAGCGCTGCTTCTCCAGCAGACGCTGGCCGTTGCGGAACACCTGCACGGGACCAGAGGCTTCAGTGACATCATCACATGCACAGATCTACACATCTAAACCAGGTCGTTGCACTCACATCCACTTGCTTCTCGAACTGCTTGATCTTGCGCTTGAGCGTCTGCACGTACGTGATGAAGGTCACGGCGTCAGAAGTGCTGGCCGTGTCCACCGAATGCTGCTCCAGTTCTTGACGAGACTGGAAGACCGTAGAAAAGTTCAGACTAATTCCCTTGAGCACATAAACATGTTTCCCATGAGCGAGAGCTCGACACACACCTTAGAGATCTGAAGTGGAATCCTGCATGTTGTTGCCCAGCATCTGTCCAAACTTACTGAGCACCTCCTTATGCCACGAGTCGTACTTCAGATTCACCTTCGACTGAACCTAAATCACAGGATAAAATAAACACTTTTAGAGAGTAACGCAATATTTTAATCGCATTACTATCCATAAAAAGTAACATAATTTGATACTTTTATCAAGTAACAATATTTTAACATTACTTTACATAAAAAGTAACTAGTTGTTACCTTGATAAGGAGTAAACCAATATTGTAACACATTACTTTGCATAAAAATGAATGTAATTAGGTACTTTTTATGAAGTAACAATATTGTAACATTACTTACTATAAAAAGTAACATAATTTGATACTTTATGAAGTAATGCAATATTGTAACATTACTTTCCATAAAAAGTAATGTAAAGAGTGACTCTCTTAAGGGAGCAACACCGATAGTTTATGGCCAGAAACCCCACGACTGAACTGAGCCGCTATCCTCTGACCTTGCCGTAGTCTATGATGACCGGTCCGAACTCTTTCCTGGTTTCTGCGTTGTCAAACGTGCCTCGGGCTTTGCGGATCTGCACCAGCAGCGCCTGCCACTTGTTGAGATCTTCTCCCAGACGGTTGTAGATGTTCTCGGGCTGCATGTCCCACAGACACTGGTACTGCAGCCACACCTGAGGACCAAACGCAGTCAGTCACACTGTTCACGTATGGATACAGCACACTCGCTCACTCAAAGGGAAGACGCTACCTTGACGTACTGCTCCACCTCGGAGACGTTCTCCTTCACAGCGTTATACGCTTCCTCCAGTGCAGACGGGCCGTCGGGCATTCGGGTCAGAGCGTTCCTGTAGAACTTCTCCTCTTCGGATAACTCGTAGTGAACACCGACCTGTTTGAAGAGCAAACATTAGCGCAGGTGCGGGAAACTGAAAGCGAACTCAGAGCAAACACAAACCTGATATCTCTGACTCTGGATTCTGGGCAGAGACAGAATGACCATCTTCCAAGCAAACATTTCTGGTAAGCCGGTAGCGGCAGTCTTCAATCGGCGGGTTCAGATAGATGACCTGGTTTGTGATCCTCAATTCATGGATGACATTCTGTTTGGACAAAGAAAACGGTTCAGAGTGAAGTTAGGAATCATCAGTGTAGTTGTAGCTGCCGATTAATATGATCTCTGACTGCACTGACACAACCAGATGAGAATGAAACTTGAACTGAATAATGAAATTAGAATTTGCATCATTGATTGTTATAATTTTCCTGTTTCTCACTGTGAAGCTGCTTTGAATCTGTTTTGTATAAAGTACTATAGAAATAAAGCTTGACTAGATGAGCTCAAAACTCCACAACAATGTCTTGCCTTGATCTTGGGGTCTCCTCCAGGCTTGTGACTGAGTTGAGGGGCTTCCGTGTCCATGTCCACATCAGCCTTGTCCTCCATCTGTCCCCGGAGAACCTGCGTCCAGGCCTTGAGCCCCGCCTGCAGACGCACCCCGAGGATACGCTCGATCTACGGATGAAACGCTCAGATTAGAGTGACACGACCCCGCGGACAGACCAGCAGAACTCGCCTCGATGTCCAGCTTATGACCCAGACGGGCAGATCAGAGTACGAGTGCAGGTTAAGGTCATAATTAACACAAGTTACATCATTTGTTGCTTTTTAACGAAGAAGCACAGTATTGTAACACATTACTTTGCATAAAAAGTAATGTAATTAGTTACTTTTTAATGAAGTAACAATATTGTAACGTATTTACCATAAAAGTAACAAAGAAACAATGATACTTTATGAAGTAACTCAATATTCTAACATTACTTTCCATAAAAATAAACAAAGTAACATAATTAGTTACTTTTTATGAAGTAACGCAACATTGTAACGCGTTACTCTCCATGAAAGGTGGCGTAATGAGTCGCTCACCTCGATGTCCAGCTTGTTGACCCAGATGGGCAGATTGGAGTATGAGTGCAAGTTCAGGTCATCGACGGCCTTCTGGATGCGGTTGAGGATCTCGGTGAACATCTTATGCTCGACATGAGGTTTCAAGCGAACGCACCTCCAAATCAATCTTCTCCTCCAGCAGAAGAAGATCATCCACCTGAGAGGGAAATACCCACAAGTCAACATGTGCCAGTCACATCTCCTTTCACCCTGACTGTCAATGCAGCATTTACACTACCAGCCGAAGTAAGGGCACACACGACTGCATTTAGGAATGATTCTGATTCGCTGATATCAATTATTCATCTCTTTTAAACTATCACTGTGAACTGAATTAAAGTAATAATGATAAAAACACTCTACAGTATGGAAGCTCGACTGGTAACAAAAGGTAAGAGCAACTCTATCTCACAGTTTAAACTCGCAATTGTGAGAGAGAAAAAAAGTCAGAAATGTGAGAGAAAAAGTCAAAAATGCAAGCAATAACAATAACGTGTGTGCGCGTGTGTGTGTGTGTCCAAACACCTGATTGGTGCTCTAGGTTTCCTGGTCTCGGGTTGGTCGACCTTTTCTTGGATTGATTGATTGTTTTATTTAATGCCATGTCAGAATCTAAGGCTATTTTCATGGCAAAAATTTAATTACAAAAATACAAATATAATTTAAATACAATAAAACCAAGCAAACAAACACAACAAATCATATTATATATTTTTTTTAAATTAACATTTGATAAAAAATCCAAAACCTTCTCAGGCATAATCTTACTAAATAAGTCCTTAAAGGTAGCCTGGCAAGCCAGACCTACATCAAGATGTTTAGTCTGGCAACTCACCATAGACACGGCTTAATCCGATGGGTGGGATAAACGGCTGTCTTTCAAATTCCCTCTGCACGCAATAGGACAGCGCTTCAACCAACCAGAGCGTTTTCCCAACAGCGGAGCTAACGTTAGTTGATAGATTCAACTTTTGCCATATCTGGCCGGCAAAACGACGAACACATCTTCCTTTTTTTAAGAATGACTTAAGTGCCGTTCTTTGCTCTTTTCTCAAAGAAAAACTTAACTCCAAGTCCTCCAGAGTCGCGGACAAAGCCGATTCGAAAGACTGTTCTCCAGCAGCCGTCATTCTTTGTTTTCAAGTATTTACATATGTGGTTTCAACAACCATATGCATTTACACTTGTCCAGTTTCGTCTGGAATGCGTCTCAGATCTCCTCCTGAAGTGGTTTGAGGGATCGGATTCAAATCCTTTTCACGATCGGATAGCTATCCGATCTGAGAAAATGCATGAAGTGGCCAGGTGTAAACAGCCCCCATGACAAAAACATACGCACGAAAGCCGAAAACAAACGCTGGTTGGCCTCTCACGTCCAAATTTGAGGAAGTGGTGGGGGAAGTGCCGTATGCCGTAAAGCAGTCAAAATTTTTAGTTATTTTTGTGCTCGGGTTACTACCCGAACCCCGAAGTTACGTAGTGCCAGTAAAAGCGATACAGACCCCGTCAGGCTATGGCAGACGTGTCATTCAACCTATTTTAAGTCGATGTACCATCACAAGGGTCTTGGAAATATATTATGAAGGTTGAAAAGCTACATAATGTTCCTTTAAGTGAAATAACATAATAGTACAGCATTCTATAACCCAGGACAGTCCAATAAAATATGTTTAACAGAGAGGAGAATCTCACAAAACATGCACAGAGTTGGCTCTCCACCTTTAAGCAAAAAAAGCACGAGTCAAACTAGTATGACCTATACGACCTCTGGTGAACACCACTGGATCAAATCTACCTTTTCTTGGAAGTTGAAGACGGTTTCCGCCAGCCGCTGGACGTACGGGTCGAGCTTGTAGGACTCCCAGACGAGCGAGATGCCCTCGGTGACGAGCGCCTGCACCTCCTTCTTCAGGCCGGCCACGAGCAGCGAGATGGAGGTGCGCTCCTCCACCTTCTCACAGGTGCGCTCGTATGTGCGCACGCTCTCGATGAGCGAGATGGCGAACGGGTACAGCTGGTTAGCCTGATGGGCTTTGTTGACGATGGCTGCGCACGCGGAAGCTCAGCCACTTCAGGTTGCGCACCTCTTTGGAGAGCGTTATGATCTCGGGGAGGAAGTTGACCTTGAGCTTGAGCACGGTGCCGGTGCGCCCGCGTGCGCGTGTGTTCTCGATGGTGAAGATGCGGCCCGACACGCCCAGGTTGCGCTGCTGCACCTTTCGGGCCCAGTCGTCGAAGATCTCCTGCGTGTTGAGCTTTGCGCGGAAGCTGTCGCCGTCCTGCTTGAGCTTCAGACCCTCCACGTGGTTTTCCCAGCCCTTCCCGAGCACGTCCTCCACGCGCTTCATGTACGCCGTGAGCTGCCGGTCGATCTGCTTAGCCCAGATGATGGAGCCGGAGACGGGAGGCAGGTCCCGCACGTGGCTCATCTTGCAGGACTGGCTCTGGGGATACTGCACCTTGAACTTGTCGTGCAGAGACTCTATGTCATCTTTGACGCGCTGGATGAGTTGCGTCTGGTACTCCCGGATGGCTCCGCGGATGTGCGGGCGCACGAACAGGGCGTTGAAGCGGGAGAATATGCGGAACATCTCGTTGGCGTTCTTGGCGGTGCCCAGCTGGTCGCGCAGGCGGGCCGTGATGCGCGTCTCCACGCGGTCGATGCGCTCGTCGTAGCGCTTCATGGCCGCTTCCCACGCCTCCATCCCCTCCTTGGAGACGTCCAGGCCGTCGACCTCCTTCACGTTCTCATACGCCAGATTGACCTCCTCGATGGCGTTAGCGTCTGCAGCGTCGAACAGAACCTCTGCCACCTTCAGATCGGCCGGCTCTGCGGTCTCTCCCTGGGCATGCTGGGACACGGCAGACACCTGCAAAGACAAGAGCAGGCAAAGTCCCAATCCAACACTCCTCTACTATACAGTGTGCAGAAAATGGTCCTGTAGAAGAGTATCTCAACACTCTGCACAGTAAAACAGTGGGCTAAAGGTGCCAGTAACAACATGGCGGATGTAGAACACTTGAATTCCATTAATCACATGATATAGAACATACTTTTTTTAACATTCGCAGTAAATTCAAATTCAAAGTCGTACCTACTCAGACAGTGTGTGATTCTGGATGCACCGCATGTCTTTACGTCACATTATTTGCTTTTATACAACTGATCATTCAACTCAGACTATGGGAAATCCAAACATGAGCTTTTACTTCACGTCTAATGACACTATTGTCTGCTTACAGCTGAACTGAACTGTTTAATTGATGAATTTTGCAACATCAACACAGTAATTGATCTGAAAAACGACTAAAAAGACAACACAGCTGAATCTGAATTCATCTCATATCTAATGTTTGCATCATTGATTGTTTATTACTGTGAAGCTGCTATGACACCTGTGCTGTATAAAGCTCTGTAGAAATAAATACCCCTAACCTTTGAGCTCATTTAAATGTTAATGTTCATATTAATAAAAACTCTTGTCATGTCAGTGGTCGTGCGTTCAGACTGCGCACCTGAGGCCGGAGCACGCGCACGATGACGGCTCGCAGCTGCTCGTGCTGACGCCTGAAGCGCCTCATGTGGTCCAAGCGGGCCTGCAGCTTCCGGTGCGCAGGACTCAAACGCCACACCATCTTCAGGTTCTCCTCCCTCTTCCTCTTCACTATGTCCCTCAGGAGCACCTGCAGCTTCTCGTACTCATCCTCCCACGTCTGGAAGACCTCGAAACACGCCACCATCACCTGTGGAGGAGAAGAAGAGCGTGAGCGAGGCCTGAGTGCCGAGGAGAGCTTACACTGGGGACGGTAAAAATATTCCCACCGGTTAATCGATGTGTAACACTGGTAATACCGGGATCACCGGCAGGGGCTTTTAAATCGCTAATTTGAAAGTGTAACCCTAACCCATCATCTTGTCAGTCAGATCCTCGCTCTCATGATGAATGAGATCTGACTCCGGTTGCTGATCTGTGCTGCGACTCTCGTTCAGCTCACGATTTATCAAGCAGACACGTTCAGTTTTTAATTGAAAGTGTCTGTTCTCTAACCGAACTAAATTATTTTATTATTGAAAAAATTTAATTAGATCAACGATGGTGGGCAAGTGAGAACCAGTGTTGCTTCTGAACACTGGTAACACCGTAAACACTGACTATCGTAGCTAGCCTAGCTTGGACCGTACCTTCTCGAACTCCTCGTAGGCCACGTGCATGAGCTTGCGAGTGCCCAGCACTTTGAGCAGCTGAGAGCTCAGGTCTCGGGATATGGCCTCCACCAGGCGCAGCGCTCGCTGGATGGGGTATTTGGTGTTCCGGATCTTGCGTAGGTGAGTGAAGATGGCCACCAGCGCCTGCCGGATCTTGTCGAGTTCAGTGGCCGACAGCAGATCGTTGAGGGGAAAGTCCTTCATCAGTGGGTTGTAATCGTTCACCGTCTCCACAGCCTGCTTCAGTCCTGAGAGACACACACACACACACAAGCGTTAGAGACGAGGAGCGTGCCTGAGGTGTGCGTTATTTTAGTAATGGAGTTTCTGCACACATCAGAATCAGAAAGAGCTTTATTGCCAAGTGTGCTTGCACCCACAAGGAATTTTTCTTGGTACTGAAGCTTCCAGTGCACATATACAAATAAAAATACAACAAGAAACATAGTAATACAAATTCTAAGAATAAAATATATAAAAAAATATAAAATAGTATAAAAGTAAAAAAAGGGGTCACAGTTGGGTTTAGTCTGAATAAACATTTACAGATTATGAATATATTTACAGTATTTTGAGTAGTATGAATAATAGAGTTAGAGAATATTGCACTAGACAGTGGGAGTATTGCACTTACAGGCATATGCCTTGAGGGGCATGTTAAGTGTTCAGAAGGGAAATGGCCTTTGGAAAGAAACTGTTCCTGTGCCTGGATGTTCTTGTGGCCAGTGATCTGTGTCGCCGTCCTGACGGTAACAGTTCAAACAGGGGGTGTCCAGGGTGAGTGGAGTCTGTGATGATTTTACCTGCTCTCTTCCTCACTCAGGAAGAGTACAGGTCCTGGAGGGTTGGCAAGGGGGCACCAATAATCCTCTCTGCAGTCCGGACTGTCCGTTGTAGTCTCCTGATG
>FLSR01004878.1:17666347-17705014 GCA_900092035.1 Leuciscus waleckii | reverse complement strand
AATGCAGTGCTTCATTTTGCAAGAGATTTTCATTTTGTGTGTGCAATTCTTGGATTTCTGTGTAAAGTTGTTGTTGTTTTTTTCAAAAAGGGGGCAATGTTTTGAAAATGTGTGTAAGCCGTTGAAAACCCTGTACACATCCCACCCTCAATGAGACACAGTCAAATGTAAGACCGCATGCTTGTAATACTTAAGTGTGTTGAGTAACTGCACACACACACTCACACACACACTCACACTCACACACACACTCACACTGGAATCCAGCAATAATCAAAAGGAGTCGAATTGATCAAACTACATTAGAGTGACATCTGTATCAGGAGAAATCAGGTGAAATTGAATCTTTATTTGGTTTGAGTGTCAAGAGACTCGAGTCGTCGTGTTAAGTTTGAAAAGGGATGATCGTAGTGTATAAACAATTAATTAGAAGCACACATTAAGAATTCATCTGTATTAAAGGTGTATTGTGCCTGGAGAGACTCGAGCCAATATGAAACCGTTTCCATTAAGTATCATCTAATTAATGCCATGCATTATTGACAGCAAGATTTTCATTCATCTTGCAGGAGTAATCTCTGTCTGTTCACCCCGACTTTCCAGAAACCTTAAACCTGCTGGTTTACATGCCCTGGTCCTCACTATAGCACACATCTGCTGTCTATAAGCAGATCCTAGCCTGAGACGCACATCACACACACAATTACTCAAAGTATCTCAAAATTCAAAGAGGTGTGTATTGTAATTAAACATCTGTAACGACGTTCAGCATGTTTATGTTTTATGTGGCGTGAGAAAGTGACATAAGCTGTGTTTACATCCAAGCTGAGAATTTAACTTAAGCACAAAACTGAAATGTTGCTTAATCATTTGTGAATAAAGCAGTGTTTCCATCCCACGTGTTCAAGAGAACAAAACCATCACTTCCTGGGAAACTGGCTCAAAATATCAGTAATAAATCAGTAATAAGACTCTTTTTCCCTCCATCATACACGAGTGTGTCTCGAGCGTCAGACGAAACACAGTAAACGCTGTCATGTTCTCTAGCGTTCGGATGCTGGTGTTCAGGAACACACTCGTGTGTGTGAAACCAAATCATTCTGATCACACACTTCGACTCCGGCGTTTCAGAAACACCAAACCAACATCTGAGACGCTGCGATGCCATTGGTCCACTGGTTACTCAAGTTATCCAATCACAGCCTTGGATGAGGCAAAGTCACATGACTTTATTGTTGTGCATCGAGGGATTTATTCAGTAAATGTGTTTCAATTGTAGAAAGAAATCATCCGCCACATTTGAGCGCATATGTTTATATGCACATCTTGGCGTTTCCATTCAGCAGTTTTTATGCGATTTTCCAAACTGAAACAAATCTCCAGAAATGAGATTTGAATAGAATTTCAAACCGTAGCATGAAACGGATTTGTAAAAATCATATTTCATGTGATTTTTAAAAAAAAATTATTCACATTTACTAAATATGATCAGATTCCAACCAGACATAGTTTTGGTCTGACAGTCTGAAATCAAGCATAGAGTCAGTTCTGGAGGGTCACGTTAGTCAAGACTCTCAGCTGATCCACATCGACCTATAGGAATACGACGCCTATCACTGTATTCATATATAAGCTCCTTCAGCATTATCAGCAGATATCGCGTTTCTCAGGAGCGAATCACCCTCCTCCCTCCCCCTCTCCCTAACTACACTGAACAAGAGTATATTTCCCAGTAAAAAAAAAATAAAAAAAATGCAATAGTTTTAGCTTTACTTGCCTTGAAGCATGTAAGCTCAAACTTAAACATCTGCACTTTTGCTATCCAAATTTTTTTTTTTTTATAATAAACTGTATAAATGCATAGATATGTACCCTGTAATTTTTAAAAAGCCTATACAGCTTGTATTGGTACACAATTATTACAAAAAGGTGCACAGTGTATGTTCTCGCTAAACTGCTCCCAAATGTAAGATTGTTGTATCATAATAGTAGTATAAGTACCCCTTAGTTCTATAGTACTTACAGTATAAATATATTTTTTTTAATTCTCCTGGTTGTTACCCCTTTATTCCCCAAACTTTGCATATTGTTCCCTAATACTTACATGGAAGTACTTCATAGGTACACTATAATTACAGAAAGTTATGCTATAAATTCGTCTTAATTATGTAGTACTTTCCGGGCTGTAATCTAAAGCGTTACCGAACCATTTATGAGACTTTTCCTGCATTACAATAATCATATATGTCGGCAGGTTTGGGAACAGAGTCCACATCTGCACAAAGGATGACAGCTTATTTTAGAGATGTCAAGATTCAACCCAGACATTACAGCCACATGTCAAAGAGTCGTGAACCGTAACTTGTCAAATTCCTGGTTAAGTTCCTGCTTGTAATTAATTAAGTGGGTATTAACATTATCTGAATCAGAAGACCTCTGGATAGATGACTTTCCTCTGTGAGCTAATCTCCCTCGCTCTCGCTCTATTGTTTACACGCGTTTCCAGAGGTAAAACCGTCTTCCTCAAACAGGATCGTACCATTAGGATATAATCCTGCCGTCTTGAGACTGGTAGCAAGTTTGTGGCGTTGGATTATTCCCGATTCCAGAACAAAGGCGGCGGAGGGCAATGAAATGAAGGAGGGGATTGAAACTGATATCATTCTGAGCTCCTGCCCTCTTCAATGAGTGCGATTAAAAGGTTATTCCAGCCTCCCTCATCTCGGCTAATTGGATTATTTGCAGGGATTTAGGGAAACGAATTTAGGCGAGCAGCTTCCAAAAACTCTTTGCCTACTTCTTCGAATGAATATTACAAAAGTTGAGAGGCTGTTAAACACAGCAGTGGAGACTTGAGTATATTGTGTACAAGTCAAGTCAAGTCACCTTTATTTATACAGCGTTTTTACAATGCCGATTGTTTCAAAGCAGCTTTACAGAGATAACAGGAAAATGATGCAACAAAGTTTGTTTCCAGAAGAACATAGTGTCATAGTCCAGCTTAAGTGAGTTTTCACATGCACAAAAGCTTTCAATTAACCCTTTAAAGGAAGTTATCAGCACACCCAGATCATGTTTACACTGATTACGAATGCCGAATGCCTCTATCAGCGTTTGTTTGTTGTCATTATGTCAAAGCAGTTTATTTGTGTTGTTAGATAATTAATTGTATTGTTAAAATCCTAAAAACTAGTGATAGACTGAATTATTATTAATAGCCTTATAAAGTCCATAAACTACAGGGTTGATCACATAGTGTAGAAGTGCATCATTTTGGACACAAATGATACTCAAATATTAGGAGTGTAACGATTCCCTCATGTCATGATTCGACACACATCCCGATACTGAACTCATGATACCATATCTTAGTGATACTCTAAGACATATGATAAAAGGTTGACAAAATATGAACTGTTGATTAAAATGCTAAATTTGGTTTTACATTGTGTGTGTAAATGAATAGTCTTGGACTTGGGCTGAAACCCAAAGCACAGGACAATAGAGACGCCAGAATAACAATATTCATGATTCTGAAGCTGAAAATACAGCATTATTGTAGATGAATATGCTTGATCTCTGTCACTGACTAGATATATTTAAAATAATGTAGGACACTTTTACTGGTAACATCAGATATTCGGCATCATCAGGACACACAAATATTCCCCCATTGCATTATTATGCATTATTCAACATTATAGTTTAATGTACTGACACTAAAACTCTGTAAACTTGATTTTTTTCACACATAGTAATTTTTATTTTGGGTGAATTATCCACGATACATATTCTTGCAGTTTAGTATTGCGATATATTGTGACATGATATATTGTTACACCCCTATAAAATAACACTGAATATTACGACATTTACGATATTCTCTCATTTTGATCGCCAAATAAATTATTAAAATATTATTGTAATATCTGATTATGCATAACTTTTAGTCTAAAGAGGCAGCTCGGAACCGACCGACTGACTTCATTAAGATAAACACTTTACAATAAGGTTCATTAGTTAACACTAGTTAATGTATTAACTAACTAGTTAATGTATTAACTAACATGAACTATCCATGAGCAATATGTTACAGTATTTATTAATCTTTGTTAATGTTAGTTAATAAAAATCCAGCTGTTCATTGTTTGTTCATGTTAGTTCACAGTGCATTAACTAATGTTAACAAATCACATTTTATTCAATACATTAATTGCTTTTTTTTATTATTATTATTATTTATGAAATTTATTAGCAATTTATGAGTGAAAATTGTTTCTACACCATTTTTTTTTCAAGGAAATACTATTTCAGTCTTTATACCTCATTGTCACATTTTATTCAATACATTAATTGCTTTTTTTTATTATTATTATTATTTATGAAATTTATTAGCAATTTATGAGTGAAAATTGTTTCTACACCATTTTTTTTTCAAGGAAATACTATTTCAGTCTTTATACCTCATTGTCACATTTTATTCAATACATTAATTGTTTTTTTTATTATTATTATTATTTATGAAATTTATTAGCAATTTATGAGTGAAAATTGTTTCTACACCATTTTTTTTTCAAGGAAATACTATTTCAGTCTTTATACCTCATTGTCACATTTTATTCAATACATTATTGCTGTTTTTTTTATTATTATTTGTGAAATTTATTAGCAATTTATGAGTGAAAATTGTTTCTACACCATTCTATTTCATTATTTTTTCTTTTTGAACTTTTAATTTTAATTCAATGTGTTACTTGCCATTTTTTGTGATTATTTGTGAATTTTACTAGCAATTTCTGATTATACATTGTTTACATAGTTAATACCATTTTTATTTTTCAGTGTAGTACTGAGGATTTATCACTGAGCCCTTTCTTCTCAGCACTGCATTTAAACAGGTTTAAATCTTAAATAATAAAGCCAACAATTGATTGAGTCACTCTCCAATCCCAGCATGCAACAATCAGGCACATGGGCCACAAGTGAGAAATGATTGACAGAGCGCCACAGTGTTCCCATTTATTTCTTCTCTGGAGCTGTTTTCTGTCAGAGAGTGTATTGATTTTTCCATAAAGTAAGAAAACAAGCGCGGTTGAGAGGCCGTGCCAGGTCAGCACAAATTAAAGCTGAAGATGTAAAGCCCCCTGTCGCCCATCATTGGCTACAGTTGACGAGGCCTCGCTCTCTTTCAAACAGCACATCATTTGACATCATAAAGCTAAAAGAGATAGAGAGAGAGCCAGCTGTTGGATTGCAGGCTGTTTGAGGAGACTGACAGGACAGCTCACAGATGTTTATTAATCAAAGCCTTTGTTTAAGTTTTTCTCAATGCTATGAATGCTGATCAGACCAAAAACCTCAACCTGTCCATAGACTTTTTTAATGCAATGAAAAAAAAAAATGGTGTAAGATTTAATTTGAAACAATATTCACTCAAAAATTGCACGAATTTCGCAAATTACGATGAAATGCAAGACGTGAATTATATGTCAAATTTTTAAGTAGAAAAACTGATATAGTGTTTTCTTGTAAAACATATGGCAATAATCTTCAAAAAGACAAAGGGAAAAGACATAAATGTAACATTTTAGATATTAAAATAATCTATTGATTTATTCATTGATTTATATTATATTATTACATTTATATTTATTTATATTAAATTAAAATGATGTGATTGGACTTGGTCATCTAAAATAATCATTGTATATATTTATAATCATTGTTAGACAATAATTCGTTTTAATTGTGGGGGGCGTCTTGGTTGCTGATGTAACCATCATTCCCTGATGGAGGGAACAGACACGTTATGTTGAAGACTGAAAAATGGGATCACACTTGGGAGCCGCAATGTCACGTACTGCTCTGAGACTGGAAGGTTGAGGATCCACATGAAAGGGTAATCCACAATCGTAATCGCAAACAGGCAAGACATCAGAGCACAGTAAATCAGTCCAATCAAACAAACAAATCCAGATGGTGAGACAGGAATGGGAAAACCAGGACTCAGGCAGATATCAAAAACCAGGAACATGGAAAACAGAGGAAAACGCTCAGAGATGCAGTGTAAACAACTACCAAGACTTCGACTTCGGCGAGGGAAGGATGTGCTTGATGGCCTCAGCTTTTTGGACTGCCAAGAACAGCTGGGCAAAGTCCTCGACAGTGTTGCCGAAGAGACCACTTTGCAAGATGGGGCCGTCGAGAGAGCGGATTTTGTCGGCATCCCGATCTCTGCAAGGTTTAGCAAGATATTGTGTTCCTGGACCACAAGGGGGACATCGTCTGACTTTAATCGCCTGGAGGGTGAGGTCAGTCCTGTCCTTCATCAACCCCGGCTCAGAACTATCCTTCTGCAGTTCTTTGAGTGCTTTGGTCTGATGGACTTGCAGGATGGCCATCGCATGCAGGGCGGAGGCGGCCGGTCCAGCGCCACTGTTAGCCTTAACAGCCAGGGCTGTCGTCATCTTACAGGCCTTGGACGGGAGACACGGATGGCCCCACCATCGAGGGTAGTGAGAGTGGTGCAGGCTGTGAAGCGGCTCCAGGCAGTAAAAGGTGCCTTCCACGACTTCTGCACCTCCTCGTGCACTTCCAGGTAGAAAGGCACTGGAACCACACACCGCACCCAGGAACCAATCAACCAACCGCGAGCGCTCAGGACAAGCAGGAGGTTCCACTCGGGTCCTGGGCAAGCATGGCCATCAACTCAACCCTGTCATACACCCGGTGCAATGCAGTGCCAGGCTTTTTCAGTGTTTTTTGCTAGTTTCAGCCCGACGCAGTTATCATTTTCACGTCCTGCACCACATTGTTTAAATAGCAAATGCAACAGAGAGACTCTGATTGGTTTATTGCACGTTACGCCTAAGACACCCCCATTACTCATTAAGAGAATAGGGACAACCCTTTGTGCCGGGATTTCGGACATGCCCTTAGTGCACGTGCGCCGTGCGCTTTAGACCATGTGCTTAGATCGTTAAAATAGGGCCCTCAATCTGACTCAGCATGAGCGACCTAGCCCGAAGGGGGAAGCTCAGCTACATCTTCCTCTCCATCTTCTACTGTACCCTCAGGTCTCCCAAAGTGTTAACCAGATTCGCGGCTCTGCCTTGAGCAGGAGACTCTTGCCTTCACAAAGGAGAGTCGCGACCACAATGGCGAGATAGTCATGCTCTCGCAGTAAGAACATGAACCATCCACGAACGCCATCTCAGCATGCTCGTGGCCCAGACATGTGAGACAGCGATCGGACCGTCAGATGAGGACAGCAGATATGACCACATCCAGAATCACACGGACGGAAAGGCATCTTTAAAAAGATGCTCATCACCCATGCTTGCTCTTTTAGGGAAATCTGCTCTTTTGTGCCGAAGCACCAAGGAGGAAATCGCTGTACTTAACTGTGCAGTGGATCGAAGGCGAAACACAGCTGAATGCGCTTTCTCTCCAGCAAGAGAGATCTCCTCTTGTTGCAAGCTCTTTTAGTTAAATGAAAATGCTCTCTGTGAGGTGAATAGAAAAGAGTGAACGCTGTACGCAACCACTCTGCTCCGAAGCAAAAATCTGAACGAACGAATGCGTGCTGCCATCTTATATACCAGTGTGCACGGGGGAGTGGCTTCGCATGCAAATTCCATTCACCAATTCCTATTGGCTGTTTTTCAGAGGTGATTGGGGGCATGACCACATCAGAATCACACGGACGGAAAGGCATCTTTAAAAAGATGCTCATCACCCATGCTTGCTCTTTTAGGGAAATCTGCTCTTTTGTGCCGAAGCACCAAGGAGGAAATCGCTGTACTTAACTGTGCAGTGGATCGAAGGCGAAACACAGCTGAATGCGCTTTCTCTCCAGCAAGAGAGATCTCCTCTTGTTGCAAGCTCTTTTAGTTAAATGAAAATGCTCTCTGTGAGGTGAATAGAAAAGAGTGAACGCTGTACGCAACCACTCTGCTCCGAAGCAAAAATCTGAACGAACGAATGCGTGCTGCCATCTTATATACCAGTGTGCACGGGGGAGTGGCTTCGCATGCAAATTCCATTCACCAATTCCTATTGGCTGTTTTTCAGAGGTGATTGGGGGTCCCATATGAGACCCCATTTGTCAGTTTTCGACATAACGTTGAACATGACTGACAGATAGGGAACTAATGAATCGTTGAAAAGAGGGATTGATGATGTCCGCTGAAAAGTAAAGCTGTATGTTTATACAAAACTAAGTTATTACATTTTGATGAAAGATTATGATTGAAGTGTTTATATATATATATGGTGTGTATACAGTTTTTATTTCTTTGATTTCATTTTTCATGTGGTTTGTGAACTTAAACTGATGATATGGACAATGTCATGAAGGGATGCAAATACTAGGGCATATGTGATAAATGCAAAACTAAAATTTTGTAATAGAGAAAAAAAATGTGGCCACTTTTATTGATAGTTCTCATACATAGAGGGCAGTAAATGATACAAGCACTCATGATCATCCACATAAACACTACAGCTCAGCGTGTCAGAGCCTGTCACATCTACAAACCACATGATCACTGTCCCACACACACACTCACGCTCTCTCTCACACACACACACACACACACAATACTAAATTACTGCATTCTGATTAATAATGATTGGACTGGACCTCTGGTACTCATAACTGATAAAGCATCAAATTTCTTTTTTGTAATTTTTTATGCAATTGATTGTTGCCTAAGGCAACAAGTAACAATGAATTTCCCCTGCTGATCTGCACAGCAACAGCAGAATCATTCATGTTTAATACCAAGTTAATAAGTGAATTATGGCCTATATGAATCACTTTATGATAAGGCCACGCTGAATACTTACGACAAGATTAAGGCTAGCTGCTAGATCATTTTAAATGTCACCCTATTTAACAGCGGCTGCCAAACTTATATTGCAGGACTGGTTACTTAAGGTGACAAGTCAAGAGAATATCACAGAGAAATTTATTTTCTTCTTACTCCAAAAACCATGTCTATTTATCGTGATTTCAGCTTTTTGTTTTTGCTTCTTTTCAGCAAATCAGCTCATTTTTAACCCTTTGGTGTGGGTTGGTGTTAATGTTGGTGGAGACGTTTTGAAATCATTGTAAATACACGGATGCATTATGATGCTTTGCCTACAAAGTGAATTGTCTTGATGCATCTGTTCTGGTTTAGAGTATTTGTTCTGCTCATGTCACTGTGTCATCTATCCTAAATCATATCCTCTTCCCCAAACTATAATATTTCATTTCCAACTATGCTGTGGCTCTCGGGAGAAGCTTAACAAATGTCTTGGAAAAATCTTCACCCTTTTTCAAAATATTGTTCATAATATTCATCATAACTAAGCATATTGCATATTTGTGCTTGGAGTCAATTGTTTTATTTGTGATAACATAATGAAACATGCCAAATCACGTGCACATAACTTTTTGGCCAGGCTGTCATACAAAGAAATAATAAAGACACATGCAAAAGCAAGAGAGAACCAATGAGTTGTTGTTGTTGTTTTTTAAGGTTGCATAGTAAAATAAATTTTGTAGCTGTAGTTTGCCTTTTTTTTTTTTTTTTTGCCAAATAATTTTTTCAAAAAAAATACCTCAACCGCCAAATAATTTTGTCAGATAAAATACCTCAACCAAGTTTAGTGTTTTGTTCTTCCATCATATTTAAATATTTCAAAATTCATAAAATATTTTCCTCATATTTTGATGATTTAATCAAACTTGTAGGTTCAATAAAAACAAATATCTCTGGAATCGCTTTTGGCCACTACTGTAGGTATTATCATGATGTCTTTTGTTCAGTGCTCTGAAAAAAATTTGACTAAAAAGCACAAGCTCATCATTAAAATGTTTTTAAAAATGCATACATTTAATTTATGCATGTGGCAGATTCGTTTCTTCAAAGCAACTTCATTGCATGTATACTGTACATTTGATCAGTTTAGGTTTTTAATATTATTATTATGCATTCCCTGGGGAATTCCTCAGGGAAGCTGTTCCTTCTGTTATAGGGCCTCTAATCTGTACATACAATTTAGGACATACAGTTATTTTTTAAATTGATGCAAATGATTTTAGACATTTTTTAATGAAACATTTTTTTTTACAGTTGAAAACTGAAAAAAAGGGTGAAATATTGACAAGTCGGTAACAAAACTCATGCACGTTCTGTTAAGAAACAGGGTGAAAGTTAGGTCTGTCTCATCTCAAGGTGAAGCAGAAGCACTTGTCCATGCACTTGTTAGTAGAATTGATTATTGTAATGTGCGACTCAGACTAAATCCCCATCAGCTCTTTCTAAATGCAGCAGCGAGGATCCTAACAAAAACACAGAAGGAGAACATCGCCGCTTATTCAGAAGAACTTTACTGATTACCTCCTATGCTTGCTTGTTGACTCATATCATGAAGCAGAATGAAAATACTTCGATGTTCTATGCAGACATGCCCAAATTGCTTCATGAAGAGTAGGCATGATGAGTTCATGAGCATCAAGTTCATGATGAGCACATTTCCAAATGAGTACCCAAGTTTACACATAAAGGAAACTTGTTCCATCCAGTCACAATGCAGTAATAATGAGGAAAATATATACTATTATTCCAAAACAACAGAAGAACTAATGATAGGAGTTAAATGTGTGAAAGCTTGTGCCGTTCCTTTCTGTTTTGCAGCTGCTGCTCTTCAGATCCTTCTGAAGAATCTCAACATTAGAAACCTGCTTGAAAATTTTAACAAGATCTGATATATCAAATTCTGACCAATGGTGTGAGTTTGGGGCGGGGCTATCTGTTTGACTGACCAATGGTGTGAGTTTGGGGCGGGGCTATCTGTTTGACTGACCAATGGTGTGAGTTTGGGGCGGGGCTATCTGTTTGACTGACCAATGGTGTGAGTTTGGGGCGGGGCTATCTGTTTGACTGACCAATGGTGTGAGTTTGGGGCGGGGCTATCTGTTTGACTGACCAATGGTGTGAGTTTGGGGCGGGGCTATCTGTTTGACTGACCAATGGTGTGAGTTTGGGGCGGGGCTATCTGTTTGACTGACCAATGGCGTGAGTTGGGGGCGGGGCTATCTGTTTGACTGACCAATGGTGTGAGTTTGGGGCGGGGCTATCTGTTTGACTGACCAATGGTGTGAGTTTGGGGCGGGGCTATCTGTTTGACTGACCAATGGTGTGAGTTTGGGGCGGGGCTATCTGTTTGACTGACCAATGGTGTGAGTTTGGGGCGGGGCTATCTGTTTGACTGACCAATGGTGTGAGTTTGGGGCGGGGCTATCTGTTTGACTGACCAATGGTGTGAGTTTGGGGCGGGGCTATCTGTTTGACTGACCAATGGCGTGAGTTGGGGGCGGGGCTATCTGTTTGACTGACCAATGGTGTGAGTTTGGGGCGGGGCTATCTGTTTGACTGACCAATGGTGTGAGTTTGGGGCGGGGCTATCTGTTTGACTGACCAATGGTGTGAGTTTGGGGCGGGGCTATCTGTTTGACTGACCAATGGTGTGAGTTTGGGGCGGGGCTATCTGTTTGACTGACCAATGGTGTGAGTTTGGGGCGGGGCTATCTGTTTGACTGACCAATGGTGTGAGTTTGGGGCGGGGCTATCTGTTTGACTGACCAATGGCGTGAGTTGGGGGCGGGGCTATCTGTTTGACTGACCAATGGTGTGAGTTTGGGGCGGGGCTATCTGTTTGACTGACCAATGGTGTGAGTTTGGGGCGGGGCTATCTGTTTGACTGACCAATGGTGTGAGTTTGGGGCGGGGCTATCTGTTTGACTGACCAATGGTGTGAGTTTGGGGCGGGGCTATCTGTTTGACTGACCAATGGTGTGAGTTTGGGGCGGGGCTATCTGTTTGACTGACCAATGGTGTGAGTTTGGGGCGGGGCTATCTGTTTGACTGACCAATGGCGTGAGTTGGGGGCGGGGCTATCTGTTTGACTGACCAATGGTGTGAGTTTGGGGCGGGGCTATCTGTTTGACTGACCAATGGTGTGAGTTTGGGGCGGGGCTATCTGTTTGACTGACCAATGGTGTGAGTTTGGGGCGGGGCTATCTGTTTGACTGACCAATGGTGTGAGTTTGGGGCGGGGCTATCTGTTTGACTGACCAATGGTGTGAGTTTGGGGCGGGGCTATCTGTTTGACTGACCAATGGTGTGAGTTTGGGGCGGGGCTATCTGTTTGACTGACCAATGGCGTGAGTTGGGGGCGGGGCTATCTGTTTGACTGACCAATGGTGTGAGTTTGGGGCGGGGCTATCTGTTTGACTGACCAATGGTGTGAGTTTGGGGCGGGGCTATCTGTTTGACTGACCAATGGTGTGAGTTTGGGGCGGGGCTATCTGTTTGACTGACCAATGGTGTGAGTTTGGGGCGGGGCTATCTGTTTGACTGACCAATGGTGTGAGTTTGGGGCGGGGCTATCTGTTTGACTGACCAATGGTGTGAGTTTGGGGCGGGGCTATCTGTTTGACTGACCAATGGCGTGAGTTGGGGGCGGGGCTATCTGTTTGACTGACCAATGGTGTGAGTTTGGGGCGGGGCTATCTGTTTGACTGACCAATGGTGTGAGTTTGGGGCGGGGCTATCTGTTTGACTGACCAATGGTGTGAGTTTGGGGCGGGGCTATCTGTTTGACTGACCAATGGTGTGAGTTTGGGGCGGGGCTATCTGTTTGACTGACCAATGGTGTGAGTTTGGGGCGGGGCTATCTGTTTGACTGACCAATGGTGTGAGTTTGGGGCGGGGCTATCTGTTTGACTGACCAATGGCGTGAGTTGGGGGCGGGGCTATCTGTTTGACTGACCAATGGTGTGAGTTTGGGGCGGGGCTATCTGTTTGACTGACCAATGGTGTGAGTTTGGGGCGGGGCTATCTGTTTGACTGACCAATGGTGTGAGTTTGGGGCGGGGCTATCTGTTTGACTGACCAATGGTGTGAGTTTGGGGCGGGGCTATCTGTTTGACTGACCAATGGTGTGAGTTTGGGGCGGGGCTATCTGTTTGACTGACCAATGGTGTGAGTTTGGGGCGGGGCTATCTGTTTGACTGACCAATGGCGTGAGTTGGGGGCGGGGCTATCTGTTTGACTGACCAATGGTGTGAGTTTGGGGCGGGGCTATCTGTTTGACTGACCAATGGTGTGAGTTTGGGGCGGGGCTATCTGTTTGACTGACCAATGGTGTGAGTTTGGGGCGGGGCTATCTGTTTGACTGACCAATGGTGTGAGTTTGGGGCGGGGCTATCTGTTTGACTGACCAATGGTGTGAGTTTGGGGCGGGGCTATCTGTTTGACTGACCAATGGTGTGAGTTTGGGGCGGGGCTATCTGTTTGACTGACCAATGGCGTGAGTTGGGGGCGGGGCTATCTGTTTGACTGACCAATGGTGTGAGTTTGGGGCGGGGCTATCTGTTTGACTGACCAATGGTGTGAGTTTGGGGCGGGGCTATCTGTTTGACTGACCAATGGTGTGAGTTTGGGGCGGGGCTATCTGTTTGACTGACCAATGGTGTGAGTTTGGGGCGGGGCTATCTGTTTGACTGACCAATGGTGTGAGTTTGGGGCGGGGCTATCTGTTTGACTGACCAATGGTGTGAGTTTGGGGCGGGGCTATCTGTTTGACTGACCAATGGCGTGAGTTGGGGGCGGGGCTATCTGTTTGACTGACCAATGGTGTGAGTTTGGGGCGGGGCTATCTGTTTGACTGACCAATGGTGTGAGTTTGGGGCGGGGCTATCTGTTTGACTGACCAATGGTGTGAGTTTGGGGCGGGGCTATCTGTTTGACTGACCAATGGTGTGAGTTTGGGGCGGGGCTATCTGTTTGACTGACCAATGGTGTGAGTTTGGGGCGGGGCTATCTGTTTGACTGACCAATGGTGTGAGTTTGGGGCGGGGCTATCTGTTTGACTGACCAATGGCGTGAGTTGGGGGCGGGGCTATCTGTTTGACTGACCAATGGTGTGAGTTTGGGGCGGGGCTATCTGTTTGACTGACCAATGGTGTGAGTTTGGGGCGGGGCTATCTGTTTGACTGACCAATGGTGTGAGTTTGGGGCGGGGCTATCTGTTTGACTGACCAATGGTGTGAGTTTGGGGCGGGGCTATCTGTTTGACTGACCAATGGTGTGAGTTTGGGGCGGGGCTATCTGTTTGACTGACCAATGGTGTGAGTTTGGGGCGGGGCTATCTGTTTGACTGACCAATGGCGTGAGTTGGGGGCGGGGCTATCTGTTTGACTGACCAATGGTGTGAGTTTGGGGCGGGGCTATCTGTTTGACTGACCAATGGTGTGAGTTTGGGGCGGGGCTATCTGTTTGACTGACCAATGGTGTGAGTTTGGGGCGGGGCTATCTGTTTGACTGACCAATGGTGTGAGTTTGGGGCGGGGCTATCTGTTTGACTGACCAATGGTGTGAGTTTGGGGCGGGGCTATCTGTT
The DNA here is from genome assembly GCA_900092035.1 of Leuciscus waleckii. Taxonomy (NCBI): domain Eukaryota; kingdom Metazoa; phylum Chordata; class Actinopteri; order Cypriniformes; family Leuciscidae; genus Leuciscus; species Leuciscus waleckii. The sequence goes on along the minus strand of FLSR01004878.1, from coordinate 17,690,557 downwards.
TGACTGACCAATGGTGTGAGTTTGGGGCGGGGCTATCTGTTTGACTGACCAATGGCGTGAGTTGGGGGCGGGGCTATCTGTTTGACTGACCAATGGTGTGAGTTTGGGGCGGGGCTATCTGTTTGACTGACCAATGGTGTGAGTTTGGGGCGGGGCTATCTGTTTGACTGACCAATGGTGTGAGTTTGGGGCGGGGCTATCTGTTTATGTTACTTGTTTCAGAACTTTCAGAGAACATTCAAAAGTAGCATTCCAATAATGTTTGAAGAATTATGAAACGGAATGTTCATAACCACACAAAAAAACTTTTTTTTATTTTTTTTTTTTTTTACATTTTAAAACTGGAAGATTTTGTAAATTTTTTTATTACTTTATTACTATAAGTTTTTATAACTTAATGGGAACGTTAGGAAAATGCTCTTATAATATATTTGTATTAGCTGTGAGGAAGTTTGGACAATCTTAACCTAATATATGTTTCTCATGATCTTTATGAAAGCTGCACGATATTTTTCTTTTCTTTTCAGCCGATGTTTAAATTAATAACAGTGAAAGCAAGATAACAGTGTGCAGATCTACTTTTTATTGGCATTGATGCTTTGAAGAAGTCTTGAATATGTGCCTTTGTTTTCATGATCTGAATCAGACTCATTTTGATTTGAAGGCTTCTGCTTAAATGCTATTTTAATTTTAATTTAAATGCTATTTCATAAATATAGCAAATATTGCATGTCTAATTCTTTTTGGCGAAAAAAAAAACACACTAGTGAAATAAACACTAGTGACAGTAAAACACCAATAACTTAGCACACAAATGATGATTACATGGGCAGATGATCGATTAATAGACTTATTTTCATGTGGTTACTTGCACAATTATGAGCTCAAAATACATATATGATTTGTAAAATAATATATTTTGATGTATGCATCACATAACCAGTTCTTTTGTTAACAATATCTGTTATGTTTAGTGTAGGATTTATTGTATTGGGTAAAAAAAGCAATAAACCTTTAAGCGGACATTTAAGTTCTGAACTGCTGTGATACGAACAACAACGACCGTTGCCAGATTCACATTCATCTTTTTCAGATAAAACTGAACGTGCTTTTACCCAGCGAGCAATTTTGTGTATAAAAGACGTCTAATAGCCGTCCAAACACTGCCCCGACGTCTAGGCTAAAACATGGCAAAATTGGGCCTGTCAGTGAAACTTTTAGAAACATCCTCTAAACCATCACCCAAGAATAGACTAGTCATCAATTAGATCACATGTCACAGAAATGAAACCAAACACCTTGTAATCACTGTTGACTTTGCTTACATGATGGAATATCAAAGATCTCGCAACTTATTTTGGCCGACATGTTACCAAAATTCAAGGTTATTTTGGCTAGAAGTGGGTTTCTCAAAGCCGGACTATATCCGGTCTATAGTTACCCGAGACTGAAATGACAGCTACTGTTCGCTGAGTAGCGCCACTCACGCACTGAACATTTCAACGTTGAAAAAGTGCAGAGAAACGTGCAAAAAGCAACATAACATAACTTTGCAGAAATGCCACCTCAGACTCGTTTTTCCGGTTTTCCAGGGTTGGATTTTTCATTTCCGAACTGCCGCGATACGAACAACAACCACCATATCAAACCATTGCCAGATTCAAATTCATCTTTTACGGATAAAACTGAACGTGCTTTAATCGACACTCACTTGACATTTCACCTTGAAAAAGTGCCGCGAAACATGCAAAAAGCAACATAACATAATTTTGCAGAAAAGCCAGACATGTTTCTGCTGTTTGTTTTTTTTTTTTTCTGGGTTGGAAAACTCGGATCTCTCCAGGCACTGTAACTACACTTTAACCCCAGGAGTCACACTCGGGTCTACAAACTAATGGATTAATTGACCGTCACTAGTGTTCACTATGAATATCAGCTATGATAAACACATCACTTTCATGTTTCAAACCTGAACAACGTTAATCTTTAGTGGAACACGAGAGGAGCTGATGGTCTGTTCCTCACATATGACTTCAGAAGACTTGGAATAGAGAGAAATAGTCGGGATTGGGAAATAAAAACATTCATTTTCTCCATAGGGGAGCAGATTTTTTTATTTAATGAAAGCTTGTAAACCAGACAGAGCTGTACCAGGGAGTCCACTGGAGGCAATCTGCAGAACTCAAGTGCAGTTTAATATTATACATACATGAACAAACTCAGAATAAACAAAGACTTGGCTTGACATGGAACTCTAGACTGAAACATGGACGTGACGGGAAACAATAGGCAAACATGAAGGCTTAAATACACACACAAGACTAATGACTGAACAAGACACACCTGTGCACAATGAACCAATGATAATATGACAACACAGAACACACAGCAGGATCACATGAGGACCAGAGAATACATGACAAGACATGAAATATGACTAAAACACACATTTTGCCAAAACAATATGTGACATATTGGCAAAACACTTAAGTGAAAAAGAACAAGTCATTGAATAATTTACAGTGAAAAATCGTAAATTGACATTCCCACAATTCCCTGCGTGACTCTTCACATTTGATGTATTTTTCCTGAAATCACTGTTTCTTCATAGTTTTTCTTAGTTTTTCTTTATTTATTAGGGATTTATGTTACATTTAGTGTTGTTAAATTAATATTTATTGCATTTTTTTTAATTTCATGTGTGTTACCATGATGATGTTTAGTGTTAGTGTGAGTGACACTGTGCAGCTTCCATATATTAACATTGACTTTCTTGTGGAAAACCTGCTTGTGAAGGGCTTTGATTGATCATGTGACTCTCATCACGGCTGTGATTGGTGGTTGTCAGTGCATTAAATTGATACTAAACAGATATTAGTACTTTAAAAGGTTGGTAAATAAACTTTATATCAGATTATGAAATGTGTTTTTTTTTACTGTAAATCTAAGTTAAATCTGTAAAACCAAAAATGTTGCTACTGTATTTTTTTACTGTACATTTCTGGTAACCACAGCTGCCGTTTTTTTTACCGTGAAATTAAAAATATTTTTTTTCACAGTGTACGTCCATGTTTCAGGTATCTTTCAGGTGCTTCTTATGTAGAGCCTTTCAGGGCATCATGGGGTCATTATATGGATTTAGTGTTAATTAAACAACTCATAAACATACTTCTATATAGAACCACACTGAACTTCTTTACCATCCCTTGTGCTAAAATCAGCCGGCATTGGCTCAGTCAGGAAGTTTTGCTCATAGTGTGATGACCACGGTTCTCTTGAAGTGATTGGAAGACAATCACAGTGCTTTCCCCACATCTGCCAGATTACCCAGAAGCCTCAGCTCCACAAACACAGCTCTGAGTCACTGGAGAGAGACTTCACAAAGTCCCTATAATTTTCCAATCACTTGTGTTTAGGGCACATCTCGGTCTCTCCCGGGCCGTTAGATCACACACACTCGCTGTGTTTACAGGTGTAGGTCTGTTCGTTTCAGACATCAATGCAATCAGAAGGAAACAAAGCTTTTTCTGTGTTGTCTTATTGACTAGAAGCCAGAGACACACACAATCAGTTTCAGAACTTTGCAGATTTACACACAACTCACAATCTCTATACATAACTTTTCCTTGTGTTTTATTATTAAATATTTCCCCCAAAGGACGATAAGATGCCAAATAAGACTATAGTGCCCTCAGCTCTATTGAACTTGCTAGCATGTTTCAGTTCACTCAGTATTTTTCATCCGGGCTTCAGATATTGTGTCTGTTCTGATCTGACATTCACTTCATGCAGATTTAGATTGAAGGGTTTGTGATAAATGAGGATGTTAAAGCCGTACAGTAGTTCACCCAAAATTTGCAAACTTAGCATCAGGTTATAACTTGGAAAAATGTTGGTTTTTTTTATTTATTTATTTATTTATTTATTTATTTATTTATTTATTTATTTATTTATTTATTTATTTATTTATTTATTTATTTATTTATTTATTTTTATTTGAAAAATCTGAAACAATGCTGAGCCTTAAATCAATTAATACTAGTTGGGTAGCACTTTAGTTTAGGGTCCAATTCTCACTATTAACTAGTTGCATATTACTAGGATAATGGCTGTTTATTAGTATTTATAAAGCACATATTAATGCCTTATTCTTTATTACCATAATCTACATCCCTTAATCACACATACCTAAACTTAACAACTAACTTACTAACTATTAATAAGCAGTATTTAGGAGTTTATTGAGGAAAAAGTCCTACTTAATAGTGAGAATTAGACCCTAAACTAAAGTGTGACCAAAAAACCTTTAAATGCATTAAATATATTTGTAGTAGCAAAGGTAGAACAATTGCTCTCGTCTTTGTTGCAGTTTTGCACCAACTTACTGAAAATGAACTGTGTCCTGAAGAGCTGCTGTTTTTTTTTTTTTTTGGACAGAAATGAATGCTTTACTTCAACAAGGACACATTCAAAAGTGACAGTAAAGACATTTATAATGTTAAAAAAGCTTATATTTATTCTTTTGAACTTTCTATTCATCAAAGAATCCTGGAAAATAAAACTGTTTTCAACACTGATAATAATCATAAATGTTTTTTGATCATCAGATCCTCATATTAGAGTGATTTCTGAAGGATCATGTGACACTGAAGACTGGAGTAATGATGCACTTGGATCACAGGATATAAATAATCACAAATAAATGCAGAAGAGTCTTCTTTCAAAAAGGATTAAAAATTCGTACAAACTTCTGAACAGAATAGTGTACATCCGTCCATGTCTTTTCACAACTTGATATTATTCAATAATATCTAGATAATAATAAAGAAATGATTTAGTAAGGGTCCACCCGTTTATCACCGGACTTCCTTTGCCTCGCAGGGTAAACCGTATCGGCCTCTTAATATCGGTGTCCGTTTGCTCAGGTCTTATTTCACATGAATCTCCCCTTCACAGCAGCGGTGCTGAGTTTCACCTGCGTCACATCAGGAAAATACCCACAAGCCCAGTGTGTGTTTCAGAGACACCTGATGAGAGTAAACACCGCCTGATCCGCTTGATTCCCTCCTGTCTTCACACCGCCACACTTCCACAGGACATAAAGATGTCAGCAGTTTATCAGAGAAAGCTTGTGACTTTGTTTGGAAGAAGTGAAAAGCGCGTTTGTGTCATAAAAACGTCATTCATTTGGGATATTGGGCGGTTTATGGAGGAAAATAATGTGATTCGCACTCAGACTGCTGTTTCAATGCAGATTTATACGATTCTGTATTAAATTTAAAGGAAGAACAAATAAAATATATCCTCACTTTTCTAAATGTTATGATGTAAGACACACTTAAATGAGTTCTAGCATCTTACTCAAGGTCAATCTTCATCTTCCTCTGGATATTACATCTAAAGCAACACTAAATAAGCTGAATCACCAGTTGAATTCAACATGGTTTGACATTAGCATGTTGCTAAGCTAACAATATGAACAATTAGCAAATTAGCAAATATTGGATGGTCCATTTAAACAGTTTTTCAACATATTTTCACTTGCTCGACTCTTATGATTCAACTGTTTCTAAAACTGCATGCGAGTCTGAGCCATGATTGACTAATCTCTTACTTTATGTACGTCTTGAATATAAAAGCTTTGCTTGTTTCACGGTCAGTGGTGGGGAGAGTTTGGTAACACTTTATTTGACGCCTTTATTTTTAATGCATAAAGGTTCTCATAATGCATGTTATAATGTGTTGTATCTTTTCATAAATAAGTTAAAATGCATTATAACATTTGCATATTCTTGTTGCATCTGAAATTGGTTGTTTGTCATGTATTTCAATACATTGTACTTTCTAAGGTGTAACATTGAATTATAAGGGTTACACTTTGTTTTACAGGGTCCTTGTTACATATGTTACTTGTACTTACCATAGTAATAACAGTAAATTATGCATAATTACATGCAACTAACTCTTAAACAAATCATAACCCTACATGTAGTTGCTTAATATTACTCAGTACTAAAATGTATATTTACAGTATAACAAAAAACACCTTAAAATAAAGTGTTAGCTATAATGTATCATAACTGTAGTTACAATTATTCATGAGATCATACAAGGCATAATTAATGCATTAAAATACCTTTATAATGCATTGTATAATAAGGCTTCAAGTAAAGTGGCAATGAAAGGATTTAAACACTTAACAATGTCCTTCAATGCATTTTCAGTGTATTCATAATGTGTGTTATAATGCATTATATCTTTCCGTTACTTTTTATTTTAAGGTGTCATTGTTACAGTGTAATTTAGTACTGAGTAATAATGATTTGTTTAAGAGTTAGTTGCATGTAATTATGCATAATTTACTGTTATTACTATGTAAGATACATGTAACAAGGACATTGTAAAATAAAGTGTTACCAATCTATTCATAAATAATTGTAACCAAAGATAAAATACATTACAAACAATTAATAAATCAATGTCATTTATTTGAAGGGAAAGCAATGCATTTGTACAGTTAGAAATGAAACTTCCGAGGAAAGACGCTGCAGCATTTGACAGTTTTTGAAAGTATTAAATATTTTTGTGTGATGTGTAACTCAGATGTTGTCATGTGACACAAGAACACATCCTGATGTCTCATTCAGACGTGTTGTTTAGTGTGTTGTGACCTCTCTTCAGTCTGTGTGGACGTGTGTGTACGGGAGAATGATAATAATGTTTCTAATCTTGTTACATGGCACACAGGATTGTGTTCAGTGTTAATGATGAGCGCTGCCCTCCCTCCTCTCGGTCGAGGCGCGCTTCAATTTGTGTGCTGTCATCTCTCTGCACTGCCAATGAAATTGATGCGCCCTCTTCGCTTTAATAAATCAAAAAACAGGCGGGGGTTTCGCTCTGCGGGGGGGGAAGGGGCCCGGGGCCCGACACACGCCCAACAGGACCGGCCCATCTGTGACACGCGAGGGAAGAGACAAATGGCTTTCTTCATGTGTGTGCTTGGCTTCACGGTTTGTTTCAACAGATCAGCTGGTGATTCTCCAGCACAGACTCAGTGGAAACACAGACCTGTGGCGAAACGCAAAAGACGAACCAATACGTGCATATCCCTGCAGTCTCCGGCAGAACTGAACACTAGTGGCAGTACAACAGCAAGCACTTTTAATGGCTTTCACACACAATTATGATTACAGGGGCAGATTATGGATTAATAAAGACTTGTTTTCACGCGGCTCTTTGCACAATTGTGTAATGACCTCAAAACACTTTTTACCATAGTGCAGGATTTGTAAACGAATATATTTTGGAGTTTGCATCACTTTACCAGAGGTGTGTTTCCCGAAAGCATCGTTAGCCAACTATGTGCGCAAGTTCTGTCGTTATCAGCAGTTCAACGAGTCGGTGTTTCCCGAAACCATCGTTATAACGAACATTCCCAAACAGCATCGCAGAGTTGTGTGTTTGAGCGACAGATCTCCTGTGGTTAGAAGAAGAGTTTCTAGTTTGCATGACATGTGGACTCAATAAATCCTGATCTTGAGCAAAATAAGCAAGCTGACATTCAGTGCAATCTATATCTTTAATTAGAATACATACAAATGTCATTTACGTCTTTTAGTTTGTCAAGAGATTTAAAGCGTAGTTTCTGAAGTGTGTGTATGTGTGAACGAGCTCTAGTGTGTGAGAACGAGCCTCCCTACATAGACAGCAGAGCTCCACTAGACACTCAAGTCTACTTTATGAATGTTTTCTGTCAGTATGATCAACACTGCTTTTAAAGGCCCCGTGAAACAGAAATTTTTGTATCCATATCTGTCAGGTTTGAGCTCACTCTATAACACCTGCAGAAACTCTCATGCTGAAAGTTTATTTCATTAGAAAACACAATGGATTTGAATAACTGTCAATGAACAAGATGGTTTTTTTTCTGACCAGATGGTGTATTTATGACTGGACCATGTTAACTGTGAGCCCTCTGTGAACTCCTACAGGCTGAAGAAATAAACGGTAACACTTTATAGTTTACGGTCCAATTCTCACTATTAACTAGTTGCATATTACTAGGATAATGGCTGTTTATTAGTATTTATAAAGCACATATTAATGCCTTATTCTTTATTACCATAATCTACATCCCTTAATCACACATACCTAAACTTAACAACTAACTTACTAACTATTAATAAGCAGTATTTAGGAGTTTATTGAGGAAAAAGTCCTACTTAATAGTGAGAATTAGACCCTAAACTAAAGTGTGACCAAAAAACCTTTAAATGCATTAAATATATTTGTAGTAGCAAAGGTAGAACAATTGCTCTCGTCTTTGTTGCAGTTTTGCACCAACTTACTGAAAATGAACTGTGTCCTGAAGAGCTGCTGTTTTTTTATTTTTTTGGACAGAAATGAATGCTTTACTTCAACAAGGACACATTCAAAAGTGACAGTAAAGACATTTATAATGTTAAAAAAGCTTATATTTATTCTTTTGAACTTTCTATTCATCAAAGAATCCTGGAAAATAAAACTGTTTTCAACACTGATAATAATCATAAATGTTTTTTGATCATCAGATCCTCATATTAGAGTGATTTCTGAAGGATCATGTGACACTGAAGACTGGAGTAATGATGCACTTGGATCACAGGATATAAATAATCACAAATAAATGCAGAAGAGTCTTCTTTCAAAAAGGATTAAAAATTCATACAAACTTCTGAACAGAATAGTGTACATCCGTCCATGTCTTTTCACAACTTGATATTATTCAATAATATCTAGATAATAATAACAGAAATGATTTAGTAAGGTGTCCACCCGTTTATCACCGGACTTCCTTTGCCTCGCAGGGTAAACCGTATCGGCCTCTTAATATCGGTGTCCGTTTGCTCAGGTCTTATTTCACATGAATCTCCCTTCACAGCAGCGGTCTGAGTTTCACCTGCGTCACATCAGGAAAATACCCACAAGCCCAGTGTGTGTTTCAGAGACACCTGATGAGAGTAAACACCGCCTGATCCGCTTGATTCCCTCCTGTCTTCACACCGCCACACTTCCACAGGACATAAAGATGTCAGCAGTTTATCAGAGAAAGCTTGTGACTTTGTTTGGAAGAAGTGAAAAGCGCGTTTGTGTCATAAAAACGTCATTCATTTGGGATATTGGGCGGTTTATGGAGGAAAATAATGTGATTCGCACTCAGACTGCTGTTTCAATGCAGATTTATACGATTCTGTATTAAATTTAAAGGAAGAACAAATAAAATATATCCTCACTTTTCTAAATGTTATGATGTAAGACACACTTAAATGAGTTCTAGCATCTTACTCAAGGTCAATCTTCATCTTCCTCTGGATATTACATCTAAAGCAACACTAAATAAGCTGAATCACCAGTTGAATTCAACATGGTTTGACATTAGCATGTTGCTAAGCTAACAATATGAACAATTAGCAAATTAGCAAATATTGGATGGTCCATTTAAACAGTTTTTCAACATATTTTCACTTGCTCGACTCTTATGATTCAACTGTTTCTAAAACTGCATGCGAGTCTGAGCCATGATTGACTAATCTCTTACTTTATGTACGTCTTGAATATAAAAGCTTTGCTTGTTTCACGGTCAGTGGTGGGGAGAGTTTGGTAACACTTTATTTGACGCCTTTATTTTTAATGCATAAAGGTTCTCATAATGCATGTTATAATGTGTTGTATCTTTTCATAAATAAGTTAAAATGCATTATAACATTTGCATATTCTTGTTGCATCTGAAATTGGTTGTTTGTCATGTATTTCAATACATTGTACTTTCTAAAGGTGTAACATTGAATTTATAAGGGTTACACTTTGTTTTACAGGGTCCTTGTTACATATGTTACTTGTACTTACCATAGTAATAACAGTAAATTATGCATAATTACATGCAACTAACTCTTAAAAAATCATAACCCTCATGTAGTTGCTTAATATTACTCAGTACTAAAATGTATATTTACAGTATAACAAAAAACACCTTAAAATAAAGTGTTAGCTATAATGTATCATAACTGTAGTTACAATTATTCATGAGATCATACAAGGCATAATTAATGCATTAAAATACCTTTATAATGCATTGTATAATAAGGCTTCAAGTAAAGTGGCAATGAAAGGATTTAAACACTTAACAATGTCCTTCAATGCATTTTCAGTGTATTCATAATGTGTGTTATAATGCATTATATCTTTCCGTTACTTTTTATTTTAAGGTGTCATTGTTACAGTGTAATTTAGTACTGAGTAATAATGATTTGTTTAAGAGTTAGTTGCATGTAATTATGCATAATTTACTGTTATTACTATGTAAGATACATGTAACAAGGACATTGTAAAATAAAGTGTTACCAATCTATTCATAAATAATTGTAACCAAAGATAAAATACATTACAAACAATTAATAAATCAATGTCATTTATTTGAAGGGAAAGCAATGCATTTGTACAGTTAGAAATGAAACTTCCGAGGAAAGACGCTGCAGCATTTGACAGTTTTTGAAAGTATTAAATATTTTTGTGTGATGTGTAACTCAGATGTTGTCATGTGACACAAGAACACATCCTGATGTCTCATTCAGACGTGTTGTTTAGTGTGTTGTGACCTCTCTTCAGTCTGTGTGGACGTGTGTGTACGGGAGAATGATAATAATGTTTCTAATCTTGTTACATGGCACACAGGATTGTGTTCAGTGTTAATGATGAGCGCTGCCCTCCCTCCTCTCGGTCGAGGCGCGCTTCAATTTGTGTGCTGTCATCTCTCTGCACTGCCAATGAAATTGATGCGCCCTCTTCGCTTTAATTAAATCAAAAAACAGGCAGGGGGTTTCGCTCTGCGGGGGGGGAAGGGGCCCGGGGCCCGACACACGCCCAACAGGACCGGCCCATCTGTGACACGCGAGGGAAGAGACAAATGGCTTTCTTCATGTGTGTGCTTGGCTTCACGGTTTGTTTCAACAGATCAGCTGGTGATTCTCCAGCACAGACTCAGTGGAAACACAGACCTGTGGCGAAACGCAAAACACGAACCAATACGTGCATATCCCTGCAGTCTCCGGCAGAACTGAACACTAGAGGCAGTACAACAGCTTCAGTACAATCTATATCTTTTATTTAGAATACATACAAATGCCATTTACGTCTTTTAGTTTGTCAAGAGATTTAAAGCGTAGTTTCTGAAGTGTGTGTATGTGTGAACGAGCTCTAGTGTGTGAGAACGAGCCTATGATTGAATCTGGAAATAAAGCAAAATAACTGAGAAAAATGAGAAATATTCCTCAGATGCCGTGTCTGTAATTTATATCTAAACATCTAGCGTTAATTCCATCTCAAACAGATTCATTAAAAGTAGTTATTACTCCACCACGTACGCGACGTCATTAACCAGCGTGGTTGAACGACCACTTTGCGACAATATAGTTTCGGGAAACAGTCGTGACTAGTTTTGATTTCTTCAACGATGTGTCGTACTGTGATAGTGAAGCACGAGTTACGTCGTTGTAAGGGAAACACACTCCAGCTCGGGTTAAGTCACGATAAAAGAGCTCAAAGACAAGAGTTCAAAAACCAGCTAAATTTGCATGGTTACGATTGTGTTTTTATGTCACGTTTGCATTTGTTAACACTATCGGGTAGGTTTAGGGTTTAGTGTAGGTGTACGTTATTTTAAAATGGAGCATTAATCTTTTAGCGTCACTCTTTTACAATTCAGAACGCAGTGATAGGTACAATCTCCAGTGTTATAAAACCTTCATATATTCACAATCATCTGTTCTGGAAAAAACTGAACACGCTTTTGGCGCCACTCAACTAAACTAAACTGTTGCCCCAGGTACGTTTTTCTAATGAGTCTGGGCTGAGATTCTCCGTTCTTTAGCAAATATATCCACTGATGAGCCGTTAAACATTATGACCTCCTGTCTAACATGCTGTTGGCTGCCAAGACTTCACCGACCCGCGAGACGTGGACTACAAGAGCCCTGGAGGAGTCCTGTGGTCTCGGGCTGCAGATCCTTCGAGTCCTGTAGGTTGTGAGGTGGAGACGCCTTAGATCGAACTTGAAGGTCCAGCACATCCCACTGATGCTCAACTGGACTGAGATCTGGGGAAACACCTTGAACTCTTCATCATGTTCTTCAATCCATTCCTGATCAATGTGTGTGTGAGTGACGGGGCATTATCCTGCTGAAGAGCCACTTCCACCAGGAACACCAGTGTCATGAAGAGCTGGACCTGCTCTGAGACAATCTTTAGGTAGGGATGCACCGATATGAAAAATTTGGCCAATACGATAACCGATAACTATTTATATTTGAAAGCCGATAACCGATATATTGGCCGATAAATCAAAATTCAAATTTTTATATATTTTTTGAGAGCCTGATTGCAAAACCAAAAGTCTTAACATTAAATCCATGTCCCAAACACACACTTATAATGTTCTCACTATAGTTTTATGTAGCCGATATGACAGACATGTTGCACTTAACCATATTTTCCTTTTTGAAGTGATTCAAAACCATCATGTTGAACATCTGAAGTGTTTGAGCTGAAGGAAATAGTACATTATTTATCGGCTTTAATATATCTGTGAAATATTCTCTCAAAGAAAATACAGATATTGTGGCTGATATATCGTGCATCCGTGATGTTTAGATAGGAGGCACATGCCAAATTGATGTCCACATGAATGTCCAGACTATCGACAAGTATAGACCCGATATAGCCAGCTATGAATGCTCTCGTTCCCATTGTAGGCGTTTCATTGGTGGATGGGCTCATCATTGGCATTCTGATTGGTCTGCGGCCACACATGTGTTGTGACATTCCTCCCATAACCATCATTAAAGCCCCACTGAAGTGCCTTGGATGGCGCAGCTTTGTTTGATGCATTGACGTAATTTCCACTGAAACAGGAAGTTAAGGCGGGACATATTGAATGGCTCCTCCCCCTTTTCAAATAGCCAATAGCGTTCAGTTGACCTCACAGACTGCAAGTCGTACTTGACAGCGAATCCGAGCACTGATGATACGCTGGATTCAATAGTAGATGTGTGAATAAATTCTAGCCATTTCATTCCAAACTAGCGTTTGAGCAACCGAACACACACTCCAACACATATTGCTCTGTGTGTGTCAACGGTCGCTTCGGCCAGGTGGTGTTTATAGCACAGGGGGCGGAGCTTTACATTCTAGAGAGCATGTGATTGGACAGAAGATGTGATGAGAAGCTGAAGTCAGCGGTGATTCCTGATCCAGTGGAAGTGAGAGACTGTAAGTTCTGAATGCTTATATCTCCTAAATGCACATTTCGTCATTGTTTTGGAACACACCAGCTTATTCATAACCTTAAGGCTAACATATTCATACTAAAAGCTAAAAAACTTACATTTTGATTTCAGGGGGCCTTTAAAATCTTGTTTTGAATCTTGAACCGATTGTTCGCTGACCATCTTAATATGTGGCCTTGCTAGAAGATGATCAACGATCTTCGCTTCACCTGTGACTGATCATAATGTTTTGGCTCATATGTATCTTATTTCTCTCTCTTTTTTCCAGTTAAAACATCTAAATGTCTTTAAAACAGGAATATTTCACCTGGGAAGCAGAACACAGGTGTGACTCTGTGTTTTCAGAGTATATACTGAGTTTATTTGTTGTGTCACATTTATTTCTAAAGTGCTTTATCGTTTCAAAGCAGCTTCACAGGGATAAACAGGACAATAACAGTGTTATGTTGTACAATTTTCAATTATGTACGTTCAATTTCAGCTGTAAAACATAAAAGACATTAGTTATTATTCAGCTCAATTTTGATTCAGTTCAGTAAGTGTGAATGTTGCAAAGTTCAAATGAAACAAACTTTAGTGTCATTATTAGTGTCATTATTGAGCTCAAATGTTCTTCTCATCTGATAATAACACTGAACGTGTGGCAGATCTAAACATAAAACAAATGAACAGACAAATTAAATCTTTATATGTTGTGAAATGTTGCATCCCAGGAGAATTTTTTCATTTAAATTTTTTTTCAATCTCAAGACAAGACAAAAATAGAATCATAAAGAATATGAAGATATTGATAATAACGAGTAGAATAATGTTGTGTGTTTGTAATGTAGCTGAAGGCCGCAGCGTCTCCGGTTTGGAGCCGCAAATGAAATTACAGGAGGAAGAGTAAAGGACAATCTTTGAGGATTAATCCCATTTACAGCCGATCCCACTTCAGTCTCTTACACTGAATCATGGAGCTTCACGAACCAGACATTACAGTAAAACTATGCGCTGCGAGGATACACACACAGATCAAGAACCATCAACACAAAGCTGTTTGTGAAATTCATTGTGGATAATTATTTTGTATGATTGTTATATTTATAATGATATGAATCGTTCATTTCCAGGCATGCAATTGAATTATGTTTTCATGTATTCAAAATACAGAGCTAACACTTTTTTGATACGGGTGATTAAATTTGTGTCATCTAATCAGCTGATCATTTTTAAACTGTTTAGACCTACATTTATAATTTCCTTAAATGTTTTGGATCAATATCTAATCATTATTTTTGTGTTCAATATGTTCAATATTTATATTAATATTTCAAATAAATAATACATTGATAAACATTTATTCATGTTAATTATGACTTTTATCAGATTATCTGCTTTTATTTAAAAGATTAAATACTGAAGACATTCATATAGAATCAAACATCACTTATATTACAGAACGTTTGTATTTTTGTACTATTTAAAGTCAGAAACACTTGCATTATAATCTATAGTGAAATAAATACAGTGAGTGATGCTTTCATTTCTTTATAATATTAAAAAGTTAAATGTAAAATATTAAAAAGTATTAATATAATATTATTTTATAAATAATATAATATTACTTTGTGTGTGTGAGAGATAGTGTGTGTGTGAGAGAGGGTTTGTGTGTGTGCGTATGTGTGTGTGTGTGTGTGTGTGTGAGAGTGAGTGTGTATGTGTGAGAGACATTGTTTGTGAGTGCGTGTGTGTGTGTGTGTGTGTGCAGCTGGGTCTGTAAATGACTCCAGATTTCTACATGTATAAAGCATGGCCTGATCTGGAGTTGCACAGATCCTGCCAGCGGACACACACATGTGCAGACACACACACACACATACACACACACACACACACACACACACTTTAGAGATGATTACTAAGACAAGAATCTCTATTGGTTTTTCAAATCCTCAAGCCCTACAGGCAAGTTTTTAACTGGCAAACATCACTCCCCCACTCTTCAAAACATGCACTTACTCTTTAAAAAAAAAGCCACTTTCGCCTTCACATATTTTTGATTGGTGAGTTTATGGTGCATTCTTGATTATATAACATTATTGGGTGCAGTCAACAATAATGACTTGAATTCAGGTGGGTTGCTATTTGAAAGAATATTAAAGGGACCTCTTATGCTTTTTTTTTTTTCACTTTTTTTTTTATAAGTTCAACTTTTCTTTAGCGTGTAATGTTGCTGTTTAAGGATGAAAAAGCTCTGCAAAGTTACAAAGCACAAAGTCCCTCCAGCAGGAGATCTTTACAATTATTGTGTACGTGTTTCTGAACTCCTGAAACGCCTCCATTGTAGTCTTGAGTTTTCTTCCGGGAACAACGCTTTATTTTAAGGTGTCATTGTTACAGTCAAAAGTACATCAACTACATGTACTTACTATAGGGTCAGGATTAGGATTCGGTTTAGTTGCATGTAATCATGCATAATGTATAGTTATTACTATAGTAACTACATGTAACATGTGTAACACAATAAAGATTTATTCTATTCTATTCTATTCTAACAAGGACACTGTAAAATAAAGTGTCACCATTTTTTTTTAAATGCCCGCATGCAATTACAGCTGTAATTAATTTCTAGTTACATCTATTATTACCCCTTAAACCTTCCCATACCAGTAAACCTCTGAGGTATACACCTCAAAATCAACACAAGAAGTACATTGAACATAACAATTATTTGAAGGATTAGTTCACTTCAGAATTCAAATTTCCTGATAATTTACTCATCCCCAAGTCATCCAAGATATTCATGTCTTTCTTCCTTCAGTCGAAAATAAATGAAGGTTTTTGAGGAAAACATTCCAGGGTTTTTCTCTATAGTGACTTCAATGGGGTCCAACGGGTTGAAGGTCCAAATGTGAGTTTCAGTGCAGCTTCAAAGTCTCGACACGATCCAGCCGAGGAATAAGAGTTTTATCTAGACAAACCAATGTTCATTTTCAAAAAAAAAAAAAAAATGTATATACTTTTTAACCACAAATGCTCGTCTTGCACTAGCTGTGATCGCCACCATTACGTATTTGTAAGACTCCTCCTGCAATGACTCTCCAAGCCACTAGGGACAGCTGACTGCTCCATCCTGCAATTACTCTCCCGGCCACTAGGTGGCACCACCTGCTGTGAACTCTTTATTCAGGACTGCTCATGAAGTTAATGTGTTCCACCTGTATTTTGCCCTATTTAAGTTCTATTAATTTCTATCCTACCCTCTATGGATTTCCTGAGTTCTAGAAGAGTTAAGTGCTGTTTCTCTGTTGCCATTGGGCTTACTTTATGTTTTGTTTTGTAAAGCTATGACTTATCTTTTGTTTATATTTGAAAACTGAGATCAAGTAAAGACTGCCTGCTTTTGAGTTATCTGAGCCTCCTAGTTTGCTTTTGCTTCTGCTCGTGTGTCTTCTACAAACTGCCTTCCCCAGTAGACCAGAGATAAAGAAGTAGCTTTCTCTGACTGGGAGACCCGGGTTCAAGACCCACCTTCGACACTTTATGTCAGTCAATCGTGAAGCAAGACTGAACCATGGAAGTAGAAGAACATACTCCTCCCTCCAATGTGGAAGACATCCTCACTGAGCTCTCTAGCCAATCTGCAGCCATTAACAAGCATGAACAGATTCTAACTGAGATTCTCCAGCGTCTAAGACATCAGTCTACATCTCAAGCCTCCCCGGTCCATATCTCAAGCTGCTCCAGTCCTACCAGCCCAGTCTCAAGGTAGCCCCTCAGCCAGGTCCATCAGTAGGTCTCCTACTCGAGCCTAGACTTCCAGCCCCAGAGAGGTATGATGGGAACCCAGAGAGGTGTAGAGGATTTATTACCCAATGTACTCTTGCTTTCCAATTGCAGCCTAACAGTTTCCCTACAGGGAGCAGCAGAGTGGCATATATGACAACCCTTCTCGTAGGAAAGGCGCTGGATTGGGCTACAGCTCTCTGGGAGCGGCAGTCTCCTCTCACGACCAGCAGCGACCTCTTCATATCAGAGATGAGGAATGCCTACCACCTAGTTAAGATCCGAGCCGGGGATAGTGGAGACTGCATTCAACACCCCGACTGGTCACTATGTATATAAGGTAATGCCCTTTGGCCTAGACAATGCCCCAGCCGTCTTCCAGGCATTCATTAATGATGTTCTACGAGTGATGCTTAACCAATTTGTGTTTGTTTATCTTGATGACATCTTAATCTTCTCCCGTTGTTACCAAGATCATGTCCAGCATGTCAGGCAGGTTTTGTCTCAACTGTTAAGGAACAACCTCTTTGTGAAGGTGGATAAATGTGTATTTCATGTACCAACTGTCTCCTTCATTGGGTTCATTGTCTCCAATGGCAGTATTCAGATGTATCCTAGCAAGACCTGTGCAGTCCTGAACTGGCCCCAGCCGTGCTCTGTCACACAGGTACAGCACTTTCTTGGTTTTGCTAATTTTGGGCCACTGGGAACAGTAAGCTTCATCCTTGTGCCTTTTTTTTCATGTTGACTCACCCCAGCAGAGAAGAACTATGACATTGGTAACCGGGAGTTGCTGGCGGTGAAGTTGTTGCTCCAGGAATGGAGACACTGGATGGAAGTGGCCAAACACCCATTCATTATTTGGACCGACCACAAGAACCTCACATACATCCGGGAGGCTAAAAGGTTTAATCCACGGCAGGACCGATTGGCTCTCTTTTTTAATTGCTTCGAGTTCATCCTCTCTTATTGACTAGGCTCTAAGAACTCTAAGCCCGATGACCTTTCGAGACAGTTTGACACACCAGAGGTGGATGACAGACCTGAGCCCATCATTCCCAGCTCTAAAGTGGTGGCAGGGATTCAGTGGGGAATAGAGTTGGCGGTAAAGAAGGCTCAACGAAAACAGCCCAACCCAGGTAATGGCCCCCCAGGTCGCCTTTTTGTTCAGAATATTGCACGATCTGATGTGTTGCAGTGGGGACATGCATCTCTTCTTTCGGGTTACCCTGGAGTTACAAGAACTTTGAAGCATATCCAGACACGGCTCTGGTGGCCCAGTATGCAGGCGGATGTCAGAGAATTTGTGTCTGGCTTTTTTATGTGCCCAAAATAAAGAAAATAAAGCCCACCCTCAAGGTCTTCTTCACCTTTTACCCATTCCGAGACGTCCATGGTCTCACATCTCCTTGGACTTTGTTACTGGACTTCCTAAATCACAAGGTAACATAGTCATCTTGGTGGTGGTAGACATGCAGCATGTCTTCAGGATCCACGGGTTTCCTCAGGACATGGTCTCTGATCTGGGGTCGCAATTCACTTCTCGGTTTTGGAAGGCTTTTGGCCATCTCATTTGAGCATCCATCAGTCTATCTTCTGGGTTCCAACCTCAGTCTAATGGTCAGACAGAACAGGTCAACCAGGAGATTAAGAAGACTCTCAAGTGCCTGGTCTCCAATAATCAAAGCACCTGGAGCTCCCGTCTGATCTGAACACTCTATCCCATTCATCCTTGGGCATGTCTCCTTTTGAATGTCAATTTGGGTTTCCCCCATCTCTGTTTCCTGAGCAGGAACTGGAGGTCCAGGTACCAGCCGCAATCCAATTAGTCCAGAGGTGCCTCCAGGCCTGGCGGAAAGCACATACAGCCTTAGTGAGAGCATCGCAACGGCAGCGGAAACAGGCCATCACTACGTCAGGGTCAGAGGGTGTGGTTGTCAACTAAGGATCTTCCACTTCATCTAGAGTCTTGGAATCTGGCCCCCCAATTCATTGGTCATTTTAAGATCCTTAGGAAGATCAACCCTGTGTCAAACCGGCTACTCGTAACCAGGTCTATGCGCATCCACCCCATTCCACATTTCACGTGTGAAGCCTATTGTCTGCTCTCCTCTGTCCACAGCCAAGAAGCCGCCCTCTCACAGCACCACCTCTGCTGTGAACTCTTTAGTTAGGACTGCTCATTGAATTAATGTGTTCCACCTGTATTTTGCCCAAGTCAAGTCAAGTCACATTTATTTATATAGCGCTTTTTACAATACAGATTGTTTCAAAGCAGCTTTACAGAGATAACAGGAACATAAGGGAAAATATAGGGAACATAGCCCTATTTAAGCTTGCATTTCATTGAGCTGTGTTCAGGCTTGAGCCTACCCTCCTAGAAGAGTTAAGTGCTGTTTCTCTGTTGCCATTGGGCTTACTTTATGTTTTGTTTTGTAAAGCTATGACTTATCTTTTGTTTGTATTTGAAAACTGAGATCAAGTAAAGACTGCCTGCCTTTGAGTTATCTGAGCCTCCTAGTTTGTTTTTGCTTCTGCACGTGTGTCTTCTACAAACTGTCTTCCCCAGTAGACCAGAGGTAGAGAAGTAGCTTTCTCAGACTGGGAGACCCAGGTTCAAGACCCACCTTCAAACACTTTGTCAGTCAATTGTGACAGTAATCACGTTGAAAGGTCACGTGTGTTCCGGTTCAGAAATGTAGGCTAGGAAAAAAATGAAATCATCTGACATCGTTGTTTTACCTTTTATTTATAAAAACTTTTTTTGGTAAATGCCATTTAACTTAGTCTTTGCACATTTGCTTTGTAAACACTAGATCGGTTCTTCCGCCTACATCACGATTGACCTTTCATCGTGATTGCGTAATGTGTGGTGCATCACAACTAGTGCAAGATGAGCATTTGTGGTTATAAAGTATATAAATGTTTATTTTTTTAATAAAATGGCCGATGGTATGGCTAGATACAGTAAGACTCTCATTCTTTGTTTGGGATCGTGAAGAACCTTTGAAGCTGCACTGAAACTCACATTTGGACCTTCAAACCGTTGGACCCCAATGAAGTCACTATATGGAGAAACATCCTGGAATGTTTTTCTCAAAAACCTTCATTTCTTTTCGACTGAAGAAAGAAAGACATGAACATCTTGGATGATGTGGAGGTGAGTAAATTATCAGGACATTTTAATTCTGAGTGAACTAATCCTTTAAGTACATATAGTTAGACACTTATTATAAAGTGTAACACCTATTTTCTTTCATAGCTCTCTCTCTCTCAAGTGTGACTCCTTCTGAACGAGTTGTACAGTTTGAAAGAATTCGAGATCTCCGTTTGTTCTGATGAAGATTGCTGAAGGATTCACGCTGATGCTGGTATGTCGGGCGTCCTTGTGTTTCAAGGTTACGAATCCAGTCTGAAGAAAAACGAGTGAGTTCTCATAAGTCTCATGTCATGAGTTCCCATGTCACGTCAGACGTCTGCATCATTTACAATCCTCTCCATTTCTGCATTGATACAAATGTACATTTGTAGGCAGATTGACTTTCAGGACGAATATGAAATTACTGACAGGGAGGAAACTAGGAATCTCAGTAATTTGATTGGACGAGCAGATGATGGCGAGTTCATGTTGACGGACACGAGAGCAGATCAGACGTGAACGCTGGGATAAATCTCTCCACACATTCGTCCTTGGTAATGTCAATAAGATGAGCTGAACAAAAGACCAAAAAAAAAAAAAAAAAAAAAGAAAATAATTTTTTTTAAGTTTTAAAAGAAGAGAATTAATTTTTTTGACTGTTCAAAGGAAGGATTCCCAGGGTCATGCTCAGGAAACTATGACCTTTGTGTGTCTGACCATGATCAGATACATATATATTTACATGCATATATAACTGACAACTGGAGGTGATGGCTTCATAACCAAAACATAATATTTATTAATTAAGAAATTGATTTCAGAAGAGATGTTGCTAACAATGAATTACTCTAATATATTGAGTAAAATAGTGCCTTTTTGATTTGCACTGATTTTAAGCATATTTAAAATAAATTTATGGATGGATTTTGTGCATTAAAGAATTGGCTTTTCCACAAAGGATGCATGTATAATTTAGTCAATTAAAGTCAGCATGAAACAGAAGTTGCACTGGCTTTTTCTTCCCTATTGTGTTGTATAGCCGAGTGAAACGCTTCTGGAATAAGAACAGATGTGGGCGGGGCTTGATTGTGTCTGTGGGGAATTGATTGGATGGTTGTGGTTTGCTATTGGCTGATCTCATGTGAGTGACAGGTTACAGCCCCGCCCTTGTCATCAGAGAAGAGATGCTGCAAGAGGATTTAAGATTATTAAAACTATAATGATGTGCACCCGTAAATAATTTAGAATAAAATCTGAAATATTTCAACCAAAACAAATTTCTTAACTACTATTCTGAATGGTGGTCCATCTTTTGAGTTGTTGCATGATGCATTACTCTAATATGGATAAAAGTAGAGGTAAAATAGTGCATTTTTCTTTACATTGATTGAACTATTTTGATTGCACTTATTTTTTTGTTGTTGTTGTCAAAACGCATTATAAGACTGGCTTTTGCATAAAGCATGCATGTAGTATTGCTTTATAATTTAGCCAGATTAAGGCGTCTTGTAAGGTGGGATAAAGTTGCTGCCTGTCTGTGGAAGTGAGCGTGTGATGCGTTTATAATGTTATAAAGCCCCTGAGAAGAGCAGATTCAGGGCGACGGGTCACACACAGCTCTATAGGAGCTCTTCATGTAGAGTTCGGTCTGATCTGCGTCTCTCTGTGTGCTTGTGCTGGACTCCACTCTCCCGCCGGCCTGTCCTCATGATCAGTCTCTGGACGGACACCTGCTGTCTGAACACGAGCGCTGAGAGGATCCAGACACACATCAGTGACACACACACACCAGACACACATCAGGCTGTGGAGAGAATACATGCATGCTTATTCATCCACTCATTTTCAGTACATCTGGATTATATAGTAAAATAAAAGGTCACACTTCATACTTACTATACACACTTTCATCAGAATTTTTTTGGGGGGTTAATATACTTCTGCTCCAAAACCCTTCTGTTTAGGTCAGGGCGTATACGGTCCGGTTAGTACAGGTGTAGGAGTGAAACAGTGTAATTATAGATGTAACTAGAAATTAATTAGACATGCAGGTATTTTTTAATATAAGTGCAATGTAAAAACATGTATGTACACAATAAGTGCATTGAATCAAATGATGTTAAGACACCTAATATAAAGTGTGTCCATCCTTCTGGTGATATTATTGCATCTCAGTAATTATGTATTTGCTCTGAAGGGTGAAACAGGGACTACTGTATATTGTTTAATGTGTTTAATTGAATTGAATTGAATATGTTTATTTTAGTCTCTCATTCGAAAAGTACACACACACACACACACACCAAAAATATAAATATAAACTAATGTAAAGAAATGGTACAAAATGTAAACAGTGCAAAAAAAAAATATGTACAAAAAAAAGTGCAATGTCTTTTTCGACTTTTTATCATCATTTCAACTTTTTGTCATAATTCTAAACTCATTTCGACATTTTGTCAATTATGAGTATCTCATCATTTCGACTTTAGATCATATAGTTTTGACTAGTGGTTATGACTATTTATCTCATAATTTCAATTTTGTCATAATTATGACTTGATTTCATAATTTAGAATTTATATCTAATAATTTAAACTTTTTACATAATTTTGACTTTTGTCATGATTATGAGTATCTCATAATTTGAACTTTTTATGTCATAATTATGACTATTCATCTCATAATTTCAACTTTTTGTCATAATTTTGATTTGATTTCATAATTTCAACGTTTCAACACATTTTTTTTCTTCATAATTTCAACTTTTATTTTATTTCATTTGTGATGAATGATTGTGGCAGAACTTCCATACACTAACTCAATTTTAATGTGAAGAAAGATCACGTGGTTCTGATAAAAGTCATTTTCACTTCATTTGAAATCAGAAACATTTCACTTTGCTTTCTGGAGTCGCTCAGACCAAAGGATGATCTTGATCAGTGAAGGACTCCTCCATGTGTGAGTTTATGAGTAAAGGAGTGGAGTGGAGGTGACGTTACCTCTCTGGTTTAGGGTTTAGGAGCAGAGTCCGGCCAGCTGGCACCAGAACCTCGCGCCGGAAGTGTTTGGATTTGGAGGAACACAGAGAGACGCTCCACAAGGGTCCGGGATCCTCTCAGCACGGCTCTGAGTCGGGCCGCCGGACCCCCACCGGACCCCCACCGGACCCCCGCTGGAGCCGGACAGATGGAGGAGAGGGAGGACAGGAGAGACACAGGGAGGAGAATGGCTGGTGTGTGTGTGTGTGTGTGTGTGTGTCCAGCTGAACTGCAGCAGGTGTGTGTAGTGTGATCAACCTCACGCTTCACTTCAGACCCGACAGAACGCTAGCTCGTCAGAGATCTCAGATCCTGCACTCTTAAAACATTCTGGGCTGTTTTAACCCAATTTTGGGTCAATATGGACAAACCCAACCGTTGGGTTAAAATGGCTGGGTTTGTCCATTTTTGACCTAAAATTGGGTTAAAACAACCCAGCATTTTTTAGAGTGGAAAACCAACGCCGGATGTCAGAATAAAGCTTGGCCATTTAGTATGAGCAATTTAAAATGGCAACACTTTACAACAAGGTCTCATTTGTTAGTTAACATGAGCTAACAATGAGCAATTTATGAATCTGAGTTAAAGCTAGTTAAAAAAAAAATGTCATCGTTCATGTAACTTATGTTAACAAATACAACATTAGATTTTTTTTTAAATGTATTAGTTAGTGCTGTCAAATTGATTAATCGCGATTAATCGCATCTAACATAAGTTTGTATATATATACAGTATGTGTGTATTATATATAGTATATGTATGTGTACACACACATACTGTAGCCTATATATATACAAACTTATGTTAGATGCGATTAATCGCGATATATATACACACACATAGAGTATATACCATATACACATTATATATATACAAACTTTTATGTAAGGTGTGATTAATCAATTTGACAGCTCTATATATATATATATATATATATATATATATA
>FLSR01004878.1:17640651-17659132 GCA_900092035.1 Leuciscus waleckii | reverse complement strand
GAGGTCCCTGTGTTCGCATAACTGATCTCAGGACTGGGCCAGGATGAGCCCATCGTCGAGAGAGTTGAGGATGTAAATGCCCACCTCCCTGAGTAGTGCAAGGTCAGCTTCCACGACCTTGGTAAAGACACGGGGAGACAGGGACAAGCCAAAGGGTAGGACTTTGTACTGATATGCTCGACCTTAAACGCAAAGCGTAGACATGGTCTGTGTCGAGACATTTAAGTACGCATCCTTCAGGTTGATCACTGCAAACCAATCCTGGGGGCGAATGCACACGAAGGATGCATTTCTGCGTGAGTATCTTGAACGGGAGCTTGTGCAGGGCCCGATTCAAGACACGCAGATCAAAGATTGGCCGTAACCCCCTCACTTTTCTTGGGTATTATGAAGTACGGACTGTAAAATCGCGGTGACTTGGTGACAGTGAAACGCTGGGGCAATATGTGCTTTATGGCCTCTGTCTCCGTCCTCGACAGTGTCACCGAAGAGGCCGGCCTGCGAGATGGGGGCGTCGAGAAAGCAAACTTTGTCTGTGTCCCGTATCTCAGCAAGGTTCAAGCCAGAGATGCCGCTCATGGACCACCATAGTGGACATCGCCTGGCCGAGAGCCCGCGCCATGACCTTCGACACTCATAAAGCGAAGTCTGTCGCCGAACGCAGTTTCAGCATCAATAGTCTGACTGACCTGCAAGACGGCCATGGCATGCAAGGTGGAAGCAGCCAGTCCAGCGGCACTGTAAGCCTATGCCGTTAGAGACAAAGTAAACTTACAGGCTCTGGACGAGAGTCTATGATGATTCCGCCAGGTGGCAGCGTTTTGTGGGCAAAAATGCACAGCAATGGAACCTCCATGTACCGTGGCTGCCCCAACAATGGTTCATGATGGAAGATGATGGAAGCGCCAACAAAGCGGGACCATGCAATAAAACTTTCGACGACTTCAGCTCTTCATGTACTTCTTTCAACTGCGAACGCTCGGGACAGGGTGGAGGGTTCTCCGCCAGCCTGATGCTTGTGATGGTTTGGGCAAGCATGGCCGCCAACTCTGCATCAAATGTGGTCTGGAATACCACACCTGAAGGTGGTCCAGCTGAGTCCTCAGCATTGGAAGGCATTTGCCATCCCCGTGCTGTGATCGATAATTAATTCTCATCTGGAGCCCCATATGAAAACTCAGCTGCATGTGACGCAATGTCGAACTGATCCGGGAACTCCATCGGGCGCAATGTGCAAGAGGAGAAATGGGAGGTCTGTGGTGATTTACCCGGCTGAAAAGTTCCCATTGTTGCCCTCAGATCACTAGATGCCGTGGCCTTGTGCATTGTAGAAGGACTGGGACGGGAAGCAGCTGAGGTCACTCCTTTTACAAGAAAAGAAAGTCACGATCGCTTGCCATGGTCATGTTCTCGCAGTGAGGACATGAACTATTCACAAATGCTGTCTCACTGTGGGTCCAACCCAAACAAGTGAGAAAAAGATTGTGACCATCACACAGGCAGAAAGGCATCTTTAAAAAGACGCTCTCCATCTGTGCTTGCTCTCTTAGAGGAAGCTTGCTCTTTGAGATCACTGAAACGCTCTCTGCACTTATCCGTGTGAGGCGTGGAAAGAGACCGCTGTACTGCGCCGCAACACCAGCAATCCTTCTCATCGAGTCAAATGGAAATGAGCTTGTGTGTAGAAGACACTTCGCTCGGTTCTGAAGATCAAATCCATAAATGAGTGGATGCAAGCCGGCTCCCTTTATACCCATATATCCGGTGAAGTGGTGCATGCATAGTCCACTCGCCAATTTTCATTGCCCTTTTCTCAAAATATCATAGGTGATTGGGGCTCACAAGTATGACCCCGGGTGTCAGTCATTGACTACGTTTACATGCAGCCAATAACCCGTTCAAAACCGGGATATTAGCAATAACCCGGTCGCGCACGGCCATGTAAACACCGGCAAAAACCCGGATATGCTCATATCCCGGTTTTTAAAAACCCGGATATTATCCCTGGGGTACCCCTTTTCTAACCCGAATATTTGGTCATGTAAACGCGTATCGGCATATCCCCATCAAAAGGAACATTGATTTGTGTTCTGCGCATGTTCTATTCGCAAGGAATCTTGGTCTTTTGAGTAGAGACGACGCATACAAAAACCCGCGTGCAGTATACCGGAAGTAAACAAGAAGTAGAGGTAAACATGGCGAGACGCAGCACAGCACCACACTTTTGGAGCGAGGAGGAAAGCGCAAACAAAGGCGATCGCTATCTGCCCCGAACTATTCATTATCCGCGAGCTGCTGCTGTTGTTGTTGTTGTCTTTGGATACAGGAAGAAGAATCGGAAATGACGCACATTGCGTCTTAAGGTTGTCCGTACGTCCAGACGCTAACCGTGCGTCGCCGTTTACATCGGGATATTGCCAATTGATTACAAATTCCTTACTGTTTATGGATAATTTCATGAGAAATGTACATTTTTCAAATAGTGAAATTTGATATTCTGACTTAAATGAAACGCGTTATCATGTTAACCAACAAACAAGGGATGATAAAAACACAGGAATTAAGCTCACTGTGTTTGAAATAGCTGAGAACCGGACGTTTGGTTCACGGTCGATGGTCTGGTCAATAATGATAAGGCTGGCTTGCTCGGATGAGCAAAGTTCATTTTAACTCAATCAACTGGATTTCGGTTTACCCACTCATTAACCTTGGATTTACGCTTTTTCCAGATACTACAAACGGTGACAAATGTCTCCAGATTGATCCAGTTAAGAAAAGCAATGTTTCTGGGTTTGCAAGGTTAACCTTAATGAGAAACACACACACACAGCGTAAAGCCGCGTGACGTCACCGGCAATGACAATGACATAGTCAAAGAGACACAATTCAATATGAACAATATCTGAACGCATGAAGTGTAAATGTAACCCTACAGAGACGTGTCCCTCCTCAGGCCACAGGAGGTGGCGACTGCTCCTCACGCTCTTCTTGATCCCATTCCGTCTGGAGTTCAGAGGAGACTTCGGTGAACAGATGATCCCAATCCCAAACAACATCCTCCTGAAAAACATGAAAACCCATAGGAACTTCATTAAGAAAGAGAGGCTGGGAAGCACGAGAAGTACAGTGGCTTTAAAGGGACACCTAAAAGTCATCATTTACTTACACTCATGCCGAAGAACACAAAAGGACATTTTTGTTGTTGTCGTTGAATAATCTATGCATCTTCTATATGGAAACAATGTGATGTATACAGCAGTTCACAGTGAGCATGTCTGTCAAGCTCCAACGATGAAAAACAAGAATAAAATGATCCAGAAGTAGGTCGATGACTTGTGCACTTCATTCAACTGAGTTTCACAGGAAAGGCATCAACTTCAGAACTGTTAAAAATAACTTTGATAGTTATTATTGTCCTTGTCATAATGGACTGTCATTGCATTCACTATCAGTCAAAAGATTGGAATAATTAAGGTATTTTTAAATGTTTTTCTCTTTTGCTAAAATATCTGTTTTATAAGTGAATATGCATTATGAAGTGTCATTTATTCCTGTGATGGCAAAGCTGAATTACTCCAGTCTTCAGTGTCACATGATCCTTCAGAAATCACTCTAATATATTGATTTGATGCTCAAGAAACATTTATTATTATTTATCAATACAGTTGTACTGCTTTATATTATTGTGGAAACCGTGATACACTATCATTCAAAAGTTTGAGGTAAGATTTATTTTAAAAACCATTATTCATCAAGGATGCATTAAATTGATCAAAAGTGACAGTAAAGACATTTATAAATGTTACAAAAGATTCTATTGCAAATAAATGCTGTTTTTTTTTTTACTTTCTATTAATAAAAAATTCTGGAAAATAAAATGTATCAGTTTTCACACGAATATGAAGCAGCACAAAAATCTATTTCAACATTGATAATACTAATAAATAGTGAGAATCAAATCATCATATTAGAGTGATTTGTGAAGGATCATGTGACACTGAAGACTGGAGTAATGATGCTGAACATTCAGCTTTGATCACATCAATAAATTACACTTTACTATATATACTGTATATTCACATAGAAAACAGTGATTTTAAATCATAATATTTCACAATGTTATTCTTTTTACTGTATTTTTGATCAAATAAATTATTGGTGAACATAAGGGACTTTCAAAAACAAATGATTGCAAGCGTTTGACAGCTAGCCAGTGTTTAAAAGGGTGAAGCTACTTCAAAATGTCTTATTTTTGTGTTTCACAGAAGAAAATCATATGAGTTTGTAATGACATGAGGGTGAGCAAATGATGACAGAATGTTCATTTCTGGGTGGACTATCATGTAAACATCGCAGGAAAGTATGAAATGAAGAATGTTGGTCCTGATTTCATAATCAGGCCCTAGAAAGAGCCGGACAGACGCTGTATTTGCTCACCTCTCTCACCTCCTGCTCCGGGGCTAAAACCTTCGTGAGCAACTTCAGGTCAATCTCTCCATCCTGGAAACATGCAATACAAGCAAAACACTGGGCAAACAATTACTGATGATACCGCAGCTATGCAATCTCAGCATGTGACCATATAATCACCCAAAAATACTGTAGGATGGGAAAGATGCTCTAACTAAAATGATTCAGAAACGTGACTCTGCCTTACAGGAGAGTCAACAGTCGGTGTTGCTGTTTAGGAATGATGGGTAGAGTGAGTGTCTCACCAGGGTCTGGAAAGCAGAGTACTTCATGAGGTCGTTGTCCAGGTCTCTGTAGGTCATAACTCGGTTCACCTGGATACTGAAGACAAGAGACAGTCGGTTCACATCATCTTAAAGACTAGACTGTCCTCCCTTTAAATTGCTGATTGACGACCAGATGAAATTCTTTGCAACTTTTCAGCACCATCAATCAAATTAAGAATTAATTGAAACTTTGAAATTCTGACAAACCTGACATCCTAAAACTATTTCACCTTTAACACTGACTTAAGATATGAATTATATATGTTTAGGGCAATCACCTTTATTGATTTTGGTTTCATTTTCCATTTAGCTTTCTTAAGGCAGGTCAGAAATCAGAGACTAACTGTGATTACTCCATGACAGCTCTAGATTAGCACAATTAACTATTCAAGATAAGATTTTTTTTGTTGTTGTTGTTGTTGTTGTTGTTGTTAAGCACCATATCCTCAGTAAAGCTGGTCTAGAATGATAGTTATTGTGAAAAGCACTATGCAAATAAATCTGAATTGAAAAATCTTTATCCTCTTGTTTCTTGTTAATCTTAAATAAAGTAAATGTTTTCCAGATAATATTTTAAGCATGCCTTTTGGCGTCAGTACAGTTGCAATATAAAACCAATTGTTTTTATTGTAAAGGATAACTTGCATAATATTTATTGTTGATTATTATTTTCAAAAAAGAGAATAAATTAGTTTTTGTACATAAAAATAAATATCTGCCTAAAATATCTAAAATAAATATTGTATATATATATATTCTATTGCACTGTTTCTGAACTCCTGAAACGCCTCCATTGTAGTCTTGAGTTTCTTCCGGGAACGAACACGTCACAATATTCCTCATTATAATAATTCATACACAGAATAAAGGGGCGGGGCCTGGTTGAGTTAGTTAATAGTGTGTTAAACTGGCGGTTATGGTAAAGGGCAGGACGTTTCCCAAACACACTCGAAGCGCTCGACCAATCACAACACACTGCTCCAGCCGACCAATCAGAGCACAGTGTGCTTTTCAGAAGGAGGGGCTTCATAGAGACAGGAACTAAACAGAGTGTTACTGACAGACTGGGAAGAGAGGAGCTGCAATAATGGAGAATATGAGGAGAATAATCAACATTCAAGCAGGAAAACCTGTTCTAGTAGAGCCTGAAAACCACATCAAGACTTGTGAAAAAGGGCATAATAGGTTCTCTTTAATAAAGTTTCTTAGCAAGATCCATCCGTCAAATGCTCAAACACTGGGCTCAAGTGGACATGTTTCAGAATGATCTCACTATTGTTTGTGTGCATGTGAACCATATGAGTATATTTCTGATGATGAGTGTCAGATGATACCTGGGTGGAGCAGCGATCTGCATGGTGAGATCTTCGTCTTGAACCTCCTCCAGGTCTGGAATCACTGGGATGTCTAGAACAAGTCGGTGAAATGCATTTTCCACTGAACTTTAACAAGACATGTAATATAGAAAATTCTCTTATCATGTACTCGCCCTAACTCTGTCCCAGATGTATGACTTTCTAGCTTCATATGAACACAAACAGATTTTTTGAAATATCATCTATCTCTGTTAGTCCATACAATGCACATGGATGGGACCCGCAAAGTAGACGCTTCACAAACCACAACTAAATAAGCTTGCTAGAAAAAACACAACAAGAATTTGCTGCTTTGTATTGAAAATAAGACGAAAATATTGTGACCTCTGATCATATGAAGAAAGAAAGCCATATCCTCCTAGGACAGCATGAGGATGAGTACAATTTCATTTCATCCCTTTAAACAATGCTTTAGCAAGGAAACAAGCTTCTTTTGTGTTAAATGTAGCTAATTATGAACTATAAATACATCTATCTGATAAGCTTCAGGCCTCAATCATTCATTCCACGGTTTATCAGTCGATATAAGCACTTTCAGAATGATTTCTTCCAGCAGATGAACGAGGAAAACATCAGAATACATCCGGCTATTTAAAGAGGCAGACGGTAAAACTGCTTCACTCTTATAATAATAAACAGAATGCTATCGTACTTTGGTGTGAATGCTAATAAAATGAACGTTCTTGGTATGAACGGGCCTTTAACGCAACGGCTAGTTTACAGAAACAAATATTGACTTTTTATAATGGACTTATAACAGTCAGTTTTATTTACTCGCCAAAGCCAATTCAGCTCCTCTTGTTAGCCTGATTATGGATTTAAACTCACCATGTGATCGAGCTACTAATTATTTATTAGAATATAAAATAAAGTTGTAACTTCTCAGTAATAATTTCATGTAATTTAGGCCTAAGTAAGTGCTTAACTCCATTAATGAGAATGGCATATTTAATATCAGATGTAAAACATAGTTTAAATCCTTCTTGTATTTCTTTAAACTGTTATTGTGAAGATGTACTGTATTTATGATTAGGACTCATAATGAAGATTTACAGTGGTTTCCTTCATCTTTGTCCCATCAAGTTTGTTTTTAATAGATCACACCCTTTGCGTGGGAAGTGGCGTACGCACGTTTCCAGCCACGTTTATAAACGAGACCGCATGTTATTTAAAGCGGCAGACGCAAAACTACATCACGCATATAATAATAAACAGAACGTTTGCTAATAAAATGAACGTTCTTGGTATGAACGGGCCTTTACACTGGCTAACATAACTCCTAATTTACATAAACAAATTGCCTTTTTATAATGGACTTATTACAGTATATCGACATCAACACTTTCAGAACGATTGTTTCAGGCAGAGGAACGATGAAAATATTGACATCCAATCAGAATACATGAATACAGAATACATAAACTTATTGACAAACTTAAATGTTATGGTACTTTGGTGTGGATGCTAATAAAACAAACTTTCTTAGTATGAACGGGCCTTTTTGTAACGGCTAGTTTACAGAAACAAACATTGACTGTTTAATACAGTCAGTCTTATTTACTGGCCGATTCAGTTCCTCTCAGAGCCTGATTATGGATTTGAACCGAGCCACAAAGTTTTCCTCTTCGAGACGCGCACTCGGCCATATGCTACAGCTACTGCTGGGTGTTACTGCGAGTTGCAGCATTTCCCACAATCCCTCCAATCATCACAGATGCTGTCTGTCTCCTCGGCACGGCTCTGTTTATATATTGTGTGTGTGAACTGTTTGATTCCCTCCCTCCTCCCAGTGTTTCTCTCACTCTCGCGCTGACATCCTCCTCCACGCTGCCCCCCTGTCACGGAGACCAGGCGGCCATGAATATTCAGTGATCGAGACAGTATCTCTCCCCGCTGTGAGGCGGCGCTCCGGCCAGGGGCTCCCCAGAAACCGACACACACTCGCACTCATCCCGGAGCCGAGCATTTGGGCCCTGTCAGCGCCGGCCACCCTCAGGACCCGTCAGGCCAGAGCGGCGACCTGCGTGTCCACTCGGGCCGGGCCGGGCCGGGCTCCAGGAGCGCAGGCCTGCCTGCGAGCCCATCTGTGTGGGGTCGGAAGTCACGGCGAGGCCTGGCAGGAGCCGCGGTGCCAAGAGCCACGCACCCGCTGCCCAGAACAGTGGGAACCCGCTTTAATTGGCAAAACTCGACAGGACAGAGCGTGGCATCGCTCCCAAAGAAGGACAAACTTTCACAGCCCTTCTCCTCTCTTTTTTTTTTTGGACAGGCTTTTGCTGGAGTGCGTTCAGGTGTGGCACGTTCACAAAACCACCGTCACAGTGCTTTACACGGAAGAAAGCATTGCTTTTCTTTATCAAGGAACGTTTTGTGGATAAAATCAGAGCAAAACTTCTGTCACCTTCACCACTTAAAAGTGGAAAAGTTCAAAAACGACAGATGCTTTTATCCAAACACAAGCGATTCATTTTTACATTCATTTTACATTCAACCAATGCTGAAAAAAAGTAGGTAAGGTTACACTTTATTTTGATGGTCCCTTTTGAACCATCAAGTCACTTAAGGAAAGTTTTGTTGATAAAATCAGAGCAGACTTTTGTCACTTAAAGTGGAAAAGTTAAAAAACGACACGAGTGACATGTGTTGTTCAGTGTTTCTACTACAACTATACAACATGCAATCGCCAGATGCTTTTATCCAGAAACAAGCGATTCACTTTACATTCATCCAATGTTATAAAGCTAGTAACACTTTTTTCTTCAGCCTGATATATGCACTGCCATTCAAAAGTTTGGGATTGGGTTTTATTGTTAATCAAATCAGAACAAAACTTGTCACCTTCACCACTTAAAAGAGGAAAAGTTCAAAAAACGCCAGATGCTTTTATCCAAAAACAAGCGATTCATTTTTACATTCATTTTACATTCAACCAATGTGGGAAAAAGTAGGTAAGGTTACACTTTATTTTGATGGTCCCTTTTGAACCATCAAGTAACTTAAGGAAAGTTTTGTTGATAAAATCAGAGCAAAACTTTTGTCACTTAAAGTGGAAAAGTTAAAAAACGACACGAGTGACATGTGTTGTTCAGTGTTTCTACTACAACTATACAACATGCAATCGCCAGATGCTTTTATCCAGAAACAAGCGATTCACTTTACATTCATCCAATGTTATAAAGCTAGTAACACTTTTTTCTTCAGCCTGATATATGCACTGCCATTCAAAAGTTTGGGATTGGGTTTTATTGTTAATCAAATCAGAACAAAACTTGTCACCTTCACCACTTAAAAGAGGAAAAGTTCAAAAAACGCCAGATGCTTTTATCCAAAAACAAGCGATTCATTTTTACATTCATTTTACATTCAACCAATGTGGGAAAAAGTAGGTAAGGTTACACTTTATTTTGATGGTCCCTTTTGAACCATCAAGTAACTTAAGGAAAGTTTTGTTGATAAAATCAGAGCAAAACTTTTGTCACTTAAAGTGGAAAAGTTAAAAAACGACACGAGTGACATGTGTTGTTCAGTGTTTCTACTACAACTATACAACATGCAATCGCCAGATGCTTTTATCCAGAAACAAGCGATTCACTTTACATTCATCCAATGTTATAAAGCTAGTAACACTTTTTTCTTCAGCCTGATATATGCACTGCCATTCAAAAGTTTGGGATTGGGTTTTATTGTTAATCAAATCAGAACAAAACTTGTCACCTTCACCACTTAAAAGAGGAAAAGTTCAAAAAACGCCAGATGCTTTTATCCAAAAACAAGCGATTCATTTTTACATTCATTTTACATTCAACCAATGTGGGAAAAAGTAGGTAAGGTTACACTTTATTTTGATGGTCCCTTTTGAACCATCAAGTAACTTAAGGAAAGTTTTGTTGATAAAATCAGAGCAAAACTTTTGTCACTTAAAGTGGAAAAGTTAAAAAACGACACGAGTGACATGTGTTGTTCAGTGTTTCTACTACAACTATACAACATGCAATCGCCAGATGCTTTTATCCAGAAACAAGCGATTCACTTTACATTCATCCAATGTTATAAAGCTAGTAACACTTTTTTCTTCAGCCTGATATATGCACTGCCATTCAAAAGTTTGGGATTGGGTTTTATTGTTAATCAAATCAGAACAAAACTTGTCACCTTCACCACTTAAAAGAGGAAAAGTTCAAAAAACGCCAGATGCTTTTATCCAAAAACAAGCGATTCATTTTTACATTCATTTTACATTCAACCAATGTGGGAAAAAGTAGGTAAGGTTACACTTTATTTTGATGGTCCCTTTTGAACCATCAAGTAACTTAAGGAAAGTTTTGTTGATAAAATCAGAGCAAAACTTTTGTCACTTAAAGTGGAAAAGTTAAAAAACGACACGAGTGACATGTGTTGTTCAGTGTTTCTACTACAACTATACAACATGCAATCGCCAGATGCTTTTATCCAGAAACAAGCGATTCACTTTACATTCATCCAATGTTATAAAGCTAGTAACACTTTTTTCTTCAGCCTGATATATGCACTGCCATTCAAAAGTTTGGGATTGGGTTTTATTGTTAATCAAATCAGAACAAAACTTGTCACCTTCACCACTTAAAAGAGGAAAAGTTCAAAAAACGCCAGATGCTTTTATCCAAAAACAAGCGATTCATTTTTACATTCATTTTACATTCAACCAATGTGGGAAAAAGTAGGTAAGGTTACACTTTATTTTGATGGTCCCTTTTGAACCATCAAGTAACTTAAGGAAAGTTTTGTTGATAAAATCAGAGCAAAACTTTTGTCACTTAAAGTGGAAAAGTTAAAAAACGACACGAGTGACATGTGTTGTTCAGTGTTTCTACTACAACTATACAACATGCAATCGCCAGATGCTTTTATCCAGAAACAAGCGATTCACTTTACATTCATCCAATGTTATAAAGCTAGTAACACTTTTTTCTTCAGCCTGATATATGCACTGCCATTCAAAAGTTTGGGATTGGGTTTTATTGTTAATCAAATCAGAACAAAACTTGTCACCTTCACCACTTAAAAGAGGAAAAGTTCAAAAAACGCCAGATGCTTTTATCCAAAAACAAGCGATTCATTTTTACATTCATTTTACATTCAACCAATGTGGGAAAAAGTAGGTAAGGTTACACTTTATTTTGATGGTCCCTTTTGAACCATCAAGTAACTTAAGGAAAGTTTTGTTGATAAAATCAGAGCAAAACTTTTGTCACTTAAAGTGGAAAAGTTAAAAAACGACACGAGTGACATGTGTTGTTCAGTGTTTCTACTACAACTATACAACATGCAATCGCCAGATGCTTTTATCCAGAAACAAGCGATTCACTTTACATTCATCCAATGTTATAAAGCTAGTAACACTTTTTTCTTCAGCCTGATATATGCACTGCCATTCAAAAGTTTGGGATTGGGCACACACACACACACACACACTCTATCTCAAGGAGATAAACGTGGTCATTTTTAATTCCCTCTCAGGCTTTCCGAATCCCGTCACAAAAGCCACGTTCGATTCATCTCCCTGACCCTCATAACAAGCCCCGTTATCCTACATTGATAACTTCTTCCTTTTCTCTCATTTTTAATTAAAGCTAATTAAAAATGCCAGCCTCGTTTAGTCACTGACAAGATTCATCTGTGTTCCTGATACACAAATAAATGCAGGCGCGCACGAGCGCTGCTTCATATTCATGAGCGCGAGGTGACAGCGTCCCCTCATCTCTAAAGCGTTGGTTCAGCAGATTCGGGCCCCCGTGGACCCGCAGTCACATCAATGCTCTCAGAGCAATGACATCAGAAAGCCTTCGCAAACAGGCCCCCGGACCTGAACTCTCACACCCTCCCCGCGTCCGGCCCCGATAGTGCACCGTCGACACAATCCTCCAGGTGATGCGGCGAGAGGAAAAGCTCTCGCTATGCAAACGCCATGATTAAGCGGCCAGAGAAAACAACGTTTTGTTTAATGAGGTCGTGATACGACCTGTGACACACGAGGCGGAGAGGGAACGTGTGGCAGAAACCGGGTTTTGATGCTGATTCCATCAAAGAGTCTCTGCAAGACGACCACATTATTCTCTTATTTATATTTATGAGTTCAAGCAACTTTCACACGAGGAAAGGAGGATCAGACTCCGTGAACGAGATCAGGAGGGCGGCCGACATTGTTCAGACATCAGTATGGTGTTTATGACTGATGGCAGCAAAGTTGGCATTAGCAACTAGTTATGAGTTTGATATGTGTTTAGTATCATTGATATACCATGAATGAAATTTAATTCTTTACATTTTCTCTCTTTTTTTTCCCCCTTTCATTTGAATTTTAGTCATTTTGTTGTGTTGTTTAGTCTTTTTTTAGGGCTGTGCATCCAAAATATAAGTTTGTGTTTACATAATATGTGTGTGTACTGTGTATAATTATTTTGCATATATAAATACACACACATGCATGTATATATTTAAGATTTTTTTAAATTTATATATAAATTATTTATATTTATATATAATATAAATTATGTATAAATACATATACAGTATATACATGCAAATATTTCTTAAATAAATACATGCATATGTGTGTATTTATATATACAAAATAATTATACACAGTACACACACATATATTATGCAAACACAAACTTTTATTTTGGATGCGATTAATCGCGATTAATCTTTGCCCAGCACTAGTTTATATATATGAATATTGTAATACTTATAACTGATTTATCTGTGCACATCTTCTTTTTTTATTCATGTGCCCTCGTAATCTTTAATCAAAATAACTTCCCCTCCCACTTGCAACTATATTTCTTCTCTTCTCAGATGGCTTGTTTACTGGCGTTGACTACATGAGAGTGACAGGCAACCTGTCATTCACATGACATCACAGCAATAGCAAAACACAAAGATTCAACGATCCTATAAATTCCTGATGGACAAAAACAAGTCCCGCTCTACATTCTTTCTTGTTCGAGAAGCTGTTTCACTCAGATATGTCAAAATAGCGAAGAAAAAACTATTGCAATTTCCGTTTTATGCTGATTTTACATAAAATATAAAAATAAAATGATAAATAATGACAGGATTCACTCGCATTTGCTGAACATGAGAGCAGTTTTAGCGTTTTACACCAAACATATAATGCTGAGTGAGTTTGCTGGACGCTTCAGTGAATGAGGAGATATTTACCAGAGAATTACGCCATAACTCTATTATTTATTTATCCGTCTGTATCGCTCAGTGAGCGTGTGTGAGGGTTTACTCATGCGCAGTAAAGCTGAATTTAGCATTTTCCAGAAGTTCCTCATCCGCACTGAAACACCTGCAAACGCCAGTGTGGACGGAGAACGCTTCTAAACGACAACGCCGTTTTCAAATGTATCCGGATTAATGTAGACGAAGCCTCACACACACTCTCTCACACAATGTTGCATAGTTTTGAATAGTCAGCTAGGCTAAATCATGTGATTATATAGTGTCTTGTCGTCCAGTCCTCGTGGACTCAACGCTACTGATCTAGTCCATAACCACAGGTTATACATGTGAACTCCACCATCATGCCTTTTAATCAGAGTGATTGTTCTGGCATTAACCAAGGACACTTTCAGTATGACGGTAATTTCCTCCTTAAATCAGGAGCATAAACAAACATGTCCTTTTCTTAAGACTGCGGTTCCTAATCACTGCATGCTAATCTGAGTCCTGAAGACAGTAAAAGTGAAGACAGTGAAGACAGTGAACTCACTCCTCCAGCTCTTCAGCCGCCTGACGTCTTCCAGACCTGTGGAGGACATCACAAATCAAACTTACAACAATCAACCAGCATAATCACACTCAATCACTGCAAGTGTGTGTATCTGTGTCTTGTGAAACGTCTTCTCAGACTGAATCCTCTCATCCAAAACCCACAGCTTTAATTAATCAACATTCATTTTAAAAGAAGCATTTTTATGCATTAATGTGGTGAATAATAATTTACACACTGTTTTGGAAAGGAAAATAGCATAGACTATTTATTTGTTTTAACCCTCCTTCAGCTCGAGCTTCACGAGTCTTTCTGTGTCAAATCTGCCCTGATTTATCAAGGAAACGCAAGAATAACTTTGATATTGTTAGTAATATTTCAGCTGGACTGAAGCAGCTTCGCTTTACTTGATTATCATACATCAGTTATTATCATAATCATGAGTATCAAATATGATCATCAGGCTTTGAGGAAGGTTTATTTCTTCATCTCTCAATCATCATTGTATTGCATGCATTATATGATTTAAAACTACAGAGATTTGATCATAAAACTAAGCATTTAAATATAATACTAAGACATTATTGGCAGATATTGATATGCATATTATGCAAGTATCTGCTATACTGTTATAAAGATCTCATTGATTTATATTAAAAGCATCATAATATTTTTGTTCATAATAATATCAGCATCTGCACTAAATTTCATATTTGTACTCAGTTTGGGCCTGTGGATAAAACTGAGCTGTTTTTTCCACCATATTTTCACTTTATCAGACTATATGAGCCATAAAAGCCTGTTTATCAAATATGATACTTAAAAAACACATGCATTATATATATATTTTTTTTTTTAAACATTCAATAAACCGTACAATAATTATTATTATTTTTTTTCTGTAACTTCATAAGGCAGGCTTCACACGTTTGAAGGTGATGTACTGGATCCTGCTGATGTTCTGCTGGTGTTTAGCGCCATCTAATGGCTCCTGAGATTGGACTGTGTTCATGTGCAGTTTAATATACTACATCTGTGTGAAATTACACTTCACTAGAGTACACAAAACAGACTTTCACATTTAGGTGTAATAAATGAAGAGTGACACAAAGGCCACAGAAATATGTGTTTTCTGTGTGTTTCGAGGGTCTTGAGATGCTGATCGTGAGTTCGGCCCCGTCCTCTCATTACAACGCCGTGAACATGCGAAAACTGCCAAGAAAAGTTGTTCGGGATCAAATATATTGTGACAATTTGGCCTCAAAGATTCATCAATAAACTGACAGATCATTTAGTGTCAATTAGGAGTGATAGATCTGCAAATCCCGGGATTTCTGCTGTGGGATTAGTGGGAACAGAGCGCCGGTGATTGAGCACGAGGGGTGACATTGAGATGAAGAAAGAGTCCTTGTCTTCTTCATAGGTTTCAGAAGCAGAATCAATGCGTGGAGAAGTCCTTTAACACCTCCCGGCCGGGAGAATCGGGAGAAGTTTGGTGAGGCTTCGACCTTTCCTGAGAGACGGGGAGAGTTTGCTCTATTCTCCGGTAACTGAGCCGATAGAGATGGGGTTTTTGAACCTTTAGATTAACAGGTCTGAGAAGAACCAGTTTTTCTAAGTGTAAAGAACATTTAAAAAAATCTAAAGAACCTTTTTTCACCATAAAGAACCTTTTGTCCAATGGAAAGATCCCATGGAAGTTAAAGATTCTTTATGGAACCGTCGATGCCAATAAAGATCCTTCATTTTTGAGAGTGAACTTTAATTTCTCCAGTTTATGCATATTATATGCAAAATAACATTCAAAAGTTTGTGGTGTGTACGATTTTTAAAAATGCATTTAAAATAAGTCTCTGATCAAAATACAGTAAACACTGTGAAATATTAAAATAACAATTTTCTATGTGAATATAAAGTTTAATGTAATTGTGATCAAAGCTGAATTTTCATGTGTCTTCAGTGTCACATGATCCTTCACAAATCACTCTAATATGAGGATTTGATGCTCAAGAAACATTTATGATTATTATGAATACTGAATACTGTGCTGCTTCATACTTGTGTGGAAACCATCATACATTTTATTTTTCAGGATTCTTTGATGAATATAAAGTTCAAAAGAGCAGCATGTATTTGAAATAGAATTTTTGTAACATTAAAAATGTTTTTACTGTCACTTTTGATTAATTTAATGCGTCCTTGATGAATAAAAGTATTAATTTCTTTCATAAAAAAATCTTACTGACCCCAATTTTTGAATGAGGATTACATTTGAAGTGGATTATTGTAGAAAAGATTCACTTTCTATTTTTTTTTAAATACATGTAGAGTAAAGAGACTTGACTGTGCAGTGTTCAGTGAGTATCATGAGTGTGTGGCATTAAAACCACAGATCTGCACCGCAGACGTACATAAGAATAAAGTGGGGTAAAATATTGTTATTAAGATTAATACAAAATAGTGATTTTACAATATATTTTACCATGAAAATCACTAATGCTCTTATATATGATATAAAGTGGGGAAAAAAACAACTGTGTTAGCAAACAGTCTCTTAACACCGTCACATAAAGTGTTCTCTCTCAATTAAATACTGTAAAAATTCATAACGTGTCATTTATTATGATATCAAGGTCTCATCTTCAAAAAATTAGGTTTTAGATATGATCAATTTAGCTCTTGAGAGCACTTAATATTGGA
Source organism: Leuciscus waleckii (assembly GCA_900092035.1). Lineage (NCBI taxonomy): Eukaryota > Metazoa > Chordata > Actinopteri > Cypriniformes > Leuciscidae > Leuciscus > Leuciscus waleckii. The sequence continues at coordinate 17,642,561 of FLSR01004878.1, read as the reverse complement.
TCGAATCACTCATTTTGAGCCGCATCTTCATATCTGTTAAACAGCAACACAAGCTTTACTGGCATACATCAGAGACATGAGATTCACACACACCTCATGATTACGCTTACACTGGAACTAAATGCACACATATGATGCACATGTAAATGTCCTGCTGACTTTAGGGCTCATACACTCTTTAAACTAAATTATTTTTGAAGTTGTAAATGTAAAGATTATTATAGCGCGTTTTACAAGAAAATACTATTTCAGTCTTTCTACTTCAAAATTACATGTTGAATTCAATGTTACTTGCCATTTCTTTGTAATTCTTTGTGAAATTTACTAGCGATTTCTGAGGTAAAACTCTTTCTACCACATATTTTTCGTTGGATTGAACGGATCCAGAATGATGAATTTGATGAGCATGTTTATCAGAGACTTTATCTGGAAACATGGGTGTTTCTGTTTTCTTACATGAGAGTTTCCAGGAGAATTACTGAAATGAATGCTGGCATTAGTAGTGATCATAATGTTCATTTAACAGGAGATGATGCCATCATGTGGCGACCGACGGCCACTGCTTGCTGTTCCTCTAATGGAGTGAACAACAAATCCTATAGGACTGATGTAGGATTAGGTGTATTTATTAAGTGTTTTACATCCAGAAGTCATGCTATTGTGAGAATGATAAAAGAAATACTGAGAAATGCTCAACTACTGCAGTACTTGCTGGATTGCAAACACATCTCACACATGATGCATGTCCACTTTCCTGCTTGATATTTACATTTATTCATTAGCAGACACTCTAATCCAAAGCAACTTACAAATGAGGAATAAAACAGGAATTTATCTTAACAGGGTTCGTACAAACACTGTCACTGTCACTTTTCAAGCTCTACTTTTTTGGTTTTCAAGCTCTACAATCAGAGAATATCTTTTTTACCTTTAAATAATAATAAAAGGTAAATAGATAGCTAAAAATGAACCAATAAAACAAAATGGTACAAATAAAGTGCAGCACATGCAATGACTGCGGTAACTTTCATGGTTTAAAGGACACTATGACAAAGATAATCGCTCTCCTTATTCAAACTGATTTGATGGACCTGAAGAATGAAAGTTGTATCATGTACTTGGATATTTATATGAGCAATATCACACTCACAGCCATGCGAAACGGCTCTATATCTTTATCAGACGGACTGCAGAGGTTATTTTGTGTAAAAAGATTGTTTTATCAATTAACATTAATTTCACATTTATTGTCTTTCAATAATTCATGCACTTTTCAAGTAAATTTAAGCACTTTAAGCACCTTGTACGAACACTGTCTAAAAGAGGAAATAAACACAAGAAGTGTTAGAAATACAAAGTTTCAGACATCATTCAGAGACTAGAAAGATAATTATTCTTATTCCATCTTATTATTACAATAATTTATGGACTTACCGATTATCTGTTTAATAAAATGCTGGACTGAAACACAGCGGTTTAATAAAGTGTTACTTCTTGACAGCACATGCGGTGTGTGAGGAGTGTGTGTGTGTGTGTGTGTGTGTGTGTTGAGTAGCTGTAGATGTAGGAAAGAACAGTGTGGGCTTTTAGAAAGGCAAAGCATGAAGAACATGTCATGAATCTAGAGGTTTGTAGTGTACTCACTTGGCAGATCCGGTTCCTGCGCTCTCCTCCGCCCATCCTCCCTGCCGACGGGCCGGTTTCGGTGGAGGACCCTGGGATCAAACACACACACTCTCAGTACATCACAGCACAAACAGATGTGTGTCTTCACATTAACTCAGATATTAGTAAGGTACTTGTAATGTTTTTGTAGCCAACATCATAATTTGTTAATACTAGTATTAACGAGCACCTGTTATTCTTTTGTCCATGTTCATCTGTGTTTAGTGTGTAATGTTGATGTTTGA
>FLSR01004878.1:17613152-17640497 GCA_900092035.1 Leuciscus waleckii | reverse complement strand
AGGAGTGAGACAGCTCTCAGATTTCATCAAAAATATCTTAATTTGTGTTCTGAAGATGAACGAAAGTCTTACAGGGTTGGAACAACATGAGGGAGAGTAATTACTGACAGAATTTTCATTTTTGGGTGAACTAACCCTTTAAGTGAACGTTAACAGTAGAGAAAGACACATACAGTATATCAGTATATTGGATCCGTGCATTACTCTTAAAGTGACAGCAGCCTAAGGGCTGGATCACACACACAGAGTTTCTGCTGTTAAAAACAGCAGGTCAGCAGAACAACAAAAACACAAGGTCTATTTACGTATTTTTAAAAGTTAAATGCTGTGTAATGCGCAAGATGCTGCAAAAGACACGAGATGCAAGTGCACCGGTTAAAGACGTCTGTCTAGCGTGTGTTTACATTGAAAAACAAGGGAAAAGAAGCACAGTGGATTGGAAAAACGCGTTTTGTATGAACGGCCCCTAATATTCCTGCCGCTATCTGTGTTCTTAATGTTAATCAAACCAAAAAAACAAAAACAAAATAAAATCACTCACTGCTCTTCACTGAGTAACTTTTGTAACTTTTGTAAGTATTAATCTTTATTTAATTAACTTAAAGGACGCCAGTGTCGCTAATAAACACAGGTTTCTGAATTCTACATATATCACCTTTGAGAAAGCGTTCAGACAAAAGAATTCAGACAAATAACTTCAAATCACTGATAAGCGAGTCAAGAGTTATTTATTATACAATAAAATCAGCCCCAGTGTTTAGCATGAGGATCAACAGCACAGATCTCATCGCTGGATGCTCAGATGTGTCTGCTTCACACAAGCAAAACATACAGGTGCAGAGAAACAAAACTAAACACTGACTATCAAGACATGAGAAAACAGGCCTGTCACACATCATGGCAGAAAAATGTATTTCATGTATATGTGGGTCACAGGGGACTCAAGAATCCTGGTTTTACATCGGAGAACGCAGCCTAATTTGGAAAGTTTACAGAAAAAAAAAAAAAAAAAAAATTCTGGAATTCCGAGCCAAAACCGGGGACGCATATCTGGAATTCCGAGCAGAACTCGTGTACGGCTCTCAGCACTCTTGGGGACAAACCAAGAGCGACCAAAGATGGCATGCCTCAGATGCCGATGCCCTGCGGTAACAGCAGAGAAATGCAATAGTGCAGTGATGACAACTGTGAAATAACACAACTGGAGGTCTGGGAATGATGTAGTGATGAAAACGTGACACAAATGAAAACTCTTAGGCTATATTTGAGTTTGTTCTTTGTCTAGATCAGGACATTCATCAGGTGCATCCTGGGATGCTTTTAAACAGTAGTGTAGGAGGAACATGCTTCTCCCATAACTATCTGCTACAACTCATTTAGAGCAAATTAAGTAAATATACACAACAAATAAGTAAACAAATAATAAACAAATATATAAAACAAATAATTAATACAATTAATTCATAGGCAAAAAAAAAAGAGATTTATTTTATTTTATTTATGTCTTTACTGTCACATTTGGTGAATTTAATGCGTCTTTTCTAAAGAAAAGTATTATTTTCTTTTTTATTCTTTCAATTAAATCTTACCCTAAACTTTTGGATGGTAATGTAATAATCTGTAACATTCTGATAATAATCACAAATGTTTCTTGTGCATCAAATCATCATATTAGAATGATTTCTGAAGGATCATGTGACACTTACACATGTGTAAGTGTGGGAACCGCTCTGAACGGGCATGACCCAAAATAGCTTCACAGGGGAAAAAAACATCTCACTTTATTCTTTCATTCTGAAAATAGTCGTTTGGGCTTCGACAGCGGTTCTGTGAGCAGCTGAATAACGGTCCAGCTTTAACATGACAGAATTCCTCGGGGCACAACAAGGGTGGGCAACACACAAACGCATCTGAAAAAAGACACATTTCTATTACCAAATTGGGTCTGCAAATAAGCCAGAGCCCTGCAGGAATTCAGTTACTTCAGCATAAAAAACACAGCAGAGCAAATAAACTTCCGTTCCTGGGTTCCTTCAGCAGGGTCATTTGTAAATCCTGATGTCAGGATGGGGGGGGGTTTGGGGTCGCTCTGCATTCCACCTCAAATGAGACGCTATACATGTCTTTCATGGAGTTCGTGGAAAATGGGTCAGCAGAGAGAACCAGGGGAGTGCATAATGAGTGTTCATCAAGTGCCATCAGTTCACCTGAATACAAGCACATAAAGGTCTCCTGTACTGAAGAGATGAGCTGTTCAATTCAATAAAAAAATAAAAATAAAACACACTTGCATTAAAAATAGACCCTCAAAAGAATTTCAGGGGATCTATTAACTGAACTTATATAAATGCATGATTACAACTTAAAAATTCTAAATTATTGCTATAATTAGACTTTTTAAGTTGCATATATTGTACAACATTATTTTGACGAGTTCTGTTGTAGACAATTACATTTGTGAGAAAATTAACTCTTTCCCCACCAGCCTTTTGTTTTTAAGTTGCCAGCCAACGCCAGCATTTTTTCATGGTCCCCAGAATATTTGGTTGTAAAAATATGTAAACAGTCAATATATCAAAAGAAAGATCAGAGCTTATGGTTGAGCCACTGTAGTCACTTGGACTATTTTAACGATGTCTTTACTAACTTTCTGGGCCGGCAAGTTTCAAGAAGCCTATGGAGGAGTGAGACAGCTCTCAGATTTCATCAAAAATATCTTAATTTGTGTTCTGAAGATGAACGAAAGTCTATCGTAACAGACAAAACAATCGTGTAATCTGACACCGTGACTATCGTAACAGACAAAACAATCGTGTAATCTGACACCGTGACTATCGTAACAGACAAAACAATCGTGTAATCTGACACCGTGACTATCGTAACAGACAAAACAATCGTGTAATCTGACACCGTGACTATCGTAACAGACAAAACAATCGTGTAATCTGACACCGTGACTATCGTAACAGACAAAACAATCGTGTAATCTGACCCAGGCATTATACAGACTGTACATGATGTATAAGATGAGTCATATTTACAAAAACAGATCATCTCATCTTTCTGAGTTTTATTTCAGAAGCATCATACAGTTCTACATTCTCTTGAATAAATGATTCAATAACAAATAACTTTTTTATCAGTCACCTAGTGGCGAAACAATGTAATCGATAAATGCGTTATTTTAAGCGCCAAGTTTCTATCAAAAGCTGATTTACTCTATTTTGACAGTATTTATATTTGAACTTTAAACTTTTATCCAAGTACTTCTATGATAATTTTAACTATTGCATCACAGAAATAATGATACTATGAGGTTGAAAAGAGTGTTTAATAGACAGACGCGTGTGTGTTTGAATGGAGATCACAGTCTTTTAAAGAGGAATCGTGCAGCTCTATCGTCTCCCAGTATATGAGCGAGGGCTTTCAGTGCGTTCAGTCTCACGTCTCTTCCACACGTCCACTCTGGATATTACATCACTCAACACTCATAGATAACCACACATTTCATCCTCTGTTGGAACGAAAGTGGCTAACTTCTGTCGGCCTCGTCTACAAGCAAGGACAAAAATAAAGCAATTTCATTTGAATTAATATCGATTCTGGAATAAAAAAAAAATTTGTTTAAATCGTAAAAAAAATTTTTTAATAATTCCTGCAGGTTTTGCTCTCACACCACAAGCATGCGAACCACTGATCTATATGATGTGCTTTTAAACAGCTCGTGAGTACACAAATGACTTATTTTTCGTGGCTTATTGCACTTAAACGGTCAAATACATTCAAAATTATGTCATTTTGCCGAGTATTCAGGTAAATACAGTCAGTTTTGGAATCTAAATAGTTGAAAAAGAAACCGCATGTGTGTAACAGTACATTGGATCCATGCATAAGCTCTTAAAGTCCAGCACTAATATTCTGCTGTCCGCCATGTTCGTCAAAGAACAAAAGACAAAGAAAACATCACTCGCTGCTCTTGACTGAATACGCTTTGTAACTTTACTTCTAAGCATTAATCTGTATTTAATTTTTACATCGGAGACTATCCAGTGTTATTTAACATTTGATTACTTTGACAACTCAAGATGTCATTTAATTTTTCCAACTTTCATTTAAAGGGAAAGTAGTCAAAAGTAACAGGGTGGACAATAAATTGAGGGGACAAGCTAAAAAGCTTGATTATAATTGCTATAATAAATGTAATAATTAAAAACAGAATATATGCATTAGAGATAATCTTTACTGATATACCCAACAATGTAAAAATCATGTATAGTAGGCCTAAGTGTTGTATTTATCATGAAAATGGGATATGCAGGCCTGGTGACAGAGGAAAAATGGTGATATGTGGTGGTTCAAAATGCTTTAAAATGTATTTAATGCTTTAATGAACGTCAATATGCTAAGAGTTCAAATGGTGTTATTTATGACTAAGAAAGGTTAAAAAATGTATATTGTTCGACATGTTACAGCAGTAAGACCATGATCTTTACTGGGGACACAAAGGCACAGAATCCCAGGAATGACCCAAATGCATGTGTCCTGTCAGATTTAATTTGGAGCATTTTTTTCCCATACTGTACAACAAACATGTATACTGATCTGGTCCATTAAAAAATAAAAAAAATACGATTTAATGGGAGAGAATTTGCACTATGTGCTCAAAACCGTATCACGTCTTACTTCTTAACTTACTATGAGTAGATTCGGTTACTAGACCTTTTTCCTTTAGTCATGTCTTAAATAAGGACTTCCTCAAACGAAAAGTTTTTGGTTAATATTCATAAATTCAGTGAAATGTGTTTGTTTTGATGCAGACTGACCTCTGTGACCGAACTGAGCGATGAAGATGATTTCCTCTGACGAGAGTCTTCAGTGTTCATCATCTCAGCAGCCTGACGAGCTCTTCGGCCTGACCGTGCCACCTATAGCAGAACACCTGTCAATCATAACCTCTGAGCAGCACACCTGTCAATCAACACCTTCTGGAATAATCCATCCCAACATTAACAGACATTAGAAATTACAATCTGCTAAAAGAAAATTTGGTCAGTTTTAGAACACTGAGATGTACTTTATTTAATGTTTAATCAATTAAATAATAAAAATGCATGATTTGGTATTTTTTATTAGATTTATTTGGATGTTTATTAATGCATGTTCAGCATGTGGTCCACAGACGCCATTGCTGTTGCTATGGCAACATGACGCGCGAACTCTGTTTCACAAACAACACTACATCATGTTAGTCCTGTTTATTAAAGTTGAGTGATCTGCAGGACTAGTTCATTTGACAGGGTATCGGCTGTTTAGCCCACAAAACACTAACGTTAATGTCCTGCAGTTTGAAACGCGGCGTGAAAGAAAGACTAATGTGAGCCTTTTCTGAAGGCTACTCCGTGTCTGCACAACTGTCTATCTGGACGAGAATCTCTAAAAACAGTTTAATATGAATTCAACTCACATTTTTAGTTAATCCACCGTCTGCCAGCTCAAGACTGTCGTCCATTTCTAACGGAGACGCGTACCGGAAGTGACGTCACGTCACCGCGGACTCCTGGCACGTTATGAAATATAATGGCAAAATAATTATATCCCAGGCAAATTCCACCAGTCATACCCGAATAGGTGATTTTCATGCAAAAGATTGTCTAAGTACCAGTTGACTTTCAAAATAATAAAACATGTATTAAAAGCTATTTCTTTCTGTCTGTCTTTCTTTCTTTGTTTGTTTGTTTGTTTTACTGTCGTCCAGTGATTAATGTGATTGTCAAAAAGTATACAAAACAAAACAATGAAATAATATAATAAAATAAATCAAATCAGACTGATTAACAGTAAAACGGTGCTATTACCATGCATTTTTACCATGTTTTTAGGCATGTGCCATACATACTCTTTAAAGTATTATCATACATGAAAAAAACTGTAATAATTTAGTGTCATTATCTATTAAAGTGCCTCACGTCATCACCATCACGTAAATAACATGTCATCACCATCACGTCATCATCACGTCACCATCATGTCATCACCATCACGTCATCACCATCACGTCACCATCATGTCATCACCATCACGTCATCTCCATCACTTCATCATCATCACATGTAGCCAATAGCCAAATAAACACACACATATAAATAGAAATTAAAAGATTGACGAGCAAAAACAAAGTTACAACAGAAACGACAAACAAGTATCAGAAAGTAGAGTAGTTTAGTTCTTTGTCACTGGGATATTGTGGCGTAGTGAGTGTTTCTCTGCTGTCCTCTACATGTCCGTGGGACAGTGATGACATCCACTGATCATCTATTGTTTATTTTTGTTTTTTAAGGGAAATGTTGGTTCAGTGCCAGCAATCTGGGGTCTTATATTGTTTAGGACATTGCCTGTGTATGTTGATTTAAGCCACTTGGATTTTGCCATATATAGAAATGTTGATATGCAAGTTCCCACTACAACTTGACATCGGTTATTTCATGCAAACTGAAGTATGTCATGACTCTTGGACAGTCAAATCTGAATGAGGTTCACCAGCTCTTAAAATGGTAAATACTGTGTCTTTGTTCAGCTACACGTGAAATAATGATGGTAATGACGCTCAAAATAAAGATTTGCTTCAATAAAAAGTTATATTAAACCATACACGAATATAATAGCCTAATGAATGACTTCAAATACATCCTTAACATGCCATTGAATGTACAGACATAATTTCAGCAGGATTATTATGAACACACTGACTGTAATTCACATCTTAACCTGTAAGCATATAATGCAAGTAAACTACAAGTCAAAAGTTTGGATCGGTAAGATCTTTAATGTTTTTAAAAGAAGTTTCGGTAACACTTTACTTTACAGTGTCCTTGTTACAGTTACAGTACTTACCATAGTAATAAGAGTAAGTTATGCATAATTACATGCAATTAACCCTAAACCAAACATAATCCTACCCCAACCCTATTGTAAGTACATGTTGTTAATTATTATTACTCAGTACTTAAATATATAATTACACTGTAACAATGACACCTTAAAATAAAGTGTAACCGAAGTCTCTTCTGCTCATTACATTTATTTGATTAAAAAAACAGCAATATTGTTAAATATTATGACAATTTAAAACGACTGTTTTCTATTTTAAGATGTTTTAAAATGTAATTTATTCCTGTGATCAAAGCTGAATTTTCAGCATCATTACTCCAGTCTTCAGTGTCACATGATCCTTCAGAAATCACTCTAATATGAAGATTTGACGCTCAAGAATAATTTCTCATTATTATTATCAATGTTGAAAACAGTTTCTTTAATGAATAGAAAGTTCAAAAGAACAGTATTTATCTGAAATATAATCTTTTGTAACATAATAAATGTCTTTACTGTAACTTTTGATCAATTTAATTCATCCTTTCTTTCTTTTGAACTTTCTATTCATCAAAGAATCCTGAAATAAAAATTTCTAATATAAAGCAGCCGCTTCTATGAAATGTATGTTGGTAGTTTCAGATTAAACATCCAGCAGGAGGCGCACAGACTTTATAAAAACCCATTGTTTTAGAGTGAGCGCCAGAGAAGGACATTTGGCTTTTGGATAATTAGGATTACACAGTCATTTCTAAAATATTCTATTCGTTCCCATTGCTTTAGATTAGTAATGTGCAATTACATTTTCTATGCGTTAGCTATTATATAAAATGATTGCATGAATGGGAAGAGAGCAGTCGGGGTGAGAGAGTGTGACTCCGCCCACCGACACACGTCACAGAGACTCTGACTATAAAAGCGCACGAGAGCGAATAATAATCCTGTCAGTCGAGCGCGAGCGTTGAGCGCGTGCGTCTCACAGGGAAAGTCTTCCACAGCGCTGGTTTTAGGGAGAAATGCGATTGGACAAGGCTATGCTGAAAATCTGCTTTCTTGTAAAGTGCCAATGATGGATGTTTAAGGATGTTATGGGATTATTGTGCGGTGTTTATATGGAATAATAAGGTTGCAGCATGGAATCTCTTGGAGAAAACAGGCTCAGCACTTGAACTCCAGCCCATAGAGAGGGCAACCTGGGATTCACTCTCATTATCCTTTTAAAGCTATTCAAGTGAACTGGAACTGTGACAAGTGAACAGAATAAACCATGCATTTGGGCAGAGGGCTGCTGTTTTTCCTGCTTTTAAACAGTGTGACCATGAGTTTCTCTCTGTCAACCTGCACCACGGTGGACATCGACCACATTAAGAAGAAGAGGGTGGAGGCCATTCGGGGTCAGATCCTCAGCAAACTGAGGCTGACCAGCCCGCCACAGACCCTGGGCCCTAGTCAGGTGCCCTATCAAGTGCTGGCCCTGTATAACAGCACTAGGGAACTGCTGGAGGAGTTGGGCCGAGACCGGCATCAGAGCTGCGGACAGGACAACACCGAGACCGAATACTACGCTAAAGAAATACACAAGTTCAACATGATCCAGGGCTTCCCTGAAAACAGTAAGTTACTGTATAGGTGTAAGGTCTGGCACTGGAGACAGGGGGATTCATAGACTAACAGATTTAACAAACAAACAAAAAATCATTAATGATGGCCAATAACAGTTATCTAGAGAGAGCAAGGTGACTGATGAAACATAGGCCTAACTGATTGAATTTCTGAACACCCATTTATCCTACATAACCTTTTCTCACGTTCACCAAGAAATACTTGAATTGCATTCAAAGTTTGAATGTACTTTAACTTGTGGTGTAAGATACCCTCATCGATACATTGCGATACTCCAAGACATATGATAAAAGGTCAACAAAAAATGTGCTGTTGATTAAAATGTTAAATTTGGTATTAAATTGGTGCAAATGAACAGGCTTGGACTTGCTGCTGGAAACCCAAAGCACAGGACAATAGAGACGCCAGAATAACAATATTCATGATTCTGAAGCTGAAAATACTGAATTATTGTAGATGAATATGCTTGATCTCTGTCACTGACTAGATATATTTAAAATAATGCATAGGGCACTTTTTCTGGTATCATAACACATTTGGCATTATCAGGACCCACAAATATTCCCCCATTGCATTATTATACATTATATTCAACATTATAGTTTAATGTAGTACTGACACTAAAACTCTGGGGGAGAAAAAATCTCACACAGAAATTTTCATTTTGGGTGAACTATCCTCAATACATATTGATGCATTTTTGTATTGCGATATAAATTGTTACACCCCTAACTTTAACCGATCTGTAATGTAATTCTGTTGGTTAATGTTAGTAAAGTGTCACAGGTGATGATAGTGCCGCTCGGCTCACGTTACACCAGTGCACTAATCACTTTTCAGGCCGTTTAAGTCTGTCCTGGTAATAAATGGACCTATAGTTGACATCTGAAAACGATTTCACACGGTTTGCTTGGTCTGTTCGTTCACCGGAGGGTCAGTGCAAAAGGATCTCCACCAATTTTCCATGTGTCTCTGGGTCCTGTCCAAGTCAAGACGGGCCCCAGATTATCTGAGGACACAGTCAGTTGGGTGAATGTCTTCCTAGTTTAGCACTAGATTGTGTGGTTGAAAGATAAGACAAGAGTGCGAGAGGTGATTCTGGAAAAGTGGTGAGCTCAGAACCAGACCTGGTTTACTCTTTGTCTGAAAGCATGTGCTAGTAGATAACCGTAGAACTTGCTACAGTTTACAGTCAAACCAAAATGTTTCAGACGCCTTCAACATATCTCACATTATCACAGTTTATTCGCTATAGTTTGGAAAATGTTATAAATATGAGCAGAACTCAGTTGATATTTGACTGGTTTTGTCCGTCCTTCTGTTAGACTGTCTCACACATGAATTATGTTGAATATCTGTCAGCTGTTAAATTTAACTACACAAATAGATAATACCAGTTTAGCTCAACCAATCACCAAGCAATGCTTCATTGTGTTCAGTCTGTGTGTAAATAGCATTAGCAATTAAAGACAAAACACTTCAGAAAACATGATCAGGTCAAAGTGTCCGAATCATTTTTGATCCCAAATGTTTATAAATGTCACTGGTAGTCACTGTATGAAGAATATCTGGGTATAATATGTCACAGTTTACTTTATTTTGCTCTCCTCACTTGCATAAATGAACTATAGTGTCCTGCACACACTTGTAAAAAAATATAAAAAATGATATCTGGTGTCTGAATAATTTTTGGTTTGACTGTATCATCCTTGAAATGCACAGATCCGTTGGGAAACCCTCTGGAAAACATCTAAATGTTAAATGACCTTCAGTATATATATTTCAAGTGCTTCATGGCCTTCCCTTTTGGTGTTACACTCTTATAAATAAAGGCTCTAAAAGGGTAGAGATGCCATTGAAGAACCAGTTTTTTTTAGTCAACACTAGACATTTGAAGAACCAGTTTTTTTTAGTCAACACTAGACATTTTAATAATCTAAAGAACCTGTTTTTTCCACTATAAAGAACCTTTTATGTTTGGAAAGTGATGTTAAAGGTTCTTCATGGAACCATTGATGCCAATAAAGAACTTTATTCATGAGAGTTTACTGGAGGAACCACTAACCGATGTTCTCCTGGAACTTTTGGGTTCCGTTTGGACTGTTCATCTGAGAACGGGGGGGATCTGAAAGTTGTGCTTAATATTTCACACACAAAAAACAAACAAAAAAACACTTGACGATCAGGACCAGAACATATTGAAGAGCTCGTCTCTTTTTGTTATTAGTGAAGTCACAGCAGTGAACTGTGATTGGCTGTTGGTTGGTGGCAGGTGGACGTTCTTATTCTAAGTGCGTCTGATTGGACTAAAGATGGCATGTGCCTGTAAGTGCAAGATGAGTCACCACATATTTGTTTCTCAGAAAAGAAAGTTTTGACGGTCTTATTTCAGGGAACTGTTTTGCAATGCTTTAAGAAACGGGTACATAACAGAAAGTCATAAAAACTCAATACAAATGAGTAATGTCAACAGCATCATCTTTTACAGTGTGTATATTAGTTTAGTCGACGTTTAGGAGTATGAAGACACGTTCAAAGCTACAGAGATGGAGGAAATGCTAGGATTATTATATTTAACTAAAACTAAAACCATAAAAAAGCATTTTCATTACTTGAAATAAAACAAAACAAAAATATTTCAGCTAATTTTTATTTAGTTGATATACTTGATGTACTAAAAAACTAAAACTACTGTCAAATAAAAAAAAAGTATAGACTTAAAAAAAAATGACTAAACCTTTTATGAAATATAAAATGAAACCATATCAAATAAAATCTAATTCAAAATATTAATACAACTATAAAAGGATCTCCGTGATCCTATTTGTCTGTCAGCAGTTTTCTCAGAGAGAGTGTTGATATGCATCATATAAATGTATATTTACGAGCTTCATGTTGAAGGAATATCACCCCACAGCACTATAGCAAACGCTCAGCCTGTTATTGTTAAATAAGGTCCCGGCGGAGACTCGTCCCGCAGAACAAACACACGAATTCTAGCACTCATGCGGGAAAAAACTGGATTGGCAGAGGGTTTTCTTTCCTTTCCATCGAGCAGTTCTCAGTGTGGGTAAACGCAGCATGAGAGAATGTGGTGGGTCGAGTAATGTATATTCACGTTCCATTCACATCAGCTAATCTAATGTGTTTTTCAGGACGAATGGGTTCATGCAGGTTGTGCTTTCTTATCGCCTCTGTGTCTATTTGCATCCAGAAATGGCTGAATGACATCACTGGAAAGCATTTTTCCATTCCAGACCTGTTTGTCCATTAACCAAGAGTTAGATTAAGACGTGCACCTGCGTTCCAGCCTCTTTCCCACTGATTGGCAACTCACAAAACCCTTAAACTTACACAACTTTCCAGAAAAGCTGTTTGTTGAGGGAGGAACACCCAGCCGGCAGATGGTGAGTCTCTGGGACTGGGTTAACACTATCTGGCTGTTGGAGATCACGGCTGTGTCTGCCAGAGAGCGATGGACGGGGATCAGAGATGCAGAGAGCGCCACTTCTGATATGTTTAATAGTAAGAAGGTGATGTCATTTCCAAGCAAAACAGAGATCACATTCACTGGCCAAAACACACAAACACGCGCACTTTTTTCCATCTCTGATTCGCCGGTCACGTGAGCGCTCGAGTCAGGCTTTTTGTGCATTATCTCATCTCGTTGCTGCGTCTCAATTCTCCTACTTGTACTATTGCTTTGTGAAGAAAAAGTGCATACTTTTGAGTGTGTAGCAGAAGAGTAGACAAGCTTTGGGACAAACTATCACGTCATACAATTGCGTCTTTGACGGTCGCTCTCTGTCACAGTAAACTGGCCTGTCAATCATCCTATCACAGTAAACTGGCCTGTCAATCATCCTATCACAGTTCAAATCCTCCACATTTAATCTAATGTTCTACTGTATCGGACAGAAATGCAGAAGCACGTCGATCTGCAGTCTTGGGTCTTTCATGCGGAGACTCTCCTCATATTCATGCATAATGATGCATTTAAAAGTTAATGGTCAAACGGATCTTTATAAAACTCCACATTATTGCAGATTAAAGCTGCAGTCTGTAGCTTTTTTGGGTTAAAAATTATCCAAAAGAATTTTTTGAGCAAGTACATAACCAGCCAGTGTTCAAAACTCTCTGCTTGCCGTAGCTCGATTCAAAACGGTAAGCTCGTAATAATGTTTTTAATTCTAGTGGTACTGTTGGATTTCCACGGGAAATTCGAGCATGTCTTTGCGTCATTACGTCACATCTGTCCACATAAAGAAGAGTCTCGGCTAGTAGGCGATGAGTGTGAGGATGTCGGAGGTGGAGATTTATAGACTTTTCTCACAGCACTTGGTATAATTAAACATCAATTTGATGGCGGATCCAGAGAGGTACAATAGACAATCACCAGTGATAACTGGAGATTCACCCGTTGTAAAACGCAAAAGACTTCGGACTTCGGAGTGACTACAGAAATAAAGACACTTTTTAGTCACCGCGGCGGCGCTGTGATTGACAGCCGCACATTCTCCTCAAAACATCCTCGCTGTGCCGAGCCGAGGCACAACCCACGTAAAGTTGATAATTCCGCGAATAACTGCAATTGCAGATTTCGAACAGAGATGGCGACAAAGAGGAAAAACTGCGGACTGCAGCTTTAAATATCTTTAAATAAATATTTTTCTAGCAGGTTAAACTTTGATTAGTCACTCAAACCTTTATCTAAACCACTCACCGTCGTTCGTGCATATCCGCCATTTTTGTAGTTTTTTAACACTTTTTACTCGTGTTTGTAGTTCCTCCTCCAAAGCGCAGTGGGTTGTGGGTAATATCAGCTG
The DNA here is from genome assembly GCA_900092035.1 of Leuciscus waleckii. NCBI lineage: Eukaryota > Metazoa > Chordata > Actinopteri > Cypriniformes > Leuciscidae > Leuciscus > Leuciscus waleckii. Next base: position 17,627,181 of record FLSR01004878.1, on the reverse strand, counting down.
TTATAGTGAGCACGGATCCACACTTCGAGAATCCACCGGGAATAGTAGACCATCCGGGACTTCTGGCACACTCTTTTCAACATACTATATGCGTTGGGACACACTTATTTTGATCTCACACACTGTTTGGGATGGATAGTGTGAACATTGGGATGTCATTTATTTTGAGGGATTCCACATTCAGACTCTTGAGATTACCGACCGGAGGAGTCGAGCGGTCACTTAACACACGGGTCACGGCCTATTATACACAGCTCTTGATGAATGCACCCGGGATATTTACTGCATGACCTGATTTCACTTCAGACTCGCCGTTTGGAAGCAGAACAAAGGCTCACAGGACCTGAAAGAAAGCGCAGTGTGTTTTGATCAGCCTTTGTTTTGCATTCAGTCCGCTGTTATCTGCGGTGATGTCTGAAGTCTTTGGTGGTTGGAAATGATTTAACCCTTATAGTTTTGTCCAGTTGGACTTTAAAGGCCGTTGAACAGTTGACCACTTGACATTTCTTCAAAATATGCTTCCTGGCTTAGATCTATCATCACCTTTCACATGGATTTTGGTATAATGTGATTGTAATGAGCTGTGATGGTAATGACATCTCTCATAAACCTCGGACTTCATCATAACACTAGCAGTTTATATAGTAATATTAACCAGTCTGCTAATGGGACCTAATAAAGCTCCTCTCTCTGATCATGGTATACAAATCTTTCTGGTCTTCAGACTGGCATAGAGTGGTGAGTTTGTACAGTCCAACCCGTCAGTTCGCATCACACTGGTTCCCTCGACAAAAACCCAGTTGGCGTTATCCATTGGCTTTGGATTATTGCAGTAAATAAGCTGTAAGTTTATTATTCTTACATGTTTTTCTCATCATGATAAGCTCACAAATTAATTTTGAAGTCTAAATAAAAAGCGAAACGTAGGCTGTAAACGAACTACACCACGGTCACATGACCTCAAGGTCAGCATCATAAGCTTCAACACTGCGCTCTTGTGGATGAGCCTAATTGCATTATTATCTTGAGTTATTATTTTTGATAAAATGCTGGTTGCATGTGTATCCTTCTTGGATAGTTTCGTGGTATAAAGATGTTTGATTTGGCTTCATTAAAGAGTTAAAAAGTAAGTATTTTCTGATAAATGTGCATCCAGGAACTCTAAAGCTTTTAAATCCATCTCATTGTGTTTATATATATATATATATATATATATGCAGATGTTTTTGCATTTTTATAACATCAATTGGAAAACTGATAAATCTACAAGTTGGACAGTTTGAGTTAGAATAGTTCATCATAAACTGTGAAAGCAAGATGAGTTTATCTGTTCGGCTGATGATGTTTAATGTGCACATCAACCTCTGTCTTCCCATTTAGACACTTGTTAACAACCGCCTTTTTCAAGACAAGTAAAAGCTTTTTCTTTTTCTTTTTTTTAATCACAAGGTGGCATTACTGATGTGTTTCATGTCGCAGAATAAAACCTGAACATTTCTTGAGTGTGTGTTCACCATTTTGTAACCGAACACCTGTTGACTTCCGGACGATGGAGCCAGAAGTGATGAAATGCAACTCGTTTCCAAGTTTTCCATTCCCGTTCTGTTGAGGTGTGCTTATCATTTACATCATACACAGTTTTTATTGAAAAAGGCAACAATATTGGGTACTTTTTCATATTAAATTACTAAATACCAACGCTTTTTAAAAAACTCTTATGAAAAGTGCATTTTGACACATTATTAACTCTTTCACTGCCAGTGGTTTTGAAACACGTTGCCATCCAACAACAGCATTTTCACAATTTTCACACCTCCCATAATATTTTGTTGTATTAATTCTGAACATGCAATATATCAAAAGAAATAACCAAGCCTGTGCTTGTAAACTAATTCTAGCTTCTTGCATATTTTTTATCAACACTTGAATGTGGGAAAGTTTCATTAAAAAAGCAACACTTTGAGCAAAAAGCTGAGAAAATCACGTTTTTGTCAAAGACTGGATCCGATTCAGATTCAGAACGATGATCAAAACACAGATGGAGTAGATCGAGTCCATCAACACCCCTAATGCTTCACAGTCCTGTAGCTCGTCCTGGGTCGACATTTCATTCAGTAACATCAGGCAGTTTAGATTTATATGCTGTTTAATATTGATGATCATGTTATTTTACATATGCATCTGCTTACATATGATATCACTTGTTTCTGCTTCTTCTTCTCCTGTGTTTTGATCAGTAGATTCAGCACTCTTCCAGAAGATGTGTTATAGCGCCCCCTACCGAATAACAGTGAAAACAGAAAATTCTGTCAATGGTGGGGAAAGAGTTAATGAGGCAAAAACCAAAGGTTTAGCGCTATTACAATCAATAATTGTCTATACTGTAAGAAATAAGGTATACAAGAGGCCGTGTTTCATTGTCACAGCTGAAGTGTTTCTATATTCAACAGCACATCCTCAAGAGGCATACGGCTCTTATAAAAGCAGAAAACTACTTCAGTGTAATAAATGAATTATGTGGCATTTTAAGATAAGATCTAGTTCTGAGTCGAGTAAAGTCGCTCTCCTCCCAGTTCACATGGACACGTGGAAGCGACAATTCTGTATTCTATATTATTATTATTATTAGTGTCGTGTTAGCGGCCCCTAAGTTAATAACTAATGATCTTTGCGATGGAAGTGAATCAATCAAAACTAGCTTTATCTGGACAATAACTTTATTTCTAGAGCTGCTGTAAAGCCTAAACAATCTCTGTTACTGTAATCTCCTATTATCACTGTAAAGCTGCTTTGAATCTATCTATATTGTTAAAGCGCTGTATAAATGAAGGTGACTCGACTTCATTTCCTCTGTTTACCATTTCCTCTGACGTTCATCAGCACTGCCCTGATTACAGCCAAGGCTTTCTCAGGAGCTCTGGATCATGTCCCTGGCAGGAGAGGAACGACATCTCAGACCATGTTTAGAGTCAAACCAATGAGAGCACCTCCAAAACGACACTTACCTGGCCTGAGATCAGAAAGGGCAACTGAGTAAGATGGATTGGCGTGCTTATAATCTGCTAAAGTAATAATAGTCAGACTGCAACAGGGTTATTATTGTTAACTAAAATGAACACTTTCTGTCCAGTTTGGAAAAGCTTTGGTGTCACTCTGTTGACCCATATCTGATACTTCAGAACTGATCTTTGTGTTTGACTTCATTCACTGCAACAATCCCTGTACTTCCATTCACGGAACAAATGAGCTACACACTTGAGCCTTGGCGAAAATCAGCCATAATGTGAAATCCACCTAAAACATTGCAGTAGGAAAAATGAGATCATCTAGAAGGAAACCAAAAGAGTTGATTAGAATTTCAAATCTCAGAGCGGGGCTTTCCATCTTCAAGAGGAGAGCGGCACGTGCCGCGTACGGGAGACATAAGGCACGTGGAGATTCAACATAGCTGCCATTTGCATGAATTATATGCATATATTGGCAACTTTCTGGATTTTTTTGTTTTGTTTTTGTTACAGTCAGAGACTGGAAGCACTAGCTATGCACACAATTGGAATATCTCATAAAACAGTTGCAAATAAAGCATCGTTTCCATGCCATGAGAGATGAGAACAAAATCGAACGTCATTTTTTTTATTTTACTCGCCAGACTTTTTAAATGTAATCCAAGAACAATGCAAAAAAACATATATTCTATATAGTGTTGTCAAACGATTAAAATATTAAATCGCGATTAATCGCATTAATGTCATAGTTAACTCGCAGTTAATCACAATTAATCGCACATTTTTATCTATTCTAAATGTCCCTTGATTTCTTTTTGTCCCTTTATTTTTTGCTCTTATCAACATGGAAAAGTGGATCGGCTTGCTTTGTGCAAAGATGTTTTTTTTATTGAAAACACACTGGCATATACTGTAGTGTTCAGTTTCACACTAACATTCTCACTCGAGCAAATAATCGCGTCAGAGAATTTGCATTCATGTCAAGAGGTGTTTCAGACTGGACGTGCTGCGATGATGATCGCTCAGTTCACAGCGACAGAACACACAGATCATTTTTTTACGCCGTTAAAATGGGTTTGCGTTAACGCTGTTAATAACGCGTTTAACTGACAGCACTAATTCTATATAAACATAATATCAATATAAAGTATACATTTCAAACACTGTTAAAGTCAAATAAACAGTCTGTAATAAAATAACAAATAATCAAACTGTAAGCAATAGCACAAATAAACACAATAAAACAAAGATGCTAATTAAATAGTTTTACAGTTAGATCTAACAGTAGTGAGATACAGAATAGCAGAATAGGTACAGAAACTGAATAAAGTAATCAAATGTAAAATAACACTGCATAGTCTTCATTGTAAACATTAAATATAGATTAATCCTTATGAAAGACTCAGAAGTTATTTAGTCAAGAGCATTGAGTCATTGTTTTGCAGTGAGTCTGTTGTTTGATTAACATTAAGAACACAGGCAGCATCAGGAATATTAGGCTGCTGTCACTTTAAGAGCTCATGCACAGATCCAATACACTGTTACTGTACACATGCGTTTACTTTCTCGGCTGTTCATGGTCACTTCACACATAACCGACTATGTTTACCAGGATACTCGCCAAGATGGACATTTTGCCATAATTTTGTGTGAAATTGTCCATTCAAGCGCAAGAAGAAGTGAAAGAGAGCTCAGTTCAGTGCGCTTCGGATGTGCAGTTTGTGCAGACAAAACATCTCACACACGCACAAGTTATCCTTCACGTCTTCTTGTGCTTGAATGTTTCAATTGGCAAGGCCCAAAAACGCATGTAAATGATAAACTTTCATGACGACGCAACACTCTCTCTCTCTCTCTCTCTCTCTCTCTCTCTCTCTCTCTCTCTCTCTCTCTCTCTATTTCCGTTTGGTAAAAAAAAAAAAAGATGAATTATGTTTGTTTGTTTTTTTCATGGAATTTGTTTCATGTTAATACATGTGTCTAGTGTTAGTCTTCTGTTTTGCATATTGTTCATGTACGGCCAAGACAAACACTGCTCAACCACATCAATCTCAATCATTCTGAAAATCATTTTAAAAGATCCTTATCCAATAACTGTAAATGACTGGAAAGGTTGTGGTTGTGTCCTGAATATTGATTGGTGAATTAATAGGAACTCTGCATTTATATTTTCTGTTTTCATTTGAATTTTATTTCAAGTTTTAGTAATTTTGTTAAGTGTTTTTGTTATTTAAGTTTTTTTTTTTTTTTTATGTCAAGTCTATATAGATTTTATTAAGTTTATTTGTTACTTATGACTTAAACTAAACAAAAATAAGAAATGTTGCCTTGTCAGCTAGCTGAAATAAAATTAGTTTAAGCTTTTTTGATGTTTTATTTTATTTCAGTTAATGTTTATTCAAGGAATGGAAATGTTTTATGGTTTGCATCCCATGAGTTAAAGAGAACAAAATCATCACTTCCTGGGAATTTGGCTCAAAATATCAGTAATAAAACTCTTTATATAAATCAGTAATAAGACTCCTTTCCCTCCATCATAAATGAGTGTGTCTCAGAGCGTCAGACGAAACACAGTACACGCTGTCATGTTCTTAGCGTTCGATGCTGGTGTTCGGGAACACACTCGTGTGTGTGAGACGCTTCTGGAGGGAATTAAACCAAATCATTCTGATCACACACTTCGACTCCGGCGTTTCAGAAACACCAAACCAGCATCTGAGATGCTGCGACGCCATTGGTCCACTGGTTACTCCAGTTATCCAATCACAGCCTCGGATGAGGAAAAGTCACTTGACTTTGTTGTGCATCGATAGCTTTATTCAGTAAATGTGTTTTTCTTTTTAACGTATAAAAAAATAATCAGCCTCGATTGAATCGAGAGCCTCGACATTTTGTGCATCTTGATGTTTCCATCCAGCATTTTTCATGCAATATCCCAAAATTCGCATGAAAATATCTAGATAGAAACAGCTTCTGATAAAGTGTAAGCCTTGAATGTAAGTCGCTTTGGATAAAAGCCTCTGCCAAATGCATAAATGTAAAATATCTGTAGGGGTATAAAATAATCATCTATATTGTGCCTTCAACACATTAACATCTACATGAATGGACATTAGCAGCGCTTCCGCTGCACACGGCTCTGTCTCCAGCGCCACGCGTGCCTTAATGCACATTTGAAGACAGAACGTTTAGCATAGCATCTCAAGACATCTGAATCCATGAATCATAAACGTGATGATCTGTTTACAGCCTTCTGAGCATGCAAAGTAATTCACAGAGGACGAGCGCTCTTATAGAGAGGAGTGTTTGCATAACCCTCTGTACGTACAGCAGATCACGCTGTATTAGAGATGACACCAGACATCAGTCCTCCGGCCCGGTCGGACCGGCCCGCCTGCCTCTCTTCATTACCCTGAGTGGTTCGGAGCCTTTGCAACGCTGCTTTCAGGATTGAAATCGGAATTGGTTTGTCCGGCTTCCACTGTCCGCACCTCTTCCCTGCGCCGGGTTTGTCATGTAAATAACAAATGCACTCAGTGTGGTGATTTACCGTGGGCCGCTGGCCTCTGATGTATATTAATATTGCTGCACGTTTCACTGTACTACAGTCCATCTTCATTTGATAAAAGAGGAGGAATTTAAAAACGGCCAGTGCGGTACAATGGGGATACAGATTGCATCCATTTATTGTGCTGAGTGATGGAGCGGCTGCCCAGTCTGTCCTTCACCTTCCTAAGATCCGTGCAGCTTCCCATAAAACCTAAAAAAAGAGACGGCCTTTGCCCCTCGCTCTCCCTCTGCCGATGGGATACCAACCAAGTGTTTCTACTGCATAGATTTACTTAAAAATAGGAATTATTAAAAACTACCATTCAAAACATCTGACCTCCTGCCAACAAGTCTGGTGCAACGTATTTACCTTAACTTTATTACATATACCAGTATTCTTATATTTGTCCAACTTAACGAAATTACTAAGGTTTCATTTATTACATTTTTTAATTGGTTAGGGTTACGAAATATATTTAATTACTTTGTTTAATTAATTTTCTTATATTGGTCCAGTATAAGATTATTTATGTATTGCTTTATGTAGTTCCAACTAAATTTATGAATTTAATTAATTATTGAATTAAATTTTCATATCTTTAATATCTAAGATCTAATAAACTTGTGTAGGCAATGTATGTAGACTGTAGGATGATGACACCTATTGAATCGTAGGCTACAAAGCAAGTTAGTATGGAAGAATAAAACGTCACCAGTATGCACTAGTGGTAAACAAATAGAGCAAGATGAAAATAATCTATTTGCAGCTGTGTCAACATATTTAATTAACAAAACAGATCAGCCGTAACATCACGGCGAGAACTGACAAAGAACAGAAAGAAACACAAGGCTTAAATACACAGAACAATCCAACCAACAAAATGAACAACAGGTGTAACTGATAATCAAACAGTGAATAACTATGGTAACCAACAGAAAACACAGGAAACTGAACTATAGTGAAACCCACCCCAACGTACAAAGAAAACAGATCTCCCGCAACATCTCCCCCCATCAAGAGAAGCTCCATGTGCCTTATTAACCTTTACAGAAATAAGCAAAATAATGCAACAGAGGAGGGCGGGAGGGGGCTGAAGAGGTGAGCGCAGGGCAGGAACAAGAGATAAACACAAAAGCCAGGGAAAAATAACCAACAGGGTTAACCATTCAGGGAAGAGCTGAAGGCCATAGGGACCAGGGTGGAGAAGATGGTGGGAGGAGCCAGCGTGGAGAAGGTGGTGGGAGGAGCCAGGGTGGAGAAGATGGTGGGAGGAGCCAGGGAGAAGGTGGTGGGAGGAGCCAGGGTAGAGAAGAAGGTGGGAGGGGCCAGGGTGGAGAAGGTGGTGGGAGGAGCCAGGGAGAAGATAGTGGGAGGAGCCAGGGAGATGGTGGGAGGAGCCAGGGTGGAGAAGATGGTGGGAGGAGTCAGGGAGAAGATAGTGGGAGGAGCCAGAGTGGAGAAGATGGTGGGAGGAGCCAGAGTGGAATCTCCAGCATGAACCCCAGTACGAAGGCCCATGGCAGAGTCGAGGGAGGGAGGAGCGCTAGTGCAGGCTTTACAGACTGAGATAAGGGGACTGCCGACCGAGATGAAGCCATAGAAGTGGAGACCTAGGAGGAGCCGAAGAGTCCAGGCAACACAGCAAGCTCTGGAGACCAAGGCGATGCCGCTGAGACGAGTAGCCGAAGTGAAGCCAGTGCGCGGGAGGACTAAGGTGAAGCTGGAGGGAAGGTGTGAAGGAGTGTCAGAATCAGAGCTACATCAACATCATGAAACCAATATAACTTAACAATATAACTTTTTACTATTCAAGTTAGTCCTGACATTTCTAAGCTGTCTTTACAAATAGGACTTTTATGTCACATATTTCTCAATGTAATTTGACATTCAGTGTTGCCACAATTTTCCAGTTGCTCCTGAGAGCATCTATAATATTTTCAGAAAAGGAAAAGGAAAATTTAAAATTCTGTGATATGCCCAAGTTTTCCATGACTGTGGGAACCCATATCTAAGACTTTAGATATACAAAGACTGTGTACTACTTTCTTATTACTTATGGTGGAATAAGTCCTGCATTCCATCTAAAAGAACCAATCGCCAGTTGGACACGCCCAAGGACTGCACATTGGCCCATTCAGGCTGAAATATATACGCTTTTTAATGTTATTTTAATGTTAATGTTATTATATGCATAAGAAATCAGTGCTGATTCAAAACACAATACTACAACAAATGCTAAGCAGATTAATAAGCTATTAATAAGATCATACGAAATGAGATCACAGAGCCGGGCCACCAGTAACTCCCCAACCGGACCTCACCAGATAATGGGACCTTTTTAGTTGCACCCAGCATCACTGCCCCCTTCTACCCTGCGGATCTTGAGCCCCGGGACGTCCCGGTAGCTTATAAAAGCAATAGAGTAAAATGTTCCCGCGTATAAAAATAACATTTCATTTTTAATCAACTAGAAATTATGTTTAATTTACAAATTGTTATTTTGAAATGTAAGTCAATGACAATTGGCTAAAGCCAGAGCCAATGGCGCAAGAGACCCCGCCCCCTTTTGGAGTTCACGCCCCCTTCTGGAGATCTCTGGTCTGCAGCTATACCTGCTTGATTCTGTGGTAGATTTCCCCTAGGCACCTGACTTAACTTTAACCAAGTATCCCTGACACCTGCAGAATTATACTCAGGTGACTTCCCCTCTGACCATGTTGGTTGACGCCTAAGTGTAGCTACTCTGACTGTATTAAATGCCTAATATTTATAGTTACCTGACCACATCTGAACCCAGCCTAAAGGCGGCTGCACACCGGACGCGCAGCTCAGCGCCGCGTCGCGCCACGTCTAGGACAACTCTCACCTGAAAATCCGATAACATCAGCAATTTTCTGATTTCTGTAAATAAATATAAAACTAAATGTATATTGCAGCACAGGGTGAAGTCCGTATACATTAACTACGATTCGAGACACATAAATGTAAATTTTATATAAAACTACTTAAATGGCGCTCTGTGGCGCAGCAGGATTTTGAACACGGTCCTGAGCCGCCGCGGAAGACCCGAAAGGCGCGGCCGGTGTGTGTACTCTCATCGAGAATAATGTGTTCGAATTTAAAAGACGTGGCGCTGCGCGGCGCGGGGCGGCGCTGAGCTGCGCGTCCGGTGTGCGACCCCCTTAAGAGTCTCACACTGAGTCAAACAACGTCTCGTTCCTTTTTGAACACAATCACTTGGCAATAAGGTCTCTAGTGCTTCCGTCTTTAGTGCTAACAACATTAACCAGACAGACTCCAGACAATGTCTTCGAATATGCTTTAATCACAGCTGGAGGACCTCAGACAAATTTCAGAGAGAATCCTAACAGCAAAAAGTATACAACAATTTTTATGGAATAGGAGCATGGCAAAGGTGACATGATTCATTACATCATTTTTCTACAATACGATTGTATAATCCAGCAAACCCTTCTATTACTAGGTAGAAGCAATTTCTTGATTTACTTCACTTTGTTACTCAAAGTCATGAGTTTATATTTATATAAACTCATGAGTAACTCAGCGAAGTAAATCAAGAAATTGCTTCTACCTAGTAACAGAAGGGTTTGCTGGACCTCCGATGCAAAAGCCTCTGAAAGCCACTTCTATGAGATTATAATATTGAGTGAATGCTCTCCGCACATAGTATACGCTCATCAAATACTTTCACTTCAAACTCACTAAATCCCAGACTCAGCCCATTCAGAACTGCCGGTACTTGGGTAGAAACCCTTTACAGGAGCCTGATAAAAAAATGTATATTAAACAAAAGTTTTAGACGGACTTAGAGGCTTCATTTAAACATCTGTCTAGTTTCACTTCCCCTTTTGTTATATTCAGAGATGATTCAGACACACACACACACACACACACACTGACTGAGTGTTTGTGGACATTTCAAGTTTCAAAAGCATGTAATTATCCTGCAAGAAAAATAAATGTTAGATATGATTAATTTGCAAATATGGCCACAGAGAGATCAGACTTTCCTTAAATGGGACTTTTCCCACATATCAAACATGTCCAAAGACATTTCAAACATCATGTTAAACCCAGTGGTTGTTTTAGTTGTGAAGCTCACTGTTCACATGGTTGTGTGTGTGTGTGTGTGTGTGTGTGTGTGTGTCTAAAAAAATGTATATTAAACAAAAGTTTTAGACGGACTTAGAGGCTTCATTTAAACATCTGTCTAGTTTCACTTCCCCTTTTGTTATATTCAGAGATGATTCAGACACACACACACACACACACACACTGACTGAGTGTTTGTGGACATTTCAAGTTTCAAAAGCATGTAATTATCCTGCAAGAAAAATAAATGTTAGATATGATTAATTTGCAAATATGGCCACAGAGAGATCAGACTTTCCTTAAATGGGACTTTTCCCACATATCAAACATGTCCAAAGACATTTCAAACATACATGGTTAAACCCAGTGGTTGTTTTAGTTGTGAAGCTCACTGTTCACATGGTTGTGTGTGTGTGTGTGTGTGTGTGTGTGTGTGTTGCTGCAGTCAGTGTGATTTATCATGCGACGTCTTTCGTCCCGATGTCAGTTTTTCCTGCTGTATTAATCTTTACTCTAGCGTCTCACAGGAGTGGGGTCGCTCACTCCGAGAGATGTGGGTTTGATTGTTAAAATGGTAATTAGTGTCCTGCTATTAATTTGTGTTTGTGCACGCTCAGAGTAGACTATCGGCCGAATCCCTCGGAGAGAGAGAGAGAGAGTTTGAGACTGGAGACAGTTTGATTTCCAGTGTTATTGTGTGTCGCTGTACCCAGCTGTGCTTCAGCCGAGTCTCTTTATCTCTTTAGCACTCACAGGCATTGTGTTGAAGCTAGCTGTGAAAGAACTCATCAAACAGCCTCTCTGTTTGGGCTGGACAAACGCTCCATTTTACAGCCTCAAATTGGCTGTCAAGAGCAAATCTCACTGTCACCAGCCCAACAATACACATACACTAGCCGGAGCATCCCGTATAACACCGTTCCCAGTATGCTGAGACAGGAGCGTGTGTTTGACTTCTGTAATTCTGCTGAAAAGAACATTTTGACCATGTGTGTGTGTGGCCGGCCGAATGTCTGAGCTGCTCTTTTTCATGGAATAAAAGTGGAAGGTTATTTTTACTGCCACACCACACGTTGGAAAGACACATAAAAATACATATGAAAAGTCATATGACTTGCACAAGCAAATTAAGTTTCTTGTCAGTTACTTGAAGCCTTGAAGAGTGACAAAACGTTTTTACACAAATGAGGTTTGAGAGCTGCGGCTGAGGGGAAGATGTTAAAGGGATACTTCACCACTGGAAATATGAATGTGTATTTAAAATAGGTCATTTATGTAGTAGAAGGGTGAAATTATTTTTGAATTTGGAGCTTTCTAGACTGAGAAAAGCCAGAAAATGTATTTTTGGCTTATGTGGATGAAAGACAACAACTCCCAGAATGCACTTGCTTTGCTGCCCTAGGAGACCACTCCCAAGCCACGCCTACCGGTTAGAGAGCGCAGTTGAAAACAAATAAATCTCTCGTCTCAGGGGGATATGAGGGAGGGAAGCACAGTAATTCGAAAACACTACGGATTTTCTACTGATACAAAGCTTAATGCTAAATCCTGAAGTGTCCCTTTAAGTGAACTTAACTCACGCAAACCTTCATATGACTTCCCAACACTAGTACACGAGTCAGGAAGACTTATTCGCTGCAACTTTTATGGTGCTTTTTTGGTCCTTTTTGCAATGTTTTCAGAGTGACGACTGCACTTAAATGTAGAGCCCTTGTGATAAAGTAGTACACTAGCATACATTTCAAAAGAGTACTTATTATGGAGATAATACCTTTTATGTGCAACCTGAATGTAATGTTTTCAGGCACTTAATTGTATGCTGGTGTAAAGTATTAAATGCATTTAGCTCAACTAGTGCTTTTGACCTTTTAAAATATGATTTAAGGACATATTTTTATTTAAATTTCATAATTACTTTTAAAATATGTTTAATGTGTAGTGCTGAATGTACTGACAAGCATTTACGGTAAAAAAAAATACTGTAAAGTAATTTTCATTGGAATACGTCATGTATTTAGATATATATTTGTAATTACATATTTGTAATGATGAAGTTAAAAATATTAACTTTAAATGTAATATCAAATAACACACCTCAGGTAAAATTGTACTTAACGTAAGTTAGTCAACACATCAAAATAAGCGTACTTTGAAGCACAACAAAAGATTATAAAAACAAGTACAGACTTTAAAGTACAACTTATTACAAAGTGCACTTTTTAAAAGCATGTTAGGAATGTGTACTTTCTTTAAGAAAGGCCTTTTTTTGTCATTTTATTATACAATAAATAAAATCAGGTGCACTTCTTTATCACACTTCATTGAAACACTGATGACAGGATCAGACACTCAGAAGAGGAGAGATGACTGTAAACATGGCCTAACTCATTTGATGTGTGCCTAGCACAGGTACAGTAGTGAAGTTCAGTTCGGTTGAAAAGCAGATTAACAGCACCTCAACCTACTAGCAAGGGCAGTTAAAGCACCACGGCAGCTTTGCTTTCTATTTTTGGGTGGTTGTTAACTCTTTCTGCCCTTCCCTGCCTCTCTGACTCCTGCTTTCCTGTTCTCTCATCCTCCAGTCTTTCTCTTCAATCTCCATCACCTCCATTTTGCCTCGATCCTTCTTCCTGGCCCTTGCACAACACCCTCCCTGCGGTGACAGATCACCTGCATCTGAAGTCCTGGTGTTCTGGCCCGGCGGTCCGTCCCCCCTCTCATTAATGCCCACGCCGGCGTGAGGGCCATATGGCAGCGCAAGACAAATAACGCCAGCGCTCAGCCATTGCTTCTGCTGACAGAATTGCATCCCACCGCAGTATTTTGCCCTCAGCCGCTTCACTCCATGTACTCGCCTCTCCTCACGCGTCCTTCAAAAGCCCACCGCTGAGACGCCTGTTGCGCCAAGCTCGTGTCCGGGGTCTGAGCTTCGGATAAGATCGTTCATGGGGTTTTAGCCGGGGCTCAACAGTGCAAACATTTCAGTCATTTGCCACTGAAAATTACAGCGTGCAACTATGAAGAAATATTTATACAATAAAACCAGAATAAAAACTACAACTCCCAAAATGCATTTACACTGTGCAACAGTTAATGTTCATGACACTTCAGAGATTGAACATTATGTTTCTGAACATGATGTTTTCACCAATATTTTAGGTGATATAGGTGAACTAGGTTATGATTATGTGCATTTGTTTCTTTGCAGCATGTCAAATTAAATTTGGGTTATTAAAAGTATGGCCAGAAGGATTTTGATTTTGAGGGATGGGGGAGATGCCCCGTATGAGTTCTTGTTTTTAATATCTATAACATATGATTGAGTTAATCAACATCTTATGACAGAGAGCACCCTTTTCTC
>FLSR01004878.1:17589600-17600856 GCA_900092035.1 Leuciscus waleckii | reverse complement strand
ATTATTTTAAATATATCTAGTCAGTGACAGAACAAACATATTCATCTACAATAATTCAGTATTTTCATCTTCAGAATCATGAATATTGTTATTCTGGCGTCTCTATTGTCCTGTGCTTTGGGTTTCAGCACCAAGTCCAAGACTATTCATTTACACACACAATGTAATATCAAATTTAGCATTTCAACCAACAGGTTTTTGTTAACCTTTTATCATATGTCTTGGAGTATCGCTAAGATATCGTATCATGAGTTCAGTATCGTATCGAATCGTGACATGAGGGAATCGTTACATCCCCAATAAACTCACTTCTGTATCTTGATTTAAGAATGTTTAGACAAAAAAAATATATATAATAATAAAAAAAATTTTTAAGTGTACAAAATACACATATATTAGAGAGAAAGTGACATGCTAGAACAAATCAGGCACCCCAAAATGAGGGCCGTGTTCTCAGTCTGCTGAGTGTTTGAGCTGTGGTCAGATTACCAGAGAAAACGCAAACATTACAGAAAATTACAGATTTTGTGGGGTAAAAAAAGCTTATTTATGTAAAGTTCTTTGACATTAAGTGGAGTATTTGAACATATTTCCCACTCATTAGCAGATTGTAAGTTAAATGCAAAAAAAATGTTGAATACTTCTTTTTGTCATTTAAACCAAAACGTTTGAAATTAAACAGATTTGAGTGCATTAAAGCTGATGAGGTGATATCATTTAAAAAAATGAGTGTTTAAGATCTGCACTGCAAAAAAAATGCTTTTCTTACTTAGTATTTTTGTCTTGTTTCCAGTCCAAATATCTAAAAATTCCTAAATCAAGATGCATTTACTAGATGAGTAAAATTCCATAAGAAATTACGTCTTGTTTTCTGGGGAAATAAATTCAAATTAAGAGAGTTGTTGCTTAAAAAAAGCAAAAGAACTCACTTCATTTTAATTTATTTCCCCAGAAAACAAGACATAATATCTTATGGCCTTTTACTTCTTTAATAAATGCATCTTTATTCAAGATACACCAGGAGCGGTGCACAGTCGAGGAGACCGACGTTCTCGTCAGGGCCGTAAAATACACTTTGTCAGGTGTCCTTATGTGTCTTGCCACTATTGATCAAACAGGTTTAATCCGTCATTACTACAATTAGCCTGAATAATTTGGGTAAATGTGTAAGCTAGATTATGCCTATTTTTTCACATCTTCATGGACACCACAATGATTTCCCTCATATGGTAATATTTTTCCTTGTAATTATGTATGGTTTGCAAAAATGCCAACTGCTGCGTCCGTGTGTAGATGAGAGAAGCAAAGTGTATGTGCGTTGTGCACAGGCTACATTATGGCCAAGCATGCGCCCTTAAAACAGCATCTGAATAACGCGCCACTGACTTTAGACTAGGTTTCTCCTGGTCTGTGGGGATTGTTTTCTGAAACTGCAAAATAGCACCAGGGAACGTTTGTGCCGGAACACGCCTCCTCTTTTCGCTGGAGCGCAAGTTCATTCCCTAATTTACTGATGTGCGTCTGTGGAGGGAAAAGTCCGCTGTGCGTCGGGTGCAAAATAGGAATGATACATGCGTTGGTGTACAAAGTCAATTGGGCTGGGTGCAGGATAGGGCCCCAAGTAAGAAAAGCATTTTTTTGCAGTGTGGTCAGACTACCATGACATGCTTGAACAAAACAAGGCACCCGAAAACGAGCGAGAAGCGAGTCTTGGGTTTAACTGAGCAATGGCTGTTCTCTTGAGTGTTCGAGCACTGGTCAGATTACCGTGTCCTGCAGAGGACGGCCGAGCTGATCTCAGGCTGCACACGTGACCGGCTGGAGGGATGAAGGTGTCTGCGGAGTGGTTGCGAGCCGAGGCCCATGTGACACACGCAGACGGTGGAAGAGTGATGGTGCGGGAGCTGTTGGCCAGTGGATGTGGAGGAGGCTCGACGTACGGCGGAGGATCTGGGAGACTGTGCTGTAAGACAATCTGTTCACAGTCTAAAGCTGGAGCGTACGCCGCTTTCAGCAGAGCTTTCCTGTTTCTGACCACAGAAGTGTGAGTCTTGCTCGTGTTATCTCGCAGCACTCTCGATTCAGTCGAAGCGTTGGCGTGCGCTTCGGCTACGGTGCCGTCTCCACTTTGCCTTTTGTTTCTGAGGTGTCCATTTTGCAGGGAGTTGCATTTGCTTTTGTTAGCGTGTTTGGTTGTGCTGCAGTTTCCCGTGCTTTGGGTTGCATTACTCTGACCCTGGTCTTCTGTTAGAGTTGCGGTACTGTCTGTTATTTGGGTCTTGCTGATTGCATCTGCATTCTCTAAACCACCAGAGGCGGCCATGTTGATACATGCAGCTGCTTCATGAAAAAGAGAATAATGAGTGTTATTAGCTGTTAATTATTACATGCTGAACAAAACAAACATAGTGTGAAAAACTTTGCATATTCTCATACATGATTATATAATATTCCTGTCTGTCAAACTCTAAAATCTCATTTGCGATCATGTTAACATTGAAAAACGGCGTGTAATGTTTGAAGTCACACCAAAATGCCATTGGCTCTCGTCTGAACTTGACACGCATATGTGCATATGTGTGATGGAGAATGAGTTGTCAGGGCTGTGGAGGAAGGGAAGACTATCAGTGAACAATGACCGTCAGTCTGTTCCTCACAAAGATGAAGTTTGACCTTAATGGGATAGTTCACCCAAAATGAAAATTAGCCCATGATTTACTCGCCCTAGGTGTATATGACATTCTTCCTTCAGACGAATACAATCAGAGATATATTAAACAACAGGCAAACGTTCCTTGCGTAAGTGTTCTTGACTTTGTTGATTTTTGTTCATGATATTCAGCTACAATTAAATGTTTTGCAATAAGACTAAAGGTGAATGATATCTAAGGTTTTGTTTTTACCTCATTGGAATAGATTAGGAATCGATAAGCAGAATCGAAATCGTAATCCTTAAAATTCAGACGATAACCAACCCTATGACAGAATTAGCACTTTTGGGTGATCTGTCCCTTTAAGACCACCATCTGTTATTGAAGCATGTGTTGTGTCATACTTCACGCGTGGCTGATGAGATGGCATGTGTGGTGTAAAACATGAGGAAATGTCGCTCACTCTCTCCGTTCTCATCGCTGCTCCTCTTGACTCTGCTAGTGCCCAGAAACACACTGGCAGACTTATTCTTCTGAGTGTAGAACGTAAGGACTTCCTCCAAGTCACTTTCACTGGAAGAAAAGGCAGAAACGGCCACTGAAAAGCCACTGGCAGAAGCTACAGTCAGTGTGAAACTCATTCTCCTCATGTGTCGTAGTAAAGGATGTGTTCACCAACCTCGCCTCCAGAATAAACTCCTGGAAAACATCTGAGTTGATGCAGCGATCTTCATCGGGAATCTTGTCCAAACTCTCCACCATTTGCTTGGTTTCCTGAGGGTTATTAAACAAAGTTGACTTAAAGAGGTCGTGCATTGCATTTGTTTTATTTTATACAGATCCCTGGGGGCCACTTTTAATGTTAGTACCATTCTTTTCCACAAAATGGAAATAACTGGTCATTTTCTATTCTTTTTTTGGCCCTCTGATTTTAACACTCATTTTTAGGGTCATGTTGCCTTGATTTTGCACTTGCACAGTTACAGTGGATATAAAAAAAAATTCTACACAACCCTGTGAAAACTATGGAAGATTGTTTCCGCCACAGGATAAAACATTTCAAAAGATAATTGCGACTTTTTATCTCACAATTGTGAGTTTACATCTCGTAATTGTGACTTTTTTTCCTCATAATTGTGACTTTATATCACGCAATTCTGACTTTATAACTTGAAATTGCAACTTTATATCACGCAATTCTGACTTTATAACTCGCAATTGCGACTATATTACGCAATTCAGATTTTTAACTCACAATTTTGACTTTATATCACACAATTCTGATTTTATAACTTGCAATTGCGACTTTGTATCTCGCAATTCTGACTTTATAACTCGCAATTGCGACTATATTACGCAATTCAGATTTTTAACTCACAATTTTGACTTTATATCACACAATTCTGATTTTATAACTTGCAATTGCGACTTTGTATCTCGCAATTCTGACTTTATAACTCGCAATTGCGACTATATTACGCAATTCAGATTTTTAACTCACAATTTTGACTTTATATCACACAATTCTGATTTTATAACTTGCAATTGCGACTTTGTATCTCGCAATTCTGACTTTATAACTCGCAATTGCGACTATATTACGCAATTCAGATTTTTAACTCACAATTTTGACTTTATATCACACAATTCTGATTTTATAACTTGCAATTGCGACTTTGTATCTCGCAATTCTGACTTTATAACTCGCAATTGCGACTATATTACGCAATTCAGATTTTTAACTCACAATTTTGACTTTATATCACACAATTCTGATTTTATAACTTGCAATTGCGACTTTGTATCTCGCAATTCTGACTTTATAACTCGCAATTGCGACTATATTACGCAATTCAGATTTTTAACTCACAATTTTGACTTTATATCACACAATTCTGATTTTATAACTTGCAATTGCGACTTTGTATCTCGCAATTCTGACTTTATAACTCGCAATTGCGACTATATTACGCAATTCAGATTTTTAACTCACAATTTTGACTTTATATCACACAATTCTGATTTTATAACTTGCAATTGCGACTTTGTATCTCGCAATTCTGACTTTATAACTCGCAATTGCGACTATATTACGCAATTCAGATTTTTAACTCACAATTTTGACTTTATATCACACAATTCTGATTTTATAACTTGCAATTGCGACTTTGTATCTCGCAATTCTGACTTTATAACTCGCAATTGCGACTATATTACGCAATTCAGATTTTTAACTCACAATTTTGACTTTATATCACACAATTCTGATTTTATAACTTGCAATTGCGACTTTGTATCTCGCAATTCTGACTTTATAACTCGCAATTGCGACTATATTACGCAATTCAGATTTTTAACTCACAATTTTGACTTTATATCACACAATTCTGATTTTATAACTTGCAATTGCGACTTTGTATCTCGCAATTCTGACTTTATAACTCGCAATTGCGACTATATTACGCAATTCAGATTTTTAACTCACAATTTTGACTTTATATCACACAATTCTGATTTTATAACTTGCAATTGCGACTTTGTATCTCGCAATTCTGACTTTATAACTCGCAATTGCGACTATATTACGCAATTCAGATTTTTAACTCACAATTTTGACTTTATATCACACAATTCTGATTTTATAACTTGCAATTGCGACTTTGTATCTCGCAATTCTGACTTTATAACTCGCAATTGCGACTATATTACGCAATTCAGATTTTTAACTCACAATTTTGACTTTATATCACACAATTCTGATTTTATAACTTGCAATTGCGACTTTGTATCTCGCAATTCTGACTTTATAACTCGCAATTGCGACTATATTACGCAATTCAGATTTTTAACTCACAATTTTGACTTTATATCACACAATTCTGATTTTATAACTTGCAATTGCGACTTTGTATCTCGCAATTCTGACTTTATAACTCGCAATTGCGACTATATTACGCAATTCAGATTTTTAACTCACAATTTTGACTTTATATCACACAATTCTGATTTTATAACTTGCAATTGCGACTTTGTATCTCGCAATTCTGACTTTATAACTCGCAATTGCGACTATATTACGCAATTCAGATTTTTAACTCACAATTTTGACTTTATATCACACAATTCTGATTTTATAACTTGCAATTGCGACTTTGTATCTCGCAATTCTGACTTTATAACTCGCAATTGCGACTATATTACGCAATTCAGATTTTTAACTCACAATTTTGACTTTATATCACACAATTCTGATTTTATAACTTGCAATTGCGACTTTGTATCTCGCAATTCTGACTTTATAACTCGCAATTGCGACTATATTACGCAATTCAGATTTTTAACTCACAATTTTGACTTTATATCACACAATTCTGATTTTATAACTTGCAATTGCGACTTTGTATCTCGCAATTCTGACTTTATAACTCGCAATTGCGACTATATTACGCAATTCAGATTTTTAACTCACAATTTTGACTTTATATCACACAATTCTGATTTTATAACTTGCAATTGCGACTTTGTATCTCGCAATTCTGACTTTATAACTCGCAATTGCGACTATATTACGCAATTCAGATTTTTAACTCACAATTTTGACTTTATATCACACAATTCTGATTTTATAACTTGCAATTGCGACTTTGTATCTCGCAATTCTGACTTTATAACTCGCAATTGCGACTATATTACGCAATTCAGATTTTTAACTCACAATTTTGACTTTATATCACACAATTCTGATTTTATAACTTGCAATTGCGACTTTGTATCTCGCAATTCTGACTTTATAACTCGCAATTGCGACTATATTACGCAATTCAGATTTTTAACTCACAATTTTGACTTTATATCACACAATTCTGATTTTATAACTTGCAATTGCGACTTTGTATCTCGCAATTCTGACTTTATAACTCGCAATTGCGACTATATTACGCAATTCAGATTTTTAACTCACAATTTTGACTTTATATCACACAATTCTGATTTTATAACTTGCAATTGCGACTTTGTATCTCGCAATTCTGACTTTATAACTCGCAATTGCGACTATATTACGCAATTCAGATTTTTAACTCACAATTTTGACTTTATATCACACAATTCTGATTTTATAACTTGCAATTGCGACTTTGTATCTCGCAATTCTGACTTTATAACTCGCAATTGCGACTATATTACGCAATTCAGATTTTTAACTCACAATTTTGACTTTATATCACACAATTCTGATTTTATAACTTGCAATTGCGACTTTGTATCTCGCAATTCTGACTTTATAACTCGCAATTGCGACTATATTACGCAATTCAGATTTTTAACTCACAATTTTGACTTTATATCACACAATTCTGATTTTATAACTTGCAATTGCGACTTTGTATCTCGCAATTCTGACTTTATAACTCGCAATTGCGACTATATTACGCAATTCAGATTTTTAACTCACAATTTTGACTTTATATCACACAATTCTGATTTTATAACTTGCAATTGCGACTTTGTATCTCGCAATTCTGACTTTATAACTCGCAATTGCGACTATATTACGCAATTCAGATTTTTAACTCACAATTTTGACTTTATATCACACAATTCTGATTTTATAACTTGCAATTGCGACTTTGTATCTCGCAATTCTGACTTTATAACTCGCAATTGCGACTATATTACGCAATTCAGATTTTTAACTCACAATTTTGACTTTATATCACACAATTCTGATTTTATAACTTGCAATTGCGACTTTGTATCTCGCAATTCTGACTTTATAACTCGCAATTGCGACTATATTACGCAATTCAGATTTTTAACTCACAATTTTGACTTTATATCACACAATTCTGATTTTATAACTTGCAATTGCGACTTTGTATCTCGCAATTCTGACTTTATAACTCGCAATTGCGACTATATTACGCAATTCAGATTTTTAACTCACAATTTTGACTTTATATCACACAATTCTGATTTTATAACTTGCAATTGCGACTTTGTATCTCGCAATTCTGACTTTATAACTCGCAATTGGCCTGCCTTGTGATGCTGTGAGCGACATGGCGTCATCCGCCGGAGCCCCGAATGAAACACTGGGTCCCCGAAAGGAAACAGGCTCACCCTGAAGCTCCATGCCTTACGATGTGGAGGGGGGCGTGGCCCGAGGAAGACTTGTCGGGTTGTTCCACAACGTAACCCTCAGATCATCCTGGCCACCAGCCAAAGTATCCCCTCGCGAGGAGGAAATAGATTGGGGTGTGGCAGAGGGGACTCTACCCCCACGGAGGTCATTGAGTCTCGATCTAAGCATCGCGATGGCCATGTTCACGCAGTGAGAACATGACTCATCCACGAGCGCTGCCTGAGCGTGATTACAGCTCAAATACGCGAGGCAGCGCTCGTGACCGTCAGGCGGATGGCTCATGCACCCACAACCAGAAACACACGGGCGAGACATCTTGAAAAAGACGTGCCCGTGCAACTCTTTTAGAAAAAGAAAAGCTCTCTCAGCAGTGCCGAAGCGCCCAGGGGAGAACACGAGCCGTGTGCAAAGTCAATGCACAGATGAGCAGCAGGACTTTGAACCCGCTCAAACGCGCCGTCACACCAACATCGACTGAAGAGAGGCGCTCGTTGCTCTTGATGAAGGCGAAGAGAAGCACATAAACACTTTGGCTCCAAGCAAAAACATAATGCGAGATTGCACTCGCGGCTCCTTTTATACCCATGTTAAACCCAGTTAGCGATGCAAATTCAGCAGACCCATGCTATTTTCATACCATTGGCTCAGTTTTCTAATAACTCGAAGGTGAAAGACCTCTCTAGCGAAACACCTATTTCGTCAGTCATTGACGTAACTCGTAGTGACTGACTGAAAGGGAACTCCATTTATCTGCACTTTCATCTTTCAAAGTTTGTGTTTCTACACTGCTGTTTTCGAATTATCAAGTGTAACTTTATTTGATTCATTTCTTCTCTGTATAATGGGCCGGCTGATGTACACACCTCATTATAGAGATGAATGAAGTTGGCCAGCTGATGTGAGAGGATGCGGACGGTCCTGTAGGTCGAGCTGACGGCTGGGCACGTTCACACACATGTCCTGATGAAGATTACTACTGGCTCTCTGGAGGAAGCGAACAACCAGCTCCTGCACAAGCACACAGTCAACAGCACAAACACTTTAGGCACTCACATTAATACATGAACTAATACACTAATAAACATATGATATTATACTCATTATACAGGTCCTTCTCAATAAATTAGCATATTGTGATAAAGTTCATTATTTTCCATAATGTAATGATAAAAATTAAACTTTCATATATTTAAAATTCATTGCACGCCAACTGAAATATTTCAGGTCTTTTATTGTTTTAATACTGATGATTTTGGCATACAGCTCATGAAAACACCAAATTCCTGTCTCAATAAATTAGCATATCATGAAAAGGTTCTCTAAACAAGCTATTAACCTAATCATCTGAATTCACTAATTAACTCTAAACACCGGCAAAAGATTCCTGAGGCTTTTAAAAACCCCCAGCCTGGTTCATTACTCAAAACCGCAATCATGGGTAAGACTGCTGACCAGAAGGCCATCATTGACACCCTCAAGCAAGAGGGTAAGACACAGAAAGAAATTTCTGAACGAATAGGCTGTTCCCAGAGTGCTGTATCAAGGCACCTCAGTAGGAAGTCTGTGGGAAGGAAAAAGTGTGGCAAAAAACGATGCACAACGAGAAGAGCTCACCGGACCATGAGGAGGATTGTGGAGAAGGACCGATTCCAGACCTTGGGGGACCTGCGGAAGCAGTGGACTGAGTCTGGAGTACAAACATCCAGAGCCACCGTACACAGGCGTGTGCAGAAAATGGGCTACAGGTGCCGCATTCCCCAGGTCAAGCCACTTTTGAACCAGAAACAGCGGCAGAAGCACCTGACCTGGGCTACAGAGAAGCAGCACTGGACTGTTGCTCAGTGGTTGCTCAAATTTTGCATGTCATTCGGAAATCAAGGTGCCAGAGTCTGGAGGAAGACTGGGAAGAAGGAAATGCCAAAATGCCTGAAGTCCAGTGTCAAGTACCCACAGTCAGTGATGGTCTGGGGTGCCATGTCAGCTGCTGGTGTTGGTCCACTGTGATTTATCAAGGGCAGGGTCAATGCAGCTAGCTATCAGGAGATTCTGTTGGTGAGCAGAAGAGGCTTTTTTCAAAATCATTAATAATAATAATTTTGAATAATTTAGTGTTGACAATATCATATATCATAAGAATGCTTTTGTAGTGATTTTTTTTCTACCATCTTTTGGGGACTGATGGTATAATTTAACTGTATGAAAAAAGTTATTTTATTTTTCACAGAAGAAAGTCATTTATATGGTGCGGGTCAAACTGACCCTAATTGGATTCAATACAATTTCACCAAAAATCACTCTATGAGGTAAAAGCTGTCAACCTTTAACATTAATACTACTAAAACATTACAATAAACTATAAATAAATGAATGCACTTTCCAAGACCAGTCAGAGTTTTGAAAATGTGCATGCATGTTCATCACTCTAAATGAGAAAAAAGTCACTCAATATTAAGGCAAACATCAAAGGTTAACCAGCATTTCTGACAACTCAAAAATCATGCGGGTCAAATTGACCCACAACATTAAATGATGACAGAATGCTAATTTTTGGAGGGAGCTAATCCTACAATTGTGCAAGACTTGCATGTGTCAGTTTCTGTATGAGAAGTAAATGAAGTAAATGAAGGCATGGTGTACCATCTGATCGTGCTCCTTCTGCGTCCAGGCCGGGCTTCTGTGGGCTCTGCTCTCGGACAGCAGGCGCAGGTGCACACGCTGCAGGTACGAGGAGAACGCCATGCGGGCTTGCACTTTACTGCACAGAACACCACAGCGGAAAAGAGCAGATCAAACGAAGGATGCAAAAAACATTCATGTTTAGAATTTGATGGTAGCCATTGATTTCCATAGTGTTTTTTTGTTTTTTTATACTATGGAAGTCAATCAATGGCTACAATCAACTGATTGATTACCAACGTTCTTTAAAATATCTTCTATTATGTTCAACAGAAAAAAGAAACTCTAAGGTTTGGAACAACCTGAAGGTGAGTAAATGATGACAGAGTTTTCTTTTGGAAAATATTACTGGAAATATTACACAGATCAACAATATCACATGCTGAATCTTCTATGCAGGGGTCATTAACCCTGTAAAGCCTGCATGACATATACATACAAGTTTATGTGTTTTTGTTGAGTATCAAATTTAAAGCATCAGGATTTTATGGCTCATATAATCGGATATAGTGAGAATATGGAGGAAAAAAACAGCTCAGTTTTATTCACAGGCCCAAAGTGAATAAAAATATGTAAGATGCTGATATTAATATGCGTAAAAAGTAAGAAATTCTAATGCTTGTGATCAATGAGATCTTTATAAAAGTGCATATAAATGCATATAAATATCAATATCTGGCAATAATATCTTAGTAAGCTGATATTTAAATGCTTAGTTTTATGATTAAATCTCTGTAGTTTTAAATCATATAATGTAATGCAATATAATGATGATTGAGAGATGAA
>FLSR01004878.1:17532135-17589455 GCA_900092035.1 Leuciscus waleckii | reverse complement strand
AACATTCTGCATCACAGACTTCATCTTTAGCAGCGAGTTTTGTCATCTCATCCAGCGTCTCCTGCAGCCGCCTCCTTCCCTCCATGTTCTTCTCTCCAGCTGTGATGTCTGAAACGTTCTGATGCACAAACATGCAGCTGGGATTCAGTTTGACCTTCTTCATCCTCATGAAGGCCTGAACAACGATCTGAAGAATGTCCTGCAGCTCGGATGGGCTTTCTCCAAAGATATTGATCAGTGTCATATTACCAAGACCAACAACAAATGTGGCCATTTCATTGTCCTGATGTCTTGTTGACCTTCCAGACAGTTCAAGTGCATTAAGTCCCTCAGTATCAACAACCAGAATATAGTCAAACTTCAGCTGTTTTTCTGTCTTCATCTCCTCTGTCACTCTGATCAGCTGGATGAAAGCTCCTCTGGTGCACCTGCCAGCGCTGACAGCAAACTGCAGTCCAAACATGGCGTTCAGCATAGTGGATTTCCCTGAGCTCTGAATCCCTAAAACTGACAGCACAAAGACTCTCTTGTCTCCCAGTTTCTTGATGAGTTCATGTAGAACAGCAGGAACCCAGACCACAGGAACATGAGCAGCATCTCCATCCATCAGCTCCAGAGGAAATCCAGAGATCATCATGTCTGCGGCAAGACTCGGGAGAGAAGAGAAATTACATGGTAGTCCTTCCTTGTTCTTATTCTCTGATTTACATGATTCATAGATCTGACCGATCTCTCTCAGGATGTGCTCCAAGCCAAAGGTTGCAGCTTGAAGTTCTTCTGATATCCTATCAAGTTTTGCATGTTCATCCGTTAAATTTGTTGCCATCTGTTGCTCAGGTATGTCATTTTTCCCTTTTAGTTTTAAGACTTCTGACCACTTTTCATCATACTTATAATGTAGAGCAGAAAGGTCAGCTGAGGTATATTCATCCAGGAGGATTGCGAGCCATTTCAGAAAAAAGGTCTTCTCATTTGGAGATTGTGAATTAATTTTTGTAATAAACAAATTCATGAACTCACCAATGTTCAGAACATGCTGCTGTTCACGGATTATCTTCATTTCTTGTTTCTGTTTCATCTCCATGTCTATTTCATTCCCCTGAGATCGATGTAGTTCTTTGTTTTTTTCACACCACTGATGCCACAGTTTCCCCTGACAGGGCAGAAATAATTCTTTGATTTCTGTCAGACCTTTTTTCTACAGTAAACCCATCATCTGCTGGGCTGCTTCTTTCCCTCTTCTGCAGTCATTGTCATGATCCTCATCTACTCTGATACCTGACTGTTTGGACACATCTTCAAGACTGAAAATAGAAGATGATTGTGATGAAAAAAATGAGAGACATTTATTTATAGCTCGTATGAGTTCTTCAGATACATCTGACTGATTTCTCTTATTTAGTCCAATTTTGTATTTTCCATTCCTCATTTCTTACTCTAGATTCATCTTCCGTAAGAAGACAAATTAGTGGTTTTCTGTCCTTGTACAGCTCTTGGATCTGTACTCCACTCTTGTCATTCTTGTCAAGTCGTGGTAGGATAACAACATTGACAGATGACATTTTAGTGAGGATCTGCAGCTGTTTCTCATTGGCTCCTGCATCACCGTGAAGATTACAGAACGCAACACATTGAGTAAATGTATCTGTGTCTTTCCCAGAAGGGCAGTACCAGGCGATCTCCACCACTCCATCCATCAGTACTCTGGTGTTGCTGCTGCCTGTGCAGTTCCAATGGAAGAATGTGTTGTGTTTCTCCTTGATCAGACTGTTCATCAGCTGAGATTTGGATGAGGACAATGAGCCAAACTTGAAGAAAGACACCATAGCTGTTTTTGCCTTCCAGACTGGCTGGATTTGACTGATGATTTCATTGTTGATATCTTTCATCTTCCAGCTCTTGTTGATTTGTCTGAATGTCCAGAGAGGAAACTCAATCTCTTGTGTGAATGGATCAGGAACAAGCAGAGGCAGAGCATACTGACACTGAGACAGTTTAGTCACCATGAGCTGCTTTAGGAAACTATCAGCACAATGAAACACGGCCATCTGCAGCTCTTAGCTTACAGTTATCCCTATTATCAAGACAGAGTCTTTGAAAAAGATGCTCTATTTTTTCCCTGATTCCATTTCCTTTGCCTGCATTCAGTCTTGCACCATCTTCTGTATGACTTTCCAATTTTGCCTAAGAAACAAAACAGCACAAATAAAGAAAGTTTGCTGTGGATTAGCATATTAACTTACTTTGTAATAAAGATGTTTTCTTGTGTAAAGGGATCTAAAATAAAATAATAAGCGTTATCTCTGAGGGATTTTTAACTTCTTGTTCCTCTTCTATTTTTGCACTTCACTCAACACATACCCCAAGTCTCTCTCTTGTTTCTGTTGTTGTAGTTGATTCAAGGCTCTCTTCAGTTCTTGTGGGTTGATCTTTTGACAGAAAAAATGAAAGAGAATTATGGAAAAAAAATCAATGAATAAACAAAAATATTACATGTATTTTAACCCTCTGGGGTCGGCAAACGCGCCCCCGCATTTTGCTGTATTTTCTTCACATTGTAGCACAATAAACGTTCTCAGGTTACTCATGTAACCATGGTTCCCTGAGAAGGGAACGAATGCTGCGTCACTATGACGACCTTTGGGGAATCCCTCCAGCGTCAGCGCTCCTGAAGTCACATGTACAACTTAGTCCAATCTTGATTGGTGCAACGTCATCCCGTGACGTAAGCCGGCGGAAAGCGGAAGCTATAAAGGGAGCCGGCTTCACAATAGCTGTCAGCCTTCTGATCGACTGAAGCAAGCCGCTCTCAGTTGTACGGAAGCATGGCATAGGGACGCAGCGTTCGTTCCCTTCTCAGGGAACCATGGTTACATGAGTAACCTGAGAACGTTCCCTTCCCAGGGAACTACCGCTGCGTCACTATGACGACCTTTGGGGAATCCCTCCAGCGTCAGCGCCCCTGAAGTCACATGTACAACTTAGTCCAATCTTGATTGGTGCAACGTCATCCCGTGACGTAAGCCGGCGGAAAGCGGAAGCTATAAAGGGAGCAGGCTTCACAGCAGCTGTCAGCCTTCTGATCGACTGAAGCAAGCCGCTCTCAGGTGTACGGAAGCATGGCATAGGGACGCAGCGTTCGTTCCCTTCTCAGGCAGGTGAGTAACCTGGGGTGAGTAACTCATGAGTAACCTGAGAACGTTCCCTTCCGAGGGAACTACCGCTGCGTCACTATGACGACCTTTGGGGAACGAGATGCCCACTTCGCCATGCTGACGAAAAACGTCTGTCCCGGTGTGAAATGAGGCACACCTAGGACATGATTTCTTGAGACCCCGGGGTCGCCGGGAGATCCAAACTATAGAATCTAATAAAGGTATGTGGTGAGGACAACCCCGCCGCATCACATACGTCCTGGAGTGAAGCCCCTGACCACAGAGCCTTTGAGGAGGCCATGCTTAGGGTGGAATGCGCTTACTGACAGAGGTGAGGGCAGCCCGCTCGCCTCATAAGCCATAGAAATGGCTTCAATGATCCACCTGCTTAAGGTTTGTTTAGTAGCTGGGCAGCCTTTCTTAAGGGGCCCAAAGCATACCAAAAGCTGGTCAGATTTTCTCCACTGGGATGTTTTTCTCACATACATCTCAAGAGCCCTGACCGGGCAAAGCAACCTAAGCTTCTCTAATTCCGCCGACTCCTGAGGAGGATGGAAAGCCTGGAGGACAACTGGCCTAGCCACATTAGAGGGCACTTTAGGAACATACCCTGGTCTTAGGTAGAGAATAACTTTCACTCCTCCCGGAGCAAACTCTAAGCAGGAGGGAGCGACGGACAAGGCCTGCAGATCTCCAACTCTTTTTAGAGATGAAATAGCCAGCAGAAACGCCATTTTTAAGGCTAAGCACTTGTCTGATGCCCTGTCCAAAGGCTCAAAGGGTGGCAAGGATAACCCTTCTAAAACCACGGCTAGATCCCAAGACGGGGTTCTAACCTGAGCCGGAGGCCTCATCCTCCGAGTACCACGAAGGAAACGAATAATAAGATGATGCCTTCCCAGTGAGGTGCCATCCAGCGGGGCATGGAAGGCAGCAACTGCAGCCACATACACCTTAAGTGTAAAGGGGGAAAGGCCGGCCGAGAAACGACCTAGCAGGAACTCCAGCACTGAAGCCACTGGGCAGTTAACTGGGTCCAGTTGGTGTTCTGTACACCATGAAGTGAATACCCTCCACTTCAAAGCATATAGTTTCCTCGTGGAGGGAGCTCTAGAATTTAAAATGGTCTCCACTACCTCAGTAGAAAGACCAGCATTCAGGAACTGATCCCCCTCAGGGGCCAGACCCACAATTTCCACATCTCTGGACGGGGGTGAAATATTGTGCCCCCGGCCTGAGTTAGAAGGTCCCTCCTGAAGGGAATCTCCCACGGGGGACCGTCTAAGAGGGCTATAAGGTCCGAAAACCAAACTCGGGCTGGCCAGCACGGGGCTACCAACAAGACTTGATCCCCGCCCTGGCGAATCCTCTCTAGAACTCCCGGGAGCAGAGCGATCGGGGGAAATGCGTACGGCCGAAGCCTCGGCCACGGCTGTACCATGGCATCCAGTCCCAGAGGAGCTGGATAAGTCAAGGAGAACCAGAGGGGACAGTGAGTGCTCTCTTGAGACGCAAACAGGTCCACGTCCGCCTGGCCAAACTTCCTCCAAATTAACTGCACCGTCTCGGGGTGCAGCCTCCATTCCCCGGGCCTCAGCCCCTGCCTCGACAGGATGTCTGCTCCCACATTTAGATGGCCCGGAATGTAAATTGCTCTCAGCGAGAGAATCTATGAAATACCGGCTGTAGAACCCGGAGTTCCTCTCCGCGGGAGGAATAAGATCTATAGCCTCCTTCGCCAGAAGGGACTGAACCTCCTGCTCCATAACCTGCGTGCGCTCGGGGGCTACCACTGTTTCGAGAACGCCCCTGAATCTTGGTGGTCGAAACCCGAACTGCAGTCTGTACCCCTTGTGGATTGTGCGCACTACCCATTGTGATATATTGGGTAGTGTTTCCCATGCGTGCAGGAAATTCACTAATGGAATCAACCTCTCGGGGCTGGAATTCATAGTTTCTTGAGGAACAGCTTCGGCGTCCTGAAGCGGTTGCCCGGCAGGAACTAACCGTTTAAATTTTTCTACAGGCCTCCTTATAGATAACGAACTCCCCGCGACCGCTGTATTTATGCTAGGCAGAAGTCGAGGATTGTGTTCGTCGGAAATCGTTGCGCCTCGAAGCGCCGAAGGCGGCGGGGTTAGCAAATCGATTTCCTGAGGGCTCCGTGGAGGAGCGGGTGTAATTCGCTCCACCCCCGGAGGGGGCGCCCTCAGAGGCCTGACCTGCCCGTCAGGACCTCTTCCCTGAAGCCCGTTTGGTCAGAATAACGGTCCTCAGATCCGTTTTCTGATTAACGGGCTTCGGCTGGGAGTATTGCCTCGAGCCCTGATGACGTTGAGGCGGGGCTCGGTGGGCAACACTCTCCTTCTGAGTCTGTCTGTACGAGGAGCTAGATTTAGATGGCTGGGGCTGTCTCTCTTTACTTGTAGCCCCATAAGATCTCTGGCGACGGGGAATACATTTTTGAAAGGCTGCTGCCTGCTTCTTTGCCTCCTGAAATCTCTCGACGACCGAACTGACAGCGCCGAAGAGAACTGTCGCCGAAGAGACCAGGAGGCGAAAGAGGAGCGTCAAGAAGAAAAGCTCTATCTGCGTCTTTTATACCAGATAAATTCAACCATAAATGCCTCTCCGTCGCTGCCAGGGCTGCCATAGAGCGCCGATGCACGAGCCGTCTCTTTGGTAGCGCGGAGAGATTGATCAGTTGCTCTTCTTAATTCTTTGATATCTTCGATATCTATCTCTTCCCCTTTATCTAATTCGTCCAGTAAATCTGCCTGATAAGCCTGCAAAATAGCCATTGTATGCAGACAGGCACCTGCCTGACCTGATGCTGCATAGGCTTTCCCCACTAATGAAGATGTTTGATGGCAAGGTTTAGAGGGTAATAATGGGGCTTTAAATGAGGATGCAGCGGAGGGTGAAAGATAAGCTGCCAAAGTATCCTCTATTTTAGGCATGTTGCCATAACCGTTTTGTTTTCGTCCTAAAATAGATGAGTAATGATGTACATTAGGACTAGAAAGCCTAGATGAATATGGCTTATTCCAGGATCTCGACACCTCAGTGTGGAGACCCGGAAAAAACGGTAAACCCCTGCGTGGTGGTTGTGGTGCAGACTGTAAGAATCGTTCGTCTAATTTGCTTTTGTACTTTGATTCATGCTTCTCGTCCGGCCATTCAATATTTAATCTAGCAACGGCACGAGTTAAAACATCCAACAGCTCCTCATACTGTGGAGACTGGGCTGGCGAATCACCCATATCACCACCTTCAACGCTGAGCACATCAACTTCCTCGGAAGAAGATAAGCTCAGCGTGAAGCTCTCGTTCGGGGCGGAAGAAGCCGCGGAGCGGGCTTCCGGATCCCGAGCGAGAGAATTAGAACTAGGGGATGAGGGCTGAGAAGGGGCCGCAGCCGTCTCAACCCCCTCCCCTAGATCCATCTGTGATCCCCACGAGTGAAGCCGCCGGGTTGCCTCGACAACCGCGGGACCCGCACCGCGTGGGGCACAGAGCTGGCCACTTTCATCAAACAAAGACAGCCGGGAGCGAAGCGTTCTAAGGGGCAAACGCTCGCAATGCTCACACTCAACCCCCTCGAGGGCTGAGCGAGCATGCTCCGCTCCCAAACAACTGACACACAGATCGTGAGAATCCCCATCCGGAATGTAACGAGGACAGGGAGGAGCACACTTTCTGTAATCACGTTGCTTAGTCGCCATTTCTTTATATATATATTTATTTACTACGGGACAGACAACACCAAATAAGACTGAGACAGACAGAGAGCGCTTTGC
Organism: Leuciscus waleckii; assembly: GCA_900092035.1. Classification (NCBI taxonomy): domain Eukaryota; kingdom Metazoa; phylum Chordata; class Actinopteri; order Cypriniformes; family Leuciscidae; genus Leuciscus; species Leuciscus waleckii. The sequence continues at coordinate 17,582,500 of FLSR01004878.1, read as the reverse complement.
TGAAGATCAGAAAGCTGACAGCTACTGTGAAGCCGGCTCCCTTTATAGCTTCCGCTTTCCGCCGGCTTACGTCACGGGATGACGTTGCACCAATCAAGATTGGACTAAGTTGTACATGTGACTTCAGGGGCGCTGACGCTGGAGGGATTCCCCAAAGGTCGTCATAGTGACGCAGCAGGGAACATCAGTTTTTGCTGATGAAAATGAACCTTTTGGCAAACTTGGGTACATTTAGATTTATTTAGATGTTTATTGATGTACATTGTCTCTTTTTCATTGAATTAATAAATAAATGTATTTTAAATAATGGTTTCAATTGTATTAATTGCATTCCAGAGACAGCCATGTGCTTATAGAGTCTGCACAGATACTCTTCTGAAATGTCTGATATTTGAATGATTGTCATTTTTCTATTTAATTTAATTCATTTACCTACAAGACAACTCTTCCAGCAGACGAACAGAGTTTAAAGTACTTAAGAAAAGCACTGCTAAATGTAGATATATGCAGTCAAGAGGGCAAGATGGTACATTACAGCTGCTGATTTGATCAAACTCAAAAGCTTTCTACAGAAATACATACCTGACAGGGTTTTTTTTTCAGAAAAAAGTATTTATTTATTTTTACAGTGCACAGAAAATTAGCAAAAAGTTTAGATTCTGTAAGGGGCTGACTGATTACCCATAATTCTGTGTGTCCACACTGACCTGAGGTCCCACCCCTGCTGGAGAATGTGGAGCAGATTGACTCTGGGTTGTGAGCGTTGTTCCAGCGCAGGGTTTGAGTGTGTGTGAGATGACATCAGCTCGGTCTCTTCCTCCAGCCCGTCCTCATCCTCACTGATGTGAGGGGACTGAGAGGGTTTGAGGCCTGAAAACACACATCAGATATTTAAAATGAGCTATCATCAGTATCAGGACTAGTTTTCACTGAGGTGGTGAGCTAACATCTGCTCAGAAGCTTAAAGCTAAAGAAAGCGGGTTATCCTCTGATGTTTTCCTTAATATTGAGTGACTTTTTCTCATTTAGAGTGATGAACATGCATGCAAATTTTCAACAATCTGATCGGTTTTGGAATGTGCATTAATTTATTTATAGTTTATTCTAATGTTTTAGTAGTATTAATGTTAAAGGTTGACTAAAGCTTATCCTGTTATGCTGTCTGGTGCACTTTCATTATGGATTTTAAGATTTAAGGCCTGGTCACATTAAGGACACGATTATTCCTCCTTAATGGGAATCAATGGCAACAGTACATAGGAAAATGATGAAATTTGGCACACTTGTAGTGAAGGAAATGAATAGCAATCTGACCAATTTTGGGGTCTCTACGACCAAATCTATAGCGCCAAATCAAAATTTCACATGGGTATAACTTTTGAACCCTCAGTTCTAGATTTAGTTCAGCAGATTACTCTCTTCATGTTGATCACATTCAATATCGCCCATTAAGACTTCGCCCATTACAATAGTTGTCATTTTGAAAAGAACAATATTCAGGTTTTTTTCACTACTCCTCCTGGAGAAATTTTGTCCAATTCTTAGGAAAATTGTCTCAGATGATCTTTGGACCGAGCCGTACAGAAATCATTGAACCGAATTCTTATATTCATCTTTGTTCAAAAGTTATGATGTCGCAAACTTAAAGGTGCAATGTGCAACATTTCATGTTAAAAATACCCGTTTTTCTAACCCATGCATGCTTAAACAATTGCCTGATGGGCTGAATGAGCCCTTCTCTGATCACTGCGATTGCCTCTATAATCCTGTACAGTAAAATAAATAAGAGGGATTCGGGACGGAATGAGCGTGCACACCTCTGGTTGCAGTTTCGCTTGTCGCCAGAGGGGGCATAGTTCTGCAAAAACTCAGAGACTTGCGCTTTGCACCTTTAATGACAGAAATTTCATTTTTGGGTGAACTATCCCTTTAAGAAAGAACTGTCCATCTCAGTGATGGATCAATTCACAACTCTGATCATTGATTGATATCTCCTTTAAACTATTCCAGAGCAAATACAAAAATATTGCAAATTGTTATAATTTAATAAACATAAACAATAATTTAATAATAATAATAATAGTTTCTGCTGCTAGCCGTACTTTGATGACATTTCAGCAGAAAATAAAACACTTTAAGACACTTATAAAGCTCAAAATATACTTGGGCTAGTTTTTTTTCATGTGTGCTAATGAATATGTACAGTGCGCACAACGTACATTTAGTCATTAGCATAGCGCACGCATACTGTACAGTACAGACATTTTTATATCAGTGTGTACTCTGTAAGCTCAGCTCACAAATGTGCCTTGAATTATTTTTTAGCGGGCCCACAAGGTGACAAAACTGGCCCGAGCCATTGTTTCACATTCTAATTATGTGGTTTCTTAAATCTAAAATCTTTTCGTCTGTGCAGTTTTCTATTGATGCGTGAACAAAACTTCTTTAAACATATGTAGGGCGCCTGCCATCCAATAATCTTAAAAAGCTTTGTTACTTTTAATATGAAGCAAAGTCTTAACTTTAAAATTCTGTCGATTTTATTATGAAATTTAAAAAATAAAACATTGTTTTAATACAGATCACTGTAGTCGCCTTAGTTCAAGCGGCAGCACGGATCAAGCGCATATGAACCGATCATATCAGCTCCTCTTTACTACTAGCTACAGCACAAAATAAACATGGCTAAACACCAGAAAGTGTGTTGAAAGATACATTACAACTTACTAAAATTAATCCTGTCTCATGTATTCACTCAATGAATGTTTCAACTGGGGAAAGATGTCAATAAAACAGCTTAGGCTATATATACAATGTCACTTAATGTTACATTTTCCTCAGAAAAGCTGATGTCCATAAACTCATTAGTTAGCTAAAAAAAACAAATACCTCTAGAGAAGAGCATTTTGCTAAATATATGCAGTGTATCACATAACCTGATAATGAAGTCTTCATTATTTAAAGCATGTTTGAATAAATCTGTCATGAAAACAAGTTATTACAGTTTATTTCACTTGTTTAATGTTAATTTAACATTGTCGAAACAATATTTCGCAAACAAACTGGAATAGAAACCATTCTGTTAAAAAGTTGATATACAAACGGCCTTATGTGCAAGTTAAACTCCGTTTTAGCTATTTGAGTGTTGATTATTAAATATATTTAATTAATTCATTATTACTTTATTACTTATTTTCAGTTGCGGTTTTCAGCCAAGTGCATCCTGAATTTTCATTTGCGGTCCAGAATTTTAATTTCGGTGCATCCCTATTTTTATGATGTTCAAGACTAATGAATTTTAGAAGGCAGCTGTAGAGATGACCCTCATGTATAATTCTCTCTTCCTCTTCTTCTTCCAAATCAGTTTCTGGTTCAGACATATACGGCTGAATTAAACCGATATTTCCACTTGCCACTGTGTAGCGTTTACTACAGTTGAGTGGATCAGGTAGTCCGAGCTGGTGTGGGACTAATTTGCATATTCATGGTTCTGCGTATACTAAAGGAAGCAAGGGTGTGGTTACATTCAAGCTGTTTTAAGGCATGAAGAAATTATTTTCACAGGAATATTTTTTTAAATATGTCCTTTTGATTATCAAAGATGAGTATTTAGAGATAAAATTATAGCCAGCAGGCAACTTCAAGAGACAAACACAACTCTAGTTTAAAAAAGTACAAAGACATTTTTATCTGTCATTACTTCTGGAGAGTAACAGCACAGAGTCAGACACTGGACAAGGATGACATTTGTCAGTGTTCTTGTGTCAACCGCATGGTATCAAATGGAGTATGCTTTCAAAAGCTAGGCCTATGCATTTGCATGTCCACATACACTATATTTATCTCAGAACTGAAGTATACTTTGGATTTAAGAGGTTTTGTGTGAACTATACTGTATACTGTATGTTCATACTGTATTTAAAAAAAAATAGTAAACGGACACTCAACCACTCAAGCAAGCACTTCCATTTAACATATTTGATGTGCTCTATGTATATTCGAGTACTCAATTTCAATTTAGCCATGTCGAGTACCGGCAAAAACCGGAAGTGGTGCAGCCCATGGACGAGAATCCATGAACTGCTTTATTAGACCGTTTTCTAAGGCTGCATGTTGTATTAAAACCATTTAAAAAACCATATGACAGCACAGATAATGATATTGAGAATTCACAAAGACTATGATTCAATTAAATGAATGCTGGTTTAATATATATGCACTTTAATTATTTACATGCGCCTCAGAGCGGCTCCGTTCACAGTTAATGCTGCTCCACATGAACTGTTATCATTTACATGCATGGAGCTCGTCTCAAACTTCATCTCTGCATATGCTGTGCGCTTGGGTTGCTTATAACGTTAATCTGGGAACGCAATGTGTGCCATTTCATTAGATTTGTAATGTAAATCATTTATAAACGTACGCCAACACAAGAGAATACATCAATATGTTAGTAAAAATATACAAACAGTTAATCATAATTTCAATTGTGGAATACACCTGTTGGGTGCTTTCATCGATTACCCTTAAGGTAACCGTAGCTTTCAGCCAGAAGCAGATATCATCAGGTGGTACCCAACCTTACTTGAGTGTTTCGAACCTTGACCACAACACTCTCCAGTTGGTGGGTCAGCAGTGGTGGCCAAATTACTGCCCATCTGCTCCTGGCTTCCAGCTGTCTTCCTCTCTCTTACTCCATATGCATCATGAAGCTTGTTCAGCCTCCTCTCCCATCCTACGAGTAGCGTTCTTTTTGCTCTTCTCGTCCATGCCTAAAGCTGACAACAGCCGCCATGCTGATTTGGCAGGAAAGCCTCTGCACCCTACTTCCACAGGGAACAGCCATGCCTGCCATCCTTTGTCTTTGCACTCCTGGATTAAAGGCTGATATTTCAAGGCCTTCCTCTCATGAGCCTCCCCACAGCCCTCATCCCATGGCATGGTCAGCTCGATTACAATGATTTTACGGTGTTTGGCTGACCACAGGACGATGTCTGGGCAAAGAGCTGTGTTGACCACTTCCGGAAACTGCAGCCTCCTTCCGACGTCGACTCCATTTCCAAAAGCTCGTGGCTTGCAGCAGATTGGATTTTGCTGATGCCCTGGCTGCGAAGGGTCTGGCGCCCTCCTTGATGAAGGTGATACTAATTTCTCTCGTCTGTGCGACCTAGCCTCTTCTTGCACCTCTAGTGTGTCGGCCAGGGACAGGAGCACCTTGTTGTGGCGCCACCTATATTGACCTTAGGTTAAAGATGTTTTGCACCCTGACAATGTGTGTCAGTGTCCCCTTTTGACCACAGAGCTTGCAGTACGGTTCGTCCCTAAACCCCCATGTGTGCAAATGAGACTGCGAGGGAAGAGTGTTGTACCCGGAGCTCAGCAGGAAAGAGATGCGGTAGGGCTCCAGTCTCCACAACTCTGCCCATGTGATCTTATGCTTGGGCAGATTCCATTTTGTCCACGCTCCCTGGGATGCCCGTTTCACTGTTCTGGACAAACGCCTCTGTTCCTCTTGTGCTCGGATTTCTGACTAGACCATGCCTCGCTTAATCTTTGTGCTTGCATTCCCGAACTGTTGGAAGTGTGTCGACCACAGGCCTTGGCGGCCTATGCAGGGATTGCCAATGATGTCATGCCACTTCAGTGAGCTTTCTGCCTGTTCACTGGCTGAGCTAACTGCCCATTTACGGCCTGATCTTGTAATGATGCCTGCTTGCTTTACCCGGACGTCTTTGGAATCTCTCAGACTTAGCGCGACACTGCATTTTGCCACCTTGAACTCCTCCACGACAAATGACAGAGGGAGCTGCAGCTGTCCTGAACGGATGTAGAGGCCCACCAAAGACCATCTCCCCAGGTGCATGTTGGTTTTCCTCTCGATACATTCTACAACTGTTATGGGGAACTCATAGACTGTGAGGAGCCAAATAAGCCTGGGCAGAAGACCGTGCTGGTACAGCCAGGTTTTACATTTGCTGGGGAGTCCGGACCTGTCAATCTTCTTCAACTATTCTTCGGTTTGCTTCACAGCGTCTGCAACATTGCCACCATCTTTCAGTGATGCACTGAACCACTTCCCAAGCACTTATGGGGCTGTTCTTAATGGATGGAATGACCTCGCCTTGAACTTGGAGTCCAAACGTACTCGTGACTCTGCCCTTCCTGATCACCAGCCTTCTGGACTTCCTGGCCTTGAATGACAACCTTGCCCAAGTTGCTACGTTATCTAGGGTTTCCAGTACCCATCTTGCTTGGACATGCATCACAGTTGTTATTGTTAACTCGTCCATGATGAAACCCTGCAGAACCGGCTGAATGATGCCTGATTCCAGGACGGGGCCACAGGTTATGCCTTCCGCTGCCGTTATTAGAAGGTTCATGCCCATGATAAAGAGGATTGGGGAGATGGTGCATCCCGTTGGGGTCAAAATAAGAGTTTAAACCTTCGATCTAAGTTTACATGTTTTGATGTCCATGTTCTTTTTTTAAGAAATTACAGTGGCTGTAGCATTTCTATCATAAAGAAGTTGCCAAATATTAAAGATTAAGTAAACATTTGAATTGAAAATGTTGTTTGGACTATATTAAACAAGGATCTGCAGTAAAGTGTAACAACAACAGGCTGCCCTCTGCAGGCATTTGCTATAATACATAATGTACATAAGATGATTGTTTATATATTGTATTTTAACAGCTCTATAAAACAGTTCTATAAAACCATATGGTTAGGCCTACTTGTTTTTGATACTTTATTTGAACCAAATATTATTGCCCCATTGTTATATGTTTTTTTAAGTCATTTTAAAGGCTCGGGTCTAATTTTACTACCACAAACAATATCAGATTACTCGATTAATCGTCAAAATAATCAATTATTGATAATAATCAATTATCTAAATAATCGTTAGTGACAGCTTTACAATCGTGTCTCTTCAGAAGACTGGGTTAAACCACTTGATTCCTATATTACATTTAAAAAGTTTTGACCTTTTTGAATCCTCAGAGTGTTGTTTACATGACAGAACTCTCAGGTTTCATTAAATAATATTGTCATTTGAAGGTTAATGAATGTTCTAAGGGTTTGGAAAGATATGAGGTGAGTAAATGAGACAGAATGTTCATTTTGGGGTGAACTAACCCTTTAATTATACTTTAACTATTTATTTTTTTAACTTTCAGGAGGTTGACAGGCCCAGCCCCAGATCACTACATTTCACTGTACAGACAATAACAGCTTGGATAATTTCTTTAAAAACTTCTCTTTTGTGTTCCACAGAAGAAAGAAAGTAACATGATTGTGAGTAAATGAGAAGAGAACTAGACTAATATGAGAAGTTATATGAGTATTTGAATTTACTTGAATACTACTCATATCTGTTAATATATTCATCGCCTTCGATATGTCTGAAAACCAATTGAAACTGAGTAGACAGCACAGACATACATCTAATCTAAAGTACGTATAAAGTACTTTTTTTTTTTTCAGCTTCAAATTCTGTAAAGTACTATTTTGGTAAATGGAAGAACATTTAGTCTAATTCATTTTCTTTGCCATTTCAAAGAGCAATGCATTCCCTCCCTCTCCCTCTAGACAGAGTCAACAAGACACTTTCCACACAATGAAGTCTGCCTCAGTTATGGCTTTCTCTTAACACATGCATTGTAATGGCCCATAAATGGCCAGAAAGCCTGAGTAAGCATCCGGATACCATTAGAAATGGATCACAATGTCAGGACCAGCATCGGCCTGCTATGATTCCACTAAACATCTGGGACGGTTGAAAGCTAACAGAACGAATGGAGGTTACTGCCCTTGATTAATGTCCCTGCGCATGTTCACCAATGAAGCACAGTTCATGCTGAAAGACGGTCTGCATTAACAAGAGGATTTAAAACTAAAAGAGGGAAATTAAAAACTAAAAGAGAGAGGAATTTATCAGTGAGAGTTTAAATATGCTCACTTCTGTATAATTTTTGTACTGAACGAGAAGACATGGCCACGATGAGATGAGCATTTTTTTTCTGAATGTGTTGTAGGTCTGTGACATTGATGAAAGCTGCTAACTACTATTTCACAACATACACTTTTAAATATGGCAGTTTTTCATTTTCAATCGCAATGTGCAGAACAATTTGTTATTTTCACTCAATGAGATAATCTTTCACTAAACTTCACCCCCTTGGTTACTGTTGCTAGGTAGGACAAGCTTTTATACTAGCCCGGCTCCAGGCAATGTCAAACATGGATGGAAAACTAACAGGATTGTGTGCATTACCTCAGGAATTAATTATGAAAAACATCTAGGTTCCATGTACAGTACATTTAGTCTGACTCCTAGTAATTATATTTAATCATAAATGTCATGCAGCATTTAACATTTCCACAACATACTCATTATGGTACTGTAAATGTCTTAGTTGTTTTATTTACTATGTCTATGACCTTAATTAATATGTAAAATTATTTTATTTATTTTATTTAATCTAATGTTTTTCAATAAACTGTTCATAATGGACAGCAGAACAACTGTCAAACTGGATTTAATTGTCTGAGATTTTCATTGTTTCACTTTCATAGCATTTTAGAAGCAACAGATCAGCTTAAACAAATCATTTTAAACCCTCTGGTACTGTGTGCGTGTTGGTCAATCAAATGATTATATTTTAGTTCGATTATATTCTTTATTTAATCATTTTAGAGGATTTTATGTTACTAAATTATGTTGTGCAGTAGCTATAATCCATTTATTCACTTTTTGAGCGTAAACCTGAAAATTCAATTTCCAACTTAAACGGTCATCAATCTTTTAAGGCTTTGGAGCGAGACTTTTTTTCATATGAAATATATATTTTCCAAAACGCATTTTACTCTAAAACAGAAAATCAAAGCCATAAATCTAAACAAGTTTTTTTTCCAAATTTGAGGCTGATATCTCCAAAACTGAGCTTTCAGTGAGATGTTGCTTGGTTGCAGTACCAAACGCTTCCACTAGATGAAAAGCTCATTTTTGTCCGTTAACAATACAAGTGTGAGTTTTTTCAGGACTGTTTAACCTTTTTGAATATTTTTGCAAGTGCCAAAACCTTTACTAAGTTACGTACCATTCCGATGAAGTAAAATTTCTTTAAAAAAAACGTAAACGTCAAATGTTTTGGTCAAACAAGACTGAACAGCATCAGAGGGTTAAAGAGACTAATGTTCTGAACACTTCTAGAGAAAAGCACACATACATTTGGCCACAGTGGAGTCTTATTTAAGGGCTCCTCTAAGAAATATAGACATTTTATCAGGGCATATAAGTCTTTATCACATGAAATATATAAAAATAAAAAAAAAGCTGAAAATTCCTTAAATAGATGATGATCTTTCCAACCACGGCAGAAAGGCTTACCTTCCATGCAAACGTTTAGAAGCCGATAAATGGCGTTCATAGATGCCATTGTCTCTTTTTCATTGAATTAATAAATAAATGTATTTTAAATAATGGTATTAACGTCATTGCAGTGTGAGACGGCCATGTACTTATAGAGTCTGCACAGATACTCTTCTGAAATGTCTGATATTTGAATGATTGTCATTTTTCTATTTAATTTAATTCATTTACCTACAAGACAACTCTTCCAGCAGACGAACAGAGCTTAAAGTACTTAAGAAAAGCACTGCTAAATGTAGATATATGCAGTCAAGAGGGCAAGATGGTACATTACAGCTGCTGATTTGATCAAACTCAAAAGCTTTCTACAGAATACATACCATATCTCTCCGTACACTGGAAGAAAAGTGCTAGGATTTACTTTGAAACTATTTTTACTCGGAAATTGCTAGTCAGTGTTGAAGTAGAAAACTAAAAGAGTATTATCTCCTATAAAAGTTCGAAAAACATTTTTTTTTTTTTACAGTACAGTACACAGAAAATGAGCAAAAAGTTTAGATTCTGTAAGGGATTGTTCATAGTGGAGTCTTATTCAAGGGCTCCTCTAAGAAATATAGATATTTTATCAGGGCATATAAGCCTTTATCGCATTAAATATCAACAAAAAAAAACTCAAGCTGAAAATTCCTTAAATAGATGATGATCTTTCCAACCACGGCAGAAAGGCTTACCTTCCATGGAAAAGTTTATTAGCCAACATGGCGTTCATAGATGTCTTGTATTCCAGATAAACACTGAAAGAGAGATACGGAGAGAGAGAGAGAGAGAGAGAGAGAGAGAGAGAGAGAGAGAGAGAGAGAGAAACTAATTACACAACAAGTCCTGACCGATTCTGCGGTAAACAATCAGTCCTGACGTTTCAGAGTCTTATGCAAACAAGATGTTTCTTGCACTTTTCAATTGTGTAAAAGCAGAAATGAGTCTATTAGCTCTGGATGTTTATGACCCGACACACACGTAATGATTGGTCAGATGCTTTATGGTGTTCGGTCCACTGTTTGGCCACTGGCTCTCCACAAGAGCGCATCGGTCATGCTTTAGGTACAATACTATGCTTTGCCTTCACGCAGCCAGAATTAGTTGCTTCATCACGAACTGGCTAATGGTGTGAATTACAAAATTATGAGGTGCTGAACATTAAATGACTTACAACATTTTTCCAGACCAAGCTGAAACAAGCATTGAAAAAGCCTTAGCTATTTTCCTATGTCACTTAACAATATATTTCGGGTGAAGTAAATGTTTATTCAAGAGATAAATGTCTCTTTCAGTCACGCAGTTTCAACACTATCTATCCGTTACGGGTCATGAGCGCCGGTTCAAAGCGTCTTTAGGCAATGAGAAAGAAGTGTTCATGCGTAGAGATTCAGCATTATCATCTTGGGGTCAATGATGAATAAGGATTTCCAAGATGATGGAAAGAAATCTCTCAGAAAGCTGGTTTACAACACAAGCTCTCAGAGATATTCAACAAACCTGCTCTTGCAATCTCTGCATTCATGTTTGCTTCCATTTGCAACACTTTTGATTAACTTGCTTCAGTTGAATGATAGTAAAATAGTAAAAATACTCAATATTTGTGAGTGTTCACATCTTAATTGCTTTTTTGAATTATTTATTACACTAATTAGTGGAGAAATGCTTCAAAAATGACTAACTTAACTAACTTCTTAAAAGCACCAGTACTAGTCCAGCTCATTTCATGATGTCAGATCCAGGATTGAACTAAACAGGCAGATCCAATCAGGAGTGCAGAACACATGCATGAGTGATGGGACTGATATACGCATGACTTGGCATGGCTGAAATCTCATTTTCTTTGCCTATCTAACATATTCATGCATAACCTCCCAGCTCAGAGAAGAAAGACTAACGCTGGCACTGATTGGCCTGGTATAAGCACATCTGGAGTGATCTAACATAAGGTAACCCCTAATCTGCTCGCAGATGTTTCCTATCACAAGTAAGTGGTGTAATAGTGCACCTATATATCATTTCATTCTAGAGTTCAATGGCATTTATGCTACATCCTTTCTACACTGAAAAAAACGATTGGTGTAGGATTTACTTTGAAACTATTTTTACTCAGTAAATGTCACAAATAATTACAAAGAATATGTGAAATCTTTAAGTAGAAAGACTGGAATAGTATTCTCATGTAAAACGTACTCCAATAATCTTCATTTACAACTCATTCAAGTCTATTTCTTCAGGTTTTTTTCTCAAAAGAATGAGTGAATGATGTTGGCACTGAAACACCAAACTCAAATCTGTTAACTCAGATCAAGCACTGGGTGTTTCTCCACTAAACGTGAGCATTAGAGTGTGTCTTCCTGTAAGGCAGTGTCACAGAGGTCATGCTGTTACACGGACAACACAAAACACTTCAGATGAGGACAGCGGCCCATTATTTGCTTTGCTGAACTAGTGAGGTGTGATCAGTCTTATTTTAGTATCATTGAGACACTATTATAGCTTTTATTCATATTTTTATTTCATTTTTTGTTATTTTATTGCATCGAGTTAAACTTAAGGAAAATGAGAAATTATATTTCAAGTAACAAAACTTTGTTTATGGTGTTTTAGTGAACTATAATAACCCTGAGTGTGATGGTTTATCTTCTCGTTTAATGAGCTGGTTCCAGCTGAGGATCTGTACAGACAGCACTGCTCATCCTCACACACCGCTGTGTGCTTTCACTCGTTAGACATGATTGCAGGGTCTGATTTAGGGTCAGCCGGCTCAAGCTTGTCCACACTTTTGCAGCTCATGCTCAGTTGCAGGTGGTTATAATCTCAGGTGATGACGACTGGTTTATTTGGTTAAAATCGGTTAGATATTGTATCACAAAAGTCATGTGACCAATCAGAGACTTTACCATTCACAAATGTTTTAGTAATCCCCGTAAACAGAGGCACTGTGTTGCTCTTCCAGTGCGGCTGGGAGAAACAGAGCAGAGAAAGACCGTATCTAAATCTGAGAATGAGTCGAGGCATTTCTCAAGCCATTTGTTTGTGGATTAATGTAATCTTGGTAACACTTTACATAAGATTCATTAGTTAGCATTAGTTAATGCATTAGCTAAACAATGAGTATTACATTTGTTGCAGTATTTATTAATCTTTGTTAACATTAGTTAATACAAACACAACTGTTCATTGTTAAATAATATTAACAGATACTGATTATAATAATGTGTTTGTAAAAGTTGACTAACTGTTGATTAATAAACGTGGTAACACTTTATTTTACAGTGTCCACGTTACACGCACTTACTAAAGTAATAACAGTACATTTTGCATAATGTAACTATCCCTAACCCTATAGAACTGATGTTTACAAATGTAAACTAATTGTAAAGTTGCTCTTTAACAAATTGCTTTTGTTCCTCTTCTGTGAGTCGCTTTGGATGAGCCCATTTCTGTGCTTCAGTTAAATCATCTCATGCAAACCGTCTCTCTTTCTGTCCTGTCATTCTCTAACCTGTAAAGTTCCCAGGTGTCCGGAGTGGGAAAAATCCGAACAAATCCGCCTCTCCTGTCATATTCCTCCTGTACCCTCCGCAGAACTTTCATCTGTCCAGGAGAGACATCAGAACAAGCTGTTCAATATCAAATATGTGATGAGCAGCCAAGAAGCGTGCGCATGCATCAGCCTGCTATCTGCACATTCCTGACAGCGGCATCACTTGGCTAAAGTCATGGAAACACCGTGGGCTGTGAGGGTTTGATACTGACCTCTTCTGCTGTCAGGCCCAGAGTGCTCTCCGCCTGCTTCATGCTGGGTTTCTCTCTCGGAGCTTCTGGGTCGCCACTGTTGGAGGATGGTGGTCTCTGACGCTGAGGATCAGAGGGAATTATTACAAAAATATATTACACATCTAACACATCATCCGTATTACTACTACTACCCGCCACATGCGGGTGGATATCAGAGGTGGCGTGTAACACAGTCACTCCTACACTGTAAAAATGATCGTGATTTTAACGGTCAAAGACTGTAAAAATGCTACAGTGAAAAACTGTTAAATGGTTAAGAAAAAGTTTCCTTACTTTATACGGTAAACACTGTGATAGATCTAACGGTACATTTAATGTAATTTTACTGTAAAATACTGTTAAATTTACCGTTTTTGGAAGTGAAAAAGAACAAGTCATTGTATAATTTACAGTGAAAAAGCGTAAATTGACATTCCCACAGTTCCCTGCGTGACACTTCACATTTGATGTATTTTTGTTGAAATAACTATGTTTCTTCATAGTTTTCTTAGTTTTATTCTAATCAGTTATGTACATTAGGGTTTTATGTTACATTTAATGTTGTTAAATTAATGCTTATTGCACTTCTAAAATTTCAGGTGTGTTACCATGATGGTGTTTAGTGTTTGTATGAATGACACTGTGCAGCTTCTGTATATAATTATAAACTTTCTTGTGAAAGAGCTGCTTGTGATGATCTTGAATTCATCATGTGACTTTCATCTCCACTGTGATTGGTGGTTGTCAGTGTGTTACTATGGTACAAAACAGATATAAATACATCAATAGGTCAATAAATTAACATTATATCATATGATTAAATACGGTTTATTACTGTAAATTTAAGTAAAGTCTGTAAAATCTAAAATGTTGCTACCGTATTTTGACGGTAAAGTTCTGGCAACCACAGCTGCCGGTATTTTACCGTAAATTTAACAGATTTTTTTTTACAGTGTACAAGCCACTTCGGCGGGTTGAATTTTATAATATACATTTTTCAGTTGTAGTCTTTTAAAAAGGCATCTGAAATAATAAACTAAGTGCAATCTAGTGTTGTCAAAAATATAGATTTTTCGACACATATTGATACTGAAATATCTGAAACTCTTCCACAGGTTACACAATACCAGCTGTGCGTTCTCTCATCTCTCTGACAGCGATTACACACAAACAAACATCCCTTTACGCACTCGTTTCATTTGCTCCAGGTGTTACAGGGCTTGAATTTCGGCGCGGGATTGCACGTATTCAGCAAATGTTACTCATTCCCACAGATTTTGTGCTCACACTCAAAGTGTCAAGTATATCGGCTATATAAAACAGTATAATGGGTCCCTCTGTGCGTCAGGTCTTAAAGTGACAGACAAATTATGAGATAATATTAAAAATATCGGTAATACTTTACAATAAGGTCTCATTTGTTAACACTAGTTAATGTATTTACTAACATGAACTAACCATGAGCAATACATCTATTACAGTATTTATTAATCTTTGTTAATGTTAGTTAATACAAATCCAGCTGTTCATTGTTTGTTCATGTTAGTTCACAGTGCATTAACTAATGTTAACTAATACAACCTTTGGTTTAAATAATGTATTAGTAAATGTTGAAATTAACATTAAATAAGATTAATAAATGGTGTAGAAGTGCAGTTCATTATTAGTTCATGTTAACTAATGTACTGTAGTTAACTAATGTTAACTAATGAAAACTTATTGTAAAGTGTCACCAAAATATCTATCTGGCAGTTTGTCCCTATGGTATCGATGTCAAAATTGTGGCCAGTGAAAATGCAGAGTGGCTAGTAACTTTGGAAAACCACTAGCGATAGCGGCTGGTGAGCAAACAAGTCCTACTGCTCATAGTTAGAGTAATCCCTGAACAGAAATGCCGTACTGCCTATAGAGCCGCCGCTCTGTTATATAGTAGGAACTGTTAAATCCACTGTAGTAGTTGCTTTGTGACATCACATACACACTGCGTTCACATGCTGTTTAAAAGAGACGTAATTATTAAACTTGCACACATAACCAGTCCTGCAGCGTGATCAACAACACACCTCATAAACTCTCTAAAGCTCATGTCTGTATCGGGTGCTTAATGTGTGCATGGTTTGAATTCACTGGAAATATGTAGCTCTTAAAATTAAACACCTCATTATGAAGATAAAATTGCCTCGTTTTAATGGATATGGTGTTATGGCTGTTTTATCACATCTTTAAGTAACTGCCAAACACCTACTGTACATAAATGTGTCTATTCTCATCACTTTGACCATCTGTGAGAGCTGTGCTGAAAGCTCCTAGTAGAGCAGTATCACACTTGTAGCCATACAACATGGATCTATATCAGCACAGTGTGAACAAGCCGTAGGTAATCATTATATAGAGCCATATCGCACGGCTACGAGTATTTAAAGTATTTAAAGTCCCCCTGTAGTTAAATATTTTATCCCTTAAAACTCATCTTTGATCACCAAAATGACATATTTCAATGTTTTTTCCTTGAAAACAAAATATTCGGGCCTTAAAATATCTTGAATGTAACTCGACACCCTTGCCTCATTTAGTATGCGTGGTTCTATGAATATGCAAATGAGCCCCGCCTCCACTCACTCACTCAGCTCAGAGATCCACTGGTTGACGATCACACGTTGATCTGATTGGTTACAAGGTAGTTTGTGACGTCAGAAACACCAGCGATTTCAAAGCGTGTATTTGAGACTGTCTTTGGTTCACTGCAGTTTTAAGGAGGAAATACTCAGCAATGCTGTCGACTTATGAACTTACACATGGTTTATAACAATATTACAAGCTTGATTTTCACCACAGGGTGACTTTAAAAACAAATAAGAAACAACCACAGAGTGTCTCTTGTGTGTGGAACTACTTTATTTTGCCACGGATACAAGCATCTGTTAATAATTTGAAAATGTCACTTTAAAACTTTCAACGAAGGAATGGACTGCTTCAGTTAAGTTATTAGTGTTTATACAAGTTAGTTCTGGACCTTGAATCTGATTGGCTGAGAGACGGTTAGTATTTAAAGTCGTGTGTTAGTAGACTTTTCAGTTACTACAGATTCATTGAGGAATGAAACAAGGTTTTTAACAAGGAGATTATCTGAACTCTGCACACCACCTTACGAGCCTCAACAGACAAACACACAGTCACAGGGTCAATGCGTTGAACAGCGCTGATTCTGTCATGTGAAATCCCCTTAACTCTTCAAGGGATGCTATGACAAACATATCGACGCACACGGACATGGCAAACTGAATTTTTCTTCTTTTTTTTTTTGAATTTATGACTTGTCCTAGAGAATGAAAGCTATACCAGACGCAGGTAATCACACACACTCTCTTCTCTCTTTCTTTCTCATAATACTCTACTTATTAATACTATACATAATAACAACTTAACTTAAGCAGTCTTTTCCTTCATTGCTATCTCTAAAGTGACATTTTCAAATTAGTAACAGAGGCTTGAGCTCAAGTGTTAAATTATCAACTTGATATTTGAATCTGCGGCGGAAGAAAGTAGTTCTGCACACAAGAGTTTTTTTGTTGTTTTTTAAGACACTCCGTGATTGTTTCTCAATAATTAAGTATTTAATTGAAATGTTGTATAAAAGCAATGTCACACTTGTAGTCATGCGATATAGTTCTATATCAGCACGGCTGTGATTCGACACTTCAGTCAGGTTCACAAAACTATTAAAACTAGAAAGTGCCGTTGTACAATAAAAATGGGGTATCAAGCAACTCAAAGATTTCAATCAGCAGTATATCCTAATGACCTCTTCTATAACCTGCACATAAGCCTCAAACACTCAGCAGATCCACGGCACGGCTCAAATAGAGGAGTTTGAGATATCAAGCTGGATCACGTTGGTTTACGCAGGGGAACAAACCCAGTGAATGGACAGGGCAATCAGCTCCTTAACATCTTGTTTGTTAGCTGAGGAGAGCTGTCTCCCAAATCCACCGTGGAATTCCCTAAATCCTTTTCATCATATTGATATGAAACAGCTGCTTCAAATTTTGCCAGCCAGTTTGATGGGTTGCTGAGGAGGAGTCCCACCCAAACTGTCTGTGGGCCAAAAATTACGAGACCATTATAAGCATTTGGAACCAATAACACAATCTAGTGACCAGGGAGAAACTCATGCGCCTCGACCGGTTGGTTGAACACTGGTTGCTTATCTCAAGCTTATGATCCTGGCCAATGGCGTACACGCTTGACCTACCAATGAATTCAAGCAATTTGAAAAGTGAACAAATAAATTGTCTGCCTTTGTAAAAATTGAGGCATGAAAGAATAGCAGAATAGCAGCTAGTTTATACCATATAAATGACAGTAACAGTGAAGCCAACAGGACTTGAATGATTGAATGAATTAGAATGATTGTTCAAATGTTATATTTATTTATGTTAGTTATCGCACTTTGTGTGAACAGGCTTTTACTAATCCTATCAAAAATACTGGTTATTGATAAGTGAGCCAAACCTTAATTTAGGTCTAGCTGAGACACACTAGAACATATAGCTGAAAAAAGCAGAAATGAATGGGAAATGTAGTAATCCCATAAACTCCATCCAATGTTAGTGTGATAAACATACATAGAGAATGAATACAAATATTAATTTCATTTGGTAAAAGATTGTTGAGTAATTTTTATAAACGCTTTGATCAAAAAGCTGAAGGTCCAAAACAAATTTGTCTTGGTCAAAGTGAAGGGAATTGTGGGTCAAATGTCAAGTCTGGACTGCTTTCATTGAGTCCAGAGGGCAGCCACAGTACTAATCAATCTCATAATCAATGAAGTCTGTTGACCCCTGGGGGTCACAGTGGCATCATCACGTTTTTAACATCTTTAGGAAATAATAATCATAGACTAGAAAGTGCATAATGATAGAGATTATCCTAATTAGATCCGTGTCATCTATTACTCCTGACTTTTGTCTTGTGCAGACACACCTAACTGCTGAAACATGAAGGTTTATTATTATTATTATTAAAACAAAACAAGGTTGTTTAAGTAAGCAGTAAGGTACTCGAGGCTGTGCTGTACCGTGGAGAAGTCCCGGCTGAAGGGCGTTGTTAGACACGACGTGTAGTTATTCATGATACAGCACTAGCCTCGAGTACCTTACTGCTTTTATAAAACGGTCACCACACAATACAAATATTAAAGCCAAAAAATATGTATCAATGCAACTTTTGTGAAGTAAAATCACTAAAAGCTTCCTTCCGCTGGAAAAAATAGTCCCTGACCGCGAACAACAACAGAAGTTACATTATTTTGCCGTTAGATGGCAACAAAGTGAGTCAGTAGTAGAAATATTTGATATATACATTTATATTTATATTGAAAGGACTGAATTGAACTGACAAATGACTAGCTTGTCATAGCTGTGTTTATAGTGAATAAAACACAGCTATTGACCAATCAGAATCGAAGACTGGAACTAACCGTTTAATAATAATCATCATGACTGGCCTAATAGTCATGTGTTGCTCGACTGTATATCCTAAACAGGGAAAACTATATAAATAAGGTAGAGTGTGGGTATTTGTACCTGAGGCTTCTGGGTAGGATTCTTCATCCTTGAGTCTAGCGCAGCTCTGTCAGTGCGCAGCTGTCGGGATAAAGGGTCCTGACACACTAAACCTGAGGGCAACAAACAGCTGCTGTTCAGACAAAAGTGTGCTTTGATGACCATCTACACACAATAAGTTATTCATAACTTCCTTATTTCTCTCCATCCAGATTCAATGCAGTGTGTGTGGAAAACCAGCAGAGCAAATGCTGGAGCAGACAGTCAGAAAGAGTCGATGATATATCAAATCAAACATTTAGTTTGGTGCCTCGTTAGAAGTTCTACAGTATTTCTTGCTGATGTACACGACTGTTCAAAAGTTATTATAAAGAAATTAATACTTTTATTAATACATAAAATCAATCAATCTATTCTATTTCAAATACTGTTTTGTTCATCAAAGAACACTGTATTACGGTGTCCATACTTTCATGATGTGATGATCATAAATGTTTCTTAAACATCAAATTATCATATTAGAATGATTTCTGAAGGATCATGTGACACTGAAGACTGGAGTAATGATGCTGAAAATTCAGCTTTGATCACAGGATATCAATTACATTTTACATTACATTTAATCATTTAGGAGACAACAGAAGCAGTTAAATCAACAAAAGGACACACTGTAAGTGCTGTGGTATTTGTTGTATTAGTGTTAATATAATGGGTCAAGTGTTGACTGTTGACAAAACTGTCTTTAGCAGTTTCTTGAAAATGCTCGGGTTAGCCAGGTCGACCGTTTATTATCAATTATTCATATTAGGGCTGGGGGAATTAACGCGTTAATCTTTGCGATTAATTTGAGATGTTTAACGAGCTAAAAATAAATAACGCCTTTTTTTGCCTCGTTGTAATGACTTTCTGTTGCGACTGCTATTCAAAAGGCCGAAAATATGCCGTCCCGCCCCTCCGTGTTCGGCGATCAGGTTTCATTCTCACGCAGCTTTCATGAGCGGCTCTTTTCCGCTCCGTGTGTGTGTGTGTGTGTGTGTGTCGGCGCCCTGCTGCGCTCTCTCCTCAATGTTTCTCTCCGTGTTTGCGCTGCGTGTTCTGCTCTGTCGTTAACGGCCCAAACGCTCCAATCATGAACCGATCACGCACTGGAAAAGCAAAGTCCACTCAAATAATGTGAAATTTCTCTGTAGTAGACTTCTGTTTGCAATAGCCCTACAATAGTCATGCTGGACAACAATGGTAAAATTACTTGCTCTGATCACATGCTCTGGTAATAATAGCTTTGTAGGACTATATTTTATTTTGATAATTAGTAAAAAAAATTAAAAAAAAATCTGTTAAATTGATTATGTTGATTGATTATTGAAAAATAATAATATATTGATATATTGATGTTTAATATTATCTTAATATAGGGCTATTTTCTGTTACTTTTTTTTCCTGTGTTGTTTAATTTAATTAGGTGATTCTAAGTTTAAATATTGATGATTACAAGCTTGGGGGAATTGCAATTAATTACAGCAAATTGTGCAATTAATTAGTTTAGTTTTTTTTTATCGATTCCCAGCCCTAATTCATATAGAAAACAGTTCTATAGTAAATTGTGATAATGCATCATAAGTTGCATTTGTTAAGTGTTAGTTAACTACATTAACTTGAACTAACAATGAAAAATACTTCTAAAACATTTATTAAGCTTAGTTAATGTTCGTTTTAATACATTATTAATCAAAAGTTGTATCTGTAAATATTATTTAATGGACCTGAGATGACGTGAACTAACAATTAAGTTACATTTTTTTAACAAATATTAATAAACACTGTGACAAATGTAATGCTCATTGTTAGTTAATGCATTAACTAATATTCACTAATGGGACTTTATTATAAAAGTGTCTATCAATAGAACCTGTGACCAAAATAGAAATTTTCGACCAAAATTTAACATTAGTTTATCAGTGCTACCATGGCAAGACATGTTTGAAATGGATGTAAAGTAATCATCAGAAATGTGGATCACACAGATGCTGCCATGAACATGAACGAGATAAAGTACAGCATGTGATCTACAACCATCACTGAGCCGAGATCAATCATTTCAGTGAGCGTTTCTTTCTCTGGCGTCAGATTTGAGAGTTTCTGGAGTGGTGACAACCGATTGCACAAGCACAACAAAACTTTGCCTTGAGCAATGATTATTTTCATGAGCTCTGCAGAGGTGTTTTCTCCAGCCAAACTGTGACAGTGCAATGACTCATGCAAGCGTCTAAAACAATTCCTCCATGCAAGCCATCTAATGCTAACGAACCCTGCCCGCGGGGAACTCTTTAAAGCTGTGGTGAGCATGCAGGGTATTGATTACTTTTCAGGCACGTCACATGTCAAATTTCATGGTCGGAAAAATGTGACAAAACCACAAGCAGTCAGCAATGCCCCATTAGTGATGTGTGATCCCTGAGCAATCTAGATTTAGCGAGAGAGACGGAGAGGCTAAAGCTAAGGCCCTTGCAAATCACATTTTATTTTCTAGATTGTGTGTTTTATGATACAAATGTCTTATCTTATCAAAAACAGTGGTAATCACACATGCATAAAACATGAACAATTTAAATATTCTTTTAAAAATGTATTCAAATTAAATTAGAACAGTTCCTGCACAAAAGAGGTTTCCCTTAAAAATTCAAACATGGAAGAAAACTGTAAGATTATGTTATCATTCATGAAACTTTCATAATTATATGAGTAAATTAAAGTAATTTGTACGTAAAATGGACCTTCCCGAAAGCTCAACTCCGGATTCACAAACCCTTTGTAAACATCAGTTTTGATTGTTAAAGTGCGTATGTTAATGAATTCCAATCATTTGTATATAAGGCACGCGTGCAAGCTCATTTAATTAGCATAATCCCCATCTATGAATTACAACTACGCAATTTACGTGTCCAGAAACGCTGTGGAAACTTATGGACTCTCTTCTCAGGTTTGGCTCCATTATAATGCATACATGCAAAAGAGACTAATGTCATATGCCTAACAATAAATATTCAATTAACGTGCGTCCACCAAATGCCTAATGCTCTTCTGAAAACGGCCAGCTGGTGGCGCTTGAGAGTGCTTTAGAGGCGTTGTGTTTGAACAGCTTTGGTTGCTATGACTTGGACAGTTACCAGCAATATTAGCTTATCCAGTGTTGTTTAGTCATTGTACAAGTAGGATGATTGGTCGGTGTGGTATTTGTCCCGCCCCTCCTCCACTGTGATTGGATGGCTGGGTAAAAAAGTGAAAAGTGCTGCGTTTTACCCAAAGTTGAACAGTTTTCAACTCTTAGCTACAAAAAAAAACAAAGACGGCACACAAACTCGTTAAATATTATTATGATGGTGTAAATTTCTTTCGTACCAACCAGTGTTGTTTTTGGCAGCCCTTTTAGTTTTAGTCTTAGTCTTTTGGACGAAAATGCTTTTTAGTTTTAGTCACATTTTAGTCACTTATAAACTTGATAGTTTTAGTCAAGTTTTAGTCGACGAAAACACAAAAAGGTTTTAGTCAAGTTTTAGTCAATTTTAGTAAAAAAAAAAAGTAGTCTTTAACAAATTAATTTAGGTTAAAAAGTATTGGAAATGGGCTTAGGTTTGACAGGTTGTAGCAAGTGTTGCAATTCATAAAACAACAGTTAACCTTAAAACCTTTGCATAATAAACTAGACTTTCTCATTGATGGAGATGCAGTGCTGCCAAGCTGTAGGCTACTTCATTGTCAGAAACCTTTATCCCCATATTTCAAGTTATATTTTTTCCATGAATTGATGCTCTTCTAAAATTTCAGCACATTGGCTATTTTCACCAGTAATCACATAATAAAGGAATGGTTTACAGTTTAAACAGCAAAAAAACGTTGAGCTACTACAACATTACACACAGATAAAGTGGTAACAGTGGAATCACTGTTTTACTCAAAAAAAGCCAGGAATAAAAACATTCTTACTTTGGCAATTGGCTTTATTATATAATTAGTTAAATAATAATTTATGTTATAATCTAAGTTATATAATAATTATATATTACTTTGTACCAATTAGCCCACTAAACTAATGCTCGGACACACTCGGTCTCTCTCGCGCACTTTCGGTCTCTCTCGCGCAGTTCGTTTCGCTTTTGTCCAGTCCGACGCCTCATATCGAAGATGTGTGGCGAATGACTAGCCGCAGCCGCAGGTGTGTTGTTGTTGTGTGGAATCTGATGCGCGGCATGGCGGCAGCCGGGTTGGTGGGCGTACCCAAAACAAGGATAGGAAACGGCAGCATTGCTGATGCTTTTTTTTAGCTCAAAACAGACAGATTTCACGCAAATTAGGCAGAAATGACATGCATTGTGAACGTCAGACTTATAATCATTTTCGTTCCGTCTCGTCTCGTCAACGAAAACTCGAAAACGTCTCGTCATGTTTTAGTCACCTTAGAGCCATTTTTAGCTGTCGCGTTATCGTCATAAAAAAAAGGTGCGTCAACGAAATCATTTCGTTATCGTCATCGTTGACGAAAACAACATTGGTACCAACTAACATTTAGAAAATACGCACATTTTCATTGATCTGAAAATTTACTTCAGAGCGGCTTTACGAACGATTTACACAAAAATTTGTTCAGCTTGTGTTTCATGAATGAGGCCCGTTGTGTGATATTCCTTAATGTTTAATAAGTATACTCTACTGTAAAATAGCAATATATTCCTGTCACATTTTCTTCAAGTTAAACTGAACTTTTATTTTGGCGGGTTGTAGTGAAGAGCTGTAGTTTGTGTGTGTATCTGCCGAGAGTTTTCTCAGATGAAATGGTGAAATGCTGCTGAAGAATAGGTTCATGATTAGGTTTGTGTGTTATATGCAGATGAGCGTCACACATGATTGAGTTTGTGTAGTAGAGCAAACTGAGACAAGCACAACTTGCAGACTTCAATAGCCGTGTTTTTGTGTTTTAATATTAAAATCCATATCACCATTTGATAAACTCTGTATCCCTTCTTTTGATTATTTATCCAAAATTTGCCAAATTCTGTAACATTCCGTGTTATACTGGACTCGGCGATTTCATATGCGTTTTCCGCATCGTAAAAATCATAGAGTCCCTATAAAACCTCATGTCAGGGAGGAAAGCACAACCCTCCATCATCTTAACCGGTCATTACTTTACACCAAACAAATGTGACCCACATGACCACGGGCACTGACGGTAACCTGCAGTTATGGGTGTTCTGTGGTTTAAAAATGTGACCATACAAGAACATTTACAACATGAGACTGAGGTGAAGTGGTAGAGGACTGTGAACTCTGAGCCTGGGAAAAGAAACTCACCCACAAGAGAAAACATATCAGAGATCATGCTGGCCTTTATCTTCAAATCAAGAGGAGCATCACTAGAAATATAAAAAGGGAAAAAAGTATTAGTGCACTGTTATGTAAACCTTGTGGGCCAATGAACTGTTCTGATTTATAAGCCTTTAAGACAACACAGCACACTCTAACACAAAATCAGATATTGGGCAGAATGTCTAAGCTGCTCATTTCCATCCAGTGAAATTGAATGATGATTTATACAGTGTCAAGCTGCAAACACCATCATAACACAGATAATTATTGGCAACCAAACTAAAGAGAATCTTTATGCAATGGTTTGGTTCAGATCAACCGAAAAACTAAGGCTAGTTTGCAAAAGTAGGTTTTTGAAAAATTCAAAATTCCCTACAATTTTGCAGATCAAATCCGAGACATGCGCTCCGCTACGCGCTTGAACCCCTAAAAATCCAAGAGAGCAAATCAACGTAACAGCTTGTGACACACGAACCATCACACGAACAATGACAATCTGAATGTCATTGCTGAACATCTTGACAATGTTCATAGTAGTATTAGAAAATTGAAAGTCAGTGGTGAGAGAGAGTTGCCTGGGACAACTCTTCACTCTATGGCTTTTACCAGTCTTTACGCAACCACTTGCATGGAAACGCACGTTGGTTTTCTAACCCTTCATTTCAACTCTCAAGAAGCAGGCGATGACTGTTGGGTATGTTCATACAGTTGATGATGATGACTGTCAAATGATGGCGGTTGTGGTTGCCTCACTTGGTTGCAATATCTTAAAGGGTTAGTTCACCCAAAAATGAATTTTTTTTCAGTAATTACACTCCCTCATGTTGTTCCCCGTAAGACTTTCGTTCATCTTCGGAACACAAATTAAGATATTTTTGATGAAATCTGAGAGCTGTCTCACTCCTCCATAGGCTGATAGGTAATCGAGATCTGCCATCCCAGAAAAGTTAGTAAAGACATTGTTAAAACAGTCTAAGTGACTACAGTGGCTCAACCTTAAGTTTATCAAGCGACGAGAATAATTTTTGTAAGCAAAACAAAACAAAAAGAACGACTTTATTCAACCATCTCTTCTCGTCCATGTCATTCTCCTAAGCTGTTACCGTAGTGTAACAGCGCAGCGCTTCTGGGTTGTACGTCAGAACTTAGGCTCACTATTGGCCGACGCTGGTCATGTGTGTGATACATGTGATGCTGACCAATAGTGAGCCTCCGTTCTGACGTACAACCCAGAAGCGCTGCGCTGTTACACTACGTGAACTCCCTCAGAGGCCCACACAGAAGAACATGAAGAGTTGAATAAAGTCATTATTTTTGTTTGTTTTTGCGCACAAAAAGTATTCTTGTCGCTTGATAAACTTAAGGTTGAGCCACTGTAGACACTTGGACTATTTTAACGATGTCTTTACTAACTTTTCTGGGATGGCAGATCTCGATTACCTAGCAGCCTATGGAGGAGTGAGACAGCTCCAGATTTCATCAAAAATATCTTAATTTGTGTTCCGAAGATGAACGAAAGTCTTACGGGGTTGAACAACATGAGGGAGTGTAATACTGACAGATTTTTCATTTTTGGGTGAAGTAACCCTTTAACGCAGAGCATCAAAGCTTCTGATCCAGTTGTGGACATGTCTAAACCTGAAAACATCCAATTGAGTAGATCTTTGAAGGCCGACCAAATCACCTGTAACGGGAAATCCTTCCTCTCATCTGGTGTCACGCTTTGAAATAGGCTTTTCTTGGAGGCTTCGTTTTGATCCCACCACTCATGACAGATACTCTGGCATAGATCAGTGAGTTCATAAGGAATGCTTGAGATGTTCTTTACACCATATTGAGTTCTACATGGATAAAAATGAGACTTACAGTCTTTTAAAATGGCATGCACTTTATAAAGGTCCCGGAACTCACAACTTTCACAACTGTTTTATGGAGTTTTTGTCAACTGAAAGTGTTTTGGAAAGTCTTTCATCAGCTAAATCATTTGCATTTTGTTAAACTACTGTACAGTCCATTGAACCCAGTGTACTTCAAGGTAACACTTTAATTCAGGGTCCAATTCTCACTATTAACTAGTTGCATATTACTAGTATATTGGCTGTCTATTAGTTCTTATAAAGCACAAATTCATGCCTTATTCTGCATGATCATATTCTACATCCCTTGATCACACAATACCTAAACTTAACAACTACCTACTAACCTTACTTACTAGTCATAGTTAATATAGTTAGTTAATAGTGAGAATTGGACCCTAAACTAAATTGTGATCTACATCACTGTCAACATTTTCGCCAGTCGAAACATTTGATTGCATTTCTATATTTGCCTAAAATCCATTGTTTGAATGGCAGTATGAGATGGGAATTTAAAGCGCAAAACAAAGTGATCTCAAATTGCACTTGCCTGTATAACACAGGCAGAACACAAACACCCAAAGCCTAGGAAGAAGCAGTTATTGTACACATCAGCAAACACATAAGAAAATGGAAAATCAAAGGATTAGTGTGTGTGCGTTGCTCACCATGCCAATGAGGGAGAGAGGTTCACTTCCAAGAGCCACGGTTTGAGGTTGAATCAATGAGAACGTCGAAACCATACAGTTCTGCGAATTGAGACACACACACGGGTGAATGGGAGGACACACACCACACAGAGGCGGCCAGTGCAACTGAGAGCCGTCTGTGAATGTACATGAACAGATTAAAGCAGTAATGGAAGAAGAAACACAGGCCACATACACATTGAAAACCTCTTTAACATACAGAAGTAAATCCTCTAAATGATCATTCTGTGTGTCTCTCCTGAAACTGTCATGGCTGATAGTGTTAGTGTTGGTGTTGCTGATAGTGTTGGAAATTTTGATAAATTATGACATAAACATTATCTAGCATGTCAGAAAAGCTGTGTGACGTCACTGAATTAGCAGCTAGTTTAGTTTTAAATACTATGCAGATTTATTGTAAATGTGGTTGTCAGTCACTATGTGAATTTTTTGTTTAAAGTGAAAATGTTTGATGTGTTTTTGACCCAAGTAACCTTGTATTTGAATAAATATGGTTGTTATGACACCAGAAAAATTTCGCAATTCTCGATTCAATCATACTCAATAAAAACTACTAGCCTAACTAATATAAAGTTTTTTTTAAGACAAATAAACAGTCAGTAATAAAATAATAACAAATAAACAAAATACAAGCAGCAGCACAAAGAAATAAGAAATAAACAGTGCTTTAAAATGTTCAAGTAGGTCATGACTGTCACGGATGTGTGTGCAGTAGAGATGCGTGGTTGGCGGTTACAGCCGTGGATAAACCGCGGATCGGACGGATGACGTGACGCAAATTTTTATTTTAATTAAATTCGGGTGGGTGGCGGTTGAACCAATCAAATGATTGTTAGGCCTGCTGGTATAAAATGAATTGCACTGTCTGCCTGAAAAAGGTGCGCTCTCTTCCCATGCAGTCAAAATGAACGCGAGTCTTCAGAACAGGCTCGTCCTAGTCGTCACCCTACATGACAGTGCGTAGAGTTAACTAGATGTACCGCATGGCGGTACAAAATATGACCACCGCTCAGGCCTGCACTGGCTTTCACAAAAATAAATGACATGGAGAAATTTGGCTGTATTGCGTGTTTATGTATATACCTAAAAAAAGTAGTAGTATGTGCATGTCTGTCTGTGTGTGTGTGTATGTGTGTGTGTGTGTGTGTGTGTGTGTATGTGTGTGTGTTTGTGTATGTGCGTGTCTGTGTGTGTGTGTGTGTGTCTGTGGGTGTTTGTGATGCTTTGCGTATTGTCTTGAGTTAGCATCTATGTGTGCGTCCGTTTTGGTATTATGTGTGCGTGGGCCTGCATTTGAGTGTGTGTGTATGGTGGGTACAGGTGTGTCTGTGCATTTCAATGTGAGAGTGGGCATAGTCCAGAGATCCGTGATCTAGAACAAGATAAGGTTACTGGGAAATGAAAAAAGTTAGATTTTAAGTACTTCTGCTGGGTCCTGTACTTGCAGAGCAACTGGCAGTGACATGAATGGAAATGCTAATGATAGATTCTCTGGGTTTAGGGATCAGGGGGTGGAGATGGGTAGGTTTAGGTAGATGTAAGGTGGGAGGAGTTGGATCTGGATCCAACTCCTCCCCCTGGATTTCATGTTCTGCAGTGAGGACCATCTCAAATTATGTGGCAAATTGCGTTTTTATTACAATGATAAAACTGTACAGTAGCCTAGTCAGGTAAGGTCAGGTTTGCCGATGTGTGTTTTATTTAGGCTATTTATTATTTTTGTCCCTGTGCGCCAATCGGAGACGGAGTTCACTCCTGATATTCTGGGGATACAACAGGCTATACTAGTAGGGACTTTAGACTTTAAATATCTTTGCTGCATTGGATCAGTATCCTTTCTAGAACAGGCAAGAGCTTTCTAGCCTCACGTCAGCAGTGCCTTGCATCGCCCATAGACCTTAAAAAAATCAGCGGATGGCGGGCGGGTGCGGCTTTCAAAATTGGTCAAAAAACTTTGGTGCGGATGGATGGATGGATGGCGGACGGATGATGAGTTGTGTGATGCGGTTGCGGATGAAATAATAGCCCATCCGCGCATCTCTAGAGTGCAGGAAGGAGGACGAAGACAGATGAACAAAGTTCACAGACAAGCATTAACTCAACACATCTATACATGACGGTGACCGGACAATGAGTGAGAGCAAAGACACAACTTAAAGGAACCGTATGTAAGATTGTGGCCAAAACTGGTACTGCAATCACTTTCAAATTACTGTAGAGCGGTGTATCCCCTCCCCCAAAAGTGGCCAAAACTGGTACTGCAATCACTTTCAAATTACTGTAGAGCGGTGTATCCCATGGAAAGAGATGAGTGGCGGGAAACAGAGACAAAAGCACATGTAAATGACAAAAACAAACCAAAAGTCCATGAACACAGAAACTAACCGAACATCACCGTAACAATAACAGCAGTATTCAAGTACAGAAATTGAATAATATAAAGTAATCAAATGTAAAATAACACTGGATAGTCTGTATAAGTTAAACATAGATGAATCCTTATTAAAGCTACAAAGTTATTCAGTCAAGAGCAGTGAGGGATTCTGTCGTTGGTGTTTGATTAGCATTAGTCAATGATGTTTTAGTTTAGTTTTTGATTTTGGATTCCGTCTTCTATACAGCGGTGGGCTGTCACCACACATAACATCCAATCAGTCAATCATGTAACGTCACGTGTAAAAGCGTATTGAGCTGCGAAAGAGACGCTGTTTCTGTCCACGTGGTCCGAGATGGAGAAAACACAGGCAAGTACAGGTTACTTTGGGCTTCGGGCGTGTGCTGAAACGGACAAATATTAAATGTTGCCTATGTAGGCAATTCACTAGGTTTTGGAACAGAGCCTATATGTGTCTCTAAATGCTCTCAGGTATAAAGCAGGTCTTTATCAAACAGAAGGGGGGTTTCTGTGTCCTTTCTACATTCACTGACACAAGAGAGAGAGTGTTTGAATGTGTGTGTGTGTGTGTGTGTGTGTGTGTGTGTGTGTGTGTGTGTGTGTGTGTGTGTGTGTGTGTGTGTGTGTGTGCAGTAATGTGTGAACAGAGCTGTTTTAAAGAGCTCATAGAGCGGGGTGACATATCGGCTATAAATAAGCCTGTGTCGGCATGCTTACTTTATACTCAATTTCATGGCATCAAAGGGATCAACAGCTGATCCCACTATTCCCACTTCACCTGTGTCTGTCTATATCATTAGACTGATGATGGTTCAGTTCTCATGTGCCTCATTTAAAAAAAAAAAAAAGTATAATAATAATTGACATTTTTGCCTATTGTCTTTTAAGAGTAGAATTTATTGGTTTCCTCCTGTCCCGGATTTAAAAAACTCAATCTTTAAATATGAAAATCCATCACAAAACTATTAATTACATGGCTAAATCTATGACAATCTAAACAAGAGACTGAAATAATAAAGATTACATAAATAAATGCTTTTAATATTTATTGTGTGAAAACTATTTCTATCTGTGTGTGTGATTTTGTGGGTTTTTTTGTGTTTTTCAGTATTTTGCCCCAATAACTGATGACTATTTGGCTGTTTTTGGGTGAACTATCCCTTTAAAAGCCCACGAGTCTTTAAAGTTTTAAAAGTA
Organism: Leuciscus waleckii; assembly: GCA_900092035.1. NCBI lineage: Eukaryota > Metazoa > Chordata > Actinopteri > Cypriniformes > Leuciscidae > Leuciscus > Leuciscus waleckii. The sequence continues at coordinate 17,552,221 of FLSR01004878.1, read as the reverse complement.
AAGTGTGCTCTACTGAAAACTGTTTTGAGCTGTTTCAGAACCAAAAACCAGCTTGACTGTGACGTAGCTCTTCCTCTAACAAACTTTCTCCACTGATTCATAAGCAGTTGCTCAATTAATAAAAAATAAAAAGTGCATTTATAAACTATCTGCCAGTTTCAGTTCCCTCTGACCCTATGTAATTTTTCAAGAAAGATCCCAAACCAGATTATGTCACACATGAGTATTTCGTAAAGCTGTTCTGCATGGTATACTGTAATCCATGTATTTGTAAACTGGTAGGATGTGCATGTAAGAGCATCTGGACTTGGTTACCCAATCCCTGAAGACCTCTCGTCACTCATCAGAGGGCCTTCATCAGCTGACGGGATTCAAAACTTGGATAAATCCATAACTACAACCAGATGCTCTTGAATAAGACTTTACCTGCTGCTCCACAGAACACTGAGACAATGACCTGGATCACACGCAGAGCCTCTGTTTGACAGGCACTGGAGTCTGAAGTGAACTGAGAAAAACACATTTACTGCTGACAACAAAATGCTTGCTTTATTTCCCATCTTTTGACAACCTAAATATGCAACACAGACTAAAGGTGCGGTCACATTAGCAACCTTTTGAGGGTTTGAGGGTTAAAAAAAGAATTTTTTAAATAGTATTATTGGATAAAGTGTTGCCGAAAAAGATGTAGGCTCATTAGGTTTTATAACAAAGCCAAAACACTGATTCGTTAACTAGTCAACTACTTTTCTGGTTAAATAATGAACTACAACAAACAGGTAGTTGTGAAAGTATGGAAGTAAAATAATGACAAATGTTTTTGAAACAAAAAAGCTTGTTGAATTGCACTACTTGGAAAAAATATGCATCGCATTAATAACCCTGTTAGCATTTTAATGCATTGTATTTTTAGGGCTTGCATTTTTATGGGCTAAAATGTGTGTCAACATGGTTGTATATTTAAGCTGTGAATATTTCAATTTCACACACATTTTCATTATTAAAAATTCAATAATCCATCACCTTTTAGATTTCACTTCCAAAATATTAATTCCGTTTAAAAATACAGTGTATAATATCCGACAGGCAATTTTCTGTCCGCTTCCACAATTCAGTGGTTCAAATGCGACAGAAAATGCAACATTTGACATCCGGGAACGGCAGGAATAGCAGTAGATTGCCGATTAAAATCTCCATATCTGTTAGTCGGCCTCACCAGCAGGGGGCGCAAGCGGCTGTTGACGAAGAAAACTACAGCAACGGGTGAGAGAGTCATTCATTCATAAAAACGGATTTACAGAAATGGAGCAAGCGGTAAGTGTGTGTGATGATTATCAGGGCCAGTATATCTATGGAAAAGCTGATAAAGACACAAAAGCTGTGTTTACACTGAAGTCTTCACAGTTAGTTTTGCACATGTATAAGCAGCTTTCTCTACCGTGAACAAGATTATAATGTTATTCCCTGATGCTGACGTACAGATCAAATGTTAAATCTGAGGTAGTAGACATATATTTCTCTCGGTTGTTTAGTTTTCTTAACTTTATATGGCGGAGCTGTGCTTCAGAAGCGGTCAGGATACTTAAAGTAACTCAATGGACAAAATACAGTGATATAAAAGACCAAACTCGCACCTTATTGGGGATGTGGGCTATACCAGATATAGGAACAGGCAAGCAGACTCAGAATATGAACGCAACGTGCATAAAGTTGGATTGACACTCGATATTCGATATTCGCACATGTATAGTTAGACAGTTACTGTTGGTATGTCCGACAAGCCATGCCGTAATCATTTTAGTCTTATTATAAGGACAATTATTTCCGCGCATCTTGAATTTGGGGGTATTTATGTTCAGTTCGGTAGCATGTTTGCCCGCAGTGTCAGGGTTCTTCTGTCACTTCTGTCTAGTCTAGTTCCTGGTTTTGTGACACTCCTGTTTTGTCTTGTACTGTGTAGCACACAGCTTCTGTTTTACACTGGCTGTGCACTTTCATGTTGTCATGTTTTGTGTGAACATGTGGCTTATGAGTGTTCTCATTGGCTGTGTGAGCACATGGCTTGTGATTTGTTTTACTGGCCATGTGCTTGTGTTTTAGTCATGTTTGGTATGAGCACTTGGCTTGTCATTATGTTTCCTTGTGTCACGTGCTCTCCTGTCGAAGTGTCTAACCCCGCCGCTCTTGTTACCTGATTATTGGTTAATTGCCCCACCTGCCTTCCCTCATTACCCTCTTTTGTTTGCTTCCCAATTTATTCTCCTTGTGTTTGCAGTCCTGTGCTGGTTCATCGTATAAGGTACCCGCATGTTTCCCGTTCCTGCCAAGTCCAGTTCTTGTAAAGTCTTGCTGCCTGTCTTGTATCCCCCACGGGGTAGTTTTTGTTTTATTTTATGCTTAATAAAAACCCATCCCTCTGCATTTGAGTCCTCGCTACTTTCATCAACCCAAACCCTGACACGCAGCCCATGTTAATTGTTCAACCCTGCCTAAGACACTGCCTACTGAAGCCAGTAACTGTCTAAGCAGGCTCAGCGGATCACTAGGTTCTCGAACAGAGCAACAGACGAGGACATCTTTCATTTATCAGCTCTAAACTCGAGCTGAAAGACCCACACTAATTACTCAAGACGTACAAAAGCACCATTTCGCATTGTGAACACGCGTACAAACACAAACAGCACGCTCCACACACATTCACACTCCGCTTCAAACAGCGAGCAGCCAACAGCCCATGTGCAACGCATTTTCCCTCAATTAGGAGCAGACACCGGTCCTGCCCGCACCTCAGCCCTCACAGGCCGTCTCGCTCTCGACGTCTCACTTCTCTCGGCTCTCGTGGCTCTTTAATGTGTGCTGGGAGGGCCCATTAACATCACCGCAAAATATTCACAGTGAGGAGAATAAATAAGCACCAACTAGGGAAGATCAAAGCAGAGCGTTATTATGAGACGTTGGGCTCTGGAATCGAAAAAACAAGCCCAAACCAAACTAACCACACAACAACAATAACAAGAGCGTAACGTATCATCTCACTGGGTGTCTCCTGCGTCTGCTGTGGATCTCACTGGGTGTCTCCTGCGTCTGCTGTGGCACTTGACAATGTTGCATCACTGCAGAAATGAATCGTATTCCTGCTGGTTTTGGGTGTCTTTCATAAACAATATAATAGAGGGTGGAGTGGCTTGCATTAACTCACTGATGAAATATAACTTGACTTCTAAGCTTAGTAAGAGACAATTTACACACGATTACAGCACTGTAGAGAACTGCATATCACTTCAGCCATGGAAACTGGGAGACTCTCACCAATATTTAGCAGTACTCCAAATATTATTATATATATAATATATTATTCACCCAAAAATATGCAAACTGTTGTTGCTTCTGCTGCTTTTATTCACAAAAAGAGAAATGTGAAGGATCTTCATGAGTAGGCCTGTCGCAATAATCCATATATCGACTTATCGCACAATATATGTACATGACCTCTATCATTTTTGATGACACAATATATCGCCCATTATGGCGATTTAATAAATGTCACCAATATTTTGCTGATCGTGCAGTCCTCTTGTCTGTTCTCCGTGTCGGAGGCGACAGCGGGGCTCGGGAAGTTATCAGAGCAGTTATCGACAGGTGAAAAAAGTCTTCATTTGAGGCGTTATAGTGTTTTCCTGACAACTACAGGCAGTTTGGTAGAATAAGTCCAAATGCACTCGATTTCAAAGCCACAATCCACTGTTGTAGCGCAAACATAAATGTCACAGAGCAAAATGGTGCACACTTAAATACTTTTAGCAGCAGATATATATACCCATAAGGTGCCTTTTTTGCATTTTTAAGTCTGTTTATTTACTATTTATTCAAAAAAAAAAAAAATATATATATATATTTAGGATATTTAATTTACATAATTAAAGAATTTAAAAGGTTGTTGTGTGTAGGCTTACTTGGATTATTATGCTGTTATATTATGCTCATATTTTTCAGTAGCATAAAATGGTCTTAAAATGACACTAATATCACTTATCGCAATTATCTCTGAGACAATATATCGCACAACAAAAAGTAGTTATCGTGACAGGCCTATTCATGAGGCTCTTTTCCCATGTGACCACATTCAAAAAATGCCATAAAAGTATAAAAGCAGTGCATGTGACTTGTGGACCAAGTTGTTGCAATGCATTAGGATTGCCTTATCCATAAAGAAAACATGGGATGTCCATCTTTCTATTGTGAGCACACTTTAAAATGCCACCTACTAACAACTCCTTTTACTACTAACAAAGTCTTTTAATACCTACTTTGTCAACTATCTTGGACATTACTGTAATGCAGGGGATAAATGCTTCAGTGGCGCCGTGGTGAAACCAAGTTGTCGTTTTTTTATGATCAATGTTTGCCCAATCTTCACCAAAATTGGTTCAGATCATCTTCAGACCAAGCCTTACAAATGTACAGTAAGTAATTGGAGTTTTGATTTTCAAACTGTTGAAAACTGAAAAATAAACAGGAAGGAAAACGGTGAGACAATTGCAGATGCAAAGAAATGCTTCATTAGGAATTTCTGGTGAAATAATAATAATAATTTTTGTATTTATGTGTAGGTTTAAGTGTAAGTGTACATGAAAACAATAAACTACCCAGTAGAAAAAAAATGAAACGAGCCTAAGCTCTATTGTTGAGCGCCCGGCTAAACACCAGTTTGGTCAGGCTGGGAGACCAGCTTAAACCAGCTGAGACCAGCTGAGACCAGCAGGGTAAGCGGAGACAGGTCTTTGAATTTGGCTGCAACTGTAGTCAATTACGAGTAGACTGACCTGTGTTCTTCTAAAATGTCTTTATTAAAAACACGGCACTGTGGCTCATGACCACACAAACACAGCCCTATAAAGCATGTAAGACGAGTGTGCTTGGCCCTGAAGCCGCAGCTTACAGCTCTATTTTAAAATCTAAAATGATGTGGCAAAACTGGTGACGTTGTGATAGAGACCCAAACGGTCGCAAGGAGAATCACACCAGGCATCCATTTAAAAGTCGTTCCAAAAGAAGTTTAAAATTTTAGGGGCAAAGAGTAAAAATAAAAACAAAGGTTACAAAAAACAGTCTAAAAACTAGCACAAACTTCTCTCACTAACTGTTGGAGACTGAAGTTTCTCATGCTCAAGCAGCATTAAAAACATTTGCATTAAGCCCAAACCACTCTCTGTTCCCCCGCCTCACTTCTGAACACGCTTAAATGCAGACTTTTGCCACCTTTAGTTAATGGAACAAACCATTTTCTGTAAAACTAATGCTTGTCTCTCTATACATTTCAGCAAGTTCCCTAAATTATAGTTAATACATAAATACCACATACAGGCAAAAAAAAAAAAAAAATTGTCATTTGCACAACTGCTATGTCCTAAATTTGTTAAAATTAGCATTTCCCAAGAGCTTAGGACCACTCTTCTAACAACAGGAAATTAAAAAGTAAAACTCCACATGAACAATTAAAATATGCATGATCTGAAGAACAATAAGGACACAGTTTTGAGGGACGGAGTAGCAAAACTGGCTCTCCATCACACATGTAATAAAACAGCTTGGCCAATAATCACAGAAACAGAGTGATGATGCGGATGGTGGCGGCACAAACTCAAGCAAAACGTCACAGAAAATGCAGTTCTTTACTGTAAGTCTTTGCACTTTGCAATCTGATCCAGATTGATATGTGCAGAATCAAGTTGGCAATGTTTTGGTATCAAATCAATTACAAAATGATCTGTTAAATATATGAAATAGGACCTTTTCTGGAAAATATGGCATCAGCATTGAATGGCTTTCTTTTGTTTACAGTTAAGACACCAGGCTTTACTGTAAATTAGCTACACTGAAATTCTTCTGCACATTGTAAGAGTTGCAATACGAAGCAAGAGCCTGGGTTTCTCACAACACAGTTTATTTGTGTGGAACTGGCAGCAAACATCATAACGTCGTAAGAATCAGTTCAGAATCATTTAAGAAAGAATCGTGTGGGGGGGGGTTTTCACCACACTGTAAAACATGATCAGTTGACTTAACTTAAAAAAATTTAGGAAACCTGTTGCCTTAAAATTATTAAGTAACTAAACTTCATGCTTAATAAAAAAAAAATAAAAAAAAATAAGTAATGTGGAATTATCAAGTTCACATAACATAATTTTTTCAATCAAGCATTGTTTATTTACTAAAAAATTTTAAGTAAGTGAACTGAGGCCAATAATTCAGCCATCGTTGAGCATGCCACAATAACCGATCAAAAAAAGAAAAATAAATCTTTTACAATTCATGAAATTTGTCTCAGACCACAAAAATCATAGAGTGTGCACTTGTATAAAGAAGCACTGAAATGCACTTAAAGACGTGAATGGCCATTACACAAATACGGCCCAACACACACAGAGGCTCATTTATTCACTAGTAAAGGACTGTTCCTGCTTTCCGTGTCAGAGGTTGAAGAGCGACCCATGAAGCATCATGTTACAGGACTTCATCTAGACAGCAGCTGAACAAAGACAAACCCGCCACTAATTCACATCCAGACAATACGGACCATATAAAAGAGGGAATCGACCGTGTGGCTCTGATCCAGATTGACTGGAGATGAGATGTAAACTGGGAAAACAATGGGGCTGTTCTGCTGGAGCCAATACTAAAGACCTTTCATCAGCACTGCCTCATTCATTATCCTCCGCATCACTTCCTGACTCTGCTACCTTATTTTATAGCTTTATTTTTTTGTATGACATGGAGATTTCTCATTGTGAGTGTAATGAAGTCGGCCATATGCATTCACACACACACACAAGAGGAAAGGATGAATAAAGGATATATATAAAACAAATATAAAGATATTTAGTGATGCGCCGAAATTTCAGCCACCAAAATATTCCTTCCAAATTAGTTTCAGCTGAAAGAGTTTGAAGCGCTGAAATCATGTGTGACGTATGAGAAGCGTTTCTCTGATGGTGTGTTTTATCTATGGTAGTTTCATGCACACAACATGAATAAACTAAAACAATAAACATGTCAGCTGAACAAAACTTCAGTAAACATTATTTGTACTGCGCCTGCCATCCAATAATCACATAAAGCTTTGTGTTTTATTACTTTTGATTTGAAATTATTTCTCAGCTTTCAAATGAAAACAAATGTCTTTATGTCTCTTTAATGTGTGGTGACAGATCGCTGTAGCGGCACGTAAACCTATCATCTTTCTTCTTTACTACTAGTTACAGCAGCAAATAAACAAGTAAACATCAGAAGGAATATTGAAAGATACAGAACACGTACTGTAATGAATCCTGGCTCATGTCAATCAGTGTTTCAACTGCCGAAAGAGGTCAATAAAACAGCTTGTAAATAATGTCACTTTACGTTACATTTACCTCAGAAAAGCCTTTCAGTGACCATGAACTTGTTTGTTGACAAGAAATAAAAAAACTCTGGAGAGGAGCGTTTTGATAAATATATGCACTATATTACATATTCATTATAATTATCTTATGTCTTATTTATTGTATTTTGAATAATTTGGCAACCTTTTAAATGTTTATATTTCAACAATGATTTGGAGTATGTGTCATTAAAAAGTTTATATAAAACCCTTCATTGTGTGCAATTCATATATTCAACTCAACTATATATATTATGGCATGCCATTCAGGAAATTATTGTATTTATAATATGAAGTTTGAATATATGGAATGAAACTCTGAATATATTGAATGAAACTGAATATATGGTATGAATCTCTGAATATATGGAATGAAAGACTGAATATATGGAATGAATCTCTGAATATATGGAATGAAAGACTGAATATATGGAATGAATCTCTGAATATATGGAATGAAAGACTGAAAATATGGAATGAAACACCGAATATATGGAATGAAACACTGAATATATGGAACGGAACTCTGAATATATGGAAAGAAACTTGAATATATGGAATGAAACACCGAATATATGGAACGGAACTCTGAATATATGGAACGGAACAAAGAAAATATGGAATGAAACTTAAATATATGGAATGAAACACAGAATATATGGAATGGGACTCTGAATATATGGAATGAAACTGAATATATGGAACGAAACACTGAATATATGGAAAGAAACTTGAATATATGGAATGAAACTAGCAAAGTAGCAGCAATCTTAAGTAATGATGAGCTACAGTAATGCATGTACTGGGAAAAATACTGGTAACCATATTCAGTACAGTTCTACTAATGAAGAAATTAATTCACTATTGCATCGCAGAAGACTGAATGCTGTGAACTTCACTGGAAGATGGAAGTTCTGGAAGTTCCTGCTTATCAGGCAAACATAAATACAGAAGGAGCCCCTATCTACAAGTGATGCAGAATGCCATACCATGCATGCACTTGTGTATCAGCTTCTACCTGGAGTGCTAAGAGATTCAGAAATTCCTTTGATAATGATGCATAATGTTTAAGCAACACTCTGATGAACACGATTACTCATAAGCATTAAGAATGTTGCAATAATGAAAATATGATCCTCATGATAACGGGATGTAGACTCCAAACTGTCTGTGATGTTTGAAATATGACCAGCTGTTGCAAAAAAGTTTTCTAGTGCAACAAACTTAGGAAATTTTCAGGGAATGCCATTTTTAAAATCATGGAATTCCGAAGTCATGGAATATTACTCTGATACAAGGATATAACTATACTTTATTCATTAAGTACTGTCAAATTTGACACTGAAGACTGGAGTAATGATCCTGAAAATTCAGCTTTGCATCACAGAAATAAATGATAATTTAAAGTATAATAAATTGAAAACCAATTCTTTTAAATTGTAATAATATATCACAATATTACATTTTTTCTCTGTATTTTTGATCAAATAAATGCAGGCTTGATGAGCAGAAGAAACTTCTTTCAAAAACATTAAAAATAGTAATGTGTCCAAACTTTTGGCCTGTACTGTATATATATATATATATATATATTCAAGTTTCATTCCATATATTCAGTGTTTAATTCAATACATTCAGAGTTCCATACCATATACTCCAAAAATCAAATCATAAAAACAATAATTTCCTGAACTGTATGTCATAATATTATATATTGTGTTTTATTGATTATTAAATATACATTATTTTCAGCTTCAGTTTAGAGCTAATTGAAACTTTTATTTCAGTTTCTGTGTTTTGGTAAAGAAATGTGTGTCAGTGCATCACTAATATTATTTCCATATTACACTTGTTGTGTTGTATGTTAAAGCTCGCACAGAGGAGTAGAATATTACTTTAATAACACACACCACTGATGCTTATGCGCAGGTTCACACATTTCGGCTAAAAAGGATCTGTGGGAGTCACGACTGTCCCAGAGCAATAAGACGGTTGTGTGAGTCGCTCTTCACAATAATTTAGCTCCAACAATAGAGTTTAGCTCCAAAACACCTGGCCGGAAGTTTGTAGAGATCCCGAAGTTCAGCTGGTGCTGGTGTGTTTAATTAGGACTGGACGACCCTGATGTAAAAAGTTATTTTACCATATTAAACAGGCCACTTTATTCATTTCACACTGTCTCCATCACATTCCACTGATGCACCTGCATGGGCGGCTCATATTCAGTCATGTGACACAGTGAAGTGACCCCCTGCCCTCCTCCAGTATCCATCATGCACCAAAGATGAGGGCATACACTGGGTAAAGATATCCTTTCATGCAGGTGATCGTCCGATAGCGGAGCAATGCACCTGCACTGTTATCAGAGATTAAACCAGGAAATATTATGTCTACAGACACGTTACAGAGGAATGACAAACACTGCAGGGAACAGAAAGATATAAAGTTAAATCTACACAGATCCTAGCATTACAACAGTACACAGGTACTGCCTACTCTGGAAATACTGGAACGAATAAAGAGTGAAAAAGACACCGCTTCTTCAACCTTTCAATAAGAGAATCTGACCTACAATCAGGAACGGAACCAGGGCTTCTGACAGAAGTGTATTTCTTGCTTTGTTACCTTACATGACACTCATTTGTGTTCAGTTTTGGGAGGGTGATCTGGCACATGAGGAGAACTATAGAGCCACACCTTTTTTAAACTCAATAAGGTACATGTCCCCTTGTAGTCAATAACCGTATCCCTTAAAACTCATCCTTGATCACCAAAATGACATATTTAAAGTTTTTGCCTTAAAATATCGTGACTGTAACTCGACACCCTTGCCTCATTAAGTATTCGCATTTCTATGAATATGCAAATGAGCCCCACCTCCACTCACTCACTCAGCTCAGAGATCCACTGGTTGACGATCACACGTTGATCTGATTGGTTACAAGGTAGTTTGTGAGGTCAGAAACACCAGCTATTTCAAAGCGTGTATTTGAGACTGTCTTTGGTTCACTGCAGTTTTAAGGAGGAAATACTCAGCAATGCTGTCGACTTATGAATTTACACATGCTTTGTCTTAAAGCGTATTAAACACACCACATAGACACATAAACAACATTAAAAGCTGGATTTACACCACAGGGGGACTTTAACATTAGTTAACTAAATTAGTTAACAGTACTTGTAAAACACTTATTAATCTTAGTTAAAGTTAATTTCAACATTTACTAATACATTCTTAAAATCAAAGGTTGTATCTGTTAATATTATTTATAGACCTGAGCTGACATTAACTTACAATGAACAGTATTTTTTTAATTAACTATCATTTACAAGCATAATAAATCATGTAGCAAATGACTTGCTCATTGTTAGTTAATGCCTTAACTAATGTTAACTAATGAGACATTAATGTAACGTTACCAGGTTTTTCATCTAATGTTGATATTTTAATTTTATTGCAGGTTAATGTTAATTAACAATGTTTTTTATAGTTTTAGTTTGAGTTAATAACCCTGCTAATATGTTAATTAATATTAACATGAATCAGAGAAGTGATGAATTGAATGTGTCAGTGATTACTTTGGAGGATAATGTGTTTGACCTCATGCAGGTATTTATTTAACACCCCATAATCATTCAGAATGAGAAACATTTGGACTGCGCTTTGCTCTGGCAGCGAATATCGTTGTGTTTTCCCCTCCATAAACAGTCCGTCATACAGTAAAGTCTGCGTTCCTCTGCTCAAGCTCACGGCAGAGATCGTTACGGGACGCCACTGCAAACCTGCCTTTACTCTGGGGTTTACAATGATCACACAGTCAAATAATAATACTGATCTATGGGGTTTGAAACCTTGATTCAAAAGTACCAACCAGTTACCACAATATTGAGTGTTTTTATGCCTGCTTTTTTGTTAAAAAACAGGAAAAACAACATTGATGTATAATATAAGCCATCGTATTGGCTATCTGCATGCCTTAACACCATGTCCTAACCAGACGCGATGCGATAAGATTCCAGCGACAAATAATTTGACTGTCCACACTAGACGCGACGCGACTGCAAGATGCGTCAAAATCAAAACCCACAGCCAATCAGAACAGCGTGTGGGCGGAGTCAGCCAATCAGAACAGCGTGTGGTCGGAGTTAGCCAATCAGAGCAGCGTGTGGGCGGAGTCAGCCAATCAGAGCAGCGTGTGGGCGGAGTCAGCCAATCAGAGCAGCGTGTGGGCGGAGTCAGCCAATCAGAGCAGCGTGTGGGCGGAGTCAGCCAATCAGAGCAGCGTGTGGGCGGAGTCAGCCAATCAGAGCAGCGTGTGGGCGGAGTCAGCCAATCAGAGCAGCGTGTGGGCGGAGTCAGCCAATCAGAGCAGCGTGTGGGCGGAGTCAGCCAATCAGAACAGCGTGTGGGCGGAGTCAGTCAATCAGAACAGCGTGTGGGCGGAGTCAGCCAATCAGAGCAGCGTGTGGGCGGAGTCTCGCGGAGTACACAGCACCAGAGAGTAATCTCGACGGCACTGGCAAGAAAATGGATAAGTATCTTCTACATAATCAAATTTACAAATATTACACCATTTAAACATTATTCAAACACATAGGCTACTGAGTTAAAACAATCTTTGTCAAAGAATACACTTGTTTGTTCACAGTTTGAACGTTCGTGTTTCCATTTGTTTAATTTCAAGATCTGAGGTGAATTATCCATTGTTGCTTTTACAGCCACAAAGCTGGAGCACTAAATGATGTTCAAAGTCACATTACACGCTTTTAACATTAAATAAAGCACATAAACAGCACCTGAGATTATCATCGCCACACTTTGTGTTTGTTGTTCCAGCGCGACGTCACAGACACAAACACTCTGATTAACATGGAAAAGACCTTTTAACGTGCGTCGCGTGTAGTTAGGACACGGTGTAACTTCGAAAAATCTTGATTAGCCAAAATGTCCCATTATATGCGCCGTCTTACCGAAGCAGTTGCACCGATGAGGGACGAACATCTTGCAGGCCGTGGCGATGTGGATCTCAGCACTCAGAACAGCTTTAATGATCAGATCCTCAATCTGACCCATGAGCACTGACACACACACACAGAGAAGCAAGCACCAGCTTATTTAAACAATTATATATTCTCTGTATCATGCCAAACTGACCACTCACAAAAGCATCAAAACATTTTTCCTCCCATCTCATATTATTTTCCATCACTAGTTTGCAAGTAAACGAAACGTTTCTCAAGGGAAGGAAAAACTTTTGCATTGTTCCAGAAAAGAGAGAACGCAAAACGTTCAGAAAGCAAACACAACGTCTCTCAGGGGAACATAACACTTTTTTTTTTTTGGAAGAATGAAAATATTTTTCCTCCCATCTCATATTATTCCGATCACCAGTTTTGCATTCGCTTGCAAAATTTTGTGAGCAAACGCAAAGTTTCTCAGAAGGCAAAACTTTTTTGACTGAATGAAAAATGTTTCTGTTTTTTTGTCTAAATTGGTGGATATTTACTTGTGATATAATAATTTAATAGCAAATGAGTTGTTAAATGAAATGACACTTATTTGACAAAAATGCTTTATTCAAAAAATATCTGACAGAATAAAATGTGCAGTGACAGAATTTCAAATCAGAATCATCTAAAAAATGAGATCCACCAAGTGAGTCATAAATCCAGCGCTGTGTTTGTCAGGAGTAACAAGCGTGTCAGTCTCCACATGAATGACTGTGGATTAGTGCTTCTGAATGTCAGATGTGTTAAACATGCATCTTAGATTTACTCACATGTGGTGTCTTTGCCTTCTTGTCTCAAATACCTCAGCATTGCGCTCATGCTCCATTTGTTCCCATAATCCTCTACTTCAGGGTCATCGCAGCTGAAAGGAAGAGAAACCCTGACTGTCAGCACTACAAAAACAGCACTGAGAAATGGGCACAACGTAACAATGTTGACATGATTAGCAAACACAAGGATTAGCTTGCATTTGAAGTCACATTCCTGAGCCGTTTAAGTGATTATTTAACTATTATTTCTGACAGCTTAGATCGGTTCTCATTACTGTACATGCATGATGCTTTATGGCACGACGCTGCCATCAGGCATTAAGGATTCATAACCTTACGCACATGTAGATGGAAAGACTTTTCTCACATTGATTTTGTTGTTCAGAAGGTTTAACACACTCAGATGTGTCTAAGATCGCAATAATGATCTGCTGATCGACACTTTTAAAAGAGGAAAAAAATTCTATAAAAAATATCAACTGAAAATAAAAACTCTCTTCAAAAATTATTTACATCTTCCATTACAACTGCAAAAAATATATATTTTGATGATTTATGGGCAGAAAACGTTGCACATTTCAATATATCCATTTTTTTATTTTTTGTTAACAATATTTAGAAATTCAATATATTGTCCCATCCATAGAGGTGACATTTCAATTCTATTCATCCTTTAAACTTTAAAATGATTGAGCCAGCATTGAATTCTACTTACATGTAATTTTGCATTTAAATTCAAATTCAGGAGCTGATAGTTTAATTGGCTGATAGTGATAGTTTGGCTAGTTTATCTAAACTCTCTTTACATTACCGCCCAAAAGTTGGGTCTAATCAAGTTTTTTTTAATAGCATATCAAAATGATTTCCGAAGGATCATGTGACACTGAAGACTGGAGTAATGATGCTGAAAATTCAGCTTTGACCACAGGAATACATTACACTTTACTGTATATTCACATAGAAAACAGCTGTTTTAAATTGTAATAATGATATTTCACTTTTTACTGTATTTTTGATCAAATAATTGCAGCCTTGATGAGCAGAAGAGACTTTTTTTTAAAGTCCTCACGATTTCAAAATTTTGACCAGTAGTGTATTAATTAATTAGTGTATTATTACTTATTTATTTTCTTTGGCCTGTTGAATCAAATAGAATATTTCCTGAGAACCCATAAATATGAATCTATTTAATTGAGGAAAAAACAAAACAGATTTTTGCTGCTTGTTCAATTGGGTTAAATTTAAAAGAGCTATAATGCGAAACAGTTATTGACCATTTTATCACAACTTTTATTGTGTACAATCTACTTATCTAAAATAGAGCGGAGTAGGAGTCAGCACCCTTTACAACACATCTACATAATACAGCACAGCCTCTGTTTTTCTGTTCAAACGGTGTCATTAAAATACCAGCAAACTGCTGGCACACAAACACTGCACTTAACAGCAGGAGTCTGGAAATCTGTGTGTCCACGCGGGCCACGCCTCTACAAGCTCTCTGCTTGCTCACCTGACGTAGTCGCTGCTCTTTTTGTTGACACTGTAGTTGGTCAGATGCATGAACTGGTTCTTGATGTTTGCTGTGGCGTGGTCATACTTCACCGTGGCAAACCTACAACACACACAACCGAGAAGGAAAACATGAGCTTAATAGCGATTATGACATTTAACGGACCTGTTGAAAAGAATAAACAGGTAAAAGTACCAAAGCAAGCAGTCGTCAAACTAAAACTAGCAGATCTCCATCATCGTCCACCACCGTTAGGACAAACACGGTCATGATGACTGTATGATGGGGTTTAATCAATCAAACATATCCTTAATAAGCCACATGTGACTCACGAGTCGCACGGGTATATCTGTGGCAATAGCCAACAATACATTGTATGGGTCAAAATTATCGATTTTTCTTGTATGGCAAAAATCATTAGGATATTAAGTAAAGATCATGTTTCATGAAGATATTTTGTAAATTTCCTACCGTAAATTTAGAAAACATTTATTTTTGTGAGTGATCGATCATAAATGTAGAACTTTAAAGGACATTTTCTCAATGTTTACATTTTTTGGCACCCTCAGATTCCAGATTTTCAAACAGTTGTATCTTGGCCAAATATTATCATATCCTAACAAACCATACAGCTTATTCAGCTTTCAGGTGATGTATACATCTCAATTTTAAAAAAAATTGACCCATGTGACTGCTTTTGTGGTCCAGGGTCACATTTATACTTAGATCAATACCTAGATAGCACTAGATTACTATATTGTGGTGGTGGTGCCGCAGGTAAAATCCGCTGATCAGTTAGTAAAGTAGCAGCACACTCTCCTCAACAACATGCATGAGTTTAGGAATGAGCAACAGTAATGCAGGGATGATGTATTTCCATAGGCCAAAACTCCTAAACGAGTTGTGTTTCAGCTCTTCCGGGTCCTTGTCCTGAAGTCAGTGGGGTTTTTGGTTAAATGCCTGAAATGAGGTCTGTGGTAAACACAAGCCAGGGTATTTTTATTCACGGTTTATTCTATAAATACATCAGTAATGCCACCTTGTGATATTTTAAAGTTTTTTTTTACTTTCTAACAAGTGTCTAAATGGGATGACAGGTTGTCAGACATTAAACGAACAGATGAACTCATCACTAGTCGCTTTCATAGCATCGGTGTGTTTATAATCACGCTCTTGCAAACTATTCTAACTCAAACTTTCAGGGAAAAATGTTTTTTAAATAAAGGCTGAAAGAGTTGTTGAAGTTAAAGTCAGCATGAGACAGAAGTTGTGCAAGTCTTTTCTTCTCTATTGTGTCGTATATCCAAGTGAAACGCTTCTGGAACAAGAACAGATGTGGGCGGGGCTTGATTGTGTCTGTGGGGAATTGATTGGCTGGTTGGATGGTTGTGGTTTGCTATTGGCTGATCTCATGTGAGTGACAGGTTATAGCCCCGCCCTCGTCATCAGAGAACAAAAGATGCTGCAAGAGGAACTTATTCTGATTCAAGATTACCAGGAACAGGAATTTAACACAATAATTATGAGTACATATAAATCATCTATATTAAATACTGCTATTAAATATTTCATAAAAAAAAAAAAGAATTGTCAATTTTGATTTCATCGTGACTTTAAAGGTGGTGATGACGTTGAAGTCATGTGACTGTGGTGTAGTTTGTTTAGCTTTTCGACTTTGTATTTTATTTAGCCTTCAAAATCCATAAATGTTCTGTTCGTTTATGAAGATTATCATGATGATCAAAACAAGTATGAATCATAAACTTTTGCTGGTCACAAGGGTTATTTATTGCAATAATCCAAAAGCCAATGAAACAACTCTAATCACTGATACTTATAATAATGTTTTGGTAACACTTTACAATAAGGTTCCATTTGTTAACATTAACGATTAAAAATACTTATAAAGCTAAAGTTAATTTCAGCAATTACTAATACATTATTAAAAGGTTAATATTATTTAAATAGACCTAAGCTGACATGAACTTACAATGAACAATTAACAAAGATAATAAATACTGTAACAAATGTATTTAGTTAGTTGACGCAATAAGTAATGTTCACTAATGTGGCCTTTATCAATGTTTGATGAAATCTCCTTATAAACTGCACATAATGGTATCGCGAGAATACCACATAATCACAAACCATAACAGAACAAGTGTTATTAACGTAATCTTCAGTGATTTGTCCTAAAGCTGGAGGGGCGAGTAGAGGAAGAATGTCCTGGCACACCGAGAGCACCTGAACGCCTTCAAAGCTTCGGGATCTCCGAGATAAAAGTGGAGCCAGCGGTTACTGAAAACACAGCGGCCCACAATGCACTGCTCATCCACTTCACACGGCTTCACTCCGCACGCCATCCAAAAAATCGGAGGATTTGTTTGAGCTTCTCACTCGCATGTCTGAGAAAACGCTCTCCTCTCGGTGCCAGAAGCAGGACTGTGTGTGCAGATCTAGACTGAATGCGTTTCACAGGCGCTCAGTCCGGGATTCGGAGACATCGGGAGACTTTCCACACAAAACTTTGACACTAATATTTGTGGCTTGTGTAAAAATATCATAAAAAGAGCCTTTTCAGGTAGAAGAAATCATTTAAAAAGATAATTATATAAGCCTGAGAATGTGCTCGCTTAAAAAAAAGGGGGAAAAAAATTAAACAAATGTCAGATTTCCTTGGTGCTTTAAATACATTTTAAAAAAGCCATAAAAAAAAAACTTTTGTCAATGTCCTTCCAGCAATGAGACAATGGAAAGCTTTGTTTGAGGCCTAGATGAGCCGTCCAACTTTCCTGGACACATCTCTGCTGCCATCTAGTGTTTGTGCTCTCTTACTGTCATAAAGGGATATTTCTGGTTCATACACTAACTTGTGGGGGGGGTTAAAACATCAGCTTAATAAACAGAGACAAAAAAAAAACAAAAAAAATTGCAGGCTGATTGTAAGTGTAAAAACTGAGACTCGAAGCACGGAAATATATCTGGAACAACAAGGCTTTATCAACAACATCCGATCTTCATGAAACCATTATAAAATCAGTCAAACATCCTTCTGGAGGTTCTCTTTCCATATTGAATAATCCCACAGGCCCATGTGACTTATATATTTTTATTATTTTTTTATTTTAAATTTTTTTGTAGTAATTGTAAGTATCTGTGCTGCTGTTTTCTATTACAAACATGATTTCAACACCATTAAAACTGTGTTAAGCATAAAATATGAAATACCAGTTTTTTTAACTGGAAACGTTTATTTTGCTAAGTGTCATATTGACACATCAGGCTTTTATGGCTCATATAGTCTGATATTAGTGAGAATATGGAGGGGAAAAAAACGCCTTTTTATTCACAGACCCAAAATTAGCAAAAATATGCAATTTAGTGCAGATGCTGATATTAATATGGACAAAAAGTAAGATCAAATTCTGATGCTTTTAATGTAAATCAATGAGATCTTTATAACAGTATAGCAGATAATTACATAAAATGCATATAAATATCAATATCTGCCAATAATGTCAGTTTTATGATCAAATCTCGGTAGTTTTAAATCATATAATGCAATGCAACACAATGATGATTGAGAGATGAACAAATAAACCTTCCTCAAAAGCCTGATGATCATATTTGATACTCATGATTATGATAATAAATGATGTATGATAATCAAGTAAAGCGAAGCTGCTTCAGTCCAGCTGAAATATTACTAACAATATCAAAGTTATTCTTGTGTTTCCTTGATAAATCAGCGCAGATTTGACACAGAAAGACTCGTGAAGCTCGAGCTGAAGGAGGACGTTTGTACAATTATACTGAGAGACTTTATTTTGACCATTTACCAGTTTAACAATAAGGCAATATCATAATGACAGCTTTATTTATTTGTTTAGTTGACTTCATGTAAATATGAAAGATTGACAAGTTTCCTCCATTAAAGTTCTGCACCTGTAGTGTATAACACAGACACTGATGCAAAAACACGGTTATGCTCTATCTTCTACACTATATAATAATAAACTAATCTAATAAACTCCATGATTCAGCTTCACAACTAAAATATAATCTGCTTGCATCATTTAGTAAAATTCATTTCTCAATCTCTTGACAGAAAGGTTTTTGCATGTATTAATAAAATGTTATTTGATAATAATACTAGTCATGATAAGCATATTTCTAGTGCGTGGCTCAAACTCACAGGCACATTACCGGGAAGACACTCGTCAGACTCGTCTGTAATTTTGAACTAAAACTGCACATACACACAAATGTCTTACAGGTGCGATAGCCTGGATGATGTAAATGAATTACCTGGCCAGCCCTTCCTCATAGAGATAGATCAGGAGAGGGTCGTATGAGGTCACCAGCACGTACAGACGCACGTCAAACTTAAAATCTGCAGACGCAAAAGAAACAAACTGGATGTAAAAACATTCGTTATACCTAATGAGTAGAATCTGTGAGTGTGTGTGTGTCGTAGACTCACCGTCAATCAGTAGAGGATTGCTGATGTACCGGGACACCAGGATATTCTCTTCCAGTGGGATCTGACTCGGCTGAAACACCAAGCATGTGTTATTAAGCATGTGACAGAACAAGACTGTCAGATTACAGAAGCATGTTCGTTTCCCATGATAAACGCTCTACTTTATGCAGTGCAGTAGCTTAAAGCCACATCAATCGAGCAAAAAGGTCGATTCAAGAGCTGTCTTTTTCTCTTTGTCTTTTGTTGTTTGATTGGCATTAATGGTGATATCATCAGCAGGTTTATAAGACTGCTGCCACTTTAAGACCCAATGCAGATCTAATACACATCATCATATTTTCTCCCAAGTATGTACGCCTATTTAAGACATTAACTGTGTTTAAGTAAATAGTCTCCAAGCCGGTCATTTTGACATTATGTTTGTGTGTATTTGATCGTTTAGACACGCACGCGAAGCTTTAGGAAGTAATTAGTAAGTAGTTTGCGGTAAGTTTCGGAGTGCACACTCATAAACCACCTTGAAGATGGAAACGCGTCTCTTGCATGGATTATTGTGCTTTTAATAGCTCTTTTTATTATCAAACACGCCCCTAATTTAGCAACAGTAGAGACTGCATTTTACAGCAGTCAGAATGACTGAGCATTAGCTTTTAATAGTTTTAACTCAAATATCTTCTTTTTATAATCATTGGAAGCCAAAATCGCAATTAGTTTAATATCACAGGCCTTAAGTGTAACCAGACTAAACTTTTCTTTAGTTCTCTCAGCTATCATCACTAATTAAGAGGGGACTTTCATGTTGCGCACGCTGTAGCTCCACGTGAGAGATCTCTCTCTCTCTCTCTCTCTCTCTCTCTCTCTCTCTCTCTCTCTCTCTCTAGAGCGAGAGAGGG